>VMRM01000009.1:9198214-9837500 GCA_010277075.1 Poeciliopsis retropinna | reverse complement strand
CCACCCTCTGTTCAAATGATACCAACTGCAGGTCCGGGATATTACGTCTTGAATGCAGATACCCTTATCCTGTTTCAGGCAGCAATAAATGGAAAAACAGGACGTTATGCACGCTCGGCTTGATAATTATTGTTCTGATCCTGCGAGGGCATGCAATCTCCCCATATTTTAAAGCACCATAAAAGTTGGGCAATATTTGATAAAAATGAGGGATCAAGTTCCATGCAGTTTTTTTGTTTTACTGCTTTCGCTTGTTTGTTGAACTTTTCAATGTTCTCAAATTTTTTTTTTTTTTTTTTTTTACAATCTGTGGAGAAATTCAGACAAAACCTTTGATCAAACAATCTTTTTATGCCAACTAAATTGCCCACTTTCAGCGTGACTGCCACAGTTACACATAGTAGTGTCACCGTGTTGCTTAACTGCACACAAGGATTATATCTTTAAACACATTTGGTGATGCTCTCTTAAAGCCAATAGTGGAAGAAAATTGGGTTACAAAACCAATCAAACAAAAGTTTTGGGAGTTTTATACACAATCAGTTTACATTAGTACATTAGTAACATGACTGATTCTTGCCATTAGATATTCTTTATACAAGGTAATGACAAATGATTGTTCACTAATTGTCATAAAAATCAGACACTGGCCTCAAAGCTCTTACTGGTGCATCTCTTGATCATTATCTCTTGTTTAAGGGAACTCTTTACCCATTTCAAAGCAAAGAGGAGGTACAGCATTCTTCACACAGCTAATATTGTCCAGTATTGATATTGCAATGTGAAAATTGCCCCCACAACTAGAAGAGAAACTAGAAATTTCCCACTGCACACTGACCGAGAGCCTCCAAATCTAACATGCCGGTGTCAATGAGCACAGCTTTCTTTTTTTAAAGCACGAAAAAATAAAAACCCGAACAGAACAGAGACCTGAAATACGATAGGCATCTGCTTGAGTACGTTCGTGTGTATTCGTACATGCACGCTCACACACACACACACACAGTAGGCACAAAGCACATGTTATCAACTGCCAACAGCGGCAGCAGCAGTAGTTGTGCTCTGTATCTGCGCGCGCGTGTTTGTGTGTTAAGAACGAGTGAAAGTGTGCGTGCCCACACACAGTGTCTGTCTCTCCTCATGTGCTGCCGGCTCTGAGGGATCTGCCGTAAGTCAATCTGTGTGCTCATATCCCCCTGAGTGTTTGTGAGCTTGTGTGATCCACTACTACTGTACTACTACTGCGCGGGTCTGGAAAGGGCCGAGGGCCGGCCCCTGCTGCACACCACCCACTTCACACCTGTCTCTCTCTTTCTCCTTCTCTCTCTCTCTTTCTCTCTCTCTCTCTCTGAGTGTGCTGCACTGGGCTCTCATTGTAGCAGTGACAGGAGGGCACCCGTTAAGTGGCCTGCGTGCGTGTGTGTGTGTGTGTGCGTTGTTCTCCCATGAGGTTGTGGGGTGGAGAAGGGCGATGAAGGACCCCTACTGGTAATGTGGGTAAACTCGCGCAGCCTCGACATCTGTGAGAACAGGCAGAGGGGGAGGGCAAGGAGGGAGGAGAGACAGACAAGAGAAGAGGAGGACAGAGTGGGAAAGAGGTAAGGAGTGAGAAGGAGAGAGGGAGGGAGAAGGGGGAGAGAGGGAGCAGAGTCTTGGCAGAGAGCAGTTGTGGAGAAAATGCCTTGCTTTGTGGAGAGAATTCTTCCAGGGCAGGAGGGAGAGGTGAGACAGAGCATTGAGGGCGCTTTGCTGCCAGGTAAGACTCACATCAACACATACACACCTTCCTCTAACCCCCCACCCCCAACCTTACCCCTCCCCACAGACCCACACACACACACACGCACGCGCACACTCACAAGTTGGGTGTTACGTACTGGTGAACGACTTTGCTACTATTTGCAGTTGGCACGCATGTGTAGTGATGTGGTGGGTGGTGTCAAAGACAGTGCACGTGAGAGTCAGGAAACAGCAGGTGTAATGTGTGTTTTCTGGAAAACATTTAGCAAGTTTTTGTACACATTCAGATATTTAGGGCTGAAAAATGTTTAAGGTGTTTAAGTTTTCTCTCTGACTTGTTCTGTCAGGCCTTGTCAATCCATGTGTCACATTTATTACTCTGAGTCAAAGGAAAGCATTTTTTTTATAAAAAGTCCATTCACTTACTTTTTTATTTTGAATTACATTTTCTCTAATTTGCACAGAATGTTTAATTTTCTAACATTTCATCAGGGTGAATGTTTTACAGCTCAACTTTAAAATATAGCAACTTTATTTGTTTTTATTGAGTTTAGCCACTAAAACATGACTTTTAGTGGCTAAAAAAGTAGAAAAAGTTGAGATCTTTTTGGATTTGTCACGGTGTTGTCAGCAGACTTATTTGAAATCCATCCGGTTGTTTTGGTGCTGATATTGTGATGAAGTGCTTCATCACTGGAGGGATTTTCTACTTTTAGCTCATGTAAATAGCAATTGTTGAAGAAAAAAAGACAATCCCTAAAGAGTTCTTTCTTTCCTCATGGAGAGAAGAATAATCCTCCTTGTGGTACAATATGATTTTCTCCCTTTTTGCTTAAATAAACACACACTGAATGTAAACAGAGGTTTCCATGTGGCCCTGCCGGCGTCTGTGTCTCAGGCAGCCGAGCGCCTCTCGGCTCGGGCCTGAGATTTCTCGTGGAGGCAGAAGTTGGCCCGGCTCTCCAACTCCCCGCTTTTGCTGTTTATTTGTTTTGAGAACAAATGGGAGCAGCAGAGTGACAATTGAATTTGGCTTGCATCACCGTGGCGATCTGGCAACCGCTCCCGCGTCCCATAGGATCGCTCCAGTTGCCGTGTGCCGGGCGCGTGTTTATTATTTAACTGATGTGCTCTATATGCTGCTGCTCTGTGCACACATTGTGTGTGTGTGTGTGTGTGTGTGTGTTTCTGTCTTTGAGTAGTGGGTGGTGGTAGCAGCATTCACGAGAGAGACATTTTACTAAGCAGACATTTCCCCCTCTGTTTTCACTCTGACCTGGTAGGAGATTGATGACTGAATTGTGGAGTACATGTTAACAGTAACCGCTGATTTATGAAGATACTTAGGGTAAGTGAGGCCGCACAGGCTTGAGGGGAAGAAAAAGATATAGCCTTTTAAGTTAATGTAAAAATATTGCCTTTTTAAGTAATAATTGTTATTACTACTGCAGGGGTTTGGAGAGGGGTCTGTGTGAAACTTGGACGTGCACAATGTGCAGCGTTAAGCTTTTCCTCTTCCTCTGGTCATGAGCCTTCCTTTGTTTGTAGCCTCCCAAATCTGTTTAACATGCAATGTGTTCTTTTTTTTTTTTTTCTTCCCAAAGAATTACACAACTGGATGAATGGATATAACGTTAATTTAGTTAGAAAGATAATAAGGAATATTTGGATTGAAAGCGACTTCTTTTCCCTGAGTAAAACCACAATGGAAAACTCCTGGATGAACTCTTCCTCTGCAACAAGTACAGTATGTATTTTGGCAGCCTCTGCTTAGCCAAGGATCCCTCGGCGAATCTGCATGCAATTTTAGAGGAATCAGAGTCTTTTCCTCTCCTTGAGCTGTGAACACATGCTTTAGTGTATGCTCACTCGAGATCTCTCTCATACTCAAAGATGCAGGTTTGGTATCTGGACGTGTTTAAGCATTAAGAGTTTTAGGATATTGAGGTTTTCATCACACTAATCCTGCAGTTTAGAGCCTTTTTTAAAGAGATGACCGCATAATGTAACATGGCGCCGCCCCTCCCCTGACTGTTTCTGTGCACTGTCAGTCAGCTGGTTGAAAGAACACTTTTAACTCCCTGACAACAAAGACAACTTTTCTGTTTGGAAACACGTCCAGGCTTATTAGGGCTTAAGGCTCCACCCAGACAAACACTCTGACTCATATCAGCTTGTTTGTGTTGCCATATAAAGAGTAGATTGCTACAAGAAGATGTTTAATTAAGTTTGATATCTCAAAATCTGATAATGTTACAGATAACATTTTTATAACTGTAAATAATTTTAACTGAGATGAGAATGGTTGTTGCTTTTCTGCTTAAAATATTATAAAAAAAATACCACAATATACTTGTTTTTTTATATCTACCTACCTTAAAATGATGGTATTTCCCTCCAAAGCTTTCATAATGTGGGAATCTTGTGCCTGGATGTGCTCTGCAGCATTTTTATAAGAAATAAAGCAATTTAGGGGAATACTAAACAGCGCTTCCTCAGGAAGAGGGATGGCTTTCATTTTTTTCCAAGGCACCTCTTAGACCGAGTGAAATGTTTCCCCCGTTCGCTCAGGGACGACTTTATTTCTTACCAGGGATTTAACACTCACTCAGTCCCCTCATAAATACAGCGTCCCTCAGCCCTTCACTAGCCATAACTCATGCACTAACTCTGGAGCTAACTAAACCCATATAGCAGAGCCAACACTTGTTTGTCTTTTCTTCTTTTTTTTTTTTTACCTCAGCCTTTTCTCCCTCACTTCTTCCTCTCTGTCTCCTCTTTCTCCTCCCAGCTGATTTATGCGCGTGACAGGATCCCCTCTGACTTGCCGTTCCTCCGCAGGCTCCTGCGCGGGCCTCTTGTCGGCCCCCGGCTCGTGGAGTGGGGTTTTTAGTGCGAGAAATGTGCATTTGAATATGAGCCAGCCTAATCTCCTCCGGGCTATTTAGACTGAGCCTAACGCTCCAAGAATGAGCGAGAACAACACGGGAGAAAATGTGAGCGTCCCTCTCAGCGTGTCACAACACAGCTCGGGTCTTCCCAAAAGAAAGTAGCAGGTCTTTGATTTGCTGATGAGGATCTCTGTGTGACTCAAAGAGCGCGCTGCTGCTCCTTTCAAGGCACCTGTTGAAGTGTTTGTGTTAAGTTTGCTCTTTTACTTTTAGCATCAGAGCAGCTGGTAAACTTTTAAGCTGTTTAACTTTCAACAGATGAAAGTGATCAGGTGAGATTTTACAGATTGGCTGAAGCCTTCAGTGATCTGGTGCCGACTGGCATTTTGGGAGGAGACGGCTTTTCTGGCGTGGTTCCCGCACTGGTTGTTAACAGCCTGCTGGTACCTTCTGTTCTCCGTGCTCGGTCCCCCACGGCCCGACTCTGACAACTCCTCAAGCATCAGAAGACCCTCTGAAGTCAAAATCGCCCATTTTGATGTCTCAGGGCAGCGCTCTGCGTTTTGTTGTCTTTGCATCTGAAAACACAGGCCCTGCATGGAGGAATTACCCTCAGCACTCCCGTTGGTATCAGACACTGGGGAGTGAGGAGGGTATCGTTCTTGTTCTAACTCCTCCCCCCCCAACACCCCTCTCCCTCCGATCTCCTTGTTCCCCCTCACTGTCCTTCCCTCTCTTTTTGATCTCGCCATCAAATCTTCCCCGGTTTTTCTGAGTGACGTTTGCCCGAGAGCAGCTTGGGAACAAGCAGGCTGAAGAAGACGTTTGAGAAAATGCGCCCGAGCAAGCCATCACCTTTGATAAAGCCATATTTCCAGCGGGAGAGGAAGAAGAAAGCTAAAGAGTGCATGCATTGTTGATAATGAAAAATGCCATGAAAGAGGGAACATCCCTCTGATCCCAGCCTGTTACATTGACAATGTGTAGTAGAACAGATATTGCTCTAGTAGATCAAGCTTTTCTCTGAGTTAGGCGTTGGCCAGTTGCTGGCACCGAAGTTTTAAAAAAGTTGCGGTTTCAAAACCAGTAAAGTTTTCCATTGTTAACTTAATAAGGTAACATACCGGTGCCTCCCCCTACCCCCACCTGTTATCGTCTGCTGACAGTAACCGGCTGAAAAAAGGTCGAAAGATTTTTATCTCACTTACAAGAACAGAAAAAAATCCCAGAGAATAATGGCAAAGACACTGAAGGAGTGCCGGCCATTACTTTTGATAGTAATAGCTACTTGAGCAAGTAGCTCGACTAATTAAGAAAGTAAAATCAGCTTGTTAAACTTCCACAATTACATTAGAAAAAGCAGAACTGAAAAAAAAGAATACCATTCTGAATAAAAGGAATGTGGAAATTACACCGAAGTTAAGATTTTTACTTAAGTGTACATATCAAAATCCAAATGATGAGGACTAAATGTCTCTCCCCTGTAACTGTTACATTAATCTTAACTGTAATAGTGAATAAGCAGCAGTAAGAGTAATTGTCACTTAGGTTTTCTAATAAAAGCATTATTATTTTTTGCATTCTTTTTGTAAATACTCTGAAAACATGGTAATTTAAACTGTGAGAATCTCACTCTTGGATGTGTTTGACCCAGATGACTGAGCTGAACGTTGGGACCCACATTGTGTCTTTATTTGAGCATCCGTTTGGCATCGAAAATATTCTCGCGGCTCTTGGAGTCACACCAGGGCTTCAATCCACGCTTCACTGTTTGTGTGTATGCGTGTGTGTGGGGGTGTGTAGGTGTGTGTGTGTGGGGGTGTGCGTGTGTGGATATGTGTGTATTGGCAAAAAAACTGGCAAGGCACTGCATAAAACGAATGAAAAGACAGAGAAGTGGAGGGAAACTGGAGACACGCAGAGAAAAGAAATGTTAGCTTTAGTAATTACTACCTCCACAGAGAAGCAGTGGAGAGGACAGTGAAGCAGGCGAGTGCATGAAGGAGGGCCCGTGTGCAGATAATGAAGGGGTATCATTGTAGCTCTGACAGTGTTAATCTCAGAGTGCCCCACAGTGTGTGTCTGTGTGTGCCTCCGGTGAGTGTAAGTGCTGCCGAGATGTATGGAGGTTGTTGTACATTGTCGTCGACTCATTTTGTGAAAGCGAAACCATCCACCTGACAGTTTATCCAACTCTGCCTACTGGCGCTGACTCACACAGCTTCTTGAACGCAGCACCGAAAGCTTTGTCAGCCATCCGGACTTGTTTTATTTGGATGAAATGAAGCGAGGTAGTTTTTAAACTGCTGCCTTAAAGTAATTTTATCATGCCAGGATATTCTAAAGCAGGATTTGGACTTTTTCATTGTGCTCCTCGTATAAAAAGACACAAAAGAAAAAAAAAACAAAAAACATCCTTATCCACTGTTTAGTTGAAAAATGCAGCTTAATTTTTACTCAGATGTCAAAATTTCCAAATTAGAAAAACAGAAAGTCAGATGAAGTTGAAATTCAAAGTAAAGGTTTATTTACAATCATAAGCTCAACATCTAATATGGCTGCTGTGTGTTTAAAATATATTTTAATTGCACTGTTACTGGATGTGAGATATCTAAATGAATCTTTCACACACAGGGAACCGTACAACCCATGTAAGAGTTCCAATACATTCAACACAATATAAAGCAGTTTTCAGATGGTGATTACATTCATTGGAAAAATAACTATCCAAACCAGTCCGGCTTTTTATGAAAAATAGTTGCTTCCTAAATCGATCAGGTTATGAAACTGATGGTGGCAACAACTTCCATCAAGCATTTGTCACAACACTCAGTCAGACCGTTTTATCACTGTGGAGGATATTTGACACACTCATCTTTGAGGAATCATTTTAATTCAGCTGCTTTGGAGGCTTTATGGGCATGGGCGGCCTGTTTAAGGTCCCATCCTGACTTTGATAGTCTTGTGAGTACCCATAAAGGCCAACAGAGGACCTCCAATTATACTTTTACCTCAGTTTGAGAACCTTGGAAGCAAGGAGAATTTAAAGTGTTTAAGAACGTTAGAACTTTCCTTTTCCGTCCCCTCTCTTTCTTCCCACCTGAAGTGATTTAGGCTCCGTTGCTTACAGACACTCTAACACAGGAGAAAGTGTTATGAATATGTATCAACACAGCATATGGCAGCAGTAGCGCTGGGACTAGGTGTGTCCAGAAGGTAGAGTGCTGCCGATGCATTATTCTCCATTCAAATTACCACAGTGAGAAGGGTGAGGTGCTCTCCTTATGTCTTCAGTTGGGGCAAGAGAAACCTGGCTCACGTGAACCAGCGTGAATCGAAGAGCCATGATGAGCACGGTCGTGGGCCACCTGAGTTTCATTGATTTGGTGGATTTTTATTTTTTACTTATTTATGTTTTTTGTTGGCAGGCTCAAACTTGGCTTACTTGCTGACACGAGCGTGATTAAAAGCGATATTTCTGACACATTAGGATGCGCACAGGAAGTAACCTCCTCTAAAGCGTTCATTATTAGATGCATGACAGACCTGAATATTTATAAAATAGGTTTTAATAATTAATAGCAGCAATCTGCTCCCGTAATTCATCAGATTTGCACTTCAACAGAGTATCCGTTTTCACTTTAAAATAATAATAAGAGGAATATTAATGTTGCAGAAATGTAAAACGGGCAGCTGGTTTTCAGAGCGGATAGGTGAGCGCACTCCACGAGTTTCATTTTAACCTGCCGCTTTTCAGATAATAATAATAAAAGAAAAATCACATCCAAACTGCAGCTGTTTTTTTTTTTAAAAAGAACCCTCTCAGTTGTTTGTGCTCGACAATTTAGTGAGAAGCTTGCTCATAAATGTAGCAAGTCATGAAGATAAAGATGCAGGAAACAAAGTGGGGTTGGTGTAGAATGCAAAAGTAGTCGCTGTGGTTTTATCAAAAGCAAATTTATTTGTTTGAGTCAACTTAGCAGCACTTCCTTTGGTATACTGAGACCCAAAATAGACAGTATTTTTTTCCCCTGCAAAGCAGCTTTGCTTGTTTCATCATTTCACAGTCTTTTTTTTTCATATTCCCACCCACCTTTTTAATGTGAGTGTTGTTTTATCACACCTTCAAATTCAGCCATGGCACAGGCTTGCATCTACTGAACTCCCAGAAACACGAATGTTGCTGGTTTAGCTTGTCACTGTCATGTTTAGCTCACGTCAAACTTTTTTGTGTAAAAGCATAACATTTTTCTTGCGCTCACTGCGGGTTGTTTCTTTTTTTTTTTTTCTACTTCTTCTTCATTTTGTCACAAGTGTGTGAAAAATGTCAACGTGTTTCTCAGAAAAACTGACGTGACCTGCAGCCACCAGACAGAAACCTGTGTGTGATGCCCTGCACACATGCACATTTACACTTAATATTGGTCAAAGCCATTCAACATACAGTATATATTTATATACAGTGGATTGTGCAGTTACCCACATGTCTTCAACCACACAGACACGTAGAGGAGTCTTGAAAATGTCTAGTGTGATCAGAAAATGCTGTCGTTACTTCCATCCTGCTTGTCAGAGAAAAGCTTCACATCGCAAACCAAAGTTGTAGCAAATATGAGCCACAGCCACAGGGCTTACAAAATCTGAATCCCACGAGCAGGAAGACTCGTTCTCTTCGCTTCCCCTCGTAGCCACGTAAACAGAGTATTTTGATCAAAAATTTAATAGTGCTGCAGAAAAGGGAGATGCGGAAGCACAGAAATTTGCAGGAGAAAGTGATAAAAATGACTTCCTTTGATCATTTTTGGACAGTCAGACAAGCAGCTCGGACTGACATTTTTAACAGGCACTTTTGATTCATTCTCCTGCATGTAAAGTCCAAAAGAGGAAAGTCTGTCAGGCAGAGCAAATGTTTTAATGGTAGCCAGGGATCGATGTTGTCAGCACAGGCATCCTGTCTGGAAATACATGCTTTTTTTTTCCAGAGGTTGTTGGGGGGGATGCTTAATGTCGCCTTCTTCTCTCTTTTCAAGGAGAAAAAATTAGGGAAACAGCATGGAGAAGGGGCGGTCATCAGGCTCTGGGAACGTGACAGCCTGGACTGACTTTATGCAAATGAAATAAAAAACAGAAAAGAAAGGGAAAGTTTAGATTTTTAATAGCACAACCATGTTATTAAAAATTCCCTTTACCTGAAGTAGCTAAAGCTCTCTGCACCATCATTGAGTTACTTCAGGAACCTTAAAACTGCTATACACTTCCTCTTCCTCTTGTTTGGAAACTTCAGAGTTTTTGAAGTTTCCAAACAAATTGACTGATATGAAATTAAAGTGATTTAAAGTTAAAAAATATAATATTTTAAGTAAGCAAATGTTTTATACATTTTTGCCTTTCTCCCGGAAGATGAAGCTAATAAGTATACCAAGAGAGAATAGACTTGTAATGTGGTAAAGCAACTCCAATCCCCAAGATTTATTTATATAATGATAATAAAAAAAACTTTTCAGGATTTCTTTAAGCACTCAGGCTGAAGGTAATGGCTCATTCCAGAGGGGGGCAAGATTTCTGATCATATTAAATCTCTCGCATAAAATGAACTTGGTATAAAAAGCTAAATTGTTTTTAGTTTTAGGTGAATGCTGATGTATTTATGCTCATACTGTCTTAGCTGCTCGGTCTAACCAGAGACACTCTCATTCTCAGAGGGTGTTTCATATGGGAAGATCATAGGTGGCGCACCGCCTCCTACCTTCATTTCCAGTGTATGCAATCATCAGTCTTTATGTAAATAACTGTTCCATTCAAACATGATGACTACTTAAAAGTTCATAAAATATTTTTTTTGCATGAACTGCTTGGACTGTTGTAGGACAGGGATGGTTTTACCCTGGTAGCAGTTTGCTTTAGTATCAACCTCTCTCTGACTAGCTAGCTGTTAGCTTCACTTTCCAGGAGCGGCTCATTACAGCTGTCTGCTGCAGGTAAGCTATTAACTGCTTAGAATCTTTTTAACAGAACCTCACTTCAAGAAAAAAAACAAACAAAAAAAAGCCTATCCCTTCAAGGTGCACTTTCATTCACATGGCCCTCGTGTCTGAAAAACAAATTTGAAACATAACCTTGGAAATCAATTAAGAGGTCCCCGGTAGTTTGAGAAAAAAGAAATATTTTCTCCCCTCTCTTTTTTTTCTCATATCATCAATCTTCTCTTTTCCTTCACTCCACTCATGAGTGACTTGAATCTGCTCATCACAACACCTCTTGTCGTGAGAAGGCTTTGTCAGCAGTGCTTTTATTTCATTTTCTTTCTTCCTTTTTTTTTTTTTTTTTTTTACCAGCACCGGCCCTTATATGCTGTCAAAATGTCTTAAGAGTCTTATTAAAGAAATGCCACAGCTCATTTCCTTGTAATTCAATTCATATGCTGTTGAAGGAGGGCATGTCTAAAGATCTAAACAGCTTTGCTTTTTAGGCTTCACATTAGGGGTTATCTGTGAGGGCTTGTCATTGATTGACATTATCAGGCCTGACAGGGCCTCATATCAAGGTTAACCTCATGGACAAGAGTGCCACCCGCACGGACACGGCGAGCGCTCGCCCTCGCCCACACTCCAGTCTGGCCTAACTTCCTGAGGAGGGAGATTGCCACGTGCGTGTGCCGGTTTCGTCTGTGTGTGTAAGCCAGGTGGAGACTTCCAGTCTTAATTGATAACTAATGGAGCAGCGTGTGCTGAGTTTACCCTGGAGGATTGACGCGCCGAGTGTGCACGCGCGAGACAGTGAAGATGGCTCGCTCGGCTGTGGAAGTTCTGGAGTCTGATGAATTAAACACGGCCCACAAATAGAAAAATAAATAAATAATTATAATAATAACACGCAATGACACGCAGCCCGTCTTTCTGACCTCTTGGGTAAACAGGGCCCGTTTTTCGCACTGGAGGAAAAAAAAAAAGCCATCTGACTGACACTGTATGAACACACATCTCCCCTCCTCCTTCCCAACAAGCCACTAAGGCAAAGAGAGATCCCCGTGACCAAAATACAACTGAAGCAGTTAATCTGTACAGATATTAGCTCAAGGGCCCTCGAGAGGTGCACCGTCGAGCCCCCTCTCCACTGTACTATACACCGCCTCGCTCCCGCGCCAGCCGTGGGGGGAGGGACACAGGGGTCGTCTGCTCATTTACCGTGCCGGTTGGCTTATCAAATTGCACTTCTGGTGTCGTGAAACCGAACGCAATTCTCAAGACAAACCGGCGAGAATAGATTTCCCCTGTTTCGACCCTGCAGAGGGCACGGGGATTGCGCGTGCCAGAGTGTGTGTGTTTATTTATTTATTAAATTTTTTTTTTTTGAAAAAGCAAAGTTCTCCCCTCCTGCTGCCATGTTCACAAATTAAGTCATCATCTGGTGCCAGCTGGGAGTCCAGATTTGATGTACAATTTTAACAAGTTCGCCCGGCGTTCAGCAAATTACCCTGAGCAGCAAACTGAATAAAAGTTGGCTGTTTTGGTGCGCCGCTGTCAGGATGATTCTTGTCACTCATGTCAGTGTTTTTTAACTCCCCTTTAACCATTTTAGATTGCTTGTCCTCTGCTCTGGAAAAACCATAATTACCCTGTTTGTGATTAAGCCAGAGGGCGGATTTGTCCTCAGATCTTAACTTTCCTGCCTGATTGCCCTCAAGTTCAGTGTCTTTCCTCCTCCATCTGCGCTCGAAATACACATTGTTTTTCCTCAGCCTATTGTCCCACGGAGTCGGCGAGCGCGTCACCGCGGCCCCCTTTGTTTCTGCCTTTGTCCTGTGGTGCCGTGTTTGTTGTTTTTGCGCTGGCATGACGGCAGCACGGCGCATGGCTGAGGGCCTCCTGCGTTTGATAACAGCCCGCAAACTGAGCCGGAGTGAAACAGTCCAAACGGGTCCTTCAAGGTCAGAAAAACCGCAGACACCGCGCAAGGTCACATTCTGATCTAAAAGCAATAAGTGTTTTATTGATGGGAGAGAGGAGAAAAAAAAAAACAAAACAAGCAGGCAGATGTGCAAGCAACTGATTAATAATAAAAGAGATGTGTGGGACATAGAAGGGTTACAGCATGAAGCTTTGTGTGTGTTTGTGCAGAAGTTTTAAAGCCAAGCATTGATCTTGTGCTAAAACACAACAAATCCAATAGAAATAAAGCGAGTTAAAAAGAACAAAATGTGCTGGTGGCAGTTTCCTGGGTGCAAGGCCTCTTTCTCTCTCGCTCTTTCTTTCTGTCTCTCTCTCTCTCTCATGCCTGAATCATTTCCTATCATCGGTGCAATTTGTGTACAGTGTGAAAGTACCGTTTTAACGAATACCATAACCAACTGACTTCTTCTGTTTTGACAGTAATCCACGTATCATATAATCTCATCAACAACATGTTTTATGACACAAAACAACAGTCAGCCCAGGTTCCTTTTTCTCCCCCTTTCCGTCTCTTTATGACCAATGTGCCTCTTGTATTTTACCTCCTGTGCCACCGTCTTTCCATGAAAATAAGCAAACTGTCGTCATCTATGTGCCTTTATCGGTTTTTCTCTTGTTCCCCTTTTTGCCCTTCGCCTTTGCCCAATCATTTTCAGTATAGTGGTGTGAAAAAAAATTGCACTACCACAGATTTGTATTTGTTTTGCTTTTTTTTTTTGTCTTACTTAAATATTTCAGTTGACAAAAAAAAATCTGAATAAATAAAATGCAGTTTTTAATGATTGATTTCACTAATTTAAAAACAAAGTTGAGCTAACCAAACCGGGCCTGTGTGAAAATATTGAACACCTTATTTATTAAATTGTAGATTTACAGAAGAATAAAGACATTAAAAAGCAATATAGAATAGTTCAGACTGAATAAATTACTCAATAATAAAGAGACTGTAGAACTCCAGAATGGAAAAATACTCCGTATACTGAAAATAAATATCATATCAACTCAGGATTATGGGGGGGGATAATACCTGCAGTCAAACATGGTAGTGGTAGTGTGATGGGATGATGAATTCTGCTTTCTCCCAAAACATCCTGAATGTCAATGTTGGGCTGTCAGTTAATTGCCTTAAGGTCAAAAGTGCCCTTTGGTTTTGCAGCAGCGACCGGAAGAAGCAACACGTCCGTAATTTAGTTGCTAGAAAAAGTGGCCTTGTTGAAGTCGGGATGTAAATCTCATTGAGATATTTAACATGGCCTCCAATGAGGCTCAATTAGAGCAATTCTGTAAAGAAGAGTGGGCTAAAATTCCTCCACATTGACATGAAAAGACTCACTGCCTTGCATCATAAACAGCAGATGCTGCTGCCAGGGGTGGCATAACCAGTTATTAATTTTAGAGGGCAATTACTTTTCCACCTAGGGCCAGCTTGTTTCAAAAGTTTTATCCTTTAATTGCTCAAATGATCATCTGAAAACCACATTTTGTATTTTCCCAGGTTGTATTTGGTATTAGGTGTCATCTTATGATCAAAAAGAGAAGTTTAAATGGGGAAAAACACTATTTCGCAATATTTTGAACCTGGAAAACCTGCTAACTGGGTAGCGCTCCAAAGTGGATCAGTCAGGGGTAGATTTAGATCTGAGGCAGGGACTAGCTTATTCCCACTCCCAGCCAAATCTGTTTGTTCAGGAACACTCTGTGGGACACGAAGGCTTAGAAATTCCCATATGCTCTGCAGTTCACATTCGCATTCATGTACATTAGTCTTCCTGCAACAGAAAAGCCACCATAAAAGTCCCCTTTTCAATTCCCCTCTCTTCATAAACTTTCTCTCAGACGCACACCACACCCCAAGCCCCCATCTATCAACTAGTTGGCAATGGCATTGTTTTTAATCATCAGAACCTCAAAATTATTATTATCGCTTCTGATGCGGCAATTAAAACTTCAGGTCAGAGGCACAACGAGCGGTGATCAGCAGCCGAGCTGAGAAGTTTTAATTAGACGATCAGAACCATTAATGCACAAAAAAAAGGTGTGCGCTGGGAAATTAACGGGAACGTCTTAATCAGGGTTAGCGACTCCGAAGAGGAGTCAAGTGAACAGAGAGCAAAAAACAAATCATTTCCGCACCACTGGGACAAAACTCAATTAAATATGCATGCAGAAAAATGGAAATTTCTCCGCATCCGCTGCACCGACTGTTAGAGAACTGTGGCAAAATCTCACGGCGGGGTCGGCAACCTGCTTATTGTTATTCTTCTGTAATAAAAAATGAGAGCGGGGCCAGATGCTGGGGTCCGGGTGTAGCCGGGGTGGTTGTCCATCAGTAGCTTTCCGCTCGACTTGCTCGCGGCTGCTGTTCATGGTTTCCCGGAAAGCGAGAAAAGTGTTGGGGGGATGAGCTGTGAATTCACACGCACAAAAAAAATATTAAAAACATTGTAATTTTGCAAGCATGTCTGTTTGGCTGTGCTTTTCCTGAATTACGCAGAAGTGAGCGCACACACCGTCACACTCGCATCTCCCTTGAGAGGCAGGGACATGAAAGGTTCACTGAGCTACACACTGGGAGCCTTGTCGATTAATCTGCCGAAGGTTCATGAAGTTATAACTAGACTTTAAAAAAAATTATGAAAAAAAGCTACTTGAGCTCTTGGTCGCATATTGTAAAATAATCCTGAGCTAAACAGACATCTCCCAGACCTTGTTTGTATTAATTAACTTAAGATATTGCAGAGGGGGGTGGTTGGGTTGTCCCCGTGTCAGTCATGTTGGAACCCAGCAGGAATCTACAACGGGCCCGTATCTGTGTTTGATTAGTTGAAGAGATAAGCTTCGGTTTAAACAGGCAATATCTACCTCTCATATATACAGACCCCCACCTGTGTGCTCGCTTCATACCAACAGAAACTCCACAGGGAGCTGGTCTGTTTGTGGGGCAGCCTCGTTCCCTGAATGAACAACAAAATCAGGTTATTCCATTTTTCATGTGACGTTCCACAAGTTGATTGCATTCCAGACTGCGTTGGATGTAAGGTGCTGCTGGTAGAGCTGCAACAACCACATCGACTTGAAAAAAAGTCTTCCCATTTTGTCACGTTGCAGCCCTAGTTGTTCAGATGTTTTGTGAAGGACTAAAGGTGCAACTTCCTGAGTTAATGGCAGAACTACTGTTTGCTGCTGGAAGCACAGGAGTAGGTTTCAAAGAGCTTTCTACACCTTGAGATTTTCTCCTGTTCTTCTTGGCAAAGTACTTCAAGTTCACTCTGAACCTACCTTCGCTTGTAATAAATATTCCTCTGTATTTAACTGCATTCATCTTTAATTCATCTCTGACCAGCTTCCCAGCATCTCCAGACATGATACTGCCACTGCCATGTTTCACAATGGGAAGGACTAATTTAGTGATTTCTGAATTGACTTTGTTGCCAGGGATTTTGGTTATCACGATAAGAGAGCCGGTATTAATATAAGTCCTAAAATAATATACATTTATTAAAGTTTTGGTTGTAATTTGACAAAATGTGAAAAAATTGAAGGGGTGTGAATAATTTCTGAAATACCTGAACAGTTTACCTCCTGCACATTTATCTATGTTCAATATGTCTAAAGTGCATGCTCACACAAATAGGATTTCAACTATTCTGGCACGCGAACAGACATTCTGCATCAGAACCCAAACATACCTGTGGGGCTTGGAGAGCTTTGTAAGAGATAGTTTGTCAGTGCAGGCTGAGAACAAGCAGCTCTAATGATCCCATTTTTTGACCAAAGATATATATATATAAAAAAGGACCCTGACGTCAAGCGAAAGGATTCAAAAATACCTAAGTTGACTTTTTCCTCATGTTTTGGCCTTTTACAGACACTACGCGCCTGCTCTTCTTTGTGGCCCTGCTCTGTTTCCAGTAAAAATAATGTCACCGTTAACATAAGCAGCAGGAAAAATTAGTTTCAGCTGTTGTGTTCTAACCTGCCTGTGCTTTTTTTTTTTTTTTTTTTTCCCCAACTCCCAGTGCTTACTGAGGTGTCTCCTCCTTGACAATTAGTACACGGGGCTAAAACAGAGTGTAAATAATGTCCGAGGCACGTGACAGTGTTGTTTTTCTTTCTGATATTCATTAATAAGGCAGAATGCTTACTGGACTCTCAGAGAGGTGGGAGGATCTGGTCCCAGGGGGAGAAGTTGTTCTTTCATGTAGGTCCCTGCAGATTTTATCTCATTGTACGCTATCATGCACACAAACGACTTGAGGTAAACAGCTTAGAGTTTCCATAGCAATCCTTACTGTAAGCAATGGGGGAAAAAAAGCTGCTGTGGACAGAAACCAAAAGCATAAATAATAGTTCGACTTGCTTTTACACAGCAGAGCACAGAGTATTTTATTTGTTTTAAATTGTGTTGCAGGTTCAAACAGACAAATAATATGTGGTATCCACTTTTTATGCCAGTACCATTGCTCAGCACGTATTTGTAATTCACTCATGCTTCGTTTTGTAAACAAAAACTTTACAAAAATAGGTACGAATGGAAAGAAGCCCCTGTTGAGGGGTCACTTCCTACAAGGAACCTGAGATTGCTGAACAAAGGAAGTCAGTAGTTAAGGCACAATATAAAGAATAAATTACATCCAAAGCAACACCCAAATGACCTCAACCTTCCTCCGGAGTGTATTTCTAGAAGAAAAAAAAAAAAAAATATATATATATATATATATATAATATATATATATATATATATATATATATATATATTATTTATTTAAAATTTATGTCTTCCACTTCCTAATAGTTTTTACATCTGTTGCTTTTTCGGATTTCTCGCCCTTTAAAAAGCTAACCCCTTCCAACCCCTGATCCCCTCCCTCCACCTGCAATTGTCTTAACACCAAACTGCTCGGTAATGCATGTCTGATATACGGGGCACAGAAAACTGCTCCTGAGAGTCATTGTTTCAGAGAGGAAGCCCGCAGTGTAAATACAGTAACTGAGAAAGCATGTGTGGGTAGCGCAGGGTTCATTGTCTGGCAACAGGGGTGATCAGTAAACTGCTTCAAATTGCATATCCTCTAATGATTCCACAGCTTTGCAAAAAGAAAATGAAAACAGGATTTTATGTTGCTCCAATGTGATTTACATAATGCCGACGGGGGCTCACACATGATTATGGTTGGCTTTATGGCTGAGGGGAAAATGAAGAGGCTCGTACTCATTGATAGAGAAAGTGGATTGAGTCCTTAAGGTGGAACTTTGTTACCTCAGATATTGCACATTTTTCTATCCTGAAATGACATGTGCTTAAATCAGCACCAAGGACAATGTCTGCTGCAAGTGTCTCCAGACGGCCTTGCAGAAGTCTTAGTTGCCCTTAAACTTTTTCACAGTTTATGATTTTTGCAACCACAGACTTTAATTTATTTATTCGGTTTGTATGTAATAGTGCAACACAAAACAGTGCATAATTCAGTGGATTTTTTTTTTTTCATCTCAAACACCCAAAAGTGTTGTGCCCTTTTAATCTGCTACCTTAAATATTTGCAACCTTTGCTTCAGTAAATGTCATCTCATTATAAATCTCATAAATCCGACTGTTCTGTGAAGGCCTCAGAAGTTTTCTAGAGAACAAAAATACCATCAGGCATAAGAATATCTGTTTAATTTTTTTATTTTCAACAAACCATGTGATGGACATACAACTAGCACAGTTGTTGTCAGATGAGATTAAAACTATTCCCCTACATCTAAAAGACTTATGTTTGTGGGTGGCAGCGTCATGATATGGGAATGCTTCTTGTAGGATGTTGCTTAGAGTTGATGGAAGATGGACAAAGCTAAATTTAGGACACATCATGAAAGAGAATCTGGTTCACCTACCAGTAGAAGAATGGTCTTTTTGGGTAAAATGTGACAAAGTGTGGAAAAAGTGAAAAAGGCACTCAGTGAAAAACAGAGCACAACTTCTAATCTTAAGTCCATATATCATAGTTACAAACGTCTGGCTTTCTGAAAAAAAAAATTCAACAATGCTTATTCTGAAAATGCCTTTAGAAAATGAACTTTGGTGGTCCCATGAATGAAGTGAAAGGTAACAGAGTGCAGTTTCTGCCCTAAAAAGGCAGCTCTGGATATGGAATGTCACAGGCAGCTGTTCCTCCCTCATCAGAGGACATGTTATAAAGATAGCCTCACTTGGATTGAAATAATGCCACCCATTCCTGCCCCAAAGCACACTCTGTCATGTGCTATTGTTCAGAGAGGCTCCCCTGGGAAAATAAATGTTGGGACTTGTTAGTGTATATGGCCGTATGGTTAAGTAAAATTACTCAAAATTCAAAACTATATAGTTTTTTTTTTTTTTTTTTTTTTATTATCTGTTTGACATGTTATCCCCCTCCCAGGAGACTCTCAAGATGCAGTCTAGATTTCACCAAAAGCCCCAAAAGAGCTAGGCGTTTTCACTCTTCGATCTTGACAGCTTAAACGCTGTGCAGCCCCCCCACTCAGTGTCAGGTCCACAGCCTCTCGAGGTTAGAGTGAAGATAACGTTTCACAGTGTCTATATAGCACTGTCATGTGAAGGATTATGTAGCCGTGTACAAGCCGCTTGTAGTACTGTAGGGGGTCTGATACCTATCTCCCTGTGGTTTAGATGCTGGTGCCGTTGTTCTATTTTTCCGCTGTGCTAAAACCTGACCAAAAGTATGTTTGAGTCTTTCCAGTCTTTTGCTGCTGTTGTCAGTTAATACTGGGAGGATTTAGCATCAGAAACTTCTGTTTTTTATTCCCCGTTTTTTTTTTTCCCATTGGTTTGAACAACTTCTGCCCTGGTAATCCCTAAAGATGACTCACCTCTTATGTCGATAACTGTGTTTTACTCACGTTGCATTTCCATCTTTCTCTCTGTTTTTCCACCAGCTGAGAGGAGTTTATGCACTGACACGACCTCAGGAAAACCCAAGATGGCCGCCAAAAGGAAAGGTGGCCTAAAACTCAACGCTATCTGTGCCAAGCTCAGTCGCCAAGTGGTGTACGACAGCAGCTCCCAAAATGCAGAGGGAGATCAGAGCGTAGCAGAGAACAGTGAGCGCGGCAGTTCCTACTACGACGACAATGAGACCAACTTCCCAGAAAGCCTGAGCCTCAGCCAGAGCCTCGAAGAGGACCAGAAGAGACGCGAGGCCATCGAAAAATGGGTCAACGGCGAGTACGGGGACGAGCCGCCTGCTCCTGACGAAGAGCAGGAACATGAACTCAGAGTCAGCAATGACGAAGACGGTCCTCCCGAGGGCGTCTACATGGTCCAGCCTAAGGGCTGCAGTGACGAAGAGGATAATGGCGAGGAGGCCGAGGCCACGGCGGGCTCTCAGGATGGTAGTTACCATGACGACAAAGAAACTGAAGAGAGACCTCCAAAGGACAACAGCTACATGCCCCCAAGCGAGGGCCAGAGTCGCCAAGCAAGTTTCTCCTCTCCAGGTATGTTTAACCTGACATCCAGATCATGAGATGTTTTTGAGAACAAACAACATCTTTGGGACATGATCAAAATTTTACTTTATTTTTTCTGTTTATTTAACATTTCAAAAATCTGTAATCCATATAGAGAAATTTTGTCCAGTTCCTCGATTCTGTCGATGCACTTTTAGTTTATCTATTTAAAAGGCGATTCTAATGCTGGGAAAGCATAAGGAAGGCTCAAAGCAGATGTTGTAGATAGCAACTAATGATTGGTACTTCATATTATTCCTACGATTTTTGCAAATCATTGGCATCCTTTCATTGTCACATTTGTTTCTTCAGTGATTGTTAAGCTATATGTTCTCAAGCAGCCTGACCTTGTCAACAAAACAAAACGCAACGATCCTTGTAGCACTTTTTGTCTTCAAATCCAGGAACCATATTTAAAAGTCTTGAATAAAACACAGCAGTCAGACAACACTCTTGGAAAACAGATTTCCTTTTAATGCAAAATCTTGCGAGATCTTGTGCCATGAGCTCTTGTGTCACCCCTGGCCAGTATTTTTTATAGATCTGCAACTAACTCTGTCTCAGCTCCGCAGTGGTTAGCACTCAATAGTATTAAGGGACAAAAGCTTGGATAGAGGAAAGGAAAGGTGACATTGCCACACATCCACATAAGCTTAAGTGTACCCATTATTGGAAAGACGGGCTCTAGAGTTACAGTATGAATAGCCAGTGACATTATTACTCTAAAGGCAGTTTCAGTTGGCAGGTCAAGGGGGGGAAAAGGAACTTGTTTGAGGTTTACAATTATGAAAAAAAAACAAAACATAATTCATAAAATGGGGAAGGCTGATAAGGCTGGGCTTTTAAACATTCTCCCGGCAGCGGAGGGCCAAGAGCACATGGCAGGGCCAGACTAAGCTTCATATTACACCCAGGATTACATACTGAGTCTTTGATTTTTTTTCCCCTAAGCTCACTAAACTTAGCCACCGCCTCAAGCTCCTCTCTTACACGGAGGTACATATGTTTTTTTTATTTTCTGCAGCTGTTAAATCCGAGCGATCAGTTGTCAAATAAAGTCAGCAATGCTGAAGTTATCCTGCGATGGCTTATTTAGTTTTTTCCGAACCAATTTTTTTTTCTTTTTTTCTGAGATTCCTTAATACAACGAGCACTCGTTGTAAAATGACTCATAATGGCCCTTGTTTAATTGTGATACTATGTTCCCTTCGCATTACTCACTGATTATCAGACAGATAAAACCGGCAGCAGGGAAGAATTAACGGCACCCAGCAGTCTTTTGGGAAAGTGTTGTTGCACACTTTGTGACCCTTGAAACTAGACACTTTAAGAGAGAGTGGCCTTATGTCGCAGAAGTTAAAACACGGAGCTGTAAAAACATAAAAAAAAAACACAAACACACTCAGCTCAGTTATAAGAATAGATAAAGTCAGTTTCACACGGAGAGAAGAGAGAGAAAAAAACCCAGCAATTTGCAGGTGAAACCGGTTGTTGTGGTGCAAAAACAAGTTTTGTTTCGCGTACGCTCGCCTCGGTTGAGCAGTTTTTCGGGCTTCTATCTAGGTTTAAGTGTGCGCCTCAGAGTCGCATCACACGTACTCCCTTTTTTTATCATCGCCTCTATTTTCTTCTTTTTGTTTTGTGCGTTTTTTCTTTCTTTTTTTTTTTTTTTTTTGTTCACTGAAAGTTCAGCAGCCGCTCTGGCCACAGTTAGAATCGGGGGCAGGGGCTTCTGAGAAAAGAGTGCAGACTTCATTTCAGAGGCAAAAGAAAAAAAAAAATGCTTTGTGGTTTTAATTAGTCATTTTGTTTATTTCGCGGCCTTAAAAGGGCCTTGTCTGTAAATATGTTGAACTATTGTGAGTCAGGCTTACACCTTTCTCTCTCCGCCGGCTTCCTTCTTTTAAGCTCACAAGAAAGCCGGGTGTTTGAAGACGGCATGGAGAGAGCACCCCGCATCAGTCGCAAATCTCGTCTTTAGAGCGTTGTTGTTGTTTTTTGTTTTTTTTTCTCTCTTTTCTTTCTCCGAGTTCCTCTTTGTTGATTGTAACTAGGGCATCTATATTGCCGTGTTTCTGCTCAGCTCACAATTAAAACATTTTTCCTCCCCTCTCCCCCTCTTCCTTTCCCTCTCTCTCTCCAGCTCCCTCTTTCTCTTTCTCACTGCTGTCTTTCAAAGGCTGATGTGGAGTGCACATAATTATGCATATAAACATAGTGGCTTAATTATCTCTCACAACATCAGTGACAATGTAATTAACAAACATTGCAAGATCAATGAGAGAAACTGCGACCTTCAAAACATTTAACTCCTCACATCGAGGCATTGCGCAGATTTCCTATCAGTGCAAAACCCCAGAATACTTTTCCTAGATAATTTAGATGTCGCATTAGAGCCCTCTTAAGCCAGTCAATGGGAAAAAAAACAACAATGAATTAAAAAGTATGAAACAAATGATAGAGATGCTCAGAGCGATGGATCAAACAGGCTTGACCATGACTTCCATTTGCAATTCTGGGTTCACCCTAAAAGGTTATTATTCATTTCAAGCTATTTCAAAGCCCCCTCCCTCTATTTACTGCCTGTTAATTAACTGAGCAAACAGTGTGGAAGTTTTAAGCCCGGCACTTTTCTTTTTTCGTGTGACAAATTACATCAAACAAATGTACATAACGTCATTTATTCATTGCAACTCTTTATTAGCTCAGCCACTGTCTGTTTAAAAAGTGCACCCTCAAACTAATTCACTGATATGAGCATAAATAGGTTTTTTAAAACTATATTAAAATTACCTAAGGATAAAAAAAATAATAATAATAACGCAGCGGATTGAGACCAGTACAGCTTTTCGAAGCCAAACATTTTAACCAAATGTCTGCGTGCAAGCTCTTCAGATTAGTCCATTTATAGCCGCCGGCTTCCATCTTTATCATCGCCGACACCTTCTGCCTCTTGGTGCCATGGACGCTGAGGCCGTGCCACACGCTGATGACCATTTTTGGGCAGCAAATGGAGATATAAGGCCCATCTGTTATCATATCGGTGAGGGGAAAATGTGGCCTAATTGCCTCAAATATAGACAAGGCAGGCCTGTGTCGCGTTTTGGATTCTGAAGTGTCGAGATTAGGAGCCGCTTGCCTGCAGCTCTCCTCCAGAGAGAATGCAGATGGAAATGTCAGATGGGGTTAAAGCAGAAGAAGAAAAGAAAATTATTTAGTTATTTATTCATTAATTTGTCCTAAGCCGAAGGGGGCCACGTTGGGCCCTGAACCCCACACACAACATTAAGTTTCCCCACCTGGTGTCACATGGCATTATTAAGAGGTGCTCAAATAGCAGTTGAGTAGCGGCCTCATTTACATGCCGTTTTAGAAAGGTTATCTCCTGTCAGTCCTAGTAATAATCCCTTCAAGTCCAGTCATTTGCCTTTCAGTGATAGCACGTCACATGATACGGCTGATTTCTCAGCAAAAAGGGAAGAGGAAAAAAAAAAAAAACATCTGTTAAATATTAAAAAAATGAAGCATTGCATGCAACAGGAAGAAGTTATGTCTTTGATACAGCTTTTAAACTGCTTTTTTATTTTGTGAAGTAAAAACAAACAAATGTCCAGTTCTCTAAACTGATAGTAGTTTTCTGTGTAAAAACAAATTTAAGCACATTACATTTTTAACTTTTGCCACATTTTATTATTTAAAGATAAAAAAAAAACTATAACATATTTGTGAAATACTTAATGTGGTCGACCAACACAATAATAAGAAAGGTATGATGTGACCCCCTTTTCTCTGATACCCCTAAATAAAGTTTCTGAGAGTTGTTGAAACCTTGAGATGTCATTCTATGACCTGACTCAGCTTTAATTTTTCCACAACTTTATCAATAACCTGGTGGCATTGGTCTTTATTTAAGAGTGCCAGAATAATCTGGTACCAGTTTTAAGTCTTCTCCAGCCTCCTTACATGATTTATTCCATGATTGTTTTGTATTTAGCTCAATCCACCTTCCGATCACCGCTGAACAGCTTCACTGTTCCCAATAAAGATAACTGTTCCCGCAGCATGATGCACCCACCTCTGTGTAGATGGTGTTTTTCAAACCTTGGTCATGAAACAGCTGTATTAATGGTGAGATTAAATCAGTCAAAAGTGGATTCTCTTGAATAATTCTCTGACTTTTAAAAGGCATTAAATTTGATTAATTTTATTAAATAATTTTACTTAGGTGTATTGGATCATTTTTTGCTTTTCAAGTAAAAATTGGTTGAAACTACGTATTTGTTTATTTTCCACTTAATAATTGTGCACCACTTTGTGAAGGGTTGTTTTATATAGAATACATTAAAGTTGGTGGGTTTTTTGGGGTTGGGGGTTTGATAAAATGTGGGAATTACGTTGATATAAAAGTATGAATACTTCACAAGGCACTCTCTTTTTCAAGTTTTAGTAAAGTAGTTTTATTCTTTCACTCTTTGATCTGTGGGTGGGACTGCCCTAACTTTGGAGCAATATGATATACTGTATGGATAGGTAGATGCATATCATATGATGCAACTTGAGATGGCCTTATAAATACAAACCAATAATATCCAACCAAGAGAACTTGAATCTCTGTCCTTTCTAAATGGACTAATTCAAAAGCATTCCCAATTATGTTTAATGCCATCAATTAATTTTTTGGCTAAAGAAAAAAAATGTAAACGTGAGATCCGGTATTAAACAGCACAATTGGCAATTGTATTTACGTAGTGTCACTGTGGTTTTAGTACATGTGAAAACACGATAGATTTGACAAACTGATCTGTGGCAAACATGTAGGTATTTCCTCTCAAATATCTGATCTATTTCTCCTAAAAATTTCATGGCACTTCGATCCACTGGATCTTGTTTCATACCGACCCACAGAGTGGAGAAACAACCCCAGCCATGGCGAGTGGAAATTTGGGGATTATTTTACATGCTGCGCAGGGGATGTGAAGAGCAGGGCCCAGGGACTGATTTAGCAATAACTGAGAAATATGAGACAAGAACAGAAATATTTGCGTATTAATTACCTCGGATGGTGGGCGGCACCTCCTCCTGCCAGCTCATGTGTTCTCTGCTGATGAAAACAGCAGTAAAACTAATTTTTAAAAAAGGACTTTGGATTTCATCCCTGTGACGGTGCCAAGTCAGTGAGTGAGTAAAGGAGGTCGAACATAGTGCTGTTGAAATGATCATCTGTTCTCAGATCCTGCCTAATGTGCAGAGTTACTCAAGAGGAGACTTTTGGAAATGAGTCAGATCTGCAAACACAACAAGGCTGCTCCGCCACTCCTGATTATTTCTTTCTTTCTTTCTTTTTTTTTCTTTCCGCTTCTCTCTTACTCCCTTTTTCTCTGCACCATTTCCTCTTCACGCAAGCTCCTCTTCTTCATGCATAGCATGATCCTTTCACTGCTTTCAGGGCCAAATCATCCTTTCCTTTCCGCCACTTTCTGACCACTTACTCTAACCTGGATCGCACTTAATGAGGCAGAATTAATCTCCACATAATGCAATTAAACTATACATTGACTGTATTCTGTCCGTGTCCTTGGGGAAGTTGTCCAATTTAATGGAGTCCTTAAGTAAAATTATGTTTTAGTTAATAAATGAACAAAAAGTTTGTTCTTTGCACTTTTGAAGGTGACACAATCATCAACTTTGGAGGTTTATTAGTTTATAAAACATTATTTAATACATTTTCTTAATTCCTGCAGTGTTGTTGGATTTTTTTTACATTAAGCACTAAAAATCTTTTAATTCTATAATTAATTCTTTAAATAAATTAATGCTTTCTTGCAGCAGCACAAGTTCCCTGATTTAATATGAACATGTTTATTTGGTTAGGGTGAAAATCCAATTACTGATGGCACAGCGACTGAGAATTCCTGTGAAATAAATATAACCCAAGCATTTTCAGATATATTTAATCTTTTGTAAGTTGATCAAAATCTTTATGTTGTTTCTTTGTTGTATACATTTGATCTTACACAAAAGCCAATTTGTCCTAGCCTCTCTTCACAATGGGATAGGCAACATCATTCAGTAAGGCATGTGTGTGTTGATGTTCATAGGTCTAGTAATTTGCTTCAAGAGAAACTACTGTGAAATGTGCCTATGAATTCAAATTGATTGAAAAGTTGAAAACAAATGGTTAAAAAAAAGGCATAAAAATATAATCTAAACTTTATTGTTGGAGAACTATGTAAGGCTATGTTACTGTTATTAAAAGGTATTAGTTTTAAGATTTTTTCAAAAGTGGAAGATTCTGCTTCAGAGAAAAAAAATTTTTTTTAAATTTTGACAGCCAGTTTATCGTTATTGTCAAAACACCTTTTTAAAAATGTGTGTTTGTGGCACACACCCTTTGGCATGTTAACTTGCAGATTTTGCAGGACTGACACAGTAAGCAAAACAGGAAGAGCCTGAGGCTGTTTGATTGTAGACACATATATTCGCAGACATTTACAGATGTAGCACGCACTGCAGACAAACTTTTCCTGTTGTTAGATTTGCTAGAGGTCCTTAAATTCAAGAGCGGTGCCATTTGTTTCTAGACATGTTAATTACCCAAGTGAGCAATTTGGCAAATTTGGTCATGGTTAATCTAATTGGTTAGAAAAATATTCATTATTGCATCAGAGTAATTTATTTATAACGAACCACATAGCGACAACTATCTGAAGTAAAGGTATTGTCATTGCGTCTATGCTGTTTATAGTTTTATGTTATCACAATGATTCTTTCAGTTTTATACACACCAGTTTTCAAATGTACAATCTGAACTTATTGAATCTAATATGTAACTTGTTTTTATCTTTTTATTTCTTTGTGCAGGAGAAGCTTCAGCCCTACGAGACTATGCTGTCAACACCATGAATAAGTTTCTTGGGATGTTTGGTTATGATGACCATCAGGTAAGGGACGAGGTGACCAAGAAGATCAGCTTTGATGCTGTCAAAGCTACCTCAGACCCCTCGTCCCTCAGCAATGCGGAGGACTCACGCAGCCCTCGCTTCTCCAAGTATGAAGAGTACATCCGCAAGCTAAAAGCTGGTGAAACCCTCCCTTGGCCTGTGCACACTTCCCCACCCAAACCGGATGACCTCAACTCCAAACTGACCCAAGAAAAGAGTGCTTCGATGCTTCAGAGCTCCGGCGGCCTGACAGGGGCGGAGGGTCAGCTCTACCACTCCAGCCTAGATCACAAACAGTCGGGAGCAACTCAGTTGGGCAACTCTCAGCCGCCCAATTCTTCCCACGTACAGAACATGGCCTCCCGAGCCTCAAAATACGACTTCTTCATTCAGAAGCTAAAGATGGGCGAGAGCTTACAGCAGCAGAATGGCAATGCTTACAAGCGACCGTCCAAGTACGACCTGGAAAATGTCAAGTTTCTGCACCTGTTCAAACCTGGCGAGGGCAACCCAGACATGGGTGGCGCTATTGCCTTTAAGACTGGTAAAGTTGGTCGTCCTTCCAAATATGACGTCCGAACAATCCAGAAGCTAATACCAGGAAATCCAGAAACTTCTTTGATCCCTAATGTTCTGGCTACGGCACCAGGAAACCCTGGAGCTCCTGGGGTTCCCGCTGTTGGCACGACTGGGGCCAACATTGCTCCGGGGCTGACGATGGACCAGGCAGGACACATAAGCTTCAACGCAGCTGATTATATGAAGTCCAGCTTTTCCAAGACTGACTCTATAACCACAGGCACTGTGTCATCAGTGAAGTAAGTTTTTATTTTTTTTGCCATTTTTATGTGATATAAAAAATATCTCCTCTTTAACTTTTATTGACCATAAAAAATTTTTAAAAAATCAAAATTTTATACAGGTAATGAACTTTGTAATCATACTAAGTTCCCAGATCTCTGATATTTTTCTTAAGATTTTTATTTCATAATAAAAAATAAAAAAAAAGATACTGCGCTCACTCGGTCTGGGAATCCAATTAATTTTGTTATAATACAAATAGAATTGCTGGATTAGAAGGTGACAATAGTCTCAATAATAATAAAAATGTTAAGGTACATTAAGTAATGCTGAAGTTTAAATTATTGCTAGACAGTATACCAATGAAGTTGCCTAAATTAGCTTAGCATCACTAAAGTAGTGCTAAACTGAGAATGCCATCTATAGCCTACTGAGTAAACTGTTTTAGCATTACTATAGCTTGACACCAGATAATTTCTATTTGTGCTAATCTGAATTTTTTAAATATGAAACTTAACTAACTCACATAGCCTAAGCTAGCTTAAACTAGCATAGCACTATTTTTAGATGAACACTGCTATAGCATGGCCAAGCCTTACTATAGCAGGACAATACAGTCAATTGTCCTAAAATATTTGTAGCACTCTTGAATTTCTTCACTTCACATTTTAAGTTTCATGAAAGCAGTCAGAACAATACAAGAGTAGCATGGGACAACCCTTATTTGTTCTAGTTTAGAAAATCATACCAAAAGTAGTCTTTTGTGCTTTAGTGTTATCATCCTAGATGTGTGTCACATTTATATTGCAGACACAGTCAATACAAATAATAATTTAAAACAGCTGACATTCTGTGTAGATCAAGTTTGGGTGTGACTTGTCAAAATAGATATGTGATTTATCAAGAAATTGAGGAACAACAACAAGAAAAACATTTAAAAAAGTTGAGGCAATGCTGCCTGAAACACAGTGACGCTATTTGCACCCGAACACCAATCTTTTATGTGTCTGTCATTAAATGTAGAATCAGGGCGACCAGTTTTTGAGGTATTTGGATTAAATATACCAACATAAAGATAATTTAGGACTTTTTTTTTTTTTTACAAAGGAAATAACATCCTCTATTACTTGCTGCATTTAAAATAACATACTAATTACACAACAAATCCTTCATTTAAAGTTGACTAATAGAATTGAACAATTCCAAACATAAATTTCTCTTTTCCTTGCACCAATGGTCTCTGAGTGCAGCCCCCTCAGAGCTAATGTGATGCTCACATACAATTTAACTGCTTCTGTGAGTCAGTTAGCCAAACGCAAAGGTAATTGCTACCTCCGTAGTGTGAAACAGCGCATAACGCCCAATATATCCACGACATTATGATTTGCGAAGGCGCATGAAGTGTTTACTCGCCGTAGCACTCCATGGAGACTGATTTAGCACAGTCATCGCAAAGTGACTGACTTCTTTCGTTTGGCTAGGGTGTAACAACTCTCCCTTTAATTACTTCAGAGCCACGGCTAACCTCCCGGTGAGTCGCAGGGGCCGGCTCGACGCTGCCTGATGAGGGCACTTTAAAGGAAGCAAACGAGGGGTTTGGGGAGCTCACCTACAGCTGTGCGCATTGGCAGTAGGAAGGAGCTTCCAGAGTCTGTTTGATTGGTTGTGACCTCGTCTCTACTCAGCCAGGACCTATCAAAGACACTGTTTAAGAGCCCTCAGGCACCTCTCCCTCAAGCTTTGGCCTTTGCCAGGTTGGGGGCTCTGCGAAGCGGCAGTGTTGGCTAACTGACCCAGTCTGCTGCTTGTAGTACACGGGGAGGAGGAAGGGGCGCTGGGTAAAATGTCTGGCAATGTATCCTCCCCTCTGGGCCAGATTAACCTCAGGTCATCCCCTGTGTGGAGCCGCTCACATGGAGCTAAATGCCACTTGCTGAGCGGGAGCAAACACGACCAAATCTCTATTAGGGGTTTTTATTCTGCTGCCAGCTTTATGAAAGGAATCACAACACAGGTGACAAAAGGAAAACACCATTCCCCCGCGCGCCTCTGTAATGTGATGAATTCCTCTTTATTTCCTGCCCTGAAATGAATTTGTTTGAGCCGAAGCTAACGTTCTATATATCAGCTTCCAGAGGTGTCTTACATCTTTGTTTACGTTGATTCCAGACAGATTGCAGTAAATTTGACATCCACATTAGAGCTAAGGCCTCTGGGGATTATCAGAAAATACTGTTTTTCAGATCTTGTTTTTTATGTTTGCATATTCTCCGCACAACAAAAGATTAATGCCCTTTTGCTTCCGTATTTTGGACTTTGATTGGTTGGGAGCCAGTGCATTGCATCAAAGTACGCACCTTCTATCTTTGATTCATAGCGTGGCTGAAAACGCTGTTATGCCACTGGAAAATACATATTGATAGTGCAAAGTTTGGGAGTGGCTTTTAAGAAAATATTGTGTCAGTTTCTTCTTATTAACAACCGACATGCCTGCCTCACTATTAATCCTGTCTGTTTGGTGTTTGCTCTTGCATTAGGAATGGTCTGCCGCCTGATAAACCCGCCAGTGATGACGTCAACCTCTACCAGAAATATATCGCCAGGTATGCAAATCCCTCTTGGTGCAAAAATCAATTGAAATTTGCTCAAAACATAAAGAGATCTTTTTAAATCAACTGATACAGCAGTTTGGTCTTCCAGGTAATTACACTGGTAGGGAAATGATCCACATGGAGCCTTATGTATGAGAAGAGTAGTTAAATGTTGATGAAGTGGAAATAACAAACATACTATTGTGTGCAATTATATGCAAAACACAAATGTTATTTACAGTTTCCTATTTGGACTGATAAGGATAAAAATGTGAATGTTATGAAGGATTTCTATTGAGGTCTAAACCTATTTTTGTAATTCAACATGTTTGTCATCAATAGCCATTTTTGATATTGGCTTTTCAACCAGTGCATTGTAAAGTCAGGGGCAGCTTGATCTTTTTCAGGATTAGGACCACCTTAGATTGAAGTGTGGAAAAAGTTATATATTAATATATATAAATTGTTTTATTGGATTTCAGCGGCAAGGTTGGTCATGCTTTGAGCTGATTTTGATTCACTGAATATTAGACAGGAAAAATGGGTGGCTTTGTCTTGCTGAACTGTTTCAATTTGATTCGTAGATCAAGATGATTTTTTTTAATTTCAGAATTATTAATAAGAATGACTGAAGATCAGATGTGGGGTTCCTCAGGGCCCCATTCTTGAGTTACTTTAATTCAGTTCCTAATTGCTCCTTCTATTTTAGATTATGGATTACTAATCCTTTTCTAGTGCACAGAAGTTCAAAGATTATCTGTTCAGATCATTTTCATAATCTGCAGCCTATTTATTGATTTTTTTGGTTTGCAGCAATCCTTTTTTATGCAATGCTTTTACATCACTCTTAGTCTTTTTATTTTAAATGGGTTTTCTACCTTTGTTTCTTTATTTTCTTGTAAAAAGCTTAGCTTTGAAACACGCATTAGTGGTCAGAGATTTGTATTAGTTAGTTAGATAAGTGGACATCAAATGTTCAGATTTCAATTTATTTTTTTTAAACTGAAAAAAATTTCTCACTCTTTTGTCCTGAATTTGTACAAAATGCGAAAGGCAAGAAAATACCAACACTAAAGTCATTTACAACAAAATACAGTCAACATCCAAGAAGGGAATGTATCTTATATTTTAGTGGACATAACATCCAGTTGATTTCTTCATCACTGAAAAGGTGATCATCTTCATCTCTTTAGTCTATATAAAAAGGGGAAAAAAAGGCATTTGAAAAGCCAAAGTGGCTTTGGCATTAATGATTACTTCTCCAAGCCATAACATGAAGGGCACAAATCAAAGCCTTGGCACTGACAGAAACACACATGTGTGCGTCCTCTTCTGCACACTTGCTCGCACGCACACACATGAAGCCCCTTCCTTGGACTGATTACATTTTGCAAGAAGATTTAATTAAGGAATTTTTAATGAGGCTTCTGCTGGCACTGCCAAGAACTGTTTTGATATTTGCGCTGCATAATGCATAAAATTTGTCTAAACATCTCGGCAGTTGATGCACGGGGAGGTTGCAGATAAGCCCAGATACAGTTTCAATTTCCGTGTTGGGCTTGAGAAAAAAAAGAGAGAGAGAGGAAAAGAAGAGGAGGGAGGGGAAAAATGGAAAAGGAGGGCTCATAAAAAGGGCAAATGTAGCAGCAAGATGGGAGGTAGAGGCAGGGGAGGAGGATCTTTTTAAAGCCCTGGATAATGAGCGCAGAATGTGACAAAAGAATTGGCTTTGTAAATATGTTTTCATCCAATCCCTGGAAAAAAAATCTTTGGGGGGACAAGGAGCTTCCTCATACTTTCAACTTGCAACTCAAGTTCGGCTCACAAAGATGTTCCTTGGTGGCGTTTCGGTGCAGTTTCTGCTCTTTAAATGCTTTCATGCAGCCACCGTTGCCTCACCACTTTGATCTGTGTAACTCTATTGTAACTGGAGATGCTCTGCAATCTCTGTATCGTGGCGATATTAATATTTAATCTGCTGCTGAATAGCAGAGGCCCATTAGGCCCCCTGACGCGGCAAGTGGGAATTGTCCAGAGGCAAAGTGATACAGCTGGGCAATGAGCACAGGGGTGGACTGTAGTTTCAGAGGGGAAAGGTGGGGGGCTGTGTGTGTTAATCATTGTGGATGTTCATGTATATATGTGTGTGAGACTGCCTTTATAGACGGAACATATGTTGGCTCTTTTCTGTGCTCTGGTCGACTCTTGTTAAAAGAGCCATCAGGCCTTCTGCTGCCGTTTTTGTAAAGAGAGCTGGGCCAATGTACAGGCAGATTTTAAGATCCCAGGACACTTGGGACCCCCAAGAGAGACAGAGATTCTTACAGAAAAAGGTTGATAAGTGCTGCTGTTATACACATGCAGGAGTGAATATCAATATATCAGAATAGCATGGAAAATGTATGTAATACAGTTTTTTGAGAGTGAAGCTCACATTTCACACATCATATTTTATATAATGTTTTATTTCAAGGATTTTGTTCATTTTGATTGAGCTTTATAAAATATATTTTCAGTAGATAAAAATATGACATAACACCAATAGAAATTAGCTTTTCTTTTCCATACTTTTTCCTTCTTTTTAATTTTCCATTATTCTGCTTGGGTATGACTTTCTATGAAAAGCCAGCTTCTGTAGTAATAATTTTTAAAAAGTAGGTATAAGTACTTGAATGATAATTAGGAATAAATATGGTCCCTCCCAAATAAAATTCTACTTCAGGATGCCTAAAATCTTTGGTTTGACTGTGTTTAAAAAGACACAAACATCCACACTGTCAACTTAAAAGCAGTTCTGAATATGCTGTTCAATTAACTTAATGAACTCAGCAAAGTGATCTGTAAATGCAGCTCTGGGATAATCCTAACAAGGAAAAAAAAAAACAGAAAGAGAGATGGAAAAAATATTACTCAGCCCCCTTTTCCCCCTCTCTCCTCGGCACTACAGCAGATGGAGTCCTTGGCAGCAGCAGAGCAAATGTTTATTTGTGTGTTTTCACTGGTAATTGGAGGATTTTAACAGTCGTCATTGTCAGGCTTATAATCACCACCATAAAAGTGTCTGCTCGACAGTAAAAACCTGCTTTTTTTAGACTAAAATTCCAGGTTTTTTGCGCTTTTGACAGAAGGGAAAACACACAGAGCCTGACCTTTTACCTTACAGGGCCAAATTGTTGTTTACCTGAGAGAACGAGGAATTGATTTGACAAGGACTTTTCACAGCAGTGCGAAGAATAAGAGTCCCTAATGTGTCAGCGACTGCAAAGAGAGAGAAAAAAAGGTTTTAGAGTAATAAGTGTCTCTTACGGCGCCATTGGAAATAAATGAAGATAATTTGGTTGAAATTGGTGTGACAGACGGGTAATTTGTGGCAGAGTGTGGAAAGCAGCAGCCAGTTTGAAGGTGTGAGATTCGTTACTTTGAAGGTGACATCTGAAGACGAGCAAGCTACCTCTGAGAACTCAATCACCTGTGTTGTTTTTTTTTTCCTTCTCCAATTTCTGGTAATTTTAATGATTTATCAGCAAATCGTTCTTCATCTGCTGTTGATCATTTCTGAATCACATCTCTCCGTGTTGCCACATTATATCCCTCCTTCCCTCAAAGTTGGCAAACATAACATGTAATTGCTTTTATTTAAACACGTAATCCTCCCGCAGTAAATATAGTGCTGTGGCTTATTGGTTATAACTTTGTTCTGTAACATTTATTTATTAATATTTTGATCGTGTTATTCTGACTACGCGAAACATAATCACCCACAAGCAGTTTAGTAGTTCATATTTTACTGTTTTGCTGTTCTGCTCTTTGTGTTACACAAACAACAAGCAAAGGATGTGGGACCTACCCACGCAAGTTGCATATGCAATTTACAAAAGCTCGTTCGTCAACAACTTCCAACGTTTTTACGCCTTGTCCTATCTTTCTCCCTATGCGCTCGCCATCATTTCTTAACACATCCTAATCCATCAAATGTTTTGTTACACAAAATTGTAACTATCTGTGTGTCTGTGGTGAAGTAACACAGTCACATCAGAATCAAAGTAGGAGCAGGAGTAGGAGTCGTTGAGCGTGCCCTTTTAGCTTGCTGCTGTTGCGTCTGATCTGCTTGAGGTCGATCGTTAGGCTAGAGGCGGGGACACCTTCGCCTGTAGTTACTAAAATGGATCACAGTGATATTAGATTTTAAGTTTTGTAGCAAATATCTATTTATTATAAATCTTTTTGAGGCCCCCATAATCTCCCGGGGGCCCCAATCCACTGTCCCTTAAAGTACCAGATAGAGGCTGCACTTTTAGTTAGACTGATGGGTGACCTTAGTACTTTCTATGAATTTCTGTGTAATGGAATGTATTGCAATGCAACACTTTCCCTTCCCTGCACACTGTTGGTCAGCTGGCTACAAGAATGCTACAAAAAAAATCAGTTGTTTGAAAAAATTTCCAGACATGAAAGACATTCATGGTGTGAGACCTGACACAACACCACTAAGAAAATGCTTCTTCAACAATACAGCTGGCAAGCTACATGAGTTTACTTTTAAAAAGCTATTTGTACAATTTTGCTTTAGATCATCATGTGTAAAAAAGTGGTACTGTATATGGTAATTTTCTTTGTAAGCGTAACTTATAGCGAGAATCTTGTTCTGATGCTATGGCACAACAGCTTGAGGTTCACCTGGTCCAGGCAGCAAACATGGGCAACCTAGGCCAATTACAACAAGACCGAGATGACAGCGTTCAATTATTAATGTGGTTTAACATGTCCTGTGATTTCAGGTTCTCTGGAAGCCAGCACTGTGGACACGTGCACTGTGCCTACCAATACAGAGAGCATTACCACTGCATGGACCCTGAGTGTAACTACCAGGTGAGCGTGAGTACTTTATCACTTTTTATGAGCATGACCCAAATGCAAATTTGAAAAGGCCACCCTTATTGGTTTAAAACCTGCCCAGGAACAATAAATGGCGTGGTTTATTTTAAGACAGCAGGGGTGATTTAAAGCTAAAGGTCTGAAGGACCCAAAAATGGGATGTGGTGCTCCGAGGATAGACAAATAAGACAGAATGTGCCTTTTTTTTTCACTCGATGGGTCACACCCAGCCAAAGTTTACACAGATGAAAGGTTTGTTGGTCTAAAGCCTGCTGAACAAGCTGCGGCTGTCCAGGTTTCAGTCATTCTCAGGCAGAGCTGTTCTAATAAGGCTAAAATATATTTTTTTTATCTGCTTACTTACTGTTGTTTTAATACACTGCCTCTGCCTTTAATCCAATCTCACATTTCTAATCTTTTCCTGGTTCAACAGCATGTCATGTACATGCACAAGATGAGAAAAAAACATAAAGCAGATCATAAAACAGACCTTGTTTATGCTGCAGCATATGGCCAATGAGAGAGCAGGAGTCGAGTATTGAGTTCTCCTTTTTTTCCCCTAATTTTGTTTCTAAATGAAGCCATCTTTAGTTGTAATCTCCTGTCTGCTCCCGATCTAAGGAGATTACCCTCGGATAAATATTGTTTATGTTGCGATGAGCATCACAGGGCTAAGCTTTCATTTTCTGCATGAATTTCTCTCCCCCCCTTCAGCAGCCTGACGGGACACATTCTTGGAGAACACAAAGGAAAATCATCTCATGTCGTTATTCAGAGAGTTAGTTCAGGTTATCACGGCAATTTCCACGGTCAGCTCCACATTTCTCTGTTATTTTTGTGCTGTGTGGAAACATAGATACGCTCAGGAAGCCAGCTCTCTGGATGTCAATACACAGGAAAAAAAAAAAAAAAAAAAAAAAAAAAAAAGGGACAGCCACGGCGTGATGAGCAGCCCCCGTTTTTTTTCTCAGAGCGATAACTCATGAAATGTTACATGACACACACTCCTGGAATATTATCCCACTGCCAGCCTGCGGGCGATTGGCTGAGTCCTAACATTCTCCTTTCATGGGCTTGTACATGAGCGAGAGTGTGCATCTTGCCACACTGGTGGGAATCCTAAAATAAATGTAGCAAGTGGCTCCCAACCTTCATCACCACTCCACTGAAAATGAGATCTTTTTCCCAGTCAGCTCTCTCTATGGCCTATTTTGGACGGCTTGACGGATCGAATGTACCCTGACCGCGGCTCAATTCGTCTTCCGGTCATCAGCCATCATAGCACGGCAAAGAAAAAAAAAAAAAAACGCACGCACTGTACCCGAAATTAGGATTTTTGAGCCAGAATGGGTGGGGGGAATTAAAGAAGTGGCGGAGCGTTCATCAGTTAGATTAAAACTCCTAATGAAGTGTTCACTGCGACAGAGTCAGACATCTCAGAAACATACAGTGGGAAACAGTCCAAGTGTGATAAACGAACAGCTGTGTGAGATCTTAGGTTTTTAAGAGGAACACATGACACAAAGCAATTACCCTACTTTGTGCAGCAATTAGTTTCTTTTTAGTATAGTTCTGTTCGGTTGTTTCCCCCCCCCCCCCCACTCAACTGCAGATAGATATGGATTAAAGACAGAATTGTCTCATTGATTTAAGCTTCTCCTGTTACAGTTTCTTTAGCATCAGCTTAAACCCAATTACAGCAGATTTGGTTCCTGCAAGTCTCTGCGGAGTGATTCTTTTTTTCCCCTCTGTTTCCCCCCTTCCTGACTCCTGGATGTGGGAAACATTTTTATTTATATATTTGTAATTTTAGAGGGCAGGTCCCTAAGCATATTCATTCATCATTACAATTGAAACCTGCACCAACCAAAAGAGAAAAAACAAAAAAGGCAAGCATGGTGCTTTAATTAAAAACGGAATCATATCTCAGTGAATTAAAAGGGAATTTTTTTTTTTTTTTTCTTTTTGGTTCACTTGTTTGTTTGTTTCTGTTGTCTGCTGTTTCTCCCCTGTGAACGTCTGAAACACCATCTGCATGGAACATAATTTTCTCCAGTGCAAAAAACCCCCAGAAAAACAACAACACAAGAACTGTGATCTTGCATGTCAATTGATTCATCTTAATTTGTAAATAAAAATGTATTTTGTTAGACGACATTAAAAAAAAAGAGAAACAGAGGGAGAAAGGCTGGTTGGAGAGAATATTTGGTGCTTTCCAAGAGCCTTCAAGGCTCATTTTGCAGAATAAATCAATGAGCACAGAGACTGTCATCTTTAAAGAAATCCTGATCCTCTTTCCTAACAGCGTGCACATCCCGCCCCGGCTGCCAACTGGCTTCTGCATGCTGCAGCTGCTGCCTTCACAGAGCTAAAGTGACTTGTTGCTGATTCTGTGACCGGTTTAAATAAATGCCAACCTGTTGCTGTTTATCCCTCCTTGCCCTCCTCCCCTCCCTTTTCCCTTACCCTTTTGCAGAGGTTTACCAGTAAGCAGGATGTAATCAGGCACTACAACATGCACAAGAAGCGGGACAACTCCCTGCAGCATGGCTTCATGCGCTTCAGCCCCCTGGACGACTGCAGCGTCTACTACCATGGCTGCCACCTCAACGGAAAAAGCACCCATTACCACTGCATGCAGGTACACTGCAGCTCCCCCTCGCCCACCTACACATACGACCACAAACGTAGGGTGGGCATGACTTAAAGCGCACAATATACACAGACATGCAATTAAAAAAAAACCCTGCAACCTTGGTTCAACATGCTTCAGCATGAATAACACACAAATAACTCGCTGCTGCAAGGAAATCCGAAATATGCGATTAATGTCAGATTAACCTGCAACAAGGGTAGGAGTGAAATGTTTTACATTTATTAAACCCAATTTTCAGCTTTAAAAGTCTGAAATGTGTTTTATAGTAGGTTATTTACAGTGCACATTTACAAACTGGGAAACCCCTTGTAGGTTTTCCCAAATTCTTCTTCTTTTTTTTTTTTTTTTTTTGCACATTTTACTTCCTGACTACAGCAAAGAGTCTTTTGAATTCTCTACCAGCTTTGTACATCTAGTATAAATAAATCTGTTTAGATCTACATGATTTCACTGCAGGGCCTCTGGCTCCATGTTTGGGGTGGCAGACTTCTGCCCCCCATCTTACTCTCCTTGCAGCTTCTGACAAGTTTCTTTCGAGGATGATGCTCTGTTTAGCTGCACCAACACAAATAGAGTTTTGCATGCAGAGCAACAAGTTACATTTGACCCAAGCACATTAAGAGATTTATGAAGAAGATTTGTAATAAATTTCCTGTTGACGGTTCGTACGTCCTGAGCTGTGCATCTAGTAGCTCCTCTAGAGTTACCATGTGACTTTTTGCAGCTTGATTAAAATATCAAGGTGCAAGACAGTGAATCACGGTTGATTACTGTACTGAGATAATATTTACTATCGGATTCTTGAAGACAATTGGTTGGACTCGGTTGTTTTAGTGGTGTTGGTGGCTTTATAGTTTTCAGATTTTTATTTGAAAAAATAAATAATTTTCCTTCCACTGCACATTTATGTACTACTTTGTGACGGTCTGTCACATCAAAAGTCAACAAAATAGATGAAAATTTGTGGCTGCAGCGTGTGAAAGTGTGAAAAAGGTCAAAGGGTATCATGACGTTTCAAGGCGCCAATGGAAGAAGCAACTTTTTCTCAGCTATTCACCCTTCAGCATGTTTTTTTTTTTTTTTTTAAGGGAATTAAGATCTAGTGACTTTAATTGAGCCTCTACCACCAGCTTTTCGACAAAGAGTAGTGTCAATTACCGAAACTTGGTTTGGAATGTCCTGTATGGAGGTGACTGTATACTGTAGGCATATTGTTGTGTGTAAAGCCAAAAATCACCAACTTAGACAAAGTTTACACAGATTAAAACTTTTCTTCAGCTATGCAGAAGAATAAATATTTTTTGTAAACCACGTAGATCTTAAATGATTTAAAAAATTATGCTAAAATGCGCAAAAAACCTTAATTATGGAATATTTACAGTAAAAGAAAGACTCTACAATTTCATAAGAAATAAAGCTTTCCCAGAGTGGAAATGCACACACACGCGCAAACCAAAAAGTATTTCTATATTACATATTTGAGTAAATGCAAAGAAAATGACTCAGATTCTGTTGGCTCTGACTCATGGATTTACAGTTCTGTCTTTAATCAGTAGCCTGGGAAAGAAAGAAAAAAAATATCCAGAAACCAAATCAAAATGAAGAAATTAAAGCAAGAGAATAGATGTGAAGCTTCGGCATGTATCTGTTCTGCTTGCTCTCTCACTCCTTAATTGGCATGGATAAAATTTCCCTAAGGTGTTTATATAAACTACACATTTTTCATCTTTTAGTACCAAGCAGCCTGTTGAGGATTATTCCCCTCCTTCTGGATTTGTTTAATTTTTGTTTCATCTGCTTATTTTCAAAGTATCACTGCAGCAGGGCAGCCCAGGATTGCTCCGCATATATATATATAAATATAAAAATACATATATATATATATATATATATATATATATATATATATATATATATATATATATATATATATATATATATATATATATATATATATATATATATATATATATATATACTTATTTTTTTATATATACCTCTCTGACGGCGTAATTGTTATTAGGACATTTCAGCCATTGTTTAACAGTCGCTGAGAACCTGCAGATGTTGGCATCGGCTGCTCTGATTTAAGAGGCGGGGAGGGGAAAAAGAAGAAAGAAGCAGAGTGGCGTTTTTTTCATTGTTTGACTCGATATGGAGAAGTTGCCACTGATGATATACAATCGTTCCTGTTAAATTCAAACATTACCTCGTTTTTTTCCCTCTTTGTTGCCTGCAAGGAGTCGTTTGTTTCCAGAATATTTTTAAACTAAAGATCAAGACAGTCATCTTACTCCTGTGGTTTCCTTCTGCCCCCCCCCGCCCCACCACCTAGCTAAACCTTTTTCTTTTTTTTCTCTCAGTGTTACTGTAAGCTCGTAGCACCTCCATCATCACGTTCCAAATCTGAATTTCATTTTCTAAAAGGCAGCTTCTGCCAGGAAGGTACTGTAGTTTCACAAGCCTGCTGTGACCACCACCTCTTTCAGTTACTACCTTTTTCTTTCCAATTGTTACGAAGATGACAAAGATTGTTTCCCATTCAAAGGGTTAATCTGAAACCGGTGACGCTCACATGTGCATCACCACAAATTAAAAGTTGAATGTGAGAAAACAACCCTCTTCCACTCATTTCTAGGCCACTAGCATTTTGTTAACCACAGTGCGCTCCCTCTTCTGTACCCCGTACTGTATATCAGATATCTTTAAAGTACCGCACTTCAAGAAGCTACCTTTTTTTTTTCTTCTTCAGGCTTTTCCTCGCAAACCGAAACTCTGATGCGTGCTGTCGGCCCAGATCTCATTTTCCATCACCGTGTCCTTTCTCTCTCTCTCGTTTCTCTCTAGGTGGGGTGCAGCAAGGTGTACACCAGCACCTCAGATGTCATGACCCACGAAAACTTCCATAAGAAGAACGCCCAGCTGATCAACGACGGCTTCCAGAGGTTCCGCGCCACCGAGGACTGCGGCACCGTCGGCTGTCAGTTCTACGGTCAGAAGACCACGCACTTCCACTGCAGGTGATGCACGTGGTCAACAATGCGAGCATGAAGAGTTTAAACGTTAAACAAAACGATCAAATGTAATCGGACTTCTGGCAGTTTTAGGTTTGAAGGTAGCTTTTAGTTTTATGAGACGCGTTTCTTTTAACTGGAAGTAATATATCCAGCTGCGATACTAACTTAAATTTGATATAAAATTTGTGGAGGGAGCAAAATATTAGGGTGATGGCAAGGAGGCCTGACAAACTCAAAGAGTAGGAATTCCACTCTGTTTTTCTGTTTCTATTTCTCACCAATGAGAAATAGACTAAACAGCAGTGGTGGAGACCCACATAAAGCTGCTCTTCATTTATAAGACAATAATAAACAATAATAAAAATAATCACTGATTTATACTAAGTTTCTTGTATATCATTTTATTATCTTGAGCAATGCCTGTCTTATTTCCTTTTAGGAACAAACTTCTTGGTTGGATGAATGAAAAAAAATAGATCTATATCTGAGAGATGTAGGACTGACTTGGATTTAATATATATAATTTGCTCAAAAGAATAAAGTTGTGAAATCCTCAAATTTTACATGAAATAAAGTGTAATTAAAGAACACTAATACAAAAAAATCCAATCATGTATAATGGCATAAGTTTTTTAGAGCGATATTTAATTATTCTTAAACTTTAAACATCAAACTTTTGTTTTTAAGAGTATTTATTCATATTGGCAATAGAAATGCTCTTGAAAGTCATCCCTGCAGTCTGATACTGCCAACACCATGTTTAATGTCGAGGTTGAACATTTTGCATTTATGCTAAAAAGTTTCATTTAGGTCTGGTAAAATAACATCAAGCTCTTAATTTGACAAACAATACAGAAACATTAGGTGAACATTTAAGGAGTTATATGGACATTAATTCATCTCAAGAAATGTGTTATTTGAAAATAAGCATTCCTACACCATGATGCTGCTGCCACCATGTATAGGGTGGAAATCGAGTGTTCATGCTGATTTGTTCATAGTACTTTGCATTTATTTCAAAAAGTTTCAACTGGTTGCAATGGATTTTACTTTTGCTCTTTTCTGATACTTATTGGTAGTGAACCAAAGTGAAATCCCAACAAAATGCATTGAAGCTAGCTGCTTTAACAGGAACATGGACATCAATTCCTTTTAGGTGATTATGTAACACATTCCTATTAATTATTTGCACAGGCGTCCGGGATGCACGTTCACTTTCAAGAACAAGTGCGACATCGAGAAGCACAAGAGCTACCACATCAAGGACGACGCGTACGCCAAGGACGGCTTCAAGAAGTTCTACAAGTACGAGGAATGCAAGTACGAGGGCTGCGTGTACAGCAAAGCAACCAACCACTTCCACTGCATCCGCTCCGGCTGCGGCTTCACCTTCACCTCCACCAGCCAGATGACCTCCCATAAACGCAAGCACGAGAGGCGGCACATCCGCTCCTCCGGTGTCATGGGCCTCTCCTCCACCTTCCTGGCTCCGAAGGACGAGCCGGAAGAATCCAGCAACGACGACCTGATGGACTTCTCGGCCATCAGCAGCAAGAACTCCAGCCTGAGTGCCTCGCCCACCACCCAACAGTCGGCCACCGCGCCCCACTTGTTGAGCACGCCCACCACCGCCACCGCCTCCTCGATGTCGGGCCACAACCTCAAACCCACCCAGTCGCTGCCCAGCGTGGGCCAGCGCATGTCAAGCCTGCTGACTCAAAATCTGCCCAGCAACATGCCGGTAGCGCTCGCTCTTTCAAATAGCGCCCTGGCCTCCTCCAACCCATTCTTCCCGCTTCTGCCTAGGCTGCCTCTACAGCCTCCCCCGACGGCCGCTGGCCTGATAACGGCCGTGTCTTCTGGAGCCCACTCCATGCCGACCGACTCTCTGACCCAGGGCGGCTCATCCATGGGGGGAGATGCAGCCATGGCACCAACTCCAACGTCCTTTCCCAACTCTTCCATTTTGGAGAAGATCTCTGCAAGCAAGGGTCTGATATCACCCATGATGGCCAGATTGGCGGCGGCTGCCTTGAAACCGTTAAACAACACAGACACAGGTAGGTCGCTGTAAACTGACCTACCTGGTCAGTTCTTCTTCACAGTAGATCAGAATTTGGTCAATTTATTTCAGTAAAAAAGTGAGACTCAGATTTTTAGAGGGATATATTTTAGACATTTATATCTTTTCATTTTGAATATTATAAATTAAAGTTAATAAAAGTCAAATAAATGTTAAAAGGATGCAGCTAAAGAAGCTTGCTTTTCAGAATGCTGCATGAAAGCCAACATGTTAATGGAAAACTGAGTGAAAGGAGAAAGTTTGGTTTAAAAGGTGGTCTACCCACAGGGATAGCTACAGACTAGAGACTGTTGCTCAGTCGATTCTGTGTTGTTTTTCAGATCTGATAAGAAGCAGACTTGTATTTTCTTTCTTAAATCAAGTACCAAAGTCTATAGGAAATGAAGAGCCACACAATCCACATTGCTTGAAGTCTTGGGCTAAATTGCTCTAAAATCTCCTGGTAGTCCAGATCGAACTATCAGGATTCTGCATTTCTTGAACCTCTTACTCCAGCTTCTGAACTTCCCCAAAACGCTTAAATTGAGTTTGCTTTACCATCCTCTGGTTGTTCCTGATGTCTGTGCATCTTTTCTTTAACTACACATTTTCCGTCCACCAAGCTTCCCATACATATGCTTGGATTCAGCTCGCTTTGAACAACCATCTTCTTCATCAGCGATCGGTTGTGGTTCTCTCTACTTGTACAGGATATCTGCTGCAATGCCAATTGATTGTGTCAGCCACAACTTCACATTTCCTGATTGGAAACCCTTCCATGTTGGTTTCTGAAAAAGTGAATGTTCTTTGACAAAATTTGAAAGTAAAGCTTTACAAATCACTTTCATCTTTAAAAATATTCTAACTTATAGATATAAGGCTTAGATGAATCTTTACTGGTCATAAAATCGCATTAAAGAAGGGGAAAAACAACAATTTTGCACTCAGAAATCACACAAGTCAAAGGTCAAGCACTGTGTGTTAGCTTATATATTAGTGCTAATGCATTACAATTGTTTGTTTCTGCTTTTGAACTTGGAGACAAAAGCATCTCCCTCCTGAGTGTGGACAGAGCAGTCAGAGTGCACTCAGAGGTCAACTCTATAACCATCCCCAAAGTAGAAGGAAAAGCCAGGAGAGCCTGTGCTTTCGGGCTTAAAGGGACAAACCAGAGGCACGGTGCTCTGCTCTGGCTCTGTTATTGTGTTGATCGCTTGTTAGATACCCACAATCCATTTGGAGATAAATGCGCTGACAGGGGGAGAGTAGAGCCTGTAAAAGTCTCTTATGATGTTCAGAGTGGGGGGCTCATGGGGCTTGTGTTGAACATGTTTCCTCATCATTGGCCTCTTATCTCTGTCTGCGCTCGTTCCAAGCAAATGGAGGTGGAATGAAATTAAGTTGAAAAATTGCCAGAAAAAAAATAAAAAAGATTTTAATGCGCAAACTGATAAAAAAAAAAAAAGAAGTGAAATCACTGAGGTAGAAATGACTCAAGGCAGCAGAGTGAGGAAACAGGCTCCGATACAAGGAAGACGCTCATCAACAAAGTCTTTCTGAATTTCTAGAAACCTCCGGTTTTGACGAAAACATGTCAGCGTCTGCTTAGCATAATTCAAATAAGTTTTGGAGGTAATTGGCTTGTCTGTGTTTATCATATTGCTCCAAACAAAGCCCCATTCGAAAATGAAAATAAAGCGTTTAATTCTGATAATGCACTGCGGAGCGTGGCGCCGCATTCATTTAGAGCGGGTTCTCGGTCTGAGCAGGTGGGGGGCGGATTTCAAACGGGGGTCGCTCTGGATGTTGGTGGAAGTGGGGAAGGATTATAATTTCTGCTGGTGTTCCCAGGGCAGGACGGGCCCAGAGAGAGAGAGAGAGAGCCAGGGGCAGCTGCTCTGAGCTGAGCCCAGCCTGTCAGGCTCAGCTCCACCTTTTGGGCTTCCAGCAGGTAGCAGCAAACTCTGCTGGGGGTGGGAGGCACCTGCTGAGGGTGGGGCCTCCACAGATGGTCCCTTCTCATTTCAGACACACCTCTTCAGCTCAGATCTGTTCTTTCAAATACCCCCTCCCCCAACCTCCACCCTACACACACACACGCACGCACGCGCACACACGCACACGCAGGTCACCACATTCTCAATCACAAACATTTTTGTAAAAAATGTTGGTGTGTCACAGAGTGGAGGGGTAGCTGTGGTTTTGTTTCTCATATTTGCTTCAGAAAATGCATGAACAGGACATTTGGGCTAAAATGAGGAGGAAGTGGTTTGTGCTTCTCTGTCAAAAAGGTGTGAGAAAAGTCATTGTGTCGAGGCTATTTTTCACAGTGCTTATTTTCTCATCTGGCTGTGAAACTTTGCCTCTTTTTTGCAGTAAATTGAGTCTCTTTTCCTGTTTCTGCATTCAGTATTTCTTCTTTTTTTTAATTAATGTTCCACTCTAATTTACCCCTAAGTGTTTTTTTTTTTTCCCAGAGATTCAAGCATCTGAAGGGTTTACTAATTAGACGCACAGTACAAATGATCTTTCACAAGCTCTGTATCTTATCCGGAGTAATTACATGGTGTACATTATTCCTGGATAATTTCCAGAAAGAAGCTGCTTTGAGTCAAACTCATTTGTTCTCCCTCCTTGGGAAGTGAATAGAAGAAAAAAATAATAATAATAATAATAGTAATAATAATAATGATTTCATGAAGTGCATCCAAGTCTTTTTTTTTGTCTCTATTTAAAAGTCAAGTTATCATCTGATTTATTGAAGTATTATTTTACAGAGCCTGCAGATCATATGCAGATCATGCAGTTAGTGGCTCTTCTTGATGGAATATGCTCCCGTTTTGTCTCCCAGTTGATTTAATTGTCAATGACAAGGCAGGATTCGTCTGGCTAGTTAATTTTGGGCATTCTCTCATCAAGTTGAAGGTTTGGGAGGGGGAGGTGAAGGGATGGGAGGGCTGGATGTGGACTCTGGTAAGCATTTGGTGACCTCAAACCAGAAGCATTATTGTCTGACTGCTGTTTTCCCTCTAAGCCCCACCGCCCCCCACAGCCCCTCCAACCTCAACCATTGTCAAACTGAACTGACACTGACACTGACACTTCCCCATCTCCTAGCTTTCAGCTGACAAGGCCCAAGACTGGCTTTTCCACTCCTATTCGGTCTGATATGTCTCTGGGTCATCTTTTAGCAGGAGGAAACTCTCCTTGTTTTTTTTTGTTTTGTTTTGTTTTTTCCCCCCTCATCATAGGCTGGGCTTGTCCCATTTTTTTTTTCTCTTTCAAAAAGGAGCGGGTCCTGACCAGGGCATACACTTGGATGCCCGTGACCTTGCCTGTCACTATCTCTGATTCCTCAACACCAGAAAATGGCTGCTGGTGCACTCCAGCTTTAGTGTCCTAGAGGTTAACCCAGAGGTGCCTCACCTCCCACATATATTTTTTAAGACAAACCTCCACTTCTTGTCAGCCAGAGGCTCAGCTTTCTGTGTGTAGCCTGAGGACAAATTAATATTTCAGTCCCCTGGGATCGGGAGGGGGACCAGAATTCACCTTCCTGTCAGCATTTCTACCTCAGGTCGTCCCCTGCTGTTTATTTATTGCAATTCCACTCCGCTGTCCGCTGAATACCTATTTGGCAGAGACGGTGATAGAGAGGTCACAATATTTGAACCAATCTGATTGGCTGTCAGCTCTAATCTGACCGACATGGCGCCCCTGTTCCTTGTGGGTATGCTTGGTGGCATTGGCCGCCATCCGTTGTCAGGCCAACGTGAAAGCCAGAGAAAGTGGGAACGGAGGAGGAGGACATGGAGGAGGAGGGGTGGGTGGCCAATCTGAGACTGCCACTTTCCCTCAGCATTAGCATCTCACTTAATGACCAGTTAAGAGGCAGCCTGGCAAATGAGTTGTGACAAGTGCTGCAGAAAAAGGAGTCTTTTTCCCTCATATCTCCCGCCTCTCAATCACCGTTTAAAAGGCTTGACGGCCTGACATAATTTCGCAATAATTATCACTCGGAGTATTCTTCTCGGGCCAGGACAGAAGTCAGATTGGATCTTGTCACAGCATAATAATGCTGACCAACAATAACTTTGTTGTCTCGTCTCTCCTCTGCCTCGTCTTTGGCTTGATTCCTCAGGGAATGGGCAGCCAGGCTCCGCCAGCCAGTTTAATCTGGTTCAAGTAAAGCAGGAGCCTGTGGACGGTAACGCCGGCGCTCCGCAAGATTCCCAACAGGAGCACAGCCTGGACCTGAGCAAGAAAGACCACAGGTATTTCTTGCTCAGACACTGCAAACAATCCCAGTTAGGGATGAACCAATAAGGATTTTGTGGACAATTTTCCATTTGTTTATTTATTTATATATGTATATATTTATCCTCAAGAATCATTTGAACAGAGAATAGAATAACTCAACCACTATCCATAGTGGTTGAATTATTGGTTGGTTGAGAGAAACCTTGGTTTCTCTCAAACCAAGGTTTGAGAGAGCAAGTCTTGAAAAGTCACCGATGTTTCAACATATAGAAAATACAGTCTTTACTTTTGAGAAAAAATAATAATTTGTGAGTTTTTGACCAGTCAGTTTGGTCACAACTACCCAAGCTAAATTGTTTTCTGATTTTCTGCTCATCTTTAAGTAATATGTAGCTTGACGTTTAATCTTATGTTTATCAAATTAAACATATTATTAAATTTGCATATCATTGCTTTATCATGCTATAACATGTAAATATGATAGCATGAAAATTGTTTTTTTCTCCCCCAATTCAAACACTTCTACGTAAGTCAATTCATTTTCATCAAATTGATTGATCAGTGATAAATCAACTCCTATTTATCAATAACCCTCCACCCTGCACAATGTTTCTCAGAAAGACAGCATTTTTCTTCTTCATTATACTTGCGTACCTCCTATGATAAATAGTAATATTTACTATTCTCATGCAAATCTTGACTAAACATTGTTCATTTTCCTTGTTTCAGTAATGAATCAAATGGACACCCTGTACCGGGGAATACATCTCTTTTATCCTCGCTTATGAATAAGGTAAGATCCATCCATCAAACGCCTTTCATCCCAAGACAAATTAGCGGGACACGGAGGGGCCTGTTTGTTTTTTAATGTTTCACTGCTAATAAGATGAGTTTGTATCATTTAAATTTTCCAGCCATTTTTCATACGTTGTAATTTTCGCTGCACCTCTCACAAATTAATATAATGAAGCAGTAGCTCGGTGCCATGCCAGATATATAGAGATGTTTGTTTTTTGATGAGCTGTTCTGAACTTGCCTTCCATTTTTTCTCTCCCCTCCCTTTATACTTTAACTTCCCCACCTCACTCTGCATTTATTTATAGAGTTTATAAATTATTTGATTAAAAAGTCAAGGGAGTAAAAAAAAAAAAAAACAAGAAGGCGCTGCCCTCATTTTTTAACAAGTCTAAATGTGAGCGTATGGAAATTTAAATGTTTGTGTGAAGATTAAAATGGACACGGTTTTAGCTATAAATCTTATCTGACTGATATAAATGCACTGGGTGGTTTCCATCACATTGATGATGTAATGGCAGATTAGTCTCACTTTTTTTTCTTCCTCTTCTCTCAACAACTGATCAAGACCTCCTCCCTCTTACTGTATGCTTCCCTTCCTCAAACACTCGTCTTCTAAATCTTCTTCTCAGACAGCTTAACTTCAGGCTTACAGTCAGTAAACATAAACAGCGGAGTTGGAGTTGTCTTACAGCTCCACTGTTGTGTCAGACTTCTGGGGTTTTGATTCGAACCACCACATCACATGAAAAGGTTAACATATGCCCCCGGGGAACACTTAGCAAATATGCCTGGCCCGAACTCAAGCAGGCAAGAAACAAAAAAAACAACAACAACAAAAAAAAAAACGCCTGGCTGTTTGTAATCCTGGCTGCTCTCTTTAGCTTTGCCAAATTTCGGGTGTATTTGTCGGCTCGTTTTCACGCTCTGGCTAACATATGCGAGCGCTGCGCTCGCGGGTGCTCTGCCAAAACTAAGCGGCTGGCAGCTCATTTGCCCTGTGTGTTTCTGTAGATGTCCCAGGTGAACCCTGCCCTCTTCAATGCCATGAACCTGAAAACCGAGCTGGAGGGAGGCCAGGTCCACGACACCTCAGAGGCAGCTCAGTACCTGCACAGAGTGCTGAAGAGGCCAGAAAATACCACTGAGATCTGGAAGACATACCTCCGCAGGTAAAGCAAACAAACAAACAAACAAAAAAAAAAAACACTGTCTGCACTGCGAAAAAAGTATTTGCACCCTCACAGAGTCAATACAAGTAGTTTTTTTAAATTTTAGTTGTGAAGAGAAAAGAAGCTATCCAAACACGACTGGCCCTATGAGAGAAGCAATTGCCTGTTACACCTAGAAACTGGTTGTCCTACTCTTTATAGCATCAACTGCCATTAACTGGTTTTGTTATCTGGAAATGAGTCTTTTTATGGCACTGCAGAGGAGTTTTGGCCTCTGTTGTTCACAGTATCAATTCAGTCACAATTGGGGTTTTCTGTAGCATTTAGGTCACATTATAGCATTTCAGTTGGGTTTATGACTTTGACTATGCCACTACAAAACATTTATTTTAGTTTTGTTAACCTATTCATAGCTTTGGCTCATTGTCCAGCAATGAGTCAACCCATTGTGTACCTGTGGATATGATGCTGTTTTTAGTTGTTTACTGGCAAATGTGGAGTGCCTTTGTTATTTTAGTTGGTTTCGTTTTTGACCTCATGGATAAAATTTTGATGTACTTTTGGAGTAATTTTGGTTGGCTTGCTAAGGCTGAGAAGGTTGACCTGTGATCAGTGTTTTCTCGGTCTGGTTCACTGGACTTTCAAATGATTAACTATAACTCTATAATTCTATAACTCTCTTCAGGCTAATATATATTTCTGAATTTGTTCTTATATCTACTTAGATCCTAGTATGATGTGTTGTTTTTTCATGCCTTGTCGTCTCCTTTATACTGTCAGGAAACTGGTACTAAGTTCTTTCTTGAATCTTATGATGAGACAGTATTCAGTCATCATTGTTGTTGGGGAAGCTGAAATCAGATTTCATAAAAATGTGATTAATCACACTTAATTTGTGATCTAACAAGGGGGTGTGATTTTTTTTGCACTTTTTCACTAAGCTAAGTTGATTCAGATAGGTTTTCCCCCTTAATGAGTAAAACCATCATTTAAAAACTAATTTTTGTTTGCTCATATCTTTGTCTTGTACTAAAATCAGTTTGATGATCCAAAACATTGAAAAGTGACGTAAAAGCGAAAACGGCTGAAATTCGTAAGGCAGAATATATATATTAATAGCCAAAATGACATTTGAAAACTGCTTAGGACATTTATCACTGTACATGACGTAAAGATTTATATACCAGGAAATCCCCCAAAGGCGTAAAGAATCCAATCTTGCAGGAATTTGTTTTGGCTTACTGTATGACAAAACTGAAAGTCTTTACTGAAACTGTTATGAGAAGCTGAACGAGTTGTCATCTTTGTTGGGAAAGCAGTACACTTACACGTCTTTTTTTTATTCTCCAATACAAAGGTTTGACACAGATGACTTTGTGAGGCACAGTGTGACTTTCTCCATAAGGTGCACTTTCACTGCCTCGTAGAGGACTGTGGGGCCCTCTTCAGCACTGTGGACGGGGCCATAAAACATGCTAAGTGAGTGTCACACCGCTTCTTGTTTGGAAAATACGCCGCTTTGCTTTGCTGATCAGTATAAAAAAACTGAGGCCGCCTCCATCCTCTCTTTCAGCTTCCACCTTCGAGCCACCTTGAAAGTAAAGCCGGAGTCTCCGTTCAGTGATGGTAAAGAACCCAGCGAAGCAGCTCCGCCGCAACCCGTCGCCCCCGTGTCTATAGCCAGCAATCCCTCCATGGACGTGACAAACCTCACGTCCTCTGGTGGCTACAGCTCTCCTCCTCCATCACTGCTGGCCTGGAAGCAGCTGACCGGCAGCATCCCTCAGATGCCGGCCTCAATGCCCAACCTCCCCGCAAACTCGCCTCTGGCCACCACCTCCCTGGAGAACGCCAAGCCACAAGTCAAACCTGGTTTTCTGCAATTTCAGGAGAAGTATGTACCATATTCTACAATACTTGCAAAAGCATTTATACCACTTGAACTTTGTAATGTGATATTGTTGTCAGCATGCCACAATTACAAAACTACTTGCATTTGGGCATCCACATAAATGAACAAGCAAGACGAGGAGATAAACTTTCTCCTTGACTTGAAGGATAATTTGATCATTTTTATCAAATTATCTCTGGAGGATTTGATTTTAAGCCAGTAACCTACATAACCATAGCTTTTTTTTTTTTTTCTGCAGTGATCCCTGTTTGGCTACTGACTGCAAATACTCAAACAAGTTCCACTTCCACTGCTTGTTTGGGAACTGCAAGTATGTGTGCAAGACCTCCGGAAAGGCGGAGTCCCACTGTCTGGACCACATCAACCCGAACAACAACCTGGTCAACGTCCGCGATCAGTTCTCCTACTACTCCCTTCAGTGTCTCTGTCCCAACCAGGTGAGTGCAGCTGGTTCTCAGGAGTGGGATCACTGGCTGTCATCTCTTGGAGGTTTCTAAGCATGAAGTATGCTATCTATTAGACCAGTATTTGAGCTTATTTGACTCAAGGCTTTCGCAACCACTGCTCCCCGTCTTCCATCTCCGCTGAGAAAGACAGTCGACTCACCCCAGTAATGCCTGTTTATATGTCAATGATGTCATTTTGACTGCCGCATTCTCCTCTCAGAAAAGGCCAATTTAGCTGATATTACCCAATAAATCATTGTCACTTGCACAGTAAACAAGGCTGTCTGGAATAGGGCAAAAATCAGGGGAATGCTTGGCAAATCAAACCTAAATGGCATCCCCCCTGCCTACTCTCATGAGCCAGTATTTCGAAAACCGTTTAAATGAATTCATTAATGTGTCGAAAATCACCCGTCTCACTGAAAGTCCCTCCCGCCACTCCCCTTCTCCTCCTTCTGCTCCCCGTCCGCCTCCTTTTAGCCTCCCATCTCCTGAACTGAGCAGATCTTATTTGGCCCAGTCCTCTGGGATGTGGGCCTCAGAAACAGATGGTGGTGCAGACATGAATGGGGGAAGCTTTTGACAAGCTTAAAAAAAAAAAATAATTGTACCTGAAAATAACCAGAAAATGGAAGATGCTGCACAATAAGTGCAGGAAAGTTTGAAATTTGATTTGAGTGTTTTTCTGATCTGGACAAGTCTGACAAGAAAAAAAGCTGAAAATAAGAGACGATATCAAGTTTAAGTGTTTTATCAATATTTTCTCTTTTCCCTTCTTGCTTGTTGTTCTTTGTTTCTTTCTTTCTCTCTTTCTTTTGTTTAATCTGGTTTATGCAGGGTTTTTTTTTACTGTGAACTTTTTATGTATTCTAAAACAGGCTAAAAAAATTTCAATTGAACTTTTTGGCCTGAAAAGTCTGGAAGTTTTACATGAAAAATGCTTCGCGATAGAAACACCTAATTTTTCTTCTTCTGTCTCGGCTGCAGCACTGCGAGTTCAGGATGAGGGGCCACTATCACTGTCTGAGGCCAGGCTGCTTCTTCGTCACCAACATCACCACCAAGCTGCCATGGCACATCAAGAAGCACGAGAAGGCAGAGCGCCGCGCCGCCAACGGCTTCAAGTACTTCACTAAGAGGGAGGAGTGTGGGAGGCTGGGTAAGAGCGAACATCCCTCTCATCCTCCATATGTAAGAAAACTTTTGAGCGGCTTTTGATTCGAGGATTAAAAGGAGTTACGCAGAGAGAGAGATGTACATTGATTTCTACTGGCTGTTGCAAGAGGATATTCTGTGTTTACAAAGGGAGAGAGCCCGGTGTTGGCAAACACAGCATCGTGCTTTGTGAGAGCGGTTTAAAAGGGCACGAAACAAGGGCCTGCTTCGCAGATTTTGTCGCCGCGATTTTGCATATTCACAATGCCGACCTCGAGTCCCAGAGGAAGTCTTGCCTGCGCAACTATATGAGCAATAATGTCAAAGAGGGCAATCACATCCAGGTTGTTTTCCTCTTTTCTTCTGCCGGCGTCAGAAATGAGCAATTAGGTTTGTGTTTGTTAATTATCTGGCTTGTCTGGTTGAGCCTGTTTGTGTTGCCTCTCAGCCGCCGCTGCCATCACACAGAAAATGAATTAAAAGTGATCTGTTTTTCTTTTTTCTTCTTCTTTTTTTTTTTTTTTCTTTTTGTCAGATGGTTACACAAGCTTTTCACAAACAAAGCAAACAAAACCGGGCCCTAAACAGCTGTTTTTTGTCCCCAGCCTGATCTGCCAACTGCATTGTTCAGGCTGGTGGGGAGAAAAAAAAAAAGAAATGGCAGAAAGGATTACCATCGCCGGCGCTCTAGTCATAAAGAATTGATGGGTTGCCAGTATCCATGGCAGCAACATTAAACTGAACACCGCTGATGATGTTACCTGGTTTCTGTCTCACAAAAGGGCCTCTGTGTCACGGGGGTTACTGTTATTTGCTCAACTTTGCGTGTCTGAAACCGGCGCGTGTGTGCAGGAGCTATTTGATGACACAGGCATGTTTTTCTCTTAAACCTGGTGCCATGGTTACTGACATGCTCGCACCTGCCCAGCATGTTACTCTTTCAATTATTTCTGCCTGCTTTTATATAATGGTATTTGATTAACAGGCACAAAAACGGAACAATCATTTAATTTGAAATCATAAAGCAATTAGAGCTAGACTAGTTTTAAAACAAGAGGAAAGAGCAGAAGACTGTGAAGCAGACAGCAGAAACAATTCAGAACAAAAGGAGAAACGACAACGGAGATACTTTGAGAAATGAATTTAATATGGTAATAATCGTATATTTACTTTGGTTTGGAGGGATGTGTGTGCATTATTGGCCCACAGAAAATGAGAATTTATTTATGTAAATTCCTAATTGAATAAAGCATGTCAGTGTAATAAAAGAGCTCCACAGGTTTAGTGCACAGAAGCCTTGACTTGCTCAGTGTGACACCAGTGATCTAATATTCCTCCTACATGTACACTCCGAAACACTTTGAAACCCAATCCCTCTTTTGTTGGAGCCATATCATGAAATTAAAAATAGGGGGGGGAAAAAGGACTAAAAATATTTCTCTTTGCGTTTAATCTAATCAGAACGCCCTCACGTTGGTAATGTGGCCTTTAGCGCTCTACTTACTTTCAGATGCCTCGCTACGCGGCGAAGACAAATTAATCTGCACATAGAGAGTTTAAAGGGATAGTTCTAAATTTTTCAAACCTGCCATCATTTAATATCTGCTGGAGATAACTCTCTTGATATCTTCCTTTAGATTAAATACAGATTACTCGGTCTCAGAGACTAAAGCTAATGGCTAGCTCAAAACGAACCAAGACCAAAGCAGACTTCTTATGTTTTAGGATTACTCCAGTGTCACAAACATTGTAGGATTTTACACCACTGGTATTTTATGACCTCTGAACTATTGTTGGAGGCTACTTACAGAAGCTAAAGATTCTTTGCATGGTAAATGGAGATAGGAAGTGATGCATCACCAATGTTCTCCTTGTGTGGATCCTGTATTGACAACGGATCATGTAAAGCTTCCTTTCAGATTAACTGTCTTAAATGAATATTAGAGCAAAACAAAAAGCAAATTAAATATAATATAAATTAACAGTTGTTTAACAGTTGTTAATTAGTCAATGACAAATTAAGAGTTTGTTTGGATTTCTGTAAAAGATAAGTTCAGAGTTTGAGTGTAAGTGTTGATCTGGTTAGTTGGCTAAAGCTAATGGCTAATCTTGCTAAGGCCTAGACCAAGCCTGACATGTCATTTACTGTCCTAAAGAAAACTACACTGACGTAAATCTTACAGCAAAAGCTATGTCATAAATCTCTAAACTATCATCATGTTTGCATTGGGCCTTTATTTGAACAGAAGCAGATGATTATGCAGGAAATAGTGGAAGGAGGAGGTGCGCCAGAACGGAACATGTGAAGCGTTTTTCTTTAGAGTAACTGTCAGAGATAAAACTAAAGTACTGGTAAAGCAAAAAAAAAAAAAGCTTATAATACACATATATTTATTTCTTTACATTTTTGGTTGAGATTGGACTTGCTTTAATACCACCAAAGTCTGCTCTGTTCTTTGTCCATCTTGGACTATCTGTGAGCAACATCCTCCAGTGACAAGCAATCATAACAGGCTTTACAGCTAAACTATTAACTGCTTACAACAATTCAAGAGAACCTATTAACAGTGAAGCTGCTTTATTTTCTCCAGGTTGCAAATACAACCAGGTCAACAGCCATTTCCACTGCATCCGAGAGGGTTGCCAGTTCTCCTTCTTGCTCAAGCACCAGATGACCTCGCACGCACGCAAACACATGAGAAGGATGCTGGGAAAGAACTTCGATAGAGTCCCCTCCCAGGTATGAAACACTACCAAGAGGAAAACATTCAAACCTAGTCTTCATCAAGATTTTTCTGTTTGTGTGTGCGCATGACTTGCGTCGGGTTTCCTGTTCTATGAGTCAGATTCAGGGAAAGATGTGGTGTTCTGCGAGAAAACAAGATAAATTTCTCATTTCCAGTCATACCAGTCAATGACAAATCCTTAATGACTGTTTTTTACTGAAATTTCCACACATAGTGGTGTGCAAGGCTGTCACACCTTTCCATCAGAGCACAGGATGTACCTTAAGCTCATTTAAGCATGTAGATTTTCTTGTTCTGTTTGTTTATTATTTTTTTTCTTCTTTTTTGTTCTGCTGCTTTCAAAAGACAAGAACATATTCTTTAAAAAAAAAGTCTTGAGAAATACTTGGTCGGTTGCCAGCTGCATTATGACTCATAAAGCCTGTCTCGAATGTTTCTGTACAGTTATGATAACTTTTCATGTTTGTTTTTCCTCAGGTGATGTCGCTCGGCCACAGGGCGGACGAGATGCAACACGCTTCTGGTTTGATGTCGGGGCCCGTGGCGTCTCAGGGGGGCCTCACCTCTGGGTTCTCCTCCGGCGTCATGGACGACACAGATGACTACCTGGAGTACATGGGAGGAGGAGGCGGAGGGGGAGGCAGCCCCTTGGGCCTCTCCTCCGAGTCCTCCAACCAGGACCGGAGCTGCACCAGCACACCTGTGGGCAACGACAGCTCTCCTGCAGGTGAGGGGACGGTGAATTCAAAGAAGCCAACTCACACATTCGGCCTCACTCACGTTAATCTCAGCCATTTTGTTACTCATATGTGTCATGATGCAGTAGTTTGGCTTACAGTCAATAGACGCGAGTCATAATAACTTCTGAGGTTGATGACATCGCAGCGTTCTTTTCTCCTGATTCGTTGTCGAGACGTTCGGCGTTTTGCTTTGTCATCGTCATAAAACATCCATTCTGTACATCAGTGGTTATCGATCTAAGTGTACTTTATCACATCTTCTTCTGGCCTGACATCGTCCCGTCAGCTTTAGCACTTGTAAGTTTGCTGAACTATGTGAAGTGTATCTTTTTATTCTTCTCTTGTTTGCGCTAAATCTTAAGCCTGGCTGCAATTCTCGCATTGCTACACACGTTGCCGTTACGATCCACGACTCTCATCATTGTTGTTTTGGCTGGTGTTTGGGTTACTTGTCTTTGAATAGGCCTCATTTTGTATCATTCTCTTATCTTTTATCTTTCTCCTTTTTTTTACCTCCCATCCCTCTGTGTGTGTGTGTGTGGGTGTGTGTGTGTCTGTATGTGTGTGTGATCTGGCCCCTTGTTTTGGTGTACTTGTTTTTCCCCTCTCGCCTGTCCTTCACCCCCTTCTGGTCAACCTGTCTCTCCAGGACAAGGCTACCCCAACACCTCTTCTGCTCCCACCACCCCTGCTGACACTAGTGCCACCCAAAATGCGCCTCCTTCCTCCCCTCCTCCACCGCCTCCTCCTCCTCCACCACCTCTTCCTCTCTCCGCTCCTCAGCCTGGCCTCCAGTCCCAGGCTCCGTCTCTCCCTCCCGCTCTTCTCCGACCTCCTCTGCCCTCGCTCCCATACCTCCTCTCTCCATCCTGTCTGTCATACTCTCTGCTCAGCGCCTCTCTGGGAGCCACTCGGAGTGTTGTCATGCCAACCAACACACCAGCTTTCAGCCCCATCATTGCCACTCCGTCTCCAGTTAAAAATGACGTCCCTATAGTACAGGATGCTGCAGGTACTTATCCAAACCAACACTGCAGCTGTCACTCTCATTTACTGAGCCCTGTGCAGAGTTTTAACAGTTTTTTTTTTATTTATTTATTTATATATTTTTTTTTTTATCAGAATCAGTGAAATGTTTATATACACTCACCATCAGCATGCATGTTATTTTAATTTTGGGCCTCTAATGATGTGATTGAACTGTTTAGCTTCAATGTTTTTTGAAAACAGAAATTTGGTCCTCAAGTTTGATTTTTTTTTTTTTCTTTTCTTTTTTTTTTTTTTTTTTTTTTTATTGTTTTGTGGAATTTCTCCACAAAACATAGTTATACATGCAGGATAAAATGTGTAAATATACACCCACAGTGTTTGGATAAATGTGATTTAAGTTGCTGAAAACCCTCACGCTCTGTACCAACAAGCTGGTATCGATTTGAAAATTAGCTTTAAAGTTCATTTGGGGTAATCTTGATATTGGACCACCAAACCGTCTCTCCTGAGGTTAATCTGAAGATTTCTGAAGAAACCCATGGTTGCGAAATAGTCATGATGCTGCCACCACCGTGCTTGACAGTTGGTTCAGATGCCTAAAAGCTCAGTTCTTGCCTCCCCAAATCAAAATACCTTTATGCACAAGGGATTTGTTTGAAATGTCAGGTGTTTATTTTGGATCAGCCTGACCTTATTCCATCATGACACAAAACTTGCTTTAGTATGGAGAAGGACGCTGGTGCTCCAGCTGTTTCCATTTCATAATAGGTTGAACATTGCGGGTTCGTTGGTTTTTCCTGAACATCCTAACCAGTTCGATTGAGATGGTTGAAACTTGGATAGAATTGGATGTTCTAACAGAAATCAAATCTGAAATCTACAGTAAAACTCGTTTTGAAAAGACAAAATCAGGCTTCTGGGAGAGCCCACCGACCTGAAATCGCTATAAAATTGCATATAGCTTTTTGATGCATGATTGATGAAAACCAACCAATTTACATAACCAATTTTGCTAAGCAGAGTAGTGTTTCTGGCATCATCACTCCCTGAATAAAATTAAGGAAGTGCTTTGTTACAAAAAACATAAAGGCACAGAATTATTAATACATTCATGCCCATGTATCAAAACTTCTCACCAGCGCTGTGTTATGCAGCAACAGGATAAACATGCATACTTGTTCTAATGACACATCGGTGTGTGCTTTTACTTTTGCACCAAGAGACAGAGCAGTAAATTTGGCACCTGTTCCACGAAGCCTGGGCCTTGTTTAGTCTCCATTAACAAGGCTGCATCAGCAGCTTCTTATTTTAATCACGCCTCAAGTTTTATCGAGGCCCACTGTTTCCTGTCGTGCAGAACAGGGATCGCATCATTAGCAGTGACCCCAGGGTGCCGCAAAAGGTGGGTGCCCGTCATAAAACAACACATAGATAAGAGGGTTGGTTAGGACTTGCCGCTCCCTCTTTTGTTTGGGGGCTGGAGACACTCTGTAAAAGTGTCATGTTCCACAGTCAATCTATCATCCTTTCCCCACTCCTTTAATCATTCTGGGAGTTAGGAAAGGGAAAAGAAAAAAAAATATATGGCTTTGTGCGCTTACTCAGCTGCGAGCCACTTCTGGCTGGGGAGAGTTCAACATCAGAGTTTTAACCCAGACAGTAATTTGCTTGTAGTTTGTGGGTTTTACTTTGTGAGCCAAACTGATTACTCTTTAATGCGCTTGTTTCTTTCTCTCCAGGCAACACCATCTCCATTCCCACGGCCACCGGCGCCAAGAAACGCTTCTGGATCATTGAGGACATGTCTCCATTCGGCAAACGCCGCAAGACCCCGTCGTCTCGGAAGATGCTGGACGAGGGGATGATGCTGGAGGGCTTCCGGCGCTACGATCTGTACGAGAACTGCAAGGACTCGAGCTGCCAGTTTTCCCTGAAGGTGACCCACTACCATTGCACGCGGGAGAACTGCGGCTACAAGTTCTGTGGCCGCACCCACATGTACAAGCACGCGCAGCACCACGACCGCGTGGACAACCTGGTGCTGGACGACTTCAAGCGCTTCAAGTCCTCGCTCAGCTGCAACTTCCCCGACTGCCAGTTCTCGGGCAACAGCACCCACTTCCACTGCCTGCGCTGTGGCTTCCGCTGCACCGACAGCACCAAGGTGACGGCCCACCGCAAGCACCACGGCAAGCAAGACGTGATCAGCGCTGCCGGCTTCTGCCAGTTCAGCTCCAGCGCCGACTGTGAAGTTCCCGACTGCAAATATAAGCTCAAGTGCTCGCATTTCCACTGCACCTTCCCCGAGTGCAAGCACACGGTGGTGGGGATGTCCCAGATGGATTCCCACAAGAGGAAGCACGAGAAGCAGGAGCGGGGCGAGCTGCCGTCCGTGTCGCCCAAGCAGGAGGGGATGCACCACCTTGTCGGGGGCATGGCGCCGGTCGCTCCCACCTCCCTGGGCGTGTCCACATCCTCGCCCGGCGGCTTCCACGGCTTGTCCCACAACATCAACAGCAGTGTCCCCTCCATGATCTACCAGCCAGGAGGCCTCGCCTCTGACTACAACCACTCTTACCCGCCATCCTCCATCAGCCTAGACAGCTCCCTCAACCTGAGCACCAACACCAGCAGCTCCCTTTTCTTCCTGAAGAACGCCGCCGGTCTGGGCCTCAGCGACTCGCTGGATCTCAGCAAGAAGTTGCACCTCGACGCCGCGCGGCCGGCACACAACGCCAAGTCCCAGCTGGACGATACGGGGACGTCCGGAGAAGCCGAGGACGACCTGTCTCCGGACGAGGAGGTGCACGCCGAGGAGGAGGACGAGGACGAGGAGGAGGAAGAAGAAGAGGATGACCTCAACACTGACTCGAACGACGACTCAGCGCAGGAGCCTGACGGTGACAAGGACAATGGCGAGGGCTTCGGTGTTTCCGTAAACCACACTGATACTTCCCAGTTGGAAAAGCAAGATGCTGACCCATAAAACAATCAAACCCAGAGGGGACTGTAGGAACTACAGAAACATTCTGTGTACCACCAATAAACAGGAAGTGGCCTCATTCATCACGCTCAAAAACAACAACAGCAACAGCAGCGGCGCCGGTGTGACAGAAAACGACGGGCCCACCGAAACGATTCATCGAGATGTTTACAAAACGACCAACGTTATGAATTCTATTATGCATTAAAGAAAAAAAAAAAACGAGACAGAGACACACAGATTTTGGGCAGCCGTGTAAAGCATTTTACTACACATCAGTCTTTTTTGTGTGCGTGCATGTTTGACTTTAATTTATTTTTATTTCTTTCACATTTTTTGTGTGTGGAAAAAAAACACTTTAGAAAAACAAAAACAAATCTCTCTATATAACTATATATGTAGGTGTGTGCGTGCGTGCGTGTGGGTGCGTGTACGAATGATGATTATTGAGATAAAGGAAAATTTCTGGCAACATGAACTGCAAAGAAAAAGGGATGTGAATCACTAAGAGGAGCAGGATGTGTTTCATAATTTGATCTTTAGTTCTGTATTGTTATTATCATTATTGTTATTATTAATTATTGTTATTAGACACTGAGAGAAAGGAGCTACTTGTTCCTTTCTCTTTGGTATACTTTGTTCTCACATGGGATTGACTGACAGTCGGGTCTATCTCAGCCTCAACAGTTCTCTCTTCCTGAAATCTGCTAAAAAAGCCCAGTGCAAGCGTACTTTGTAACCCGGCCCACCACCCTGAGTGGAGGAATCAAGTTTGTGCGTGAATAGTGCACTTTTATATTAGCTGACCACGAAGAAAACGGTGATGACAGATAACTTGTGAGTATGTTTAACAATGTTTTTGTTAACATTTGCATCTTTTGCATCAAAAAATGTGTTGGGTTTTTTTTTTTGTTTTTTTGGAGATCATATTGACGTTCGAGCGATGCAGGGGGGTCGTGACGTTCAGTTTTGGGGGGCGGGGGTCGGATGCAGCCACAGGGGAAGCATCAGGGAAGTGTGTTATATGTTGAAAATGTACAGACCGCAAAAAATGTCCAGATGGCATTTTTTTTTTCCATTCACTATGGCTGTGGTTGAGCTCCTGTTGTAATGCTTTTTATTTAATATTTATGTGTTCTTCCAAATAAGAAAAAAAATTTAGGGTGTTATTGCACTTTTTAGGTTCATTTTTACCGTCTGAAACAATAATAAAAAAAAAGAAATTAAGAATGATATATATCATTTAACAGGGAATTTGCTTTAAAAATGTTTTAGTTCACTTTTTTTTTTTTTTTTTTTTTTTTTTTTTGCTTTTATGCACAAATAGATGTTAGTGTGACAACAAACTGTTGTTCTGTGGTTTATTTAAAAACTTTTTATTTTTTGCTTCTTCTGTGATTGGACGGTTTGAAATTATATATATATATAAAAAGGAACTGTGTCGCGCCAAAAAATAAATAAAGAAAAGAAAAAGGCGCCTTCTGATATGAAACACTAAGATGAACTGTGATTTTTAAAGAATTCGTAAAATGCTTCGCTTATTGTAGCGCTAAATTATAAATCTGTCAGAACCTTGCTTTGGGTTTTTTTTTTATTGAGCAAACTTGTACGACTGACGAGTGGACACACTGAATTATCTCCTGAGCTTGGCATTGGAAATAAATGATCATGATATAGGGAATAATAATAATGTGTGTAAGTGATATTCCTCCGGATATTGTTTTGAGAAGAAAAAAAAAGGGAAAAAAAAAAGGTTGTACAGTATTTTCCTCTGTAAAAAAATACCTATATATGAACAAAATGCTCTTTGATGAACGGGTTCCTTTAAAGAAGAAAATCCCTAAAAAGGAGAAATGACTAATAAAAAAAGGTTAAAGATTCAAATAGCCTCGTTATAGTTTGCTTGTGTGAGTCAGCTTTTTATGTTTTCACTCTTCTTTCTATTTTCCAAACTCTGCCAGAAGCTCAAAACTCAAATACACTGATCTAAATTCATTCCCTGGTGTTTCCTGTTTATTTTATTTACTTCTGCTCTTATTAGTTTGAAATTTTCAGTTTGTTTCCACTTTGCCCATCTTCGCTCACAGACTGAACTGTCTCTTGGGACGTTGTTGCAAAGCGGGAGCTGCCATTTGTTTTGTTTGCTCATCAGTTACCAACATAACTTGGATCCCGTGTGTGTGTGTGTGTGTGTGCGGAGGAGTAAAATGTTGAGAAAAAAAAAATAAAGAAACTGTGATTATTATGACAGCCAACATGTAGTGCTTGACAGTGATCCAGCCTGAGGACATTTTGGAGGGGAAAAGTGCAGCAGGAGATTTATTTGACAGGGATTGGAACTACAGACCTGTGGTTCTGTGCTCCATTTCAGTCCAGCATCAAGAGCACCAGTTGCGAATATTTTCTGTTTTGTTGAAACCCAACTGGAGGATTTTTCTCACTTACTTTAAAGACATTGATTGAGAAAAAAAACAGCAAGAATAGGGGGCAAAAAAAATCAGGGCTTCTCCACTTCAGAACATTTTGCCTCACAAAAGTATTCATACCCCCTGAAGTTTTTTCATTCTATCACCACAACCTGTTTCAATTGGATTTTATGTGATAGATTAACACAAAACAACTCATCAAAGTGAAGCTGAATTGGAAACGCTGTTTTAGATTAGTTTACAAATAAAAATATGAAAAGCGTAAAATACTGTTTACCTATGTAAAAGCTCATAATTGGTAAATAGAGTCAACTTGTGTTCAAATGAATCTTAGCACAGAAGTTACCATAGTGTGAAGGCCTCAGGGATTCATGACAGAACAAACCAAGAAACAGGTCAGGGAGGAAGCTCTGCTCATCTGAGCACCGTTTTATCCTTCACTTGAAATTAGAAAGGATATGGCACAAATACAAACTTACTCAACTCGACTGGATGCACAAAGAGAGGATTAATTAGAGAACCAACAGACAAGTCCATAGTAACTCTGGATGAGCTGCAGAGGTGGGGAATCAATAGTCTCGCTTTCATTGAAGACTACTAGAAAAAAAGCACTGTTGAAAGGAAGAAATAAGAAAAAGGTCATTTGGTCAAATGGGACCAAGCTGGAACTTACATACTCAAAATGTGGAGAACGCTTCGTCCCCACAGTGAAACATGATAGAGGTGTATCATGGTGTACTATTAGAATGGACTAGTCAAAGTCCTGCGGTAGATTCCAGTTTGGACTCAGCAGCATTCATCTTCTTGAGTAAATGTGTTAATCTGTCACATAAGGACCACGTAAAATACATTTGCTTCTGGTTGTTACGTGACACAATAGGAAACCGTTTACAGGGCATAAGTACTTTAAAGACACCAGCTCTCTGCAGCGCAGTGTTATCAGGGTGCATTTTGTTTTATTATTTTTTATTTGGTTGGGGTTTTTTTTTCTTCTCCTTTTGGCCCTGAGGCGTGTGCAGAGTTCCCCTCCCACTCCCTCATGTCATCCAGAGGCCAGTGTGCTGGCTGTCTCTGTCGCCTCGTCTACAGCTGTTCCTGTTCTTCCTTCTTCTCTTCCTTCTGATGTTTTTTATTATAAAAAGAGAAATAGCTGCAAAAAAAAAAAAAAAAAAGGGGGAAAAAGGCGGGTAAAGGCATCGCCATCTGTCAGCCGGCTGGCATCCTGTATGTAAATAAAAAGGAATAAACATTAAAATCAAAACCAGACAGAAATGACCTCCAAAACCTGCATAGGCTGCTGCTGAAATGATCATTTTACTGCCTTAATTAACAGATTAAAAGGATGGCGTAAAAAAGGCGATGAAGAAATAAACAGGCCTGTTTCGAGTGCTGCAGAGCTTTCACAAGACAGCCGCAGTTTCATTTCACATTTTGTAAAACTTATTGCACTTTTAGATTCAAGGCCATCTGGTGTTGGCATTCAGTTTGGCTAGATTTATTGAAGCTTTTATATATGTATGTATATATTTAAAAAAAATTCTAGAATGAATTTTGTTGTTTTTGTTTTTTTTTCTTAAATACAGGTTGAATTTTTCTCTTCTGCTCTACTTTCACTTTCCCTCTACTTGCTTATTTCAACTTGAGTACAGTGCTGTTAATCTAAAGTGTGCTATGTTTTTATTTTCATTTCATTTCTGCATGTCCAATTTGAAGATACGCTTTTACTCCCTGAAATAATAATAATAAAAAAAAAACAAGATGAATACCTTTAGGCATGTTTTCAAGCGTTGATGTGTTTTAAAAGGGAAACTTCTGCTTTTTAACAAAAAAAAAAAAAAACAAACAAACAAAAAAAAACCAAACCTGATAGTAAACTCATAGAAGTTGCACATGTCGTGAGTGCCAACTATGCGTGGGGGCTGTTACCTGACACGCAGTTGGTTGATGTGCCAGGAACAGGTTGGGTGAGCGTGTGAGCAACGCGGAGAGGCAACAGTTGAGGCCCGGGAACATCCAACGACAGGTGTATGCTGCATATGTGGTCACATGATGCCTATAAGGCAGATTAGGGCTCAAACAGATGAAGCGCTGCTTAATGGCAGCTTTTATTAAGTTCACAAAGCGGGGAGGGAGGCGGGGAGGAGGGAAAAGGAACAGAGGAAAAGCAGGTGGCCGGGCCTGTGCTCTCCTTGATGAAGACAGATATTGTTGAGCACAGCCTGAAGAGGGTGGCCGCTGTGGAAGGATTTATGGAGATTTGCGTGCCCTGGACCCACCGCCTGCCTGTTCCTGAGTCCCGCAGTAATAGACCCGAGAGCGGGAAGAGCTCAGAGAGGAAAAATGACAGCAGACTGCGAACAGAAAGGATGAGGAGAAAGCTTTAAGACTTGCCGAGCAGGTCGCTTTCTGAATGAAATAAAAAAAATATACATAACAGGAGCAAGTGTTCAAAAATAAGGACTGGTTCAATGGTAACATACAGGACAGTATTGTCTTTGTGTGCGATAAAATTACTACTATAAGATGAAGTAGACCATTTTAAACAATATTTAAATATGTTAGGAAAACCAACACTTTAAAATCAATAAATGTTAAAGAATTTATATTCATTTCATGTTTTATTTCTGCACAACACTATAAGGTATTTATATTTAGATATTTACATTATAAAATGTCTTTAAAAGCATATCAGATTCCTACTATAATCTTACTATAATTCACAGAAATCTGAAATGAATGAGTTTACCTGATACTTTTTAAATGAGGGTTATATCAGGTTCATTAATTACTGTAAAGTTCATTGAAATGCTTCTTCTGACGTATTCAGTCCCTCAGTCTATCTTTTTATTTTATTTTACTTGGGAGGAAAAAAGAAAACAAGAGCCAAGAAGAGTCCAGGGACAATGTGTATGGAATAAAATGTTATTCCATCCATTATTATTCCATCCGGTATTAGCACAAACTCATAGAGTAAGTTTGTGCTAATACTGACAGACAGACAAAATAATCAAACTCAGTGAAATTTTAACTTACAAATGGCAAGTGATTGTTTAAAAAATGAATAAAACTATTTTAGTAAATGAGGATCTGATAAAACCCAACTCTGCTTGTCTGATGAGGAAACTCTTGGAAAAAAATAGGTGGATTTATTACAAAGACACTAAAAACCTTAATGATGACCTAAAGCATAGGAATAAAGCAACACTTTAATTATTTCTATTGAATCTGGTTAAATAAAAATCTAGCTCATGGTAAAATTGTTAATGATTACAATTAAATAAAATCTAAGCAAATAAATAATTATGACCTATGATCAAGGGTCAAACTGAAACAATCCACTCACAGTGTCCTTCATCTCTGAGAGTTTGATGAATCTCTAGTATTGATGTCATGAACTGAACAATACAACTAAAGAAAGTGATCATTTTTAGTTCTTACAGTTAATTTCTGCACTTTTTTCTGAGCAGTTAAGGCTCTGATTAAATTTAGCTATTTGAATTGGTGACGGAGAGAGAATAATATTTTATTTAGTCAAAAAGCTCTCCGTTGTTAGAATCTTATGAATCGTGAATGCATGATTCATAAGGCAGCACTTCACCTGGTTATAAATCCACCTGATGAAGACAAAAGGGTTGAATTACTCACAGTGAGAGTAATTCAGCATATGAAGCGCTGGTCCTTCAGTCAGTCCTCAGCTATGCCTCAAAGAGGTTCTGTAGTTAGCAGCACTAGCACCTGATGCAGACAGACAGTACTGAGAATCACTACAGTCTGGAGAAACAGATAAGATCTCACAGACCGTCAAGCCAACTTGCAAGTCACATCAGAGTTTCTTCTGAATGGGATTTCAATCATGGGAATTTTATTTTTATTTGCCTTTGTACCTATGTTTCTTAAAAAAAAACACACAACAAAAAACCCAGCATGTAGAAGTAAATAGTAATCAACGGTAACGTGCACTAAAAAATGTATTCTGTGTTTAACTACTTCTGTGTTCATACTTATTATACCTGTACGGACATTACCTGTATGGTAATAACATCTATACTAGATACATAGTATAGATGTATCTAATTAAGATACATCTACACTATCTTAAATAGTATAGATGTAAAAAAAAAAAAAAAAAACTGCTCACCACAGATGGCTGCGTTTAACATGGCTGACTTAAGGAGGCCCAATCAACTGCAAAGTTGATTACCTGAATGTTTTAGTAGCTATGATAATATTTGAACTAATTTCCATGGCATCTGCCTCCAAATGTTGCAGTCATTTCTAGGTAGTTCTTTGCTTTTTACATTTTTCATGTCATTCAAGTTCAGAAAAACCAAACTGGATACAAACAAATCTGCATGTTTTTAAACTACAGACAACTTCATACACTCAACCCAAAATTATATTATATTATATTATATTATATTATATTATATTATATTATATTATATTATATTTATATTATATTATATTATATTATATTATATATATTATAGCTTACAGAATTGAAGTAGGACTCCCAACACTTGTTGGGTAAATATTTATGGATAAGCCTCGCTACTGCAGAAGTTGTCTGTTTACAGAATGCTAATAATATCAATGAAAAGTTGAGTGGAAGAAAGAAGTATAGCATAAAAGCATTTTTTTAGAACTTATATACCTTTATTTTAGAATGGCCCTGAATCAATTTATCCTTTTAACAATAATACTCCTTTTACATGCTTTTATAATCCTCTGCAAGGTGCCTGTGTCATTTCATACGACAAACAAACTATTTGCCAGGAATTTTAATAATTCTGGGCTGAACTACCCAAAATTATAAAATGGTAAAATCTTTTCAAGAGAGCTTGACAGCTGTCTGATTTAGACAGTGTGATGCTGCAGCTGACGTTTGAATCAGTTGGTGTGATAATGCTCAACATTTTTTATGCCTAAAATGTAATGCCATCCAGGCTGGTCTCTGAAAATAAGAGAGCCATTTTGTATCACGAGTCCAACTCATAATATCTTTGTTTGTCGATGCACCCCACAGGTGTGGAGTGTCCAGAATATTGCTTATATATAACATGTCTGCCCCGCTCATTTTACTGCTTCATTGGACCATTTATAGTTCAAGATTTTGGATGAGATCTATGCCTCCCATTCTCTCTCTGCGCTCTGCCCCTGTCAGACCTCTCTTTAAATCCCCTGCCCTTTTGCAATAGATGTTCATTTATCTATTTTTGCATGTGTATGAGCTTATTTTGGAAAGACCTCAGTCACACTGCAAAAAAAAAAAAGAAAAAAGAAAGGGGGGGAGGCTGTGAGAAAAAAGAAGCTTTGCCATTGGTAGCAGCTGTTGCTGCTGAGACACCTCGGAGGAAATGGAGAATTGGACGCACACTCATCCAATTTACCATTAACAAGACCTTATTGGATGCAGGCCCCTCCGAAACATGTGGCTTTGCCTTATGTGGCTCTGCTCCTACATATGCGCTGCTGTTCCTCTTGAATACGTGTGACAGAGGTCTGTGATATTACTGGCATCTGAGATCTGGGATCAAAGAGGAACAGACAAAAAAAAAAAAGATAATTCAAAAGAACAGTATAGTCTCTGTGACAGTCTACAAAAAAAAGTTGTGTTTAAAACTTTAAGAATAACATGGATTTCCACATATATGGAAAATAAAATGGCTGCAAAAGGAAAGTCTGACATGAGGCTGTTTCAAACATCAAACGCTCAATCTGGCCCACAAATCGTACGATTTCCGGGAATTTTATAGTTTCCACTTTTATGCATAGCCACATTAAGGGAGTAAGGTTTTGGTTGAGCTTTTCTTTTTTTTTTTTTTTTTACAAGAACTGACTTCATGTTCTTTCCACTTTTTTTCCTCTTACAAATATGTCATCTTTTAAAGATATTATGTGAAACAGTACAATACCTGCATGTATTCTTTCTGGTCTGGCAAAAAAAAAAACTTTTCTACATTACAATTTTTTTCTCTGTTCCATAAACATGTCACATTCTTCAGAGAGCAGTGTATATCTAGAAGGAATCTTTGCCTTTCAACACATTTTCAGAAAGGACACAAAGATAACAACCCTGGTTGTTCTCAAAGTTTTTGCCAGAATGTTCAGTTGACGAAAACAAACAGTACTTCTGTTTTTTAGCTCCAAAAACCAGAGAAACTGGATTGAGCTCCGGGCCCCGTGCGCACATGCACACGGAGCTGAACAAAGCGGCCGGAAACTGCTGATCTGATCATTGTGGTGATGACTCACAACATTTTTATTGTTTTTCTTTGAAAAGCTTAAATCGTTTTTTGTTTTTATGTCCACACAACGATGTCAGGGTTTATTACAGGGCAGAATTTATCGTTTATTTTTAAATTAAAATCCGCAAGGCTTTGTTGAACATCCAGTGCCTTCACTATTCATACCTTCTAGACTGTTTCACATTTTGTCACATTAAAGCCATTTGAATGATAAGAAAACTGCTCATGGCTTTCAAAGTATTTTTCAAATAGAAATCTGGAAAGTTTGTACTCAATCTATTTTAATCTGATACTGGTCAGTAAAATCCTGTGCATCAGACATTTGTGTCACAGTAAACAATATCCGCCCTTGTTTAATTTGATGTGAGATATTATTTTGAACTGTCTTTCATTGCAATGACTCCTTCTCTCTACCAGCTTTTTACGTGTTACAATTTTGGCTAATTTTTCTTAACAATAATAGCACAAACTAAGTCAGATTGTACTGGCCTTCAGATGAAGAGTATCAGCTTTTGTTCAATTGTAATGTGGTGTGGACTTTGACACGGCCATTATAACATTGAACCATGCATTGATCTGAGTTGTCCCATTGTATCTGTACGGCTATCAACTCTGGCCTCAACCTGCACAAAGCCCTTGATACTGTAAATCATGAGCTACTGCTAAACAAATGAACATTTCCTTAATCCTTCCGCCGTCCTAGCGTGCCGCTCTGGAGGGCCACGGCAAATATCACGGTCAGACAGCAGGGGGTTAGACCCGTCAGACTGTCAGTTTTCGAAACCACACCCAAAAAACCTTCATAAAAGTGCACACAGGACCAGTGTGACCGCTGTAGAAACCACAGCGGTCCAAATAACCTTGGTCTTAAGAACCCCATTTCTTAAGACCAAGAGATGTTTCATATAAACATGTAATATTGGATAAATGACAAGCAACAGTGTGCAATGGTTAAAATGTGATATCTCCTTTAAAAACATGTAATATGAGTGTGTCACAGGGCTACATTGGCAGTAGCCAATGTTAGGGCTACTGCTTTTTTCCTTTCACATCAAATAAATTTGGGTGAAATGCAAATATGGTTATGTACGCTGATGATACTGTAATATATTATCATAATGAAACTGTAGAAGAAGTTGTTCAGATGAAATGCAGGTTTCCATTTGGTGGAAAAACTGCTTAAGTGCTCAAGACCACTTCAATGTTTTTAAGAAATTCCCACTGACTTCTTAATTATCCCTATGCATTGATAAAAGTCAGAAACTAAAAAATGAATTCAAATAGTTAGCTATTACATTTGATCCATATTTAAACTAAAGAAAAAGCAACGTTAAAATGATCAAACATATTAAAATGAAATTTATTAAGTTGTTCATCTATAAGAAACAAATAAATTAGGACTCTATAAAACTTGACTGAGCGCCGAAAAGGTAATTGAGGCGTTGGATGACCTGGACACATCTAGAGGCTTCAGGACGTTGATGATGTCCTGGGTTATGGATGACGTCGCAGTCGTGTCACTGACATAAAATTTGGGAAATGCTGAACAAAACGCACTTCCCACGTTTCTGTTCCCTAATCCAACATGGACACATTTTCATAGAAGGCTGAAGCGTGAATCGCGACACAATGGATGTTATTGGTAAACACCCAGTTGTCATGCTACCAAAAACAAACAAAATTCCCAATGGAAAGATGAGCTCTGAGGCTCCCTTTAAACAGCGTGTGAAAAATGAGCCTCCTGTCTACCCGGTTACATAAATGTTTACTGAGAAATACCAAACATTGTGTTCTATTTGTTTTACTTTGCTTGTGGTTTGACTATTACTGTAGATTAGTCATCACCAGAGTTAAACAGAGCCCTGCAGGGAGAACAAACACCAAGCAGCAGGCTGCAACCAGGAAGACGTGTCTGAAACGGTTGATCCGTGCTGGCCCGTAGCCACGTGGCTCATTACATTTCAAGTAGTTTGCTGCAGAATTGGACCAGGGGTCTTCAAAGTTGAGTGGGGGCCCATTTAATCACTTCATAAGTGTGATCCAAAATGAGAGAGCTTAAGGCAAAAAGTCAGATGGGCCATCTCTCTCTCTCCCTCTCTGTGTATGTGTGTGACAGTAGCCAGAATGATTTTTTTTTTTTTCATTGCGCTTCAGCTGAGCGCTGAAACCAAGGCCTCTGCTTCTGCTGCCTTTCTTGGCAAACAGAGAACTTCTTAAGCGCTAAGCTGTAAATTTGCTTAATTTGACACGAGTCCGAGGGGAACAGGATCATTTTCTTTCAGAGGGGGGGAAGAAAAAAGCCTGGCATATTGGCTGACAATAAGCTGAAATGGTCCAACATGGTGTTTCTGCCGCGTGACGACGGCTCGAACACGGAACAAGACGGCGTTCAAGAGAGCCGTAAAACCGTTTGAATCTGGCACCGGCGCCCGGGTGACTCATTTTTATGTTAATGACGAGAAAGCCTCTCAGCTGTAATTTCCCAGAGAAAAAAAAAACGGACTAAAAAGCGCCTCGGAGTGGTTCATCTGCTTGCAGACACGAGGACGTAAGGAATTTAGAGCGAGCGCGTGCGCACCGGGATTAAACTGCTTCAGCAGCTTCCTCTGTTTCTCGCGAAAAGCCTCAAAATATATGGTTGCAAAACATTCAAAATGTTTCTCTGTTTTCGTTTTGCTTTTGAAAGGGTCAAAAAAATAAATAAATAAAATAAAATAAAAATAAAATAATGAAGTTGAATCGAAAAGCACCAGGTTTTGTTTACAGACGTTGAAGCAAAACAGAAAGCATTTGTTGTACATGGGAGTTATTAAATAAATTGTGGGGGAAAACCTGAATCTCAAGCAGGATACTGAGATAAAAGGAAATAGTTTGGACTATATAGTGGATTTACTAAATGACATGGAAGTCATTCCTTACAGTTGAAACCAGATATTCACATGCACTGTATAAATAGAAACATGACCTTTGTTTTCTTGCTTTCTGACATTCAGTCAGACCAAACCTTTCCAGAATTTGGACAATTAGGAGTAGTGCAATTATTTACCGACATGTTTGTGTTAAATGTTAAATCGTTAGCTTGTGCGTTTTATATTAAGATATTTATTTTAAAGTAAAGTAAACTGTACTTTACCAGGTACTACAGCATCTTTGCTCTCTTTCATAATTTTTTCGCTTAACGTTTAAAGTTCTACCCGGTAAATAAAAATTAGACTGAGATGAAAAATGTATATAAAAAAATTAATAAGTAATATGCTAAGTTTAACAAAAATTGGGGGACAAATGCAGCAATAATTCTGGTGCATTAGTGTGCACTCAATTAAACTATCTAGTTTGTTAAAGAGCAGTTTTCCCTATAGCGAGTCTTTCGTCATCTCACATCTTGACTGGATAATGTCTATCCACTCTCCACTCTACTTGCAAAAGTTCTCCAAATCTGTCCAACTGCGAGGAAATCTGTTCTCCAAAGTCCCTTTTGTTGGTGTAAGCCAGACTGGTCTGATCATTTCAGAAACTGAACTTGGACTTTGATGCACAACTGTATCTCAGATTTACTGAGAGATGGTTGTGTCTCCATTTGTCTCCAAAAGAAAAAAATAAATAAATAAAACTTCATCAGAGTCCATCCCTCCATCCCTTTGTATGAAAAAAAGTGGAGACAAAGTGGCTGGTTTTTGCTGGGCAGGTGGTCTACTGTATATTTACATCTAAAAGCATTAGTTTAAAAAAAAAAAAAAGATTATTATATTTATTCAAAGTTAAGTGTCATTGTTAAAGGTCAGGTTCAGGTTGCAGATGCTTGGTCTAAGTGAAACTCAATTGCACAGACCTACTCTGACAAGCAGCGAAAAACTACTATCATTTTCCCCATACTGAAGTTATTCAGATGGTTTTCCGCTAGGTGAGATACTGACTTCAAATCCTCTCCACAGAATCCCACTTAGAAAATTCACTTCCAGTATATAAATCACAAACACTGCAGTATGTAAAATAGGGCGTCTAGTCACTTTTCTAGGATCTAAAAATATATGAAGTAGGAAAAAGTTCACAAGTTCCTCGTGGCCGGTGGCCAAATCAAAGCATATAGCATGTAAATGCATCACAGTCCGATTTATTTCTGTTGGATGACTTCTGGATATTGCGAGGCTCAGATCAACTTGACGACAGCCTTTAAAAAGACTCGTTTCAGTATCACAGCTGTGACCTTCATAAACCAGAGCGGGGCAACAGGTGGCCATCATGTGTGCGCTAATCTTCCACATTATGGTTGTTGATAACAGACACTGCACACCAGCGCTCAGTTAAAACTCAGTAATTTAATATGGAATACATCAGCAATGTGATATTTGTAGCATGGAAGAAGCAAAGGTTGGGGCGATTCTGCTGCTGCTAATATTAGTAAAAGTCTATCATTCACATTGGGTTTCTGTTACCAGAAGAATTCAGAGTACCGCAGACCCTCCGAAACAAGACATCAGGGCGTCCACCGGGGGGGAATTTAGGGATTACTTTTTTTTATTTCACTTGCTCTCCTCTTTCCACGAGCGTGAAAACAGTGATTGTATTTCGCCATGACAATCCCGTGCCAATTTGGAAGGACAAGGTCAAATGGGCAGTCTTTCAGGGGTTTTTTAAAGGCCGTCTTTCACTGCACATCAGTGCCAGATGGTTGGAAATGTGTGTTTAGACAGCTAAACACACACAGCTAAACTACAAAAGAAGAGCGCAACATGGCCTGTCAGGTGATTTATAAAACAATCAATACCATATAAGACTCACAGTATTCATTCACACTTTTGGAAAAACACTGTACCTATCACAAGATAATTCTGAGCAAAGTAATTTAAATTTCACACAGAGCAGGGAGAAAACTGTTGTTCACTTACATTTGTTTTTTATTTTGTCATGATTAAATGTTTCAGATCTTAGATTTTGACATCCAAAATAATCAGAGTAAACACAAAAAGAAGTTCTCAAGTGATGATTTTTTTTATGTATTAAGGCAAAATGTACCCATCCAAATTGATCTGGTGCTATGAGAAAAATTGATTTCCCCCTAAAAATAATAACTAATTGTGCTTCTCTTGCACACAAAAAAATGTAATGTTAGCAATGAGTTTTTTACATCAGTGTGGAGGAATTTTCTCATTAATCTTTACACAAACGTTCTAATTCAGCCACTTTTATGGTATTTTGACCTGTTTAAGGTCATCCTGTAACATCAAAAGCATTGACGTATGTTTTAAAGACTACAGCTTCTAGCGAGTTTGAACATAAGGTTACAGCCTGATGGTCAGATATTCCTCTTTTTTGCGCCTCTTTAACGATTTTGTTGAACAACATGCTGTAAATATGACACAGCAGCCATACCATCACAGTACCACCTCTATATTGAAGTCTTTTTGAAATCGTCCTTTAGCTTTATGCCAGAAATAACAAAACACACACTTTCTGAAGAGCTCCACATTTGTTTTGACAGTCTACACCAGAATATTTTACCAAAAGGTTTGGGGATGATCTCTTGTTGAATTTCTTTAGACTACATTCAAGCTGCCTTCCAGAAATCAGGCCTGGATGTGACTCCTCAAACAGAACCAAAAAAATGTGGTTACAGTTAAGTTATGATTTAACAATTTTGTCAGCACCTGAGTTATTTTTTTTTCTAACGTTAGCATTTGTTTGATGAGCTGAAAAGTTTTGCTAGAAACCTAAAGCTGGGCCGTCACCGTATGTTTTCTTCCTCCCTACCTTTCCAGCACCTTCCTTCCTGCCTGTTACCAAGATGCTTTAGGTGCTTCCACAGTCGGGGTCTGTGATTAGTGTAATTTAAACAAACGTCAGCAGGCAACACACCTGTTGCCCCCTGCATCGCCTGCAGAAGCAAACCCTCAGCAGGCTGACAGGCCTTTGCTGAGATAGTCCAATTTGAGCACCAGCGTAGAACAACAGGGTTTTGCAACCTTGATCTCCTCGTGTTCTCATGTCCGTCCTCCTCATCCTCTCGGCAGCTCATTGTTTGACCGTTCAGAAATATTAACCAGTCAGGTTCCACTCTTACACCTTCCTCTGCCTGCAAATAAGATGAGCCCAGATTTTGTTCAGGTTCAAGAAGAGACTCTGCAACAAAGCCAGTGAAAATCCAGACACAGGCCACGCTGGGCGGGTTGGGAGGGTGTGTGTGTATGATCCCACTTGATTGTTGAGAGTTTCTATCGCCAGTGATGACAAAGTGCTTTATGACTTGCCAGTGTTCGCTCGGCCCTGCAGTTGAAGCCTTATACGGTCAAAACCCCTCCTCCAGTGACCTTGACTTGTCAAATGTTCTCATTTTCACCCAGAAGGAGCCCCGGTGCTCAGCAGCCACTCAGTTGGTGAAACGCTGCTTTTAGAGACGAGCGTTACGATGTGATCTGAGCATTCAAACCCCTCTGGGAGAGTGCTGAGGAAATTGGGATGTGGCACAAAAAAAAAAACACTTCTTGCCTTCAATCTACTTGAATAGGTTTTTATATCATCAAAACTTAGAAGCGTCTGGTCTCCATTTATATTCCAAACACTGGGGTTTATTGGAATAAAAAAACTGCAATTCTTGCAAAAACACAAGGATTTACACTGTAGCAGCAAGAGAGTAATGAATACCTTTAATCCACAAATTCTCTAGTGTGACCAATTACAGCAATCAAAGTGAGGAATAGGATGCAGCTCCCCAAGACGCCTGCAAAGCTAGGATCCAGAAGGTGTATGAGAAAAAGCTTTAGTTTTCTGCAGTCAAATTCAATCCGATTTTACTTTTAAAGCTCTTTAAAAAAAGAGCTATACAATACAACAATAATGAATATGATAGTAAAAAATAAAAAAGAGAATAGAAGTCAAAAATACTAAAATAAAACTAATTTAAGATCAAATGGAATCGACAACCATGAAATCATGACTTAAAAGGCACCAAAAGTAGTGAATAAATTCATCTCTGTCGTCTCTGAAGTAAACTCCTGATGAGCTGATTAGCAGGTTTGAGAGACCAGCTCAGAGATTTATGTTGGGTCAAGACTTGTAAAAATGATGAACAAATAAAGCAACTTTAAAACAGATTCTAAAACCGATTGGGAAAAGCAAAACAACATTTTAAAATGTCTTTTGAAGTTCGAGATTAAACGTTTCTATTACAAAATGGATATTTATGATAGTTTCCACACTTTATTGATAATGACAAGATCCATTTAGACACCTCATTTCTGAACAAATTGCTATATATAACATACAGCAAAGATGGAGAGACATGCATATCACAGGGACATCATGTGGCGCAGCGGTTAGAGCAGGCGCCTCATATGAAGAGGCTAGATATATGTGGAAGTCCCAAGTTCAACTCCTTTCCTCAGTTCCTTTGCAGCATGCCTTTCTCCACTTCTCTCAACCTCCTTCTGTCGGATTACTGTCAAATAAGAGGCACTAGTGCCAGAACAAAAAAAAAAGAAAATCTAAAGAACCCCAACACATAATACAAAATTATTGCAAAATAAGTAAACTTAAAATAATTCTGCTCAAGTGCACGTTTATTGTTTCCTTTAGTACCAAACAACATCATATGTAATAATGCTGAAGTTATCCAAAAGTACTGCTGTACTGTAAAATGGTATAAAGAGTGCAAATGATAAAAACAATAAAAGTAACTAAAAAAAACAAAAAAAACAAAAACAAACTTAAATATATATATATTCCCCAAAATAAACCCGATATTGAAATAACTGTCAGCATGCTCATTTAAAATAACAGCAAAAACTTACAAAGGTGATAAATATGCAAATGGCACAAAAAAATTGAAATGCTGATGTCCATTACTTCATCTTTACAACTGTCAATAATCGTGTCGTTGTTGAGGACCGCTAAGGCTGCTGTTCAAGCTCCTCTGGTGGCTTCCACGGTTCTGAACACAGACAAAAACACAAGACATCGATAAAGCTGTGTGAATAATAACCCATGGTAAATTTCTATGCTGGAGACTTAAACAAAGATGCCTATAGAATATATAAAATACCGTATATACCGACATATACATATATATATCTCTGGAAAAAAAAAATTAAGAGACCACTATACTGAACCCCATTGAAAACCTCATGGTTATTCCACCAAGTATTGATTTCTGAACTCTTCCTGAGTTAAAACATTGGTGTTGTTGTTTCTAAATATATAAATCTGTGTTCTTTGTATTATTTGATGTCTGAAATCACTGCATCTTTTTCGTTATTTTGAGTACTTGTCATTTTCTGCAAATAAATACTATATTTTTGCTTAGAATTTTGGAGACATGTTGTCAGTAGTTCATAGGAAAAAAGAAAAATGTTAATTTAACTCAAACATATACCTATAAAAAAGTGAAATCAGAGAAAATCGAATTAGAGAGAGAGACAGAGAGAGACAGCAGCATCTACATGCACTTTTCCTATGACAGCACAACAAAGCAAAGTGTATCATATCCCAGAAAAAATATTAAATTTTTTTCTGACTCATAAAATCATTTGTATTCTACCAGCGAACATTTTCAAAATAAAATAAGTGACCCCCAGCTTGGCTTCCTAAAAAGAAATATAACGAATTAAATATAGATTAAATATAAGCCCATGCACTGTAAGGCTCTTTAAAGGAACAGATCCAGAAGATCACTTTAAGTATCTTGAAGTCTTGTTCACAAATTAGGGAAAAATGGAGTGGGAGATCAACAAGCATATCACATCACATAGTAATTTGCACACTGTATCGTCGTTTGTTGTGGTGATTTGGCAGTAAATTCTCATCTATGGATGCACAAGCTCTGGGAAGGGACCGAAAGAACACAAGGAACTCAAATGAGTTTCCACCACAGGGTGTCTGGGCTCTCCCACCGAAATAGGGTGAGAAGCTCAGTCACCCGGGAGGGACTCAGAGTGGACTCAATGTTCCCCCCTATCGAAACAAGCCAGTTGAGGTGGCATCTGGTTGGGATTGCTCCTGGACGCCTCCCTGGTGAGGTGCTCCAGGAGGAAACCTAGAAGAAGACACACTGGAGGAATTGGCCTGGGAATATCCTGGGATTCTCCCAGAGGAGCTCGCCCAAGTAGCTGGTGAGAGGGAAGTCTGGGTCTCCCTGCTTAGGTTGCTGTCTCCATGACCCGACCCAGAGATAAGTGGAACAAAATGGAAGGATGATACTTCATTTAAAATCTAACACTACTGCAGATATTTCCATTACTTTAACAGAGTAATTTGTAAGTGTAACCAGTACACAGTGTACACAACAACGGTTTGGATGCAGCATCAAATTGTTGCTAAACAAATTTTACGCTTAATTTCTTTACGTTTGAAATCACATGCTTTACAAATTAAATAAATAAGACATACGGGCACTATTGTACCTCAGTTGAAGCTTTAATTGCTCAAACTCATTAATATTCTATTAAATCATTTAAGCAATACTTGTGCTTTTATTTATATATGCAAAAAACCTGCAGCCTTACCTGGTAGATGCTCATAAGGCATCTCCTCCTCCATTTTTTTCAGTTCTCCTTCTGACACATTAGCAACGAGAAAGACACCAAAACAGTCGCTCATGATATTGACAGCGGCATTGAGGCGATCTCTGACAAGACATAAAAAAGAAAGAGTCTTTTAAAACCTTTTATATGTCTGACATCAGGTAAAAAAATTAAATGTTGCTGAAAACTTACAGCAGCCATTCAATGGAGAGCAAAAGGGAGGCAGGTCTCACTGGAATCCCACTGATGGTCAAAATAAAGAGGGTGGTCATCATTCCTGTAGCGGGGATTCCTGCCTCTCCCAGAGTGGCCACTGCCACTGTCACACTAAAGAGAAAAAGTAGAGGAGATAATAAAGACAAACCACTCTGAAATTGTATAAAAAGTGTTCTTATCAGAGTGCTGGGGGAAACCCTGTAAAATCTGTAAAACAGATGCGGATGAATGGTCACAACTGAAAGTACCCTCAACAACGTGTTCTTTGTAGATGACACAATACTCTATTCAAGCAAAAACGGGGTTAAAACCAAGCCCACATTCAATGATACTTAGTATCTCAAAGATGAGGGCTGCACAGTGGCACAGGTAGCAGCACTGTTGCCTTGCAGTAAGAAGGTCATGAGCTTGAATCCCCAGGCTCTTTTCTGCATGGAATTTGTATCTTGTCCCTGTGCATGTGTGGGTTCTCTCCAGTTTCTCTGGCTTCCTCATTCACTTCAGAAACATTGATTGATCTCTCTAAATTATCCCAGGGTGTGTGTGTGTGTGCATGATTGTTTGTCTCTCTGTGTTGCCCTGCAATGGATTGATGACCTGTTTGTGGTGTACCCTGCCTCTGGCCTATTGACAGCTAGACATAGGCACTAGCACACCTGGTGACTCCACTTGGGCTAAGCAGGTAAGATAACGGATAGAGTTCAGATGATAGTCCCTGACACCTCTAGTATTGAACACATAAAGCCTTGAAAACACCAAATGGACCAAAATTTCAGAGGAAGGTGTCGGACACATGATTGAATATGTGGAGGACGGAATAGTAACTTACGCAATGCTGATGATCTTGCTCCAGTGCAACCTGGAGCCTGAGAGTTGAGCGATGAACAGGGCAGCAGCCATCTCATAAAGGACCGTTCCATCCATATTGGCGTGGATCCCAATGAGCAGCATGAAGCGGGTTATTCTTTTGTTGATCCTCAGTCTATCTTCGCAACAACTGAATGTCTCTGATGCCGCATAACTTAAAGAGACACAAGCACAAGTTCTCTGCATTGGACATTTAGAAATTCCCCCAACGTTGCTGCAACTTCGTCATTTGACGCACACACAAAATGTGAATTTTAATTAAAAAGAAAAATCGCAGTGGAATTGTCCTACGAGCGTGAAACGAGCATCCCCCTGAGCAATGCAGGTGCAATCCCTGGAAAGATCGGGTAGGGGTTCCTTCTCATGCACAAGAAGCAGATGAGTGGCAACACCAAAAAACCATGGATGAGAAGTCTATTAGACAGTATGTCAGTTTTAGTTACACTGAACAAAATGAGTGAGAAACCAGCTGATGGCAGAGAACCTACCCAGTAACAATTACGGTGATGAATTTTCCAAGGCTAACAACAGTCTGCCAGTCGTCTGCAATGGTATGAACATAGCTTGCCATCATGAACATCACTGCAATGGGAAAATAGCTAGAAGGTCACAAAACAAAAAGAGAAAATCCTAATTCGGACCAATCACAATTTTCTTTGAACCTCAAATCCTTTGGTAAATTTAGTCTGCCCAAAACCTGTAATAAACAACAAAAGATGCTGTATTCACTTACATCATTATTATTTTCACCAAACTTTTGGAGACAATGTTGACGGTGTTGATGACCTCCAGAAAGGTTCCACCCACAGCTCCAATCTTCCTAATGCTCTTCCCAATGAAAACTGACACCACTATCAATCCGAGCATGTTAACTCCTCGCATGTTTTCGCCTACTAACTGCACGTCTATAGTTTCCTATAAGAGAAGAAACTCAGTAAAAGCATACAGCTAGATGCCAACTTAGTGCCTCAATATTGCAGAAAAACTGTTTTTCACCGGAAGGGTATTGTTGGTCGTCATTGAATTTACGAACACCTTCCTAGTCTTGTACTAAAACCAAATAGAGTTAAGTCATGAATATTTGATGATCTGCTTAATGGGGCATTCTAATTTCATAAGTGATGAGACACACCTGTTTGTAGCTCAGCAGAATCAGATTGTGTGGAATGAGGTTTCTACACAGCAGAGCGACAAAAACATCATGAGGGAGGAACATAACTTTCGGTCCACTTTAAACATGTTTTCACGCAAACAGCAAGAGACACTCTCAGTATGTTCTAAATAATTGATGTATAAGAGGCTAATATGAAAAAAAAAAATCACACAAAAATAAAAATGACATTTTTTGTTAGTAAAAATCAGGCTACACACTTAGAATTTGCTTTCACCTTATTAGATCAGACAGGGCATCAATGGTGTCGTAGGCATCCTCAGACTCAGAAATTTCATCTGATTTTTCGGGATTTGAAGTCATCCCTGGTTTGATCAGCATTGTCAGGGTGATTCCTATGAGACATGATACAGAACAAGAGTTAAAGATGTTCAGTAAGAATAAAAGGACACTTAAGGGCTTAATAAAGCCTATTTTCATCGAGCTGCAGTGTCCATCTTTACGTAACAGAATTCCTAAGGGTTTCATAACAGTGAATGGCCACTTGAGAATTACTGTTTCAACAATTTACAACTTCTACTAGCTAGCAGTATAACTGTATTAATTTATTACTGGAGCAAAAGAAGTCCAAGTCTATCTATCTATCCATCTATCTCTCTGTCAGTCTGTCCATCCATCTATCAAGGACTATTTCAATAAACGATTTATCATAATAATTGAAATAATGGTAATCACTAATTTAGTAATTGATTAATTGCTATCTAGAATAAATGGGCTCAAATTCATTTGCTGAAAGAACAACATATTCAGAGAAGTAATTAAGCCAAACATTGTATACATTTTGCATTTAACATATATAAATGCAAATAAATATGTCTATATATATATATATATATATATATATATATATATATATATATATATATATATATATATATAAACCTAGTCTGTAAAGTGGAAAGGTTTCAGCTCTTTCTGGTTCAAACTGTGTAAAAAGCCTCTTGGACTAAGCACCTTTCGCTATTTAGTTATTTAGTTTAGTTATTAATTGGTTTAGATAAACCAGAAAGGGCTGAGCTTTTGACATGCTGACACATGTTGCTAAAAATGTTTTTCTTTGGCTGTTTCTTACTCTTTTTCAGTCAGAGGAAGTATTTTTATTTTATGTTAAATCACCTCTGACCCATAAATCATTAATGAAAAGATGAATCAGCAATAATCAATAACTTTAACCCCCATGAGGTCTTAGCACGTTGCTCTGGAGGAGCGCAGCAAATGTCACGGTCAGACAGCAGGGAATTTTCCGAAACCACACACATACCCAAAATAAAAAATTGTAAAAGCACACATGGGGTCAGGACAACCCCACTGGGTCGCGCACAGAGTTAAACACTTGTTGGGTCTAACTGACCTGTCTCTTAAGTCCGTGGGATGGTTAAGAAACAGAACATATTATTTCATCCCCAAAGACCAATTACCTGAACACAGAGCACACAGAAAATGATCAACTCATGGTTGATCCCCACTCTTATGTCCCATGTCAGGTCTGTGCTGAATTCTTCCACTCCCCCCTTTTTATTTTTCGAAAGACATCAGGTACATCTACCATAAGGGAACATATTTTACATACAGAACAGGTTGTGATGAGGCAGATTTTGATTGTATAAAAATTTCACCTTAACCTATTCTGTCTGTGATTTGTCTAACGTCTTAAGGTCCATTACTACCATGAAGGTTTAACATGCTGTGTTGTTTTTCTGTTGCAAGCTCCTGGTCTATTCAGGAACCACCTACTGTTGCAATTGTTTGAACGTTATGCTGGATTAATGTTTTCTGGGTTTAAAAAAAAGATGCTAAGAGGTCTGGTGAGCCACTGAAAGAGCACTTTTTTATTAATATTGTCAACTTTTGCCAGAAGATTTTATCTCAGCCTTTTTCTATTCTCCATGTTCTTGTTTACCTAGTTATTCACACCTGGAAAATGTTATAATCAGTGCCAAACTTTTTCAGACTGCATAAATCAGTAAAATAAAATCTCTTTATAGGGGAACTTGGTGGGGAAGAGCAGGGTAGTTTAGGTATAGGAAATAATGGAGAAAGCTAATGGCTGGCTGTTTGCAATGTACACTCAATCCACCCAAAGGTTAGGGTTAGGCTCAACAGAGTCCGGTCACCCAGATAGCAAGTTGGAGTTGAAATCCAGACAATACTGCATATGCAGCGAAAAAACAAATGCTCTGTTAAGAAATGACAGAATTCATGTTGATAAGCAAGATTTCTCTTACCTATCAGCAAAGATATTAGCGTTGTAAATATAAAGTATGTTAATGCACATCGAGTGATCTTTTTGGAGGGACTGAGAGTGGCACCAGCAATTCCTGTGGAAACAACAAAAACACGGGTTGAGAAAAATTAACAATAAAATAATCCGCAATAGGTAAACATATTGTTGTAACATGAAGGTAGCTAAGGAGAAAATTATTGATGTTAATCCGTCACGGAAATTTAAGGTAATCCTTCGGTCCTTACAGCCCTGAAGTCCATAACAAAAACTTGTCTTAAGTACTGTAGAGAAGGCTAAATGACTCAAAATAAACACAATTACAAACATAGATTAAACGCATTTTGCTTTCTCATGTTGAAAGCAGTACAATATGTGAATGAGGCAATTCAGCCTTCATGAATTGGAGATAATATTGATAAAGCTAACAGGAGAGATCAAAATGGATGTACAGCAGATTAAAAATGCGTTTTTACGTATATATTCCCCCCCAAAATTTGCCAAGCCTGCTGGTTGGGGCACCAGAGAGGTCCACCAGCAGGTCACTGTGTTTTTTTTGTATTAAAAAATTTTATGTTTACAGGAAATATAAAAATATTACTGTGTAACTATGTTACTAGAAGCCATTGTTGATGCTGCTTAAACACATAACTATAGTCTTAAAATCAATTAACCAAATAAATATAATTAAAAATAAATAGAAAGTTTTTTGCACATCTTTTAAGTCTCAATTAAGTCATTAGCAATTAGTCATTTGGCACCATTGGGTGCCAAATCTTAAAACATTTGACACCCAAGGCACAAATGAACAAAGCAGCTGCTTAGGGCCCCCATAATTTTAACACAGACAGATTTAGAATTCCAACATTTGTTTACCAATGTTGAGAATGTCAAACTTGGTAAATTTGATTTAATGGTTTCAACATAGATGAATTAATATAAATAAAAAAATGTGTAGCATTCAAATTTAAGATTTTAAGGAACTGGCAAGTTTATATTGTCAAAGTGTAAAAAACAATCTTAACAGTTACACTGTTTTATTACCATAACTACAATCTTATGCTGAGTTTTATCTTTGCGTTTGAGCTCAAAAAAGTAGATTTGTGAATGGATATTTGTTATCTCAGCAGACTGTTGTTAGTAATTATGACAATAGTTTATTTTAAATGTTTGCAGGTTTCAATTGAAACATTTTGTTGCATTTTTTCATTTTAATAAAAGCTCAGGTACTTCTTCATAGAAAAATACAGTAAATTCTGCTTAATGATAGCAAGGTGTACACAAAATGGTAAGAAAAAATAAATGCTGCAAGAATAATTCAGAAGCCTTTGCTGTACTTTGGAGTCAATTTAGTCAATTATTACATTCTATATTGGAAACTTGGCCTTTAAAACTTGTGTGACAACTGACAGGATTAGAGATCTCTCTCGTAACTTACCGAGTATCACATTTGTCATCAGCAGAGGGACAGTAACAAACTGCATCAGCCGGAAAAGAAATTCTCCGGGAATGCGAAGCCAAGCTCTCTCGTACAATGTTAGAGTTGTAAAGGTCTTCAAAACCAAGCCAATAGCAACACCTTCAAAAGAGCAAAAGACGTTTTGGTATATATACATACACAATTGAGGTCAAAATTATTGACGACATTTTCATTCTTTTTTTCAAAAATTTCTCAAGTGCTGTTAAACAGATCAATGATTTTTCAACACAGCAGTTCCAAACATCCTACTCTTCCTTTTGGATGCTTACATACAATTACTTTTCACCAAATTCTTTCACAAAACCAAAATCTAGCAACTTTATTAGCTCCTCAATGACATATTCTTTTTGCTGGATAACAACATGCAGTTTTTTACTGTAGTTTGTAATACGTCTTTGGCAAATATTTGGATATTTGATGGTCTTCTCAGAAAGACCTTGGTCTTCAGTGTACCCCACAGATTTTCAAAAGAATTCAAGTCTGAGCTTTGTACAGGCCTGTAAATAATATGCAAAAGGATAGATAGTAAAATGCACTGGAAAATGTTAATAGCCAAACAGTTTGTTTAATCAGTTAAAGCAATGGTAGCAACATGGATTATTTCCCTTTTACTTTACATAGTAGATGCTTGATAAATGTTACATTTCAATTATCTACGCATTTCACAAAATATTTGTAATCAGTCAATGATCATCATCGAATATCTACTGTAGTGTGAGCATATATTTTCATAATATATTCCTGTCATGAAATGTGTGCACCTTAAAAGAGCGAATTTACTCTTCATAAATTGGGTACACTATTATTATTCAGTCGAGTTTTAAACAAAGATAGAATATTTAAGGAGCCTGGCAGGATTTGCATACGGTTGCTATATGTGCATTTTGTGTAAGTATTTAGCCAACATTTGACTTTCCTTCTTCATGAATAACACAAATAACTGGTTTTAAATGTGCGTGTCCCTTTTTCTCATCATCTTACGCTCAAATGACACAAACTGACTTAAATGAAGGCATCAAATTTATCGTAATGTGCTCATACTCTGTCCAGTACACAAGTCTTACTTTCTGAACTGAATTTGCGATTTAAATTGCCTTTCTGAAACTATAATCTACTCGGATGGAACGACATTCTTCGAAGTACAAACACAGCCAGGTACACGGCTGCTAGATTTAAAATAAGTAAATAAACATCACTCTGTTGCCTTGACAACAAAATACGGAGTTTAGCTTGAGCCAACAAACGGCTCTCCCAACGTTAGTTTCTGTTGAAGCGATACGCTAGTAGTGCCTAGCTTGAACTCTTCAGCTAAAAAAAGTCTATAAATACATTATTTTACTCATAACGTGTAATAAGCATCAAACACAAAAATAAAAAACATGTATACATTTTTAAGTTAAGCATGTTGTCATAGCAGAACATTTGTTGTCAACAGCGCATAGGTTCAAGATATGTATTGCCTTTTTTATGTTGCATAGAATAAACACATACTTACCCACAACAACAGCCGATAGAGTCACAAATGTCAACGCATTCCGTGTGTTAAAACAACTCCGAATACACCTCCTGCACCAGTCTCTGGTAGACATTTCTTCAGCGGTCCAACAGATTTCATTGACATTAGCAAGTTAGCATCCACCGCTAGCCTACGACTGGTTTGCCCTCGCAAATTACAAAAAGCAAATAAGTCAAATGCCACTAAAGACGACACTCAAGAAGCAGAAACGAGACAAATACGAACTTACTGCGGTGAATGAAGTTCAGTGGAGCACGATGACTAAGTAGTTGACTAACAGCTTTTAGTTATTCCCTATTCAGTTTAAAAAAAAGAGCCTCGATAATTCTGAATGATGCACCTTTTTTAAACCCAAACACTTAACAGAAAAGTGTTTGGGTTTTAGACTTTTGCGCCAGCAAATCAACAGCGAAAAAGTCTCGAGTCTCCTCATCCTTCCAAGTTGAAGCCAACTTCATAAGAGTTGGCTTGAGACAGTTGGCTTTCTGTCTGAAGTTAAAACCTTTTAGTTACTCAATTCTTTCGAGATCTTTGTTAAACTAATTTTACATCTATTCTAATCTGATAACTACTTTGCCAAATTTGTTTTGGTCTACTCGTTTGTGGACTAATTTATTTGATTGCACTTAGTTTTATTTTTTTCAACTTGTCTGTGTTTTATCTTGTGGTTCATATCCTCAAAAAAGTTATATATATTTTAGCAACACATTACTATTTGTTTATTATATAATTATAGGCACACTTACATGTGACATTATGTGATATTTCATTGCCAATTTTACTTATGTTTCTTTGAGCAATGACAATAAAGTAAGTCTAAGTTTAAGTCTAAATGTCTTGGACATTTTGAATGAAGTATCAGAATAATAAAAAATAATTTTTAATACAGAACTCTGTCAGTGAAATGTATGTGATTATATGCACTTATACGATTATAAGAGTATGTGCACTTAATACTGAGTCGATGTTCCTTTCTGCATGAATTACTGCATCGAAGCAGCATGGCATAGGAGATTGGCCTTTGGTTTTGTTGAGTTGCTGAGGAAGATCAGATTGCTTTGTCCTTCAGTTCATCTGCAGTGTTGGGTCTGGTGTGTTGCAGTTTCCTATCTATAGATAGGAAACTACATCTGTTTTAATTATAGATAGGAAACTGCAAACAGAGGTTAACTCAGGTGAGTTAACCTCTATTTGCTCTGTCATTTGAGCAGATACGGATACATTATGTGGTGGTGCAGGTAGGTGCTGGAAAGTATAAGTCTTGACAGCGGAGGGAATCCGAGGAGCTCTTAATTGTTTTTGGTAGATTCCTGCCTTGAGTTTGGTCTTGATAAAAACACAGTAAACCATCACCAGCAAATAACATGGCTCCCCAGATTATCATAGACTGTGGAAAGTTCACACTTGACTTCAAGCAAGTTTAATAGATTAATCCTCTTTATTTTTTTCTGCAGACCTTTGTACCTTCATTCACAAAAAATGAAATGCCACACTTTAACACAGGTAAAATGCTTTTGGTCAGGAGTGGCTTAAAGGGGCAGTAATATGTATTTTCCAAGCATATTGCGCTATAAAATTGCACACGAAAAAAGTAACAAAACGTACCTGGAGTTTTTTGCCTTGATTCTTTTATGCATGTTTGAGAAATCCTTTCATCTGCCATGGCAACCATTCAGCTGTGAAAAACGCCTGGGAGGACCTAGCACCGCCTTGGAAACTCAGCTCCTCCTCTAGTAAAAACGTTGCTACAGGGTTAATAGAAGAGAGATGTGGTGATGACTTCCTGAAGGCGGAGTTTCAGAAAGAGCAGGAGTTTTTAAAGTGACACAGGCCCCTTTTCAAGTAAAATTTCTTTAAGTCATATTTGATATAGCATTTTTTAACAACTGAAGTTAACATAGTTACTTGATAAAATGGCACTATGTGCTTGGAAAACACATTATAATAATGCCCCTCCAATGCCTTGAAAATGGACTGTCTTTTTAAAGAAGCTCCTGTTCTTTCCGACACTCCGCCTTCAGCTTGTTATCAAAAACAATGTTAATTTAGACTGAGCGCCCCATCGAACATTGGATTTTAATTTTCTTCACAATCCTCCAAAGTGGTGGTTCTCCCTGAAGGCTTTATTCTTTTTCCCACTACAGTTTGTTAGTTTCCCATTGACATGATTGGATTTAGCAGTCTGGAAAAACTGTTTCTTTACCAATCACTTTTTGTGGCTAACCCTGCTTGAGGGAGTCACTGAGAGCCTGGTAAATCGGTCTGTCTTTTCCATGATTGTCTAAGCCATTAAATAGTCATAACATGAAAATTCAATATTAATATCCATCCATTGGTCCATTATCTAACACGCTTATTCTTGTGCCCATCTCCAGTGGTTAAAGGGCGAGTTACACACTGGACAGATCGCCTGTCCATCACAGAGCTCCGATGTAAAACACATTTCATATTGGTCCTTTTTGAAATTCTGGCTTTCGAGAAACTGGATTTTGGGTTTTATTCGCTGTAAGGCATCAAAGTTAAAAGAAATTCCCTAGAATTATCACTCTGAGGGAATATGCACTTTGCTTTCAGATTTAAATGAATTAAATGACCTACGGTTACAGTTTTATTTAAGTTGTTAAAACGCACCTGTAATCCTTCCTAAGCCCGTTCATGTTATCATGTTATAGAGTTCAGTCTCAGAAAGCTAAGAATGGCTACTGATGAAAAATTCTGCCTTTTCGACTGATGATTTCACTCCTTTACAATGATTGGACTAATAGTGATAGTAATAATCAGTCGAAAACGAAAACATTTTCATGTCTAGATTTTGTTTTGATGTTCACTTTTATTTCACTTATATTTTAAGCATGATCGTGCTATAAGTATATTTAAAATAGAAGTAAGCTAAAAGAAAAAAATTCTTTGTATGTTAGTATGTCCACAAGAGTTATTTGTAAATAAAATGACATCAGATTGCCACAATGCATACCCAGGCTATACTTTCTGTCTTACAGGGAATATAAAAAACTGACCAGTTTGTTGAATCCTGACCTTTACTTAAACCATATTGCAGGACACCTGTGAAAGTTTAGAATCCACTTCAGAAGGACCAAATATCTTCATTTAGGGTGATGTGAAAACATAAAAACTGGAACAGGATTACCAATTGAGCTCCAAGATTTGTTTTGGCTGGAGCAGAGAAGTTATCTAAGGTGCAGAGGGAGCCACCATTGTCCTCTAACTGCTCCTGCTGCTGCTAAGGGCTAACAACTCCTACATTGATCCAAGGAGACACTCAGGCCTCTAACCTGCTGAGTGCTCAGTTCCAGTGAACAATGGAGTTCAGAGCGTGTCAATACACCATCCTATTGAGTGCTCTCCGTTTAGCAGCAAGATTGATGAGGTTAAGGCTCCCAGCTGGGGAGTCAAATGGTGTCAAAACCAAGGTGTTGCTTTGGATAAACAGGCCCTCTCTCTACCACCACCACGCTGAGAGCGGCTGGCACAAGGAATCAAATTTAAATGCACACTGGGTTCACGACAAGGTATGCAACTGTGGTGGGTGTTGTTTGGACTCTTCAAAATGCAGATGAGAATATGAGGCTGGGATAGATGATGCTTCGCACACAGGAATGCACTGCAAATCCCCCAAGACACTAAATGATGTACAAGTGGATTTATTACAGTAGGTCCCTATAAATCTAAGGTTGGCCTGAACTCCAGGGAGAGGTTAATGGATTACAAAGGGATGTGATATCGAACCTTAGAGAAGTTTATACACCTCATCAATATGTGAAATGCTATTGATCATCCAGACTTTGATAAATTAAATTCATAAACTTGACAATGCATGGCAATACCTTTCATGAGAAAAAGGAGTTTCATTTTGATCTGGCCACAGAAGATTGGTTTATAGTAAAAGTTACAAAGTCACGAGTCCAAATAGAGATATTTTCTCCCACACATGATGCTGGTCTTGATCCATAAAAAAATGTTCACGTGCGTACTGTTTCCTTTGCCTAATTATAAAGAAAAAATTGATGTTGGTGCAGCGCTCGTTATACAAAGTTTCTTCAAAGAGTCACTATAAACACTGATGTCTGTGCCCAGGAAGGATCTCCTTAAGCGGTTGTGTTACAACCATCTCTGTGTAAGGAAGTATCTTACTGACGACACTTTAATTTTCATTTTATGGAGGTTATTTGTACAATCATCTCAAATGGTGTTTGACATCTTTTTATTTTATCTGAAATCTAAAGTTGTTTTGTTAACAATCTAATTTGACTGATTTGGACCAAATATGATTTGATATAACTATAAATACATAAAATCATAACTGCAAATTCAATTTAAATGTTGAACCTTAAATGAAAAAAAAAAAAGCTTTACTCAGCTTCCCAGCAGAAAAATAACAAAAATAAAAAAAATTAAGTTTAAACATCAACATTTTTAAACATGGTATTTGCATGACAGGCAAATACCATGGAAGCAGGAGGCATGTACTGTTGATCAACCTACAGGAATAAACAAAGGTTCAAACATTTGATCTCACAGCGCTTTACTTAGTCACTTCTGCCAAGAAAGCTGAGATAATGGTGGAAGTCCCTGCTTCTCATGGTTTCAGACCACTCAGCAGAGGATGATTCAAGGTTTTACAGTCAACACACACATACAGTATCTAAGGCTGGTGTTCTCATCTGTAGCTGAAGTTGCATTTTTTTTTTTTTTTTGTAAAAGACATACAATACAGCACCCTGTAAACAGCCCTAGAACTTTTCCACACTTCGATGTTGCAAAAATAGTGCAACGTCTACCAGGTTTTTTCCCAAATCAAAAGCTGAAAGGCATGACATACATTATATAATTAGTGGTTCTTACTAATAACCCAAATTAAAATTCAGTCAACCTTGCAAGGGTGAGTGGAGTCTGTCAAAAAGGACCAATTTTGTTTTGACACAGATGAAACCATAATATAACTTTTTAGCCTACATGCAGAACAATGTGTGAAGGAAAACCATTGTTGGAAATCACCTTGAAAAAAAAAAAAAAAACCTCCTCACAGTAAAACATGGTGGTGGCAGGATCATACTGTGGGGATGTTTTTCTGCAGCAGGCTCATCAGAGCTGAAGATGAATACTGGAAGAAAATGACTGTGGCTCTATCACCTACATCCTAAAATTTCAAAAGTGTTTGTGGTTGTAATGTGACAAAAACAGTTTCAGGGTGTGACTACTTATTCAAAGCTTTGTATAAATATAATAAAAACAATGACATTATCAAAACCATATTACAGATTTTAAAAGAATGTCAATTCATTTCAAATACTCAGCATTTTCAGTTTAAAACTAGTTGCACAATTTCTAGGTCTGCTCTAGTAAAAGGAATAACATTCACTGTACGTTGTTTCAGTTTTAAAATAACTAAGTCACTCTTCTTGTGGTGAACCAGATTTATTACAGTTGTTGATGACTTTTATACAATGTTCAGGACTTTTCTTCAAAACATGAAATGCATAAACAGAACACAGTAAACCTATTTGATGCTTAATTAACCGTACAAAGTGTAATCTGTGCCATTTCCTTTACATGTAGGAAAGCCGTGTGATGGAGACAAAAAGGCTGGCATCCCTTCTTCTCAGTCATGGACTCTTCTTGTTAGCTTGAGACACAGTGAGTAATTCAATAAGTCAAGTGTTCATTTATTACTTTCCTTTTCAATCACGGGGCATTTTTTTAACTTCCCCATCCACCTCCGCACCGAGAGAGAGGGAGAGAGAGAGAGAAAAGAAAGTAATACCAGTTCTGCAACTTCCATCTGTGGCAGCGCTTTTGTCTTACTGCAGCTTAATTACAAAATATTGTTGCCGTTTTCTGTAAAGATTACTCACTGTGGGAGGCCCTACCTAATTTGGACCGGAGGGTTTGTCACAGAAAATGATACGATACAACTGGGCTTCCAGTATTAGATTTCCGCTTTTAGCCTCCTTGACATTTCAAGCTGCATGAACTAATACATCTGTTATTTGTTGATCATTTGATTATTAACATACTTCACAAACCAAATCAGCTGCCCTGCTGGAGACGCAGATATAGCTCTGCAGACTGTCTGGGTTTTCTCCTCGTGCACAAACAAACGCTCTCGCGCAAAGATGCAAGATTCTGCCCTCGGTGAAAAAGGAAAGTAAGAGAAGGAAAGAGAGGGAGAGAGCGAGAGAGAAAGCGAGGAGAAAAACATTTATCTTCTCTCTCCCCTCCCCTCCTTCTCCGAACATATGAGCACTCTGACACCAGCATGGAACAAAGCCCGTCATCACATTGTAATCTCAAATTTCAGGGCTTTTATTTCACCCAAATGCCACCCTGCTGGCCTTGTGAATTATTGACAGACTGACACCAATGCAAAAGGACACATAAAAGAGGCTAAAAGCATCGGCCCTGGAAGAGCTTGTCCTCTCCTGTTGCCATCAGCAAGGAGAGCGACTCGAAAAATGCTTCACAGGAAACTCACCGTAACTTTGAGACCGATGCAACATCTGCTTTTTGACTAGTGGATGTGCAGCTTTGGTCTGAATCTGTACGGTCATGGTGACGCTGAGGCAGAACTGCTAATTAGCTGATAAAATCATTTAAATTAATAGTAAGAAGTCACATAAGTTTAGTATTAAACAGGCGCTTTAAGGGCTGTTGTGATTTTACTATCACTTCTATTACTTCTTTTCTTGGAGAGACGTTCAGCGTGATCAAAAGTAAACTGTGGGAAGCCTTTCAGTCACCAGCCACTCTAATATCTGTCAGCTGTGGATTCTCTCAACACCCACACCTACTCCCTATTCTGATCAACATTGAAATGTAACAAAGGGGAAGTGGAAACGGAAGGGGAAGGTGGATAGAAATCACATGGTGTCGGCGGCTAGGTTCGTAGAGAAACAAGCCGAGATGACAAGTGAGCGTTCTTTTTGTGCTTTCTGCTTTTTGGCTAATCAACCTCGCTCTCGTTGCTGGCCCCCTCGGGCCGCCTCAGTTTGTCCACCTGTTCGTTAATCTGTCCGTCTCCGCCTCTTCGATCCTCCGTCTGCATGCTCAGGGCTTCCTCCTCCTCTTCTTCTACGTGGCTGACATCATCCTCTTCGTCTTCGTCCTTCTTCTCCTCCTCACCCTGCACCTCCATGCGCACCTGGTCTAGCGGAGGAGTCGTGTGGGCGTCGCCGTTCATACTGTGGGCTCCATCTGGGCCCCCCAGCGCTTCCTGGGGGCTCTGGTGTCCATCTTTGACTGGGGAGGAGTTGGCGGACTCGTTGCTGACGGGGGAGATGTCGCTGCTGCTGTTGGTGTGGTTAACGGACGCAGAGCCGACTGCTGACGGTGACTTCAAGGGAATCTGCCACGAGGGGATTTTTGGAATGGCAGGAGTGGAAGGAAACTGTCTCCTGTGGGGTTAAAAACAGGAACAGAGTTAGCCTTAAAGACACCTTCATCAAAAAAACACTCGGTTTTTATATTAGATTAGCAACCAAAGGTGGGCAACAGCAACCACAAAACCCTTAACACCTTAACCTTCTAAACACCTACCCCTTTAATTTTGTCACATTTTTCCAGGTTGCAACCACAAATTTCAGTGCGTCTTATTGGGATTTTATCTGACAGATCGACTCTCTTAAGTAGATGGGAAAACCTGTGGGTTTCAAAAATATTCAAAGAGAGGCATGCATTTGTATTCTTCACTCTCCTTTACTCTGATGTCTCAAATAAAAACTTATAGCACCATTTAGAGCAGTCATTGAAGAAGCAGAGAAAGGGCCCATGGAAAGTGGGAAAATCTGCTGACAGGAGAGGTGCTAGTCATGCCATCTACAAATCTGGCCCTCACAAGAGTGGCAAGAAGAAAATCAAATGTTTTTAAAGTATAAAGTGACAGAAAGGTTCATTTAAACAGTTTTTCTGTGTATTGTCAAGCAAATCTACATAGACGTCCCACAACAGATTAAAATTAGCAGAATATGGATTAATTCAAGGGGATGAATACTTTTGCAAGGAACTTTACATTTTAACACGCAAATCTTAAGTACTTTACATAATTATGACGGAGTATTTTCCCGCTGTAATAGCCAGATGTTCGCCACACCTGGTAAAGTTTATTTGTCTTTAATTACACAGAATGCAGTATTTAAGATCAAAAAGACGCTGCAGTTTGGAGACTATTTGGATGGGCAGAACAGAAAGGTAACAAGTTTTAGAGACAGATGGCGAGTCCTTATTTTATGATTCAAGTCTTTGCAAAGAAAATTACAGCAAGAGTTGGGACGAAGTCAGGAAAGCAAATGACAAAAGGATTATTACTGATTAAAATTTAGGAGAGGAGGGGAGCAAAACATGCTCAACCAGACAGTTCTGAAGCAATTTATGTCCTTGCTGGTTTTTCTGATGTACTTTAACTTCAAGGCCTCATTACAGATGGGATACATAACCATGCATGCTAATCGACCCAACTGAGCTGGACTATTTCTGATTAAAAGCAAAAACGCAGGAAGGCTAAAGAGAATGCAGAACTTCTTTTTTATCACAATGGTAAGCTCACAATAAAGTCAATTATAAGTGTGTGTTTGTTTTACCTAAAGAAGCTAAACTTAACTATTAATTGTTCTAGGTTGATGTTGGTCATTTTCTTTCCTGTATTAAGACACTTTAACACTGAGATCAGTCAACTGACTGCTGCAGTATGGGTAAAGTAAAAAAAACAAAACAATGTAATCAACTGAGAGTCGTCGCATTCCTAAGGTGTATGTATTGGTGGAAAACATTCAGAACTTTATCAGAAATGCATCACTGCAGAGTGGCATTTGTCTGATGGCGCTTCTGTTCTTGGAATTTCTTTCTGAAATTTAAACTCAGCCCTGCAGTGAAAACACACATATGTTGACTTTAAAACCTGTTCCAGACACGCACCACTTTTTGCTGATTTGGAGGCAACTTGGAGTTGAGTATGTACAGTGAATGGCAAGGTTGGCCTGAATTTGATCACTTACGTTTATTTTTTTATTCAGTCTTCTGATCGTACAATGAAATAAATTTATCAAGGATTTTTTAAATGTATTTTTAATCTCTGTTGTTCTAGATGCTATCTTGTAAGCCCTCTTGACAATCAACACACATCTGCCTTACTAAAATTAATTTAAAATTAATTCCCTTGTATTATCTATTTTGAGGAGTAGCTAATAGAAATGTGAGAAGTTCAGAAAAATAATTTATTTGCACAGAGAAAGGTAATAAAAAAAAGGACAAAATATCCAGCGAGTGACAGCTGAGTGGATAAAAATGCCTTGTTGCTGTCGGAGCAAAGGAGAAATGGCAGACTGTTTGGAGATAACAGAAGGCATCAGTAACGCAAATATTTTTCACCACCAACATATGAGCCTTACCATCTTACCAGCCTTACCCAGGCTGATAAATAAGAACATACGAACCAGGGGTATCAGTCAAAAAATGAGTGTTGGATTAGATCGACCTGCAATAAAATCAACGATAAGCACAGTGATACGCACAGGTCAAGAATTTCGCACCAGCATTTCTGTCCCACTAGTATCCCACACACAGACCCACCAGTTTATAATAAACATGTCAGATGTTCTCATAACTATAATTGCTGATCATAGTTCTCTATTTGAGTAATATCACTTGATCAAGCCTTTTATAACATTCCACATTACAAAATAAGAAAAAAAAAAGTACGTATGATTCATGTTGATCTTGTATTGGGTCAATATCGGCATCGGCCGATACTTATAACTGCATTGTCGGTATTGTATCGGTAGTAAAAATGTATTGGGAGACTCCAGATTTCAACTGTTGAAATTGAGTCACCATGTCAGCAGACGCTTCAAGCTAATGCTCAGAGTTTTGCCAATTACTTGTTAAAATTACAGAACCACAATCTATAGTTCTCCTTTACGTTTTAAATTCTTAGAAAAATGCAGTGATGTTTTTAAACATAAATCACAAACTCCAACGTTACACCTGATCAAGCTCATGGTCATTGGCACACAGTTCAAATGGACTGCATTACAGAAATCAAAAAGGCCACAAGCAATGTGTCCTTACCCTTCCAACACAAAAATATACACACACACACACCTGAAGGTGTTTCATGTGACAGCGGTCTGGATAACTTTGTTACCTGCTGAGCAGTAAGCCCTTCAAAGAGGCAATCTCAGCCTTTAGCTCTCCAACTGTTTGGTTGTCCAGGATGCGGTTGGTTGAGGATGATGTCTGTAGGAGAAGCCCCAGAGAGACACACACAACTGTTAGAAACGCACACACATGTACTGGTCAGGTCACATGTACAGTCACGGCACAAAGTCCCTACACTACAGGCCCCTTTAACAGTTCAACCACATGAAATATTTAAACCTTATTTAGTGAAAGAAGGACGGGGTAAGTAAACAAATATGGCAAATGCAAATGCTACAAGCCACACGTTTTCCTGTAGTCAAGCTATGAGTCACCATAACAACTTAGCAACAGCCTGTTGGTGGAGGTGACAGGCAGGAGGGCAAACATATCCACCTCACCCACCTTACTGAAGTCAGGAAGTCCTGTGAGAGCGAATCGCCTGTTTTTACATAATTTTCCATATTGCGCAGAAAAGATTAGGTCAGTGTGCAGTGTTTTGGATAATGACAATCGGGGGAACAATGGGCACATTCATGAAGACAGGCCAAAGCACAACAGTGTGTTTTGTTCTTTTTCTCTTTTATCAAAGGGTTGAGTTGTCACGCACAGACAAATACATTGGTGTAGCTTGAAATGCTACAGGGTATTATGGAAAGGTATTTGAATGGCAAATTACTGTTGAAAATCTGATGCTCAATTTTCGTTTTTTTTGCGAAGGAAAGACTTGTAGCTTATTACAAAAAGAAGCAACAAAGTGAAGGGTTTAACAAAAGCCTGAGGAGAAATGTAAGTGATTTTTTAAAAACAAATTTACAACGAGCAACTCTAAAACATGCCAGATTACTGACTGATAATTATAGATAAAAAAAGGTGAGACCTGTTTTTGAGGAGTTTTATCCAGTCCGTCAGGAGACTGCTTGATTTGAAAATGTTGCAGAGTTTCTTAGAATATCACAAGTATTCACTCACTCTAGGGGTTTAGAGTTCAATGAATAGTCAAAATCAATGTTTCTAATGTTAACTTAAGACTTAACTTTGAGGAACACGGAAGGCAAAACTTGGATGCTCTTAAGTGCATCACGTGGACACTTTGTGGTTTACATGTGCTGTGTTCATCTCCCTCTGCGGTAAAAGAAAAATGTCTTTTGAGAGCTACCATGACTTTAAATTATATATTTTCAAACATGACAAAGCAAATGACAGACATTCTCCCCACACCTGGAAAAGACAAAGTTAATTAGAAAGTTCAATAAAACCTCGACTCTGAAGGTGTTGCAACCACTGAGAGCTCTTGAGAATCAGGGATTTTGCTCTATGGAGCACTTTGGATATAGCATCCCACATTTTATTGAAACAGCAATCTCTACACATAACAACACCACAAAAGCAAATTGAAGGCTAAATGTAGATAGGAAATCTCTAACATGATGCATGGTCAGCTACTGCCACAGAATCTTATGTGACCATAACTGAGGATTTCTTAATGTGCGATATATGGCTTGTCGATTGTGCCAATTGAGACCAGTGGTCAAAATGCATTAGTTATAGATTTATAATCATGATCTTGCAAAGGTATTACGCATATAAACTTTTGCTGGTAATGCTAACTGTGCTAATCATGCTAATCGCTCAAAGATAAGGAGTTTAAAATGTATTTAAACTTTCTGCATTTCATTTGCTTTGAAATAATAGTAAAACATGCATTACTGCAAAGCTGTGTAACACTGACTGCCCTTTGTCTCACTTAGTGTGACATCACCTACGGTTCTAATATAAATAATTATTGATCAAGCATAATATAAAAGTACGGTATCCTTTTAGCCACAACCTGGAGGATTTTACTGTATTTGTAGATTTTCTGTGATGCATGGAAGCATCTGTGTCTTTGCTCTCATTTTAAATATCATTATTTTTCTTTTTACAGCAAATGTTTTATTTAATGTTTATTGTATTTAAAATTAACATATTTGTGTCTTTTGAAAAAAACAAATACGCTAAAATCCTTATCAGCAAGTCAAAGTTTCAAAATCTGATTGATGCATCTCTATGTTGTATATATTTCCCAAAAGCATTCTCAGCAGTCAAACAATTATTCCAATACAACTATTCAAAAACAGAAGCTCATTTATTTAATTGCTTGCAGTGAGATGGTTTTATCAGGCAAAACATTTGTGAAACCATGAAATGCATAACTGTTTTTCGTTGGCACTGTCAAAAAAAGGACAAACAAATACAGGAACCAGTCGACAGGCCAACGAGACCAGAAGGGATTAGAAGGAGTAGACGAGGGAAAAAGTGGGATAAAAGAAAAGTAAAAGCTGTAATTAAGACTCTCCTGACTCACCAGAGGAAGCTTGTTAGGAAGCGTGGACCCCCTATCGAGGGGAGAGGGATAACTTGGACTCTTTCGCTTGTAATTAAATCTAAGAGAAATTAATTGAATCACATCTGAAAGGGATCAGACTCATTTACGGCGGATGGAGGAAGGCAGAGGAGGAGAAGTGAAGACGAACGATAGGAGTTTTTCTCTTTTTGGGGGATGGGCTCTTATCGGCTCCCAAACCTCTCCGATAAGAAGCTGTGTTTCTAGAGGTGGTGCATTGGAGGCCTGCTAAAGACACTCTTATTACAGCCGTCACCTCATTAGAACCATCTTAATCCCTCGCCTCCCCAAGGCACCCGTATAATAAGGCTCAATTCTGCTTCTCCCTCATTTTTTTTCTTCAAAAAAAAAAAAAATTAATAGCTCTAAAAGGCAGAGGAAAAGAAAAGTGACCAAGGCACAGAATCACTTTAGGGTTTCGAAAAAGAAATAAAATATGACCATTCCTATATGTTTATGCCACCCAGCACAGGAAAAGAAGGCTTTCAAGTAGACATATTAACCACCATCTACATTTATAATGTGCATTATCTACAGAGCAGCACCATATAATATCTCACATCAAGGCTTGTCACACAACACTAACTCTGACATATGTCTTATTAAGTCTGAAGAAACCTAATTAAATGTTGGGCCAAGACTGGATTTCAGCTCAGAGATACATTATGTCAGCATGGATACACACACATTGTGTTAGGATCATGTGCTAAGTGCACTAGGTGCTTGGCTAAAGGCTGAGAGTTGGGGTATCGGTGACTGCAGAAGATTGACGAACGTTGACTTTAAAAGGCCCACCTCAAGTGTCGACAAGTATCCACTTTAGTGTGAAATTTGCGATGTTTAAACAACTGCGGATCAAAATGTTTCGATCGCTGCAGTTACTAAGGAGATTGTAAAGCACCTGTTACGAGAGGCTGCTGAGGATATTCATTGCTATAATTTGTTTATTAATAATTACTTATGGTTTTACTGAAAATGTACATTTATTATTGTGCATTTATATGTCATAAGTGAGTAATTTATTTTTCCTGGGGTTTTTCCTAAATACATTTATTTGATTAACTTTTCTTTCCCTGAATGTTAGGTTTCAACTTGTGAAACTTGAATGTTGCATTTTGTCCACTGTCACCACGTTTGTTCAAAATTCAGGATTGCTATAAAGTCACTGTCGTGATGCCTTCTTTTAATTACCTAGGATGAAATGATCAACTGGATCTACTTTGATGGATTATCATTTCGAATGAATAAATGCATGTAACTGGATTATAATCTGACTATATGATTGGGTTGATTTGAACTGAATTTTGAAAATAGGATTCCATGTAATCAGATGAGTTGGACCGGTTTGTCTTATAAAATTGTTCAATTGCCTTGTCATGAAATGTTATGCTGAAATGTTACACTTCCTTATTCCTGATTAAATGTAAAAAATTTACACAAAATTTGTTTAGTTTTCTAACTTTAGTTTTCTGTTTGGCTAAATGGCTAAAACAGATACAAACTATGAACTCTTTCATTTCAAACAGCAAAGAAATTAATTTAAGTTCAATTCAAGTCTCTCTTTTTTCTCTTTTCCTGGGACTTTTGCAAAACGTTACAGCTACAGGGTGGCGAACATAAACTCTTATGCACCGTATAAAAAGAATCATGCATGAACAAATAATTGCAAAACAAATGAGCCAACCTCACACCCTTCCAAAAACAAAGAAAACCCACATACTATCAGAGAGCTGCAGCCTATTAAATCATCAACCACCAACGTGCGGCCAGGCTGTGTGTTTTTACTGAGTAAATACTGTTCACAGCAAGACTCCCCCCGTACTGGTTTAAAAGCCTTGTAACTAATATGTCTCGGGTGGGTGCCTGGGTGTGATAGGGGTCGGCCTCTTTCTGCTGGTTAACTAAGTGCTTCGGGGGGAGAAAAAAAAAAAAGGGAAAAAGAAGAAAAATATATTTTATGAGCATAGAGAGAAGAAAATAGCAGTAACTCCAGCAGCATCCAAGGATGGCAGCACATCTGGCTAAATGAAGATAAATGCCTTTGGACTATTAGCAGCAAGATAAGATCTTTAACAAGCCTTGTTTAAGAGAGTCTGAAGGCAAATTAATTCACAGTTGTTCCGCTGGCAGACAGTATGTTTTTGTGTAACACATGTATATTTATGATGGAATTAGTTTCATATGGAGTTCCCCAGAGGAGTGTTTTTGAGTAGAAACACTGGTACAGTGCAATTGATTTCGCTGTATTTATGCTCTTTCCCACTGGCACTTCATCTTGTGTAAGCAAGGAGGCGTTTTCTAATCTTCTGTGTAGTATCCACTAATAAAGAGAACAATCAGTGAGTTGAGACAGCAGGGCAAACACAGTTAGCACGCAGATTTGTAATGATAATGGGGTAGAAATGGTCTTGGCTGTGTAACATCAGAGATGGATCTTCCTAAGGCAAATCTATCTGCAACACTTTTGTGGTGTGCAGAGATGGAGAGATTTGTTCTAGTACCTGGTAAGAGATGTGTAAAAGATCTTGAAATTAATTCATCTTTCGCAGGAGTAATATGTCCTGCGATGGCCTGGGGACTTGTGTCCAGAGTGTTGTCCCATGCCCAATGATTGCTGGAGTTGGGCACAATTGTAGAAATCCCTGTTGCAACCACTTTGCATAATTTCCTTTTGCCAGTAGAGATCCAGAATGACTGAAAGAATATCAAGAAACGACCATGATGTGATAGAAAAACCCTTTTTTCCAGGTGTTCTGCCTAGTAGTTGTGTTGTTAGTGCATAATGATTATCATGGAGATTTTGTTTAATTTTTCTATTGTTCTGCGCTGTTAACTATAATGGTGGCAACATAAATGGGTCATCATTGTTTAGTTCTGTGGCCAGTAGCTGAAAGGAATTGGCCTGGGTGCCACGTAATTTTTATATACCAATGAACAAAAAAAGTTAAGGATTATTACCTACAAACTATGATCAACAAAAAAAGTATTTAAAAAATTGCTCAGTTAAGTCATCTTTAAAGGGGTTGCACCAAAAATTGTTTTCTTTTATTAAAGCTAAATATATCTTAACATAGATTTTCTTTTTCCAATGGAATAATATACTCAAAGTTGAGATTTTTGAAATGTTTTAGGGTGAGAATATGCTGCTTCAGTACAAAATGCTTTCAAGCTTTTCACACATATTTACTAGAGGTGACATATATGTCTTTTTTTAGCATCTGTACATCAGCATGTCCTCACAGAATAATAAGTAAGAAAAAAGGTCGGTCTGGAAATGTGCTGAATCAGCCCGTGTTCTCCGGGTGAGCGTATACGCGGACATGAGTCCTTCTGTTTAAACTCACGTCCGTAATGACGTCCCCCGCTTTGGGGACAGTGGACCCACACCGCAAGCGAGCGGTTTCAAGCTATGAGAAATGTTTACTTAGCAGCTGAGGAAACAGAAGTCTCCATGTGTTTTGGGTTAAAGGCACATTTCCGCGTTGAGAGGTATAATTGCTAAGCGTGGCGCACTTTAAGCAGCACAGTGGAGCGAAACCCTGAAAGCCACAAACGGTGAATGATAAGTAGCTCCCCAGCTCCAACATGTGTTTCTCATCAAACATCGCGGACCTGAAAACAATTTCCCAATTTCCCTCATGGCCTGAGACAACAGAGGGCCTCGTGCCGACTCACAAGGAAAATTTAAGATCAACACTATGACTATAAAGCAGGGTTTATGATTTGTTTAATGGGTGTTTTGATGGGAAATATACTTTTTATACACTGCTGCTGTCCAACAAGGCACTCATAGTAAATGAAGTGCACTTTTTAATCCAATCTGTGATTTAGGGATGACAAATGAAAAGAAAGAGAAACATTGTTATTTTCCGCCGGAGGAAACTCATTGTTTAAATTGGACTTTTGTCTGACTGTGGAACTAGCTTCAACAGTTCAGACCAGCATGGGGTCAAATTAGATCATCACCATGTTCTGCCAGGCAGAGATACTCAGAACAGCACAAAATGAGCTTTGATGAACGTCGTCCAGGGAAGAGATCCATACTTTTCTTCCTCATTTGTGCCGGAGCAGATGCATCCACATATGTTTTCCTGTGATATCCAGATGCTACAGTTATACACCCACGTGCTTAACAAGCTGTGGAGATAAAACATTGTCAAAATTGTCTCTTTCAAGGCCATTTTTAGAGGCCCATGGATCATAAAGCGATTTATGAGAGGTGGTAATAAAAATCTAGCAACATTTCATCTCTACACATGTTTTAAAAACAATCACTCAGGTGGATTCACTGAAACACTTAGCATCCTCAGTAGATTTTAGAGAATGGCCTATAAAAATCAAGGCAGTATGGTTAAAGATTATGGTTTCATGATGAGATCCATCTTATTTTTTTTGTAGCCTCTGTTCTGATGATATACAATATATTAACCCTGTCTGTTTTGGGTACTTATGGCTCAAACAGTATAAAGGATTTTAGCACAAAAAGGCCCTGAGACAGTTTGTCTCTCTCATCGTCAATCTTAAGCATTAAGACTGACGATGAGAGAATCTGCAGTGTTTTGTGTATTGATGAACTGGAGGTTTTGTGAAGTTGTATCATGTTCCTGTTTTTTTTTTTTTTTTTTTTGTAACCAGTTATGAGAGGTTTGATACATACTGAGTGTACTGAGAAGCTGAGTCTGAAAAAAGTATAATTCAAGACAAAACATAATCTTTGAAGTGCAGAAAACTTACAAATCTAAAGGTTTCAAACATTCAGTTGTTTTCTGAAGCCCAAATGTATGAAAAATTGAATCTTTTGAGACATGGGCACAAAACTATACAAATCCCCCCTTAAAGCTGCAGTAGGTTAATTTTATAAACATTTTTTTTTATTTATTTGTTGAAACTATCACTATGTCACGGCAGTATAAGACAGAAAATCTGTGAAAACAAAATCTAACTTCTGCCTTCTCCATCTGGAGAAATACACCACTTGGTCAGAAACAACCAGGAGGAAGGCCTTAGCGCTGTCAATCACATTTATGCACATGCTACTCACACCCTCCCCCTTGATTTTGGCTACGCTACAGATGGTTCAGCACAACATAGCCCAAGTGACTAAGCTACTTAACATGGCCAATGATAACGGTGGATAAACAGTTTTGTTCGCCATCAAACCATTACGCCACGTCAACACGAGCATAACTGGCAGGATTAGGACATTTCTTCTCGCTCTGATTGGTTGTTTTTGACCAGGAGTGGTGCATTTCCTCCAATAAAAGCACTGGTAGGAAATAGATGAGCCTACATTTTCACTGATTATTGTACAAGTCATGTTTTACTATCACAACATGATGCCCATTTGAACATATATATATATATATATATATGTATAACTATATAAATATGTGTTGATAAAAGTTAGAAACTGAAGTTTTAAATGGGTCGCAGTGTAGCACAGAATCTTACTAATAGTAATATGTAAAATAAATTATAGAAAAATACATTAAAAGGACAGTCTGAGCACTCTTAGTTTCCCAAAGAGCTTCAATGTAGGAAACATGGATGAGTTTAGTGCAAGTCAACATATGAAAAATTTGGATTGCTTCAGGCCCACTAAAAACAGGTTCTCCCTTTGAAATGTCCCCAGAATGAGACATTTGGTTAAGGAACAGAACAACCCAAAGCTGAAGACTGGAAACACTTTAGTGAGTCAGCATCCAGATGTTACCATCACTAATTTGGTGGCCATTCAGTTACACTCTGATCCCTGAGTTTGATGTTCCATATGTAGCACCATATGTAGCACACAAAGAAAAAGAAATTTTTTCTTTCCGACAAATTTCTCAATTTTGGAAACGGAAATTAATATTAGAGATATTAGCAGCTGACCTAGAGACATTTTTTTATCACATTTTATGTGCTTTAACTCAACAAACTTTCCGACTGTAAACTCAACGATGCCTTAAATATTTGAGATTCCAAAAAAATATGGCCCACTGTACCTCTGCTGCAGATAGTTCTTGAGAGAGTTCCTGGATCTTCTGCTGCTGCTGGACCAGGAGCTCCTGGATATGGAGCAGGGTTTGCTGTAGTTGGGTGACTGTGGAAAAACGAGTAGAATGAGGGTAAAGACATTGAAAAATAAATTTTATTTTCTTTAGAGAGCTGATGAGGCTTAATCTGTGTCACTGATCAAGGCCGATTCCAAGAATTGTAATCACAGCTAATACCCTGTAACTTTAGTTGCATCTTTTTGTTCTGAGGCGTCGGGGTAGAAGGTGGGAAAGGAGGGGCTTCACATAGGATGGAGGTATTAATCTCTAGTGTCTGAACTTAAATTAAATAACAGTCTCTAACCTTCCATTATCCATCCAGACACTGCCTTCTAATGCATCTTAAATCCTCAAACGATCAACAAAGAAAAAAAAAAAAAAACAAGGCTTTCATTTTGGAGGAGGCTGCCAGACAAAATGTCCCTCCTAATCCTAATAAATATTGTTCTTTTTCCATTGACTTTGAAGATTGAATTAGTTCAAGTGTTGGTGTTGGACGAAGGTGTATGATTTCAAATAACACCGGGCATTTTTTGTGTGTGTGTGTGTGTGTGCACCCCCTGCTTCCAGTCACGCATGTATTACCAAACAATGCATTAAGTTTCCCTGAGCTGATTATATTACAGAAAACCAATAAACATTCATATAAATCATGGGCGTGTAAAGTGTTAAATCAAGTCTAATAGGATTAACATCAACAGATATTGTGGTGGTCCACTGCTGAGGTTGTCAGGCCATGGTTAAAAGCCCGAGCTGTAGTCGGCTGGGCTGGATGTAAAGTACCCTCCCCTCTCACACCAACCTCTGACAAAAAGACAGCGCCAAGCTTGAGAGCTGCACTTCTTTTAAAAGTGCACACCAGGAAAAAAAATATTTGATCTTTCAGAGAGACTAGTATCTTGTAGTGACACCTGTGTTTAAACTGGTGGAGCTCTATCAATAAAGGCGGGGAGTCAAAATATCTTTTCGGGCGTGCAGGGACAGAATACGAGTTTGAGCAGAAAAGTTGGTTTAGATCCGAGACCAAATGTGCAAATAATTAAGAGTTTCTCCCTCATGTCGTGAGCCAGCGCACGACTGACGTTTCTGGAGAAAGCAATAAAAATGAAATAGCGGTTATCCCTGCTTAAAAAGGTGTTACTATGACAGGGTGTGTGCTCTAAACCAAGAGGAGACGTATAAGTGTTTGAATTCACCACACCACAGAACGGCTTATCCAGATGTGGGGTTTGCTCTGGCAGCCTGTGAAGCGACGTCGGTGAAGTACCACTGGAATCAGTCTGTACCGAGAAAAGAAAAATTGTTGAGCAATAAGTCGTCTCATTGCTTCTGTGCTCAGTTTGTTGGGGCACTGCTATCGCTCCACTGTGCATTCACATGTGGGAAAACGTATCATTAAATTGCCCGGTGAGACCGCCAAAGCACACACAAACACCCACAATTTCACCAAAAAGGACAGAGTCGTTTCCAAGTGCCTGACAAATGTCCTCACAGGTCTAGTAAGCACAAACTATTATCCGCCCAGATCTGAAGTGTAAAATCTTGCTAAGTTGTCTGAGTGACTGTCAGTCAGTCAAAGTTTGTCTAACATGAATTATCCTAATTTACCTCTTTAGTGATCCAGAAAGCTTTAGTTTGCTAGCGAAATAAATGAGTGAATTAGACCACAGTAGCGTCAGTCTGTTTTTCAGTAAAGTGCTGTTTTACTGTTTAAAAGACTCCAGATCTAAAACAAATAGACCAGTCAAACATGGGACTAAATTATTCTACTCTAAACAGAGATTACTTAAAAACACAGTTTAAGTTTTGTGAAACAATCAATCAAACAGTTCACAGTTCAACTCTTTGCTTGTGTCATGAAAAAATCTGGCTTCTTTTTGCTCAGATACTCGTCAAAAAATGCACAAGTTCTTCCTCTGTGATATTGCCGATTTGAAGCCAAGAATATTAATAAAGTCAATGACTTTGGCCAGGCATGAATCAGAAGGAGACAGTAGCTGCGACGTGCGAGTGCACATGTGCATGCGAGAGAATGTGAGGGGCTTGCAGCTGCTGCGAGGAGGCTGCGCATTGTGTATTCAGTAAATTATTCAGTAAATACCTCGCTATAATGTACACTACATATGTCCAGGCCTGTCTCTGTCTTTAATGGCCAGCTGGTCACCAATATGGCACCCACCAACAAAGAGTGCCCAAACACCCTCGCAATTCCATTACAGCCCAGCCGTGCTGAAGGAGCCCCAAGATTCATTCATTAATTGTCCGTGTGAAGTTGTAGGCAAATCATAATGGGAGTCAAGGCCCTTTACTCTTAGCTGGGGCTGGTGAGAAAGACTAATGTGGTCCCCATTCAAAAGGATACATCACCTCATTGCGCCTGGCACTAGAGAAATACATGAACTTTAACAAAAGGGGGGTTCAAGCAATTGGCAGCGGCGAAGCAGTCGGTTGCTATTACTCAGTGCAGCGAAGAGAGAGAAAGCAAGAGGGAGAGGAAGACAAAGGGGAAGCAGGGGGGAGAAAACTCTCAGCGTAATTGCAACCCCTCTCCCCAACTGTTAACTACAACAGTCATTAACTACGATAGCAGCTTGGCTACTGCAGTCATAGCAAATTAGTTCTACATGCTGGCTGAAGAAAAGACCAATGTATTTTTTTTTCCCTTCTTTTCATAGAAGTCTCACTTTCTCGCTGGCAAAACATGAGAGCACTCCATTCCCTGTAATCCTGCCCTCGCTGACAAACTGAGTAGGGCGTTCCATGCTGGCAAATCTCCAAAAAACGATAAGTAGTAGCAAGAATGGGCAGTGAAATAGCCAGGGGAAATGTGTTTGCATAGTTGGGAGAAAATGGCCATAAAACAGCACATATTTGTTAATCAGATTCAGGGAGACACACCTTGCACGCCATCTCACACAATTCCTGCCCCTCCGCCTTCCTAGAGCAGCCAGGAAACAATAGAACGGGTGTGACCGAATAAACCGATAACAGCCATATTTTCAACTGTGGTTTTTGTTTTCCCCTTTTTCACATGAACTGGAAACGCAAATTCTACATTTATTTTCATCTGAAGTTCAAGGGAATGTCCACCACATGTCTAAACAAATATCTGTTGGAAGTCCGTGGAAGTTTCCCACACGAGGGTACAAAGATAACATACAAAACACTGGTTGCTATGGAAATTTAAATGTGGTTATCCATTTAAAGGATTATTACTAACAAATTATGACTGTATGTCTTCTATCTTAACATTTCTCTGTGTTCTATTTCTCTGTGTTCTATACTGAGTCTGTTAGCACTTTGCAAACATCTAAACTATCCACCAAGTCTTCACATTTTGTTCCTAGACCATCTTGGCATTATTTTGGGTTGGTCTTCATTGTTCACTTCTGTCAGGTGTTCAAATGGAATTTCTTTATATTCCTTACGGAAAGCCACTCCTGCCAAATCACCTTTTTTGGGCCGACAACGCTTTATTTGTGCTTCACTCTGCACAATATATTGAATTTTTTTTTTTTTTTAGGTTTGGGCAGATATTTAGGAAAAAGATGCCAAAGTCAAAAGAGAAACCTTGAGAAAGTTTGAAGAGCTAATTGTTCAAAATCACTTTAAATTACTGTTAAATTACAACAATGTCATCGAGGCCCTTGAAGGCAAAATATAAAAAGAAAAATCAGCTGAGGTTTAAAACATTTGCACTCTAATGTATCTCAGCTAATGTATCCTGAGGCTTCATCTCCCCACGCTGGCTATAAATCTTGAACAACAAACCGACAACGAGGAAACCCAGTTTCCAGGACTCTCAATTTACTGAGAGTCCTGTCCATCACCTACACATTCAAATGCATATGTGGGATCGTAAAGAACCATCCATTCATTTAACGTCACCTAACACCATGACTAGTCAGCTACTTTGCTGAAAACAAAGTACCCAATGTTCTTTTTCTCCCACTTTTTCTTCACGTAACAAAAATAACAAAAACACGGCTACACATCTACATGTGCACAGTTTGTTTATCTTCCATTTCCTCTACAATTTATGAATTTACTCTTAATGTCTGTACACTGTAAGTGTGTAAAACTGAACTGAAATTATTTTTCACACAGTCTGCGTACAGTCTTGGTAAATGCATATAGTTTTGGAAGATAAACCTTATTCTAGTACTTGTAAATATGCAGCAGGGGTCAGAACCCATTGCTAGCAGTCACTGGGAGAGAGGCAAAGTACATCCTAGACAGTTTGCCAGTTTATGACATGCAGCATTACATTCTTTTCCCAAATCTCATTATCTAAGAAATAAATGACTAAAATCGAGTCAACTTTATTGATCCCAAAAGGAAAATAGGCTCGGTTGACCGACTCTTTCTTGCTAGATCAGACTGACCAGGCTTTCCAAATCTTAACATCTTGTTGAGTAATCTGTCATATTAAATTTCATTGTTCTAAGGATATGTTTTATGGCCTATGTCGAGGTAAACCAAAGTTTTAAAAAATATTACAGTTTTAAAACCACTAAAATTGTCTGCCAGACTGTCCTTATAGTCTAATGTTCTTTAATGGGATATCAGAGAAAATGTGGGAGATTTTTCCAGCTGCATTGAGCTCCAAGTAGTTAGGGCTGCCACTTATACTGCTGCTGAGCCGGATGAAAGAGGGATTCAGACTTTTATTTTACCTAAGGAAAAAGAATCTGGCTATTTGGATATCTTCCTGTCCCGCCCAAAAACCACGAACATTCGTGAGTTTTGAGCTAGCAGATCTGTCTGTACTTTGCTAGACCAGCAAAAGACAAATAGACTAAACACTCAACAAAAGAACGACTTGAGTTCTACTAGTTTCACCAAATTTTTATGTCTCTGTATCAAAATTAAAATGTGCAAAAGTTAGTCTTAAAGGTAACATTATTGTAATTTAACAGTGAAGATTTTGATATTTCAAAAAAACAAAAACAAAATAGAAGCAATTACAAAACACACGTTAGGAAAAAACACCTTTGTGTAAGTGGAGTGAAAGTGCCGTATTTTTATTTAACATTAACGTTGAGCCATGCCTATTTTCACATCATTTAGTCAAAATCCTGAGCTGAATGCAATGTTTAAAAAGCCATAATTTGATGAAGTTTCGGTTGTGTGACTAGGCATGTCCACTTTGTTCTGTCAATATACTGTTTCAAACATTAAACAAACTATTTTCCCCTCACAACGGAGTAACAAGGAAGGCCATTCTGGCGCTGTCACAGCACTGAACTTAAACGTGCTTTGACTATCTTCAAAGGTTTTGCATAAATGAAACACAATATTGCCATGACAATTGAAACACAAAAACAGCCATCGCCTGCCTGAGACAGTTTTGCTCCTAACCTGCCTAAATGAACCGGGGACCGGTATGAATCATGTGAAAACACACTTCAGCTTAACACTACCGCTAACAAGACCTAAGTTTCTCAGAGTGCATCTCTCATTTACGCCTCCCTGGATTTTTAATTATACTGACAAAGAGCTGGAAAAGCAGTTCTCTCCCCTCATCTCTCTCCCCCCCTGTCTGACAGCCAGGTTGAGATTCCTCACCTGTCCAACACGGGAGCCGCACCTGTCACCGTGCACTTAATCACACTGGGGCCAGTGCTGAGCCCAGATACCACACAGTGCCGAGCTGCGCACACAAATCCCCCCCCCCCCCCCAAAAAAAAAAGCAAACACACACACCCACACACACACACACACACCCACACACACAAATTAAAATGAACTTTCAGCCCACCTACAGGGGAGAGGGTGGCTGACAATGATGGCGACGGAGGTTTCGGATGGGGGGTGAGGTTGTTGCAAAGATGGGGTGGTGGGTGTGTGGTGAATGAAGGGGGGGCCGGTGGAGGGGTTGAGAAAAGTTGTCATTTCCCAACTCCTCATTAATATTCCGAGGTTAAGAGCTTTTCAGCGAAACGTAATTAATTGAGCCCGAGCCTGACAGTAAACAAGCAATTTCAAATTAAAGCGAAATGACAGCGGCGTCATTTGTTAAAAACGTGAGGGGCCCCCCGATTTTGGCGACAGATAAATGAGGGAAAATGTTAAGGAGGGAGAAAGTGATGAAGATATTAATCTTCACCTGTCTGTGTCAGCGTGCCACTCATTGCTGCAATGTTGCTTTCCATCCTCTGCAGATGCTTCTTGTCTTCTCGGCTCCCCATAATGAGGGGAAGGATGTATTTCTGCAATTAAAAGCATGGCACAAGATTACACTTCTCTCTGGTGGAAAGCAGAAGAAAGATGAGGAAAAAGACAAGGCCACCTCCATATGCTAGGTCAAAGAAGGCTTTGCTGATTGGATACAAGGCTGGTTGTCAAAGCTGCTATGTAACTTTGTGTGTTTTTCAACAGCAAAGAGTCAGAGCTGCTGTTAATGCTTGTTAATGAAGGTGGTTACATACATTTATTGTTCCAATCATTAGTAAGTTTCAGCATCAATCAGAAACCTTAATAGATGATTATACAATTAAGTAATTTGATAGGCAAATGAATAAAAAGGAAAATGGTTACAAATTGTGTATGAGTATCTTTCATTGCATGTCTGGAAAAACACAATGATGGAAATTTAAAATAGTAACCAACAGTACCAAGATCATTTCTCTGCAGCAGCAAACACAAAAATGAATAATATCGACGTTTAATAGGCACAAGAAGACATTTGTTAATTACTGTGAGGCCAACATTTTCTTCTCTATTTCTCCACTGAATCTGTTAACTCCTGAGTGTTCATACTACCTGGGGCTTACAAAAGTATCTGTGTGCCCTAAACTTTAAGCCAGGCACAACCATATGCATTCTAATCTCATTTTTAGTATCAGATCAAAACAAAGTAGAGCAAAAATGCAATAAAAAAAATATAAAAATAAAAATCTGTATTTGCGTTTATTCCTCCCCGAGTCAATTTTATTAGTAGAAATGTATTTCAAACACATTTCATTGCGATCATAGCTGCAAGTTTTAAGTTTATGCCAAATGTTTAATTTAAGTTTATTTTTTGCTGTGTCCCCTGCAAATCTGCAAACCCTACTTCTTGTGGCTTCTTTTTTTTTTTTTAACAATTCCTTTCTTCTTGCTAATGCTGTATGAAGGGCAGCCTGTTGACAGCATGAATAATACTCATCTTGGTAACTGATTTCTGCAGTTTCCCCAGAGCAGCTATTGGCTGCTTCCAATAAAGTTCTTTCTGCCTGGCATGTCACTTTGACCACATAATTTGACCAGACATCCTTGTTGATTGGTAGTTTTGTTAAACTCTCTCCTTTTCCTGATGATGAATTAAACAATATTCCACGAGACGACCAAAGTTTGAGACATTGTTTTCTGAGCCGACCCCCATTTAAAAGTTATATAACTATCTGCCTGACCTGTTTGCTTGGTCTTTGTAATGCCATTTGTTTACTGACAAACAAACCTCTCAGGGGACAGCCAGATTTTGAAATGTAATTGCAACGTTAAAAAAATGTGAAAACAAGATACAAAAGAGGTACGAATGCTTTTGCAAAGCAATTCACACACTTAGCGGAGGAAAACAAATAACTCCCAGTTTTAGACCCTTTGCCGGGTTTTCTCTCCAACTCAAGAGGCAAGATGCCACACCAGTGCAAGTAATAAACACTTTTTCAAGAAAAAAAAAAAAAAGATTAAAAAGGTGTCAACACATGGTAATTAATGAGTGGGTTGCTGTGAGTGTGGTGTTTACAAGGCAGACCATAACATAAATAAAGTCTGCACAGAATCTTGGACATATGGTGCGACTGGCGCTACACTACAGTGACATGACAGCAACCTGTGCCAACCCACCAGGGATTCCCACCTACCAAACAAGGGAAGCATTTCTCCATGTAGGAATCTGTGGGCTGAGACTGTGTGTGCTTTTTTGCCTGAAGACACAGAAGATCAGGAATGTGCTCATGCAGCCTTACAAAACACTCTGCGGGGAGAGTAAATGATAGCAAAAAGGCGTCTAAGGAAAACTTTGCTGTATGTGCCATCTTACATCCTCTGTTTCTTTCTCCAACACACACAAAGCGGAATTGCCTGTCATCTAGGTCAGAAACTACTGCTAGGGCTCCTGGCCTCTTTTAAAACTAGACTAATGGTTTCCACATGCCATTTAGAGTACAACCAACAAGCACTGTGGGATTAGTGTCACTGTGGACAAGGAACCTCATGAGCTCATGTTCAAGCCCAATAAAAATCAGGGGGTTTATTTTAGTCTGTAATATGTCCAGAAAAACAAGTTCTGTGCTGCGCTGGCAAATACACTTTTCAAAGGAAAAATAAGAGGATAGAATGAGATCATGCTCTGACGTCAAGCATGGTTACTTCAAAAACAAGACCGGAGTGATGCTGCGTGCTGCAGTGGCGCCTTCAGTTTGTCATAGGCTGATGTGAACATATTTCAATGCAATGTGAAGGAGAGGAGATACATGCAGCATGGTGCCGAGCTTTTACTGTGATATGAAATTGAGGAAGGAAACGGCCATTATGGTGTGGCGGGACTTGCCTTGTAAAGCTGATGAAAGCCAAATGCGATGCCAACCATAATGATGGTGAGCGCTCCATAGTCTCTCCATCTGTAGCCTGCTGGAAATAAAATAAAAATATTGAAAAAAAAAAAAAAGAGAGAGAGAGATTAAACATTGATATTTAGATAAAACAAACTATATTATATCCAAAATATAAGGGCATATATAAAGTAATGATACTACACTCATATTTCATGAGCAACAACCAGGAAAAATATTTTCACATGAAAAGAAATTACATTTTTGCATTTTGTCAGTTTGGATCTCCAAACTGGTCTACATGACTGGCACATAGTTCTCTAAATTTCTGCAGTTTAATCCTAGCATATAAGCGTGATTTTTTTGTGTTTTATGAATACATCAGAAGTCTGCAGGAACATTAGTGAACAAATGACATGATGACAACCAACAAACCCAGCAGACAGGTCAGAAATAAACTTTAAAGTAGATATAGGTAATATAGTGATCTTCAACATGTCACAACGCTCTGTTCCATCCACTATTTGAACATGGCATCTCTGAAAAACAACCAAGACATAGTAGTCTATCTAACTTAGGGCAAGGGGAGCATTAATCAGACAAGCAGTCAAGAGACTGTGCACAAATCCATGGCTCAAGTGTGAGACTCTGTCTACTGGAATTACTTGTGAGATCAGGTCTGTATGGAGGAGTTATAAGAAGCAAGTGAAAAGAAGAAATATGTGGAAGAACGATCTCTGGTCAGGCAAGACCAAAAGTTAGCTTTTGCATGCAAAGATTAGTTGGTATGCAAACTAATCGGTGGGATAATCTGTGGGACGCTGCAAATTGCCCTGAAATTACATTTCCACAGTAAAACATGGTGGAGGCAGAATAATGCTGATAATAATAATGCTGTTCCTTCCTTCTGTAGGAAATTCAATGAGAACCTGTGGGAAGACATTCAATCTAATTGAACTTAAGCTTTTTTCTGTTTTTTGCAAAGGCAGGAGGGCAAAAATGTCAATACCTATTTGTATAAAGCCAATACCAACATACTCCAAAAGACTTCAATTGTAACCAAAAAAAAAAGTGATTCTACAAAGTACTGACTTGGAAGACACTTTCAGATTGTATTTGTAACGTTATGAACCATTTATCCTTCTATATTTATTTGCTGTTTTTTCTTGGACTATAAATTAAAATCCTTATCAAACTCAATGACTGAAAAAGTCACCATCACCAAATAAAAAAAGATTTGCAGCATGATTAAATTGAGTATCTGATAAACTGTGGTGATTAGAATTAAATATATTTTTTAAGTACAAACAGTATTTGCACAGAAAGCACCCAAGATGAACAAAAACATAAAAGAGTGTTTCTGTGCATTTTGAAGTTAACTGTCTTGCTGAGTGACAGATGATGTGAAAGTGTGTCATTGTGCAAGCTGTCATCTGGGTAGGCCAACTGCCTGTCAAGGTGGAAATTCCCCACTTAAGAAAGGCATTCAACTGAAAATGTCACTAAGCAACACGTCTGGAGGAAGCATGCGAGTTTTTCTTTTATTTACTCCAGCGAGGGGAAAAATGAATACAAATTATTTGAGGTTAACCCCACTTGAAGCACACCATTGAGATTCTATTACAAGTCTGATTTCACCTAATGGGTTATGTGGTGCATGTTTACTGGCTTGAAGTGAGTAAACTACATTGATCTTTTTGCCTTAGCACTTGTGATTTTACATGCAAATAAAACGGAAGACCCTCTCAGGCTGAAATGTATGGTATATTTCCAGGGTGAATGTCGTTTTATTTTCCTCCCTCAAGGGCATGTTTCACTGCTGCAGTGCCATTCGGTGAACCTCTAACCTTTCCCATTGAATTTTTTTTTTTAAATCATCCATATGATAACCATATAAATTTGGGTCTTCATCAACATTAAAGCTGGGATAAACTGTCAGCCATCCCAGAATACCAGGCTTATGAAAGGCCTGAAAGTCCTTGGGATGGGTTGTTGACCCTGATGATGCCTGAATGCATCACCAGGGCTCACCCATTGCTCTTACCCCCTCTGCTTTAGGGATTTTCATTCTTCCTTTGTCTTTCCCCCTTTCTTTCCCACTTCCACACTGCCATCTTCCTCTTTTTTATTTGGTCACTTAGGCTGTGAAACTGTGGACTCCATCCCCCGTTTTTCCAATCTCCTCTCAAATTTATTGGGTTCAGTGGAGGCCTTCCTGTCCTTCTACTGTGTGGAAATAGAGATCAGAGTATCCATTACTGCGACAGAGATGGATGCGGGTCCCTGTGCACCGTTCCCATAAGAAGGACATCAGAGGCAGGTAGCCCCCTCTTTTGAGCATGACCCCCCATACAAGACGACCAGCTCTCACCTCATTATGCAGCTCCCTTATAGCCGTTTTGATATAAAACCCCCCTACAACGGACGGAGAGCTGCTAGTCTCCCTAACTACATGGCCATCCCATCAACATCACTTTCATTACAAAACATGAGATGCCGGGGAGTCAAGGACAGTGTGGTAATAAATGAGGGTGGAATACATCTGGAATCATAGTCATATGGGTTAAGCATTATGCGGACTTCATTCTACATTGGGAAATCAGTGGACAGAGGATTCACAACCTCCTGAAGTAATAAAGATACAGATTGTGGTGTAGGGTCTTGCCATGCTGGGACCCCAACAGAAATAGAACACTGCGGGACATCATGGGCTTCATACGTGTGCTGTTATGTTCTATTTGTCTTTAAAATTAGGGTAAATGAATTAACTACGTAACTTCAGCATATAAATTAAAGCTGAATGGGACATATGTAACAGCAAATGAGCAGAAGAAAAAACTAACAAGTTTTGTAACTTGGATAAAAACAAGTTGATTTAGTTGAAATAAGAAAGTGTACCTAAATATAAAAGTCACAAACAAGAGTTTTTAACTACTTATAAGTTGGTTAGGATCCAGTTGCAATGAACCAGGTATTCTAAGGACAACAGAGTTGTTTGGTCAAAGTTAAACAGGTTAGTTAATCTGATTAATCTGGCTAGGAATAAAGAATAACATGAAATCTGGTGCACAAGCACACAAAAAGGTGGTGCAGTTCCCTTACAGTGTGAAATGCAAACAGACTATCCAGTGAATTAAAGAAAGCAAGTGATGTTCCCTGTTCTTAACTGGAAATAGACCACTATTATTCATACCCCTTGTGGAGTGTGTTTAAAAATTCTTCTCATTCAACCAGGAAGTTTGTTTCTGATTAGAAATTAGATAGGCATCAAGTGATAACAAAACACTAAAATTATTTTATTAATGTTGAATAAAATTTTCTTTAAACAAAATGGCATATCAAAAATTATTAATACTCTCCCAAAAATAAATGCAAGATCCTCTTTGCCATTACCCCAATATTTAGTTCTACATATTCAGTCAGGCCTTTTGCTGGGCCTATCCGAAGCATTAATATCACTTCTAGTCAGAACAAACATGTTGGTGAAATGCCAAATTTATGTTAAAGCTAAATCTGTTAGCAGTATGAACAATTTTGGTCTTCATTTCAGATTAATTAAATTCTCTTCAGCCACAGCAGCAAGTCATTCGATCTTGCTCTGCTTCTTTCCTCCTGTACTGCAGCATCTGTCTAATGCATACGGAGCAACAGGGTGGTATCCTCACTGACTCGCTTATGGCAAGACATTGTAATATTTAGTAGACTGGGACAACATTTCAAGAAAAAAAAAAAAACAGTCCAGTGCAATTTCTTCTACTTAAAACCAATATTCAGATATTCAGAATGGAGTTCTTGTCCATTGAAACAAGCTGTTCCAATTGCCTTGGAACATCTTGTTCAAATAGCATTCTAGGACATCACATTTCCCATTCATGTGTACTGGGATGGCAGGTGCACTGTTCAACAAGTACTTTGTTCCTCTCTACAACAGAGATTGTGAAAAGAGGATCTTACAAGAGGAAACAGCCACTACAGAGATATTCAAGTCAAATGGGAGTCTGAAATAGGTGAGATTTTGATAAAATGTTAAAACAGCCTACCACACTTTCATGCTGTTCATGCAGAGCAGCAATAGCATGCAAAATGAGCAGCTGTCATAACAGCGTGGTATTGTCCAGGAGGTTGGGTTCGCTGTCAAAAGAAGTGTGAAGGTAATCTAAACCAAATGGTGTATTTTTTTTTCTGCCTTCCCTACACAATAGACCCCTGTGCAATACTAATGTGAGATGGTTGCCAAATCTTGAAAAAAGTACAGGCAAACTGTATTTTCTGATGTTGAGTAAATTATGTTAAATTATTTTCTTTTTTTGACTCATTTTCTGTTCATTTCTTAGACCGTATCATGATTTTTTTTTAAATAAGAGAAGTGAAGAGCAGACTAAATTCATTGGTAAAATAACATCCATAAGATCAGTTGATCTTCTACTGCAGGGCTGTCCAAGTACAGTCCTGGAGCGATATTAGCCGCCTGCAACTTAAATGTATTTTTTCTTTATAGAGATGAAGAAGTGAATGCTTACGATGGGATTCAGGTGTTTTAGAGAATGAAGGCATCTAAAAATTGTGGGATAGTCACTCCCGAGAATTGGACTTGAACATCTCTGATTGACTTTATGCTAAATTATTAGCCAATAGTTCATAGGGAAACAAATGGCCTATAGGGCATACTTACTGGGTGGTACAGGAGTTAGCTGAGCTGCATAAGGTGGAGTCGGGAGTCCCACAGGGCTCAAAGGCAGGACTTCCTCTGTGCTGCCAGAGCGCTGGATGGCCAACTCTACCTCTTCATCAGTGAGTCCTGAAATGAACACGAATGAACCCTTGAATACATTCGGAGCATGCTCAACGTCTGCACATTAAGGTGAAAAACCAAATGGCTCCTTTGCTATAATAATCTAACTTTATATACTTCCCAAGCTTCCAACAAATCTTTTAAGTACAATTCAGAGAGTATTTCAAATCTCCTCCAATTGAATCTGCCCTGCTCCTCAAAAATGCATTTTCATTTTATAATTCAGAGAGACCATCGAGACTTTTAGGGACATCCATCAAAGGAAGTGCAGAAAGGTTCACACAATGAAATTTGAACCTCTGCTACCCTATTAACTGCCACCAAAGGCAAAGAAAATAAGAGTCTGTCCATTTCTTCAGTTATATTTCCCATGTGGAGATTTCATACACCCCAGACAGCGAAAATGCATTATTTTAATTTCTTCATTGTAATGTAAATGTATTACATAATTTTGCAAATGCCAATATAATTTAATCTTCAGATATTTTTAATGATTTTAGTGATGATTAAATTGCAAAGGGCTCCCAGATGGAGAATTGGAGAGGAGGAGGAGGAGAAAAAAATCTAATATGAACATTTCCTTTTGTGGCAAGAAAGGATTTTATTTCAGCTACCATATGCTGCCATTGCTGTGGGTCTCATCATTTAATGAGTATCTTGGTCTAAACAAAGGGAAATAATTACGCAACTTATGATAAAACTATTAAAAACAACGTTAACCCATTTATAATAAAACAATTAAAAGGAAAGCTAGAGACAACAAGCAAGAACTAGGCCTAGTTCCAAATATTGAATCATATTTGATCCGTAATAAGAACAATAAAAAATCTGTGCAGTGCTTTGGTTTAGCTTAAAAGGGTCCGAGTAATGTTCAAAAAAATATATATATATTTTTCTGTTTATTAAAGAGCGGAGTGATTTCTTAAAATAGACTTTGATGATTTAGAGAATCAACAGATCTTTCTTCATCCCTTGGGAAACAGTAAGCAAATGCAAAGGAGTCAGATGCAATTTACTTTTTTACATTTGAATATCCTTTACTACACAAAAACTACTTTTTTACCAAGTTACATTCTTTTTTCATTGCTTATTCTTAAAAGACCAATACGCAAACAAGCTATAATAAACATTTTGAGAACTTACATTTCAATGCATTTTTTATTTTTGCCATCAACAAAGAATCAGTTTTTGTTCTGATCCCCTGTAATGCTTGAAGATTTTCATTTAAAATACACATCTTATTTATTCAAAGCACTTAAATAATGTTTTATGACATGTTCAACTTTTTAAAAAAAGTAAAAGATAAACCTTTCAAATAAAAAATAAAAGTGTAGTATTTTCAATTCTCACCTAATAGGTCCAGGGAACATAAAAGATTTATAAAAATAGAAACTTGATATACGCTGATACTGACTGATATGAAAATGTTATTATGATAGGATTTCTTTCCGTATTTACCAGCTCTAGAATAAATATAGTAATATAAATTCATATCTCACAACAAAATTTCATAAATCTCCTAAAACAATTCTAATAGTTTTTCTCAAGAACATTTGTTGATGCTTTAAAAACCCAAAGCAAAATATTTTATTATTCAGTTTAGCATTATTGACTAAATTACTTATTATTTACTAATCAATTTCTCCAATGAGAATATCTGATAATAAATCCAAATTGTTTTCAGTGTCAGATTAGTCAGAATATCGGGTTTAATTTTAAATAAAAAAATAAACAAATAAAAAGGATTTTATCTTCTCTTTGTATCAACAAACAAAAATGCACAAAATCAACTTGCTTCATAAATCTCCAAAACAACTTATGCCAATAAATGATCTCTGGTCACCTATTAAAATTCACACAGGACTGACCATGAAAACTGTTGGATAACTAAATGAAAATCTTGGCAAGGCTGCAGTTTACAGCAGGTCTTTAGTGCCAGGAAGTGGTGCAAGTCATGTGCTGAGTTTGTGTAGCGAGACTGCACAGTCAAATAAGCAATAATGTGTCCCTGGACTCCTGATTCATCTGACCACAGCAGACTGCATGGTGACAGACTATTGAGTGAGATCTCAGTTTACCCAAATAAAGGGAAGAAATAGCATAAAAGACAATCAGTTTCTCCTTGAAACGTAAGGTCTTTTTTTAACTGCATTTGGGCCGCTACTGAGATTAATATATGTACATTTTAATAGCCATCACCATCTTTGATGTTCGCATTGCAATTTTATAAAGTATATAATCTAAAACATGGAAATTCCTGTTTTCAAGTTAAACTACAGCTCGCTAAATTGGTTGTAGGCTCTGATCTGCCTATTTGCTGAGAGGAGGACCACAACAAATAAAAGAAGCCTTAGATCCAGAAGAAAAAGGAACGAGGTGAAAGTGAGTTTTACATATAAAAGGAAAAGACAAAAAAGGGATTGGGGATTTATTATGGGTTCCAAAACCTGTGGAATGACCCCTGGACCCCCATTTCAGATCGACCTGTGAGGAGATGAATTTTTAAGACATAAATTATACCTAATGACGACACCATAAAAAAAAAGAACAATAATGGAAAGCTATTCTGTATTTCATTATACTGTATTATTTGCTGCACCTGATACACGTAGTGCCTGTTTATGAGTCACCGTATTAGCAGATGCTCTGCCAAAGCATTTGCTTTGACCTTGCCATTCTCATTGGGGCATGAAATTACGGTGCTGGCACCTCGATATTACAGCTATAAATACTGTAAACTGCATATCTGGGCAACGTTTTCTATTGTCTTTCAACATAAACCTGATCGGTATTTATTTAAAGGAAAACCCATTGCTCGTCAGGTTATTTACAGCTCTATTTTCAGAGGCTCATATTCCCTGGGCATCTTTTAAGGGCAAAGAGGCAGCAAGGCTCTAACATTAAATCTATTTCTCCAATTTTGGCACTTCTAGGGTTTATGGGTCAGGACCCAGCTCGGACAGCCAATTATAAAAGTTGCTTACTAAAATATTTTGTGCAATAAAAGGTGAATGCCTTTGTTGCTGCCCTCCAAGTCGTGGAGCATGAATTTGCCCTTGAGTGAGAATTACTTGCATTTTGAATATCATATTTAAAAAAAAAAAGTATGGCAGTGGGGGTCATAAATAGATAGAGGTCAATGGGTTATTAAAGAAAACTTCAGTCAGTTTCTCACGTTGCCGTGACGAGGGGGATTATACAAGTCGTTTGGTTCTGTAGAACCACTTGAAAATGCCATGCCCTAAATAATGACCACTCTCATAGAGTATTCATTTATGTATTAAAAATATGACTCTGCTCTCATTTCCCTGCTTTACTGCCTTGTACTGATGACAAAGTGGGCAAGGCCTCGGCTAGGTGGCGCCGTGGAGTAATTTATAACCACATCAATCCCTTTACCTTCCTCACAGGCCTTGGTCATTGTCATTTTTGTCCGAGAGGTGAGTCACATAACCCCACTTACAAACAACATCCTATTAATATCTGGGATGATGAACCCTACCCTTACCTTCATACAAGGTATGGTAATAGACAAAAAGCCCACCTGTAATCCCCCTGACCCTGGTCCATCGGCATTAATCTCAGGGTGAAATCTATTAGTATAATTTATTCAACACAAAAATAACCAGGAAGGCATTCAAATGTAAAATAAAAGTGATTTCCTACATATACAAAATGGACTGTATTTTATAGGCTAATGTTCCCTCTAATACAATAATTCTTTATTTTATCTAAATTAAACTGTATTGGTTTAAGTAATGGTTTACTGAGGAAAAAACTAAAAATACTAACTAAAATGGGGCTAATTTAAGAACCAAAAACAAACTGCTTTTATCGCAACACTTTGTGGTATTTATGTGATAATAATAAAAGTAACTTAAAAATTTACTTTACAGTCAATGTAAACGTGTATTTGCTGTGGTTGTGGTTGTGCTTATTTTGAAAAAGTTTTGAGAACCTTGGCTGTGATTACGTTCAGCCTTGTAATCAAGTGATGTCAGTTCCAGGGCCACGGTCAAAGTGACACGTTTGAAAGCTGGAAAATGCTCTTGACTTTGTCCTGAGAATTTGATTTTTGTGGTAATTATGTGTGAAACTGCTAATTGTCTGGGCTAAATGGTGGAGCCAAAATGGGGCTCTATGCTCTTTTAGTTGTTACAACTGTTAATTGTAGAAGACACAGACGGCACAATTTCCTAGACTCGTCTGTCGTGCATTATATTTCACTCAAACAGGATAAAATTTAACAGAGCTTTGCGAGGAGCAAAATTGCTTCAAGATTGTTGTATGAGTGGAAAATGCAATTCATTTGCACTCTTCTGTTACAGAACAAAAAGCATCTTGATTTTCACTCCATCAAAGTGACAAACTTTCAATATTTCAGCCAGTTTATTCAACTTCAAGGACTTAAGAAGGGCAGGAAGGAATATTGGACTGCATAATGGCCAATTCATTCTCTGAAATTGACGGGAGAAAGGAAAACAGAAAATTATATTTTTCAATGAATATTGAAATAAACCACGCTATTATGATCACTTTAAAAAAAGAGAGCTGTATCCAGAGGGGCATCCTTCCATGCAGATCAGGACACCAAATACGCTGGAAAATAATATGCACGACTGAGATTATTGTGTAAAGATTCTGCAACATGCAATCAAAGTGGGCCCTATTTTCCCCTTCATCAGCTGTCCAGCGTAAGCGCTGGCAGCAAGAGGAATCCAATTTAAATTCCACTCTACAGGGAGATGGTATTGTTTCATTTTATGTGTGCTTTGACATTTCTGGCTGCTAATATGGAGTAAAATCGAGAAGTATTTACATAAATATGGCACTAAACTGTATTAGAAATTAAGAGTGACACATTTTCTGTGGCAACTGTGGAATGAGGGAAATGATTGAGTTTCTGTGTCAAAAGGTTTAGAAGACAACACATGCTGGGTGAAGACGCAGGGAGTGTTAGCCTGTTGCTGCTGCAAAAAGTTTAACGTAGCTCAAGTTAGTAACAACAAGAAGCAAGGAGTTTGTAGATGTCAAAAAACAAACATGTTTTATAAATCTAGGTTCATTCCTATGCATAGAGAGAGGTTCATTTTAATCACGTTTAAACAGTTGTAGAAATCCTGAAGCCATTCTAAATCTAATTTAACTCTAACATTGATGATCTTGGAATCAGATATTGTGTTTTAAGGCAAACGTTTTACCTCACACAAACCAGACCCTGACTTCTGCTCTCAATATGTGTCCTAGCCTAGAAACCAATATTTAGATTGCTGCTTTCATATGATAGTTCCTAAAGAAAAAATTATTGCCCAAAATCTATATTAGCAGGCCAAATCCTACAAAATAAACATAGCTAATTTAATCATTTTAGCTTGTGGACTACATGGCCAAAATACAATGCTAAATGTTTAGGAAAAATGGTTCTGGATCAAAAACATATGTCATCTTAAAATTTGAAAGTACAGACCAGACTGGAATCCACAAAAACTACATCTGTGGAACTTTACATATGAAAACTAAGAAAGGAATACTTTTACAACCACAAAGGTACTGCAGTTGATCTTGCAATTAGATGCAACTAAAAGACAAAACAACATACAATAATCGGAAGTGTAACTTGAAGCCCAAAGCAGCAACTAATACGATAACAAGCAGATAGAAAAATAACAATGCTTAAAATATTTCCAGGTTCCCTGCCAAGGAACTATGCAATAAAAGTCCGGAGATATGAGTAGCGCAAAAAGCTACTCAAACATACTTTGTGCTTAGTGCTTCATTTCTCATAAGTATGCTCTCTCCCTATGATCAATGTCTTCATGCAAATCAAGACTTCTTGCTTAGACCTACAGTGGAAAGAGATTTACCAAAATAAATCTGCATTAAAGGGTCATACATATTTCATGGATGTAAAGTGCAGTAAAAGCAAACCGTTTTGGACGCTGGGGCTCCACAAATATCACAACAAAGCTGAAAATAGGAAGAAAATGAGTCACGGCATTACATCATCTGGCTCGGGCTTTGGGAAAACAATAGCAGATTGGGAACTGTCTGTCAATAATGAGGCTAAAAGATGAAGAAATGTAAAGAGATATTAACAATCATTACAGTCATATGAGAGGTGTGTAGTAGCAGCAGGCCAACATGGATTTGGTTTCAGGTTACCTTCCCAAGTCACAGAGCTCTTAGGCTCATTCCTCACTATTTGGTTCTTCTAATGCTGCAGGCAGAGTCCCTCAGGGCTGTACTGACACAGTCCCCTAAGTACTGAACTGCCTCACGACCAGTTACAATAAAAACATTCCTCACAAAGAGTTAATCTGTCATAAGGGCGCACACACACTCCCATATCTCTGTCATCACTGCTCAACCACAGATCTACAATTCAACAGCTGCCTTATATCGAGCCGATTTTAATGAGTTCAGCGTAATAAACTTTTTTTTTTTTTTGCCTTTTTCATTACACAAACCATATTCTACAATGCGAAATGTCTGAATAAATTACAAAAGAAAAAAAAAGTTAGACGGCAGAGAATATTTCAACCTTCCCTTGTCAGAAACCCTTACTGTGCAGTCGCTCAAATTTACAATAACCATTAAATTAAGTAAAAGGGTTAAAATGCTAGGAGGCAATATTGATAATTCCATTGAAAACTCAGGGGGAGTTTGTCAATATTAATTTTCCTGAACCCAAAGGAGCATCCTGACTGGTGTGTCATTTATTCACAGGGCCTGAATCCCGTTCTATGGAGCTAAATCGACCCCTTTTTAGGACCAAACACCCTCCACCCCCTTGTGAGCAAAAAGCTGTAGCTGCAATCTCTGACCTTTCTGGACTAGTCCAACCAGAGGGAAACAAACAAAACACTGAAACACAAACACTGAATGGTTTTATGAAAACTTGACTTGGCAAACATTAAAAAAAAGTCTCTGACCTTTTTTCTTCAAGAAGGCCTTTCTGGTGGCTAGGGGGCTCTCGCGCACCTTTGGGTTCTGCAGAAATTTTACGGCAGTTGCAACCTGGAAAGAGACAAATCGGATTTATTTCCTCGTAATCACATAATGTGAGTAACCATAAAGGAAACTGATGCTGTTAACACTCTAAACAAGAGTCTAGACCTTCCTTAAGAAAAAGGTTCATTATAAATCCACCGCAGCTAAAAAGAAAGGGGAAAAAAAAATAAATGGATTCCATCTGATAGTTGCATTTACACCCCCCTCCCTCCTTCTCCCCTCGCAGTCAGTAGTGAGGAAAAAGACCACCTGACCACTTTCCTGCTAAATGTGGAGAATGACCAAATCAGCAGTTATAAAATTAGCCCATCAGGAGTGCCGGACAAATGGAGTATGGAGCTTAATTTGCTATTACCCTCTTAAAGACAAACTTCCATTCTTAAGTGCGCAGTGGAAGAAAATCTATACTTAATGCAGAGGTGATCATTTGTATCTAATAACTTGAGAATCCGAGGCAGAAAACTTCTGTAATTCTTCCAGTTAAAAACCTGCCGTGATCAAATCACCCCGCCTGACTGTTATAATGACTTGAAACGTTAATGCACCAGAACGTTAAATAGCATCAGAACATCAGTAGTTTTAAGTGCACCACGTTCATCGATTCTATTATGTTTTCCTTCGAGATGCACCTTAATTTTCCACCCAGTATGCATTTCCAAGAATTGGAGGCAGGACGTAGTGCTGGTGGAGGTGGGGGGGTGGTATCTTCCTCAAATGGTATTAAAACATAAATTTGAAGTGGGCGCCGTGAAGTGGCGCCTCCTAAAATGGATAAATATGTAGGGAACACAGAGAACGGAGAAACACACTGGAGGGGAGGTTTCGATGACTTATTATCGCACCTGTGGTCCCCATGATTCAATTGTAAAAGTCATCCCTCTAATAGCTTGAAAGGTTTTGATTACTCTTCTTTTCTCTTAGTGTTGAAAGATACAAAGTGATTGAGCGCCCTGCCAGTGGTAATTCATTTTGGGTAATGCATTGCATATACTATGAACGTGTTTCAATCCAAAAGAATCGTAGTTTAAAGTTGTTTGAGGGACGGAAGTGGCAGGGAAGCTGTTTAAAAAGCTGAAATTCTGTCAAAAAGGTCCAATGATCGACTGTGGTTCTCTGAAACCCCGGCTGGCCCTCCCTAAACTTCAGGAATAGACACCAATGAAGCAATTTTACTTATGTGGTCATTGCTCAAATCATTTCACACAAATCAACTCGTTTACAGAGATTATGGTGTTCAAAAGGTTTCACAATATGCATACAGTTCCGAGGATGTAGAAATGGCTGCATCTTTATTAAAATTAGGCACCCTCAACTTTTATGGCGACAACATTTTTTTGATGAACCCGCAACCTTTGCTTTGGGCTAGAAGATACACTCAAAACAGCGACAAGTTTCATTTGATAACGTGTCATTGTTCATGAACAGGACCTTGCAAAGGTATTTCTTAACATTTGAAGTTTTTATGTCAAAACCACAAACTTCAGTTTATTTAGTTTTCTGTGATCTTTCAACAGATTGTAGTTTTGAGTAGAAGAAAAAGAGAAAGGAAACTTTGTTTTTTTAAATATTTTACAAATAAAAACCAGAAAACTAAGGAAAATATTTGTAGTGTGAAAATTCATAAACACAAGTCTATCTGTGTTTGTATCTCGTAGCTTTACACTTGTAGCAGTTTTGCCCATTCTTTGTGCCAAAACAGTTCTAGTCCCCTCCGATTGAATTGGGAGCATCAATGAAGAGTGATTTTTAATTCTTTGACTGGTCCACTCTAACTGAGTGATGAATAATAAATATGCTTTGATCTAAACCACCCAACCGAAGCGCTTGGCTGTATGTTTAGAGTCGCTGTCTGCGGTAAGGTAAATCTCTGGCTCAGTCAGGTTTTGCAGCTGTAAAAGCTTTTTTCTTTTGGTGCTGTTTTCTATGCAGCTTTAACTTGCTTCCCAGTCAAGAAAAGCATCTTCTCAGCATGATGCCGTTACCACCGTGTTTCACAGAGTGTGAAACATCTCTGATTAATAATGTCAAGTTTGTCAATTTAGGTGGTAGACCATATTCAGTGTGTTTGCACTTGAGACATAGTCTCTCCATTTCTAGATGAATTTGTTTCATTAATTGCTAAACATTTGGGATGTTGTTTCAGAAGCTAACCCTGCCTTAAACTTCTTCAGAATTTTCTGTCTGCTATGCTCCTTGGTCTTCATGGTGCTGTTTGTTCTCTAATGTTCTCCAACAAACTTTTGAGGCCTCCACTGTACAGATGGATTTACACTCAGTCTGAATTAAACACAAGTTGACTCTGTTTATTAATTAGATGCCTTTTGAAGGCAATTAGGTGCACTGGGCTTTATTTATAGGTGTCAGATTAAAGTGGGATGAAAATTTATCATCCCTTTTTTCCAAATCCCAATCATCTAGATTTGGATTAAGCAATGATCTTGAAATCTGTGTATCATTTTCTTTCCACCTCAAAGCTCTGCACTACTTCACTTTTACTCATAAGTTCATAATCATGACAAAACGTAAAAAAGGTTCAAGAGCATGAATGCCATTTCAAGGCATTGTCGGTGACAACTTTTTTCCTTTTTAAAAAATAAGACAATCAATCTAATATTCCAATTTTTCAGTCCAACAAACTACAAAGTGGTGCAGACTCTGTCAGAGGTAATGACCTATTAGAGAAAAGAATACGCTGAATGAGCAGTCCTTGTTTACACTGCCCTAAAGTTTCAGTTGTCCAATTATTGACAAGAAAATTGTATCAATGTTAACAGGCATAAGTATGATACCTCAGAAAGGACCGCAGCTTGCTCAGCGGCAGACTAATGAGGCAAATGTACATTTGGTTATAACCGTAGTGGTGGATCTTCTGGGAGAGGAAAAGTGCACTTCTTAGCAGATGACATAGAGGCTTTGCACAAGTTCCATCCAGACATCTCAATCAATTATAACCACATTGCACTGATTTCACTCTTGTTATTGACTCATGGATCACCCCATTTATAGTGTTGGGTAGCACACCACTGGGCTTTTAGGGTGTGCATGATGGATAACAGTACAAGATGCATTTGTGTTGCCAAAATAAATAAAAAAAAAAAAAAAAGAAAAATTTGAAGACTTTTCTAAAAAATTTTTGGCAGACAACTAGTAAATTTTAATCTTAAAGAAAAACTGTTAAAGTTTGTAAAGCTTTGACTACTAATACACAAAAGTGCTCCATGTAAAGTGCAATAATCTTTGCAAACCAGATAACCAATAAAGTGTCAGGTAAAGCTGAAAAAGAGGTGAAAACTCAATCACAGGAAGAGATAACATTAACCAATACACTTAAAGAGAGTGAACTTGATGAACAGACAAGATTACAGAAATGTTATTGAGTTTGAATTGGACCAGACTTTGCACTGCACTTGTGTGAAAATTACAACGGTGATGCCTCGAACTGTGAGAAATGAGGCTGGAATCCAATTAAGTTCGAACCACAGGGATGGACGCCTGAGGGAATCCATGTAACCAGTTGTATATTTTTGCTCTAACTAGTAATGGCACTTAACTATAACGTACCGCAAGACCTATGGATGTTATATAGAGGTGCATTATGGGGAGTACAGGTAGGTTACCTGAACACTTGCAGTATCTGATCGGTTCCAGACTGAAGAGAAAAGCCTTAAATTATCCTTCATGTGTTGAATCTGACCTGTCCAAGTGTTTCAAGTCCATTTGTTATTAATAATACAGAGGTTTCAGGTGAAGAATTCAGTTAAAATCAAAAGGCAGCTTATGAAGGCCACTGATTTGAAAACGCGGTATAATTAAAAAAAATGATGTCGTCTATATTTACATGGGTTTATTCATTATTCTGGTGGTATGATGATCTTGCGCAAAACTATTATGGCTTCACTATAACTCAGCACCGCAACTGTTATTATTTTTTTACTTGCAAAAGTCCAAATCCTATGTGTTTGCAGTAGGCCTGTAAGACGCCTCAGTCACATTCGCAAACAACAGCGATGGACGAAAGACGCTTCTCTTGGTCCACGGGCATTATTTTTTACATCAAACATACTGATGTGACGCTGGAAAAGACTCTTGTTTGCAAGTTGTGAAAACTGGAGTTGGCCTTTTACCAAAGTTATTCAGGCCTAAAATACCATTTCAGTACAAAACAGGTTACAGCAAGCAAAAACGTCCCCAATCCCAATGTCAGCGTCCACTGTTCAGATTTGTAAAGAAGTATTTTTTTAAACATTAGTTCCTTAAACACTTAGAAGCTGAGGTGGTATAATAACACTTTGGATCAATCTGATGGTTAAATAAACTAAATAACAGATTGAAAACAATAAATATCTTTATTGTTGAGCTCATCTGTCTATTTATTCAACAATTTAGTAGTAAAAAGTTTTCAATTAAAATGTGAGGAGGACACTACGTTACGCTATAACCTAAGGAACCAACAACTAAGTTATATCTGGCAATTTTTCTTAAAACTATAGAAATGGTATGAAAAAATAAACACAGATCTACACAACTGCTAAATTATGCATCAAAACAGCTACATAAATTCTTCATCCTAAATCTGACTTTAATCCAAAATAAGATCATAGATTAATAAAACAATTTTAAAGCCATTTTATTTTCATTTGTCACCATCTTTTAGTTTATTTTTTTTTCATAAAAACCAATCCCTCAATGTACAGAATAACTCCTTGCGGTCCATTTTACAGAGACATTAAGGGCATTGTAGAACAAAAAGTTGGGTCTTAGTACAGTCGAGGGCTAAAAGAAAATCATTAGCAAGTAAAGGTTTCATTCTCAGTGTGAATCAATTCATTGCAAATTGCCCTGGCCTGTGCATTTGTGAAGTGCCCCTGATATAATAACAGACTGGTAGACATGATCAAAAATTGGGTTAGGATGGTCTCAAATTTCCCCGCTTTGAACACAGGTTTGGAGGACCAAAAGCGAGACAATGTGAGAGGGCAAAAAAAATAAATAAATAAATAAAAAAAATGAAGCTTTATATTAATTTGGTGCTTTCACGGGTGATTTGCTATTAGGGCAGCAGTCTTAAATGACTTAACCCAATACTGTTCTGATATCAGAACCCTGCGAGAGAGGAATTAAGTTTTAATGCAATTATTGTATTTCCTTTGGTCGCCTGACTGCTTGATGTGGCCAACGGTGCTTTTTAATCTTTTTAAAAGAGCAGGTTTAAACGGCCTTCTAATTGTGACACCTTCCCTTCTTTAATGTTGACCTTTAGCAGGAAAAGGCAAGGCCTCATGGGAGCGGCTGTGGGGAATTATTGACCCTGGGAGACATCAGGAAGTGAGATGCTGACCCAACATTTAGGTAACAGTTAGTCAGACACCAGAGCTTTAAAGGCCCAGTAAGAGATGAAGCCTCCAAAAAAGGATGAAGCTTCATTCCTTCTTTGTTTTTCTGATTAGATTAATTTTTAACACAAGAAATCTTCACACTATAAAAGAAATACAAAGCGGCTTAGTTTTGCAAGTGTTATGCTAACTAAAATATAGTTAATGATTACTGAGTGAACCCAGGGTTTGAAATTTAAAGGTTAGACCCAACGTTTCAGTAGATTAAAAAAAGGGCCATGGAAAACATCATTGACATTTGCTAGGCAAAGGTTTAAAAATAACATACAGCACTGTATCAGTGACAGAGCCACGGGCAGCGCTGCAAACATGACATCAAAAGCACATTATGCAATTTGTAAAGAAGGTGGGGGTTTGTTGGACGGAAATCAAGTTTTTTTTTTTTTTAAGGCCACTACGTTTCCAGACCAAACTTTCCATTCAGAAGCACTTCACTGTCAAACATGGAAACGTTGAATGAGGTTTGAGGGCGTGAAACACAGAAGGCCGAGTAACTTATCCGACGAGGACGCTGTCAAACTGTGCAGAGAACAGACAAGACCACGTTTTGTTCTTCAGAAATTTTCCGCAACAATCAGACGCATTTTATGATTCAGTTTGACGAGTGTAACAGATCGTGCGATTGCCTCATTCTTTGTATAATCATTAGTCAGAAAAGGGTTTACCTGATTTTTTGTGTGAAGTACGAGGGTGTTAAGAACACAAGCAACAAAATGTTGTCTTTTCTTTTAAGCCTGAGCAAAACTAACAACAAATATGAAGCCAGCTCTGACTTTTTGTTTTTTTTTGTGCAACTGTCAGTGTCACTGACGGGGGTTACCTTTAGTAAACTAGAGAGATAGATGACAGTTTAGATAAGGACATTCCCCTCAATGATGGCCTAAAAGCCCAAAGAACCGTTCTTTCTGAAGAGGAGCAACACCTCCTTTTTTTTTTTTTTCATTTTTAACTTACATGTTCCTTTTAATTCAGGTAAAAGGCCCAAACGGTGAGTCTGGAGCTGCTCTGAGAGATGAGGGTCATCAGAGATTAACCCGTGGCACTTTAGCAGAGGGGGGGAGACGAGGAGGAGGGGGACTCACAGTGGAGCACAACAAACTACTTAGCTACCACAAAACATTCCTGCCCCTTCTCAGCTGCAATCCAGTAATGGATACTTCCTCAGCTCCTCAATTGGTCAAAATGTTTTCATACAATAATTTAATTCAGAAACACATTTACAAAGCAGGAGTAATCAATTTTAATTAGTTGATTTTTTTTTTCCATTCGCATAAAATTTAATGTACTGCCATCGATCTCCTTTGTTCTTTAATGCAGTGCCTCTTTCCTGTAATTTGAAGCTTTTCTTTTTCTTTTTTTTCTCCTTTTGCAGTTAGCGATGACATTCTGTGACAAGCAGCGCCACATGCTTTTTAGTACCAGAGAGAAAGCAGATTAAAGTAAGAAAGAATAAAAAAAAAACAAAACACAGCTCAGTTTGATACTAAAAAACTCTAAGAGTGAGCTCACAATGTGGTTCAAAAATGCATCAGAGAAAAACAAAAGGTTTGGTTGAGAAATGAGACATCAACATATCGGAAAATGTTTAAAAACTGTTAAAACGCAAGGGCCTTCATATAAAATCAATCATCACTGATCATGGCTACTGATTTTGCAACAGAAATGTCTTATCTCACAAAACAAAAGCTGAACTGACGCTATGTTGATGATATCATTGTGTGTGCCATTCAGTTATGACCTCAAAAGTTTCCAATGCAAATCTGCATGAACGGAAGGTGCTACAAATGGTTATTAATTGACTAATGCATTTATTAGTATTTTCTTTTTGTTTTACAAGTGATTATTAGTTACTCAGAAAAAGTCAAATTGTGTAATAGGCATATCACAATCTTAGCAGATTACTATAATTTTATTCAAACTGTGAAATTTATATTTGAGCCAATAAGCACAAACTACATATGTTTAGTCAATGAAAAGTGCAAATTAAAAACGGACCTAACCAAAATATTTTAAACTTCAACTACATAGAAATGTATGTCAATAAATTAGAATATAGCCAGTAAGTTGAAAAATATGATTAAATTTCATAAAATGAAAGTCATATTTTAGCTTAACAAAGGACAACATTATGTATTTCAGGCCTGCGTTTATATTAATTTTGATGGTTATGGCTTTAAGTGAATGAAAACCCAAAATTCAATTTTCATTAAATTAAATATTAGATAAAAGCAACAACAAAAAAAAAAGACTTTCAAACACAGAACTATTATGTTGTTTATATAATCACTGCAAAAACTGTTGACTTGACAAGTGTCAAGCAGTGATAGGTACCCTCCACATAACTCCATTTCCCCCCTAACTTGGCTCAGTTCAACTTGAGCCTAATTCATTCAGGTTTTGCAGTTTTGCAGTAAGTACTTGGTTGAGTCACGAGAAAGACTCCTTTAAAAACTAATAGTGCCTGAGCATTTTCTCATCCTTTCAGGAAAAAATGCAACACTGAAATCAGCACAGTGGCCCAATAACAAAGTGCAAACATTTTTGTGCATGGTGGCTGATGAGAAAATATAGTGGGAGCTTGACAGTGATTTGCCACATACAAATCACGTCTCATTATTTTGCAAGCTGCCTTGCAATGACAAACCCACTCACATTTAGGTGGTGCTCCATTGTAAAGAAAAACGTCACAAATTGTGTCGAGTCAAATAGTGCTGAGTTGAGTTGGACGGAAAAGAGTCAAAGAGAAGGAAGCCACAAAAGCTCCTTGTTAAAAACGTTGAATCTCCACAAAGACTTACATATAAAAGAATGTTTATGGAAAGTTGAGGGGACAGGAAACATGCGGTAGAAAAAGTTACAGTGATAACCTCAACCTTGGACTGTAAACGAAAGCCCATTCTAGAGTTTGAGGGGGAGATTCACAGTGTTTACCAGAACCACCACACACAGATATAAAAAGAACAACTGTTGTATTACTGGTGTTACTACGACTAAACCAGAGACAGCATTGGAAGGGTCTTACCTGGGCTAAGGAGAAAAAAGGGCTGGATTTGGTTAAGTGGTATAAAGGATGCTTTTTAGATGGAGGCAATTTTACATTTCATTTGGAAACCAGGGGCCCAGACTCTGGAGGAGAGGCTGCAGTGATGGCAAAGAAGGAAGAAGAGGAGGAGGGTGAGTGCAGAGAAGGAAGACAGGATGGAGAAGAAGACTAAGCTGGTTGAAATCAAGTAAAAAGTTTCTATTTTACTCATTTTATTTCAGCGTCTTTTTGCTGGTCCTGTGTAGTTTTCAGAGAAATTGAAAACTGAATAAATGCCTAAAATATAATACTGTGTGGAATATTTCTTTATGAATTTAAATAAATGATATTTTTGATGATATTTTAACTTACAGCTATACACAAAAGTTTCTCAGACAAAAACAAGGCAACAACCTCGATACCCTAATCTCCAAAACCATTGTGTGTTCATTGTTGTCCATCTCTGCAACCAGAGGAAGAAGGCAGCAACTGCATGATCAGGATAATAACATCAAGAAACACAAATTGTTTTCTTAAAACCTCCACTGCTCCATGCGTCTTCCCTCATATCATCGAGGCCCGTCGGCCTTTCACATCCTATTAGCTGATTGAGGCAAAATGCAAGCGGCACCAGCAGGAAAACAATGCGGAGCCTGTGTCCGAGCGACACACCACAGAAGTTGTGTTGTGGTGTCAGGAGGAAGAGCTGCCTCTGTCACGGGCAACTTACAGTGACAAGCCTATCCTCCTCCAGTGATCCAAACCGCTCCACTCACTGGGGAGGCGCTCAGCCACAGAGAGAGAGAGACAGACACACACATACACCCTTTAGTACGGAACAGAGCCAGCCAAGTTTGAACTAAAACACCTTGATAGGAAAATGAAGGAATGGCATGAGGGGAAGATGCAAACTGCTGGCACCTGTTTCCAGTTATGCCAGCTGACTTTTAAAAAGTAAAAAAGCCAGAGTCAAACGCGCCATCTTATTGATCAAATTGTTGCGTCTTAGACATTTAGTATTGAACTGTCCTCGCAAAGACAGCTCAACAGATTGTGACATTCTACTGACATTGTAATCACGTGTCAACTCTTCTCCAGTCACCAAGTTGAATACACTAATCATGTGTCTTGGATCAGCAATTTCATGGTCTTCAAAGGCGACTAGGAATTGGTGGCATGACCCTTTACACAGGGTGAGACCCCTCTTTCCTCGGAAAGCCAGAGAGACGGGATGGATGGACCGTATTAAGAGAGACACAGCTAGTCCAGAGCTGAGCCAGTAAAGATAAACATCGCCATCTACTGGGGAAGGGCAGGATGGAGTGAAGCCAAGCAGAAGGGGGGGAGGAAAAGCGCTGGCAGTTTACCCTTGCGGCCTGTCTTTCACTGAGACCTGTCAGAAACATTTAGACACACTTGCCAAGACAATGGGCCACACATCTACAGTGGCAGACAAGTCGGGATGAAATCACCATCAAATGAGGGAGGAAACTTAAGGGCCTTCATCTTTGTGTTTTTTTTTGTTTTTTCTTTGTTTTGAAAAGGGGAAAATACAGAGTCTGAAAGAGCTCACACTGGGTGACAAAGAAAAATGCAGGCTAGATCTCATTTTCTGGAGGTGTCCAACTACCAGCAACAGTGAGAGAATGCAATAAGAACACAAACAGCAGCGTGCTGACAGTAGGAAAAAAAGCAGGGTCAGAGAAATAGCATTTGCCTTTCATCTCATTAAGCCCAATCAGGAAGAAAGAAAAGACAGCTCGTCAGTTCCAATAAGAATTTATTATTTCAACCTTCCTTAACCTGTTCGGTTGCGCACAGAAGGATGTGGTGGTTGGAAAATGACAAAAGCATATTTATTTGCCCCACCTGAACATTATCCGCCTTTTCTGAGAAGTTCAAACACAAATTTCAGGTTTCGCAACATAATTCCCAGACGCAGATTGGTACAATCTCGGGTACAGCAGACATTTTTTTTCTTTTACACATGAGATGCCTTTGATGATAGAATTGTTTATAGAAATAGGCAGCCACCAGGACACAGAAATAACTTACTTCTGGAGTTCTTACTCAGAGAAAACTTAGTCATTTTCAGTATTAGTGAGGTGTTTAATAAGCTATCTTATATGAAATCCTATTCATATAAGAACAGCCCAATTTTTTCATTCAGGCTGCCAGAGAGCGAGCGAGAGCAAGACTGAGAAGAAAAACAGGAAGGCTAAATAGAGAACAGAAAAGTTGCTCTGTTTAATCCTTTCAAAGTTTTCATCATCAGTTTCATAAAACATATTGGATTTGGAAATGTTAGGAGTCTTTTGGAAAAGTGAAGATTCATATTTTCAGTAAAATAAACACACTGCCGTCTCAAGAACCATAGGCTTGCTAACTGAGCTAATCGATAAGACACTTAAGATATAAAAGGGAGAAGAAAGTTTAAAATCTAAACTGTGTAAACATTCTGCCTTTATTTTAAAATATTAGTAAAAAAAGTATAATTGTTTTACAATGACTGCACTCTCGTAGATACAGCATGAAGCTCCAAGTAGTGATAACTAAAAACCTCTCATGTCAGGAAGACCAATTAATGGTGTTCTTATGTAATAACTCAGAATTGGCTTATTGTCAAACAAACTGGAGGACTTAAAACTAGCCTAAAAACGATTCAAATTAGCCTAAAAACGATTCAAATTAATCCATCTTTACCTAGTATGATATTTCTGCTTTATCATGGTGAAAATCATGGCTTGTTAAACGACAAAGCTCAAACAGGATGATCCTGAACTAAAAGAAAAATGAAAGTTACATGTGACTAATGCATCTTTTGTGGAGATTTGCGTCAAACTTTAGGCGCCAACACCCATGAACAATCAAGAAATGCACACGTGGCAGCAGCATAAGAAAACAAACTTTTACCAGCCTCCTCCAAATGAAGAGAAGAAGCGACCCATAGTGAACTACTATAATGTCACATGGGGTGGCGTGTTACAGCAGAGGGGCTGAGTTGGCAAGCAGCTCAGCAGCAGACGCACACCTGTTCTGACATTTTCTGTCGACCTTGACACAGAAAACACATGACAATGCCACTCTCTGAATTTCAAAAGTACAGGCTGTTTCTTTTTATTATTTTTTTTTCCAAAGTCCCTTTGCTTCCCTTTTTTCATCCCCAGGACGACCAAATCCACTTTCCATGTACTTTGAGAGTCATGACGTAGCAAAAAAGCAGCAAGGAAAGGCAGACAGGAGGGCAGTTATGTAAAAAACATAAACCCTTATATGGAAAGACATTCTGTTTATAGGAGACATACAAGTACTGGATACCGGAGGACTCCTAACAACTGTCTGTGTCGGCTGACTTTTTACAAAGGACCTCAAGCCAATAATACCTCACTTTAAATCCCAATGTACACAGTAAACACTACTTGGGGAGCAAAAATAAAAGAGTGGCTCATCCTCTACTCTATATTCTGTGGTTACTGTGTGCTCACCCTTCCTTTTGAAGTTTATGACTGAGCTACACTGCACCCATCCATCTACTGTTTTAATCAAAGAGAAAGCAAAGTAGTGCTGCCAGGAGAGCTGCATACAGGAAAACAAATGCAATCTTCCTGTTAATCACTGCATTAACAAGAAGTCGACAGAGTTGATGCGCAAGCCGGGGAAGGCAGCCAGTCCAGGTGTTGGATAATTGTCAGTAAAGCCAGTGCCAACCTCTGCTTCACTATTTCCTCACACTTTTGCCGTACCATAATGACAGTGTTTAGAAGGTGTTCATTTTGCTGGCAAGTGCAGGGGAATGTGGAGAAAAGCAAGACGTCTTGGCCATGACATCTGCAGGACAAATCTGGAGAATTGTCACATTCACAGTTATTGTCAATACAAAATGAAGTTTGTTCAGTAAGAAAAACACGGATGAGTCAGTATGAAATGTTGAGTCAATGCATGGCATAATTATTGCATCGTTTAATCTGAAAGCATAAAAGCAACAAAGCTGCTAAACTGCTATAGTACACTAATTATTATGGTTACAATAATGTTTTTTATTGTTAATTTTATTTTGATGAAAATCTAAAATGAACAACTGCTAAGTGTTTATTGCACATGATATATATTTGAGGTATTGTGTACATTATTATTATAATATATATATATATATAATATTTACTCAAAATTATTCATATTCCTGGCAGGTTTAGAGTTAAAATTATCTTTATTCAACCAGCAAGTCTGAATGAAAGGTCAATTTTTTGTTCTTTTTTTTTAACAAATCAAAAATGATTCACAACCTTCAAACCTTTGATATTACAGTCAGTCAGACAAAACTCGGTTGATAAAATAAAAATAATAAAAAAAGTACGTATCTAAAACCTTCTGGGCATAATTGGGTATATGTCTTTGAAAAGAAATTCCAGGTGCAGTTTTATAATAAGACCAATAGGTGGCGCTCCTTCAGGTTCTAAGCCATGATTGTATTTTTTTTTGCAGGTGAAAATATTTCCACACACTCCAACTGGTCTTTGCTGTAAGTGAGGGGAAAATGCAGCTCTGCTCTTTCAGCCAGATGGCTTGCAGTGCGCAGCAACAGGTGGAGAACTGTCAGAAGAAGATCGCACTGGCACTTTCTCATGCATTTTATGAAAATTACTTGAAACCACCAGAGCAACTTGAATGGACATTTTGAATTTACAACTTCAAAAAAAGCCCTGTGTAAGTTGATAATCTCAATCAGCTCATCATTATGAGAATTATATAATTTTAAGACGTGCCACACTACTAATACACTTCCTGACCACACTTCTTAGACTAGAATAATCAGAATTCAATAAGTTACGCAAGTGCTCTTTTGTTTTTAGTAGGTTTAAAACAGATTTATCTCAGTTTGTGCACCACATCCTTTTAATTTCAGCTAAGACACTTTCACACTATCTCCTTTTTCTCAAGATTCCCCAGATAAAGCCCCAATCTCAGGGCGCCACACACAGAGCAACGCTGAAATCCTATTAGCATTTTGCTTTCATTATTTTTAATCAAACCCAGGAAACTGACATATATTAATTAATATCCATTACCAGTTTTTTTTTTTTTTTCTGTCCCTCTCCCGGAGAAGACGTTCAAGGGAAAAGAAGCAATTAACTTTACAAAATAATCAAAAAAATAGTTACAGAAATCTGATAAATGTCATGTGAGGTCCCGTCTGAATGTACGAAGTGTAATACATTCTTGCTGTCATATTCCATTAAACTGCTATTACAGTCTTGATAGAACTATTAGTCACTACATTATTAATAACATTAATGTATTTACATTTTTGGTGTACAAGCCTGCTTTCATGCAATAATTTATGAAGGCAACTTCAGATATGTTAGAACATTCTCCATCTAAGCTCTTTTGTGCTGGTTATTGATTGTGAAAACAGTCAAAACCCAAAATCTAATACCCCACTGCCCCCCTCCCATAGCCTTTAATGTATTGGACTGGGCTGTTTACATTAAAGAGACTGGGATAAAGTGCATTTACATCCGAAGGCAGAAGTTCATAATTTACATTTCCAACATTTATTAGAGGTGACAAACGAGCGTTTGGTCCACTCGTGCTTTTCCACAATGCAGCACTCATTCAATCCATATAAATTACAGCCAGGCTAGAGAGTGCAAGAGCAAATTATTTTATTATATGTATGCATGTATGACTCTATAGGGGGTTACTAAGACAAACAGGGAATTACTTGATTAGGCCAACAGTGGTTAACAAAGAAAGAAATATGAGACTAAGTGTTGGTCCAATCAAGTTTTAGCATAAATATTTGGCCCTTTGTCAAAAAACCGACATAAGTGTGGAAGTCTTAACCTGCATTGGAACAGTATTTCACTGTACGACTCTTTCACACAGTATGGATTGCTCTTTTAAGCGCTGCAGCTCCAACTGCTTAGCCTTAGCTGGCACTAATATTATTCAATTAAAAGAAACTTGCCTAAAAGGCAGTATTATATTACATAATTAGGCAAGGCAGCATTTTCAGAAGTGTAGTTACAAATGCGCTGAGGGGATCCCAGTATTTGAACAAATATCTGGCGCTGTAGGGGAGCTTGCAGACAAATTAACAGCTAATAACTTACTGGGAAGCCAGATAAAAAGAGGAAAAAATGTTCCCCAAAGTGTCAATTACAATGTTTTTTTTTTTCCTGATTTCTGCACTTGTGAGAGCGAGCAAGATGTTAAGAGGCAATTTGAATAGTGTAGGTTGCTCATTTTATGTTTTTTATTATTATTATTAATTTTTTTCTTTGCGCAAGCTGAATTGATTCACCAAGAAAGCACCGGTGAACGGCCCCTTTATGACAACGCGAGTCAGCCTGAGCGAAAACAGACGGACGCAGAGACAAGAGGAAATGAAGGGGGATTCAATCAAATTCATGTTCATTAAAAATCAGAGGGCATCTCCAAAAAAAAAGGAAAAAAGAAAAATTTAAATATGCTGACAAATCAGAGGGTCTCAGTACCTGGAATTACCATAGTCATTTACTTATTAAAACCAGGATGCTTCCTGTCAATCAAGGGCCATCACATTCCCCATTTGCGGCGGAAAGCCGCCGTAATTGCTTCTCATACTAATCAACACAACTTGTGTAATTATGCCTTGAAAGTGACATTGGAGGCTGAGAGCGATGTGAGCAGTCTTGACAGCAGAGACATCTCGGATTCGTCGGGAGATTTCCAGCCTCGCTGCGAGGAGACGAGCCGCTCTCAGACCAACTTACTCACTCGAGCAGTTTACAGCCATAAACACAAAGAAAAGACAATAAATCATGCTGGAGTAATTACAAAGCAGAATGGAGAGTATAAAGAAAGCTTAGCTCAATAAGACCACTTTCCCAAGTATATTGAGGCAAAATGGCTACACTGTAATTAAACCGGGGTCGTATTTCTATCATTTCTTAAGTAAACATATTGTGACAGTTCACTAAATTGTGGGAGAATAGGAAATTACAGCTCTGTTACCAAGTTGTTTACATTAATACACTCGCTGTGACAAAAACCCTGCAAATAAAGTCCTAAGTATTCATTAAAGTTTATTGAATTCAGCCTAATCACAGACTTTACATATGTCTCCAAAATGAACTTTGCGTAAAGCTAACTCGAACATTCCTGCGAGCTGAGCAGAGCTTCATCCAAACCATATTCCCAGGGTGCATCTGTCAGCCGACACACCGCGGCCCGGCAACGCGGAGGTCACAACGAGGTCAAATTACTGCAACAAATCAAGAGCGCTGACTTACGACGTGAGACTATCTGCTTCAAATATGTGATTTTACGCGACGACGGCGAGAACCGTTTCGGCTTCCCTTCTACAATGCAGACCTATTCAATGAATAATTTTTTTTTTTAAGTCATTCTAGGGGTTTGTGATGGAGAACCAGTCCAGCTGAACACACAAGGCAGAAACCACAAAATGATTTTTTTTTTTTTAAATGGGTTGGACTCATCTGTGCTCATCTTTTTCAAAGAGGTGGGTGGAACCAAACCAAGAAAAAAAAAACATCAAAAAGAAGTCAGTTGATAATTCTGGCACAGTATGAGTGGAATGAGCCTAATCATCTCATCTGCAAACAGAAACGAAAATGAAAGATTTATGGCTCATAAAAAAAAAAGTTCAAACGACAGGAAAAAAAAAACCCAAAATCCCTGTCTGTGTCATTCCACATTCATGACCTCCAAACTTTAGCACATGTTGGAGAGAAACTGATAAAATGGCTTTCTGTGGCCAAATATGAGCAAAACAAGTACAGTTACTGACATAGAAAAGAGACGCTTTTACAGGAAAAGCCTGTGTGATTCACCCCAACCCCCTGCGTTCAACTCTTAATGAGTCAAAAAGTGTGACCCGCACTTAAACAAGAAGTCACAGCCAGAAGCTGTAAACTCATTGCCCCTCTCCTTTTCTCCTCCCCCTCCCCCACCATCATCCAAAGCCCGCAACGTCGGCAGGACCTGGAAGATGTGCTCTGAGCATGCACAATAAATCTGACGTGAAATCATAATCATAAAAGCAATTAGCTGACCCTGCGCCACTCGTCCTTGGACATGACAGTGAGAATTCATACAGAGTCCTCTAAGGAGGCGGCGCAGAGAGGAGGAGGAGGAGAAAAAAAAGAGAGAGAAAAAAAAAGTGCAACACAGCAACAATAAACCGGAGGGCCCTTCCTGTGTCATTAACCACGGAAACAAACAGAGCATTATGCGCAATAAGTGTTGTGAAATAAGACAATTGAGCTTTTATGTTTTTCAAAGAGAAAACGTAACCACGACCGCTGCAACAGATGTGTGAGAACTGTGAACTAATATTTTTAGGTCACTTCCTTCACACCCTCTTTCATCAGGCCTGATAGTGTATTGAAACCATTGTTTGTTATATAAATAAAATAAAATCAAAGTTTGTACCTTTTACATCCCTACATTTCTTGCAGCGTGAAATGTGTTTACAACCAAAATAAAGAGAATCAGATCAGATAACACTCTCTCTCTTTCTCAAGTGGAAGTGCAAAAATTTGTCAAATCTCTAGTCTCACAACCTTGAGTGCACACACACACACACACACACACACACATGCACGGAGTCACACACTTTCTCACCACGACTTTCCACTCAGTAATTACAGAGGGGCCGAACGAGTGGCTGCCACCTAGTGACCGTCTTCCCCAATAATCATGAAATATCTCCATTGCTCGCGCCCCCACTCGGACCATAACTCTCCTTTACTGCAGACAGCTCCAATAAAGGATTACAATTACAATTAAAGTAATGAGCAAAGAGAAAAAAAAAAGCAAAAATCTCTGAGAAGGTTCCCCGGGCTTAACTGAATGGCAGCCTGGTTTCTTGACAGAATGGAGCTACCGTACCGGCCCCATTACTGGCTCTCATTTCGTATTCTTCCCCAATAATTAATTTGAAGCATGTTGAAACCTGCAGTTCTCAAAAATTAAAATGATAGCTTCAGAAGTGATTCATGTGAAATAATTAGACATATGAATTTTCAAACAAGACATTAAGTTCTGGTTACTTCTTGGTTTATGGTGGCTGAAAAGTGAAAAGCTTAATCAGCTTAAAATGTGCAGTAATGTATGGTGGATAGGGGAAGTTTATAGATTTTTTTTAAAAGTAAAAAAGAATATTGAGGTAAAGAAGAAAAATATATTTTTGTAAATCTTTATTTAAGCCATATTCTCATCCCATAACTGCTTTTGCAATATATGTAGGGGTTTCTCTTAGATATATTCACACAAAGTAATGCATAATTAACTATACATGGCTTTGAAAATGTTTTTTTTTTTTTTTTATCTGAAAAGTGTGGTGTGCATATGCATCTCTGGAAAAAATTAAGAGTCCACTTAAAATGATCAGCTTCTCTGATTTTAGTTTTTTATAGGTATATATTTGAGTGGAATGAACATTGTTTTTTTTATTATTATTATTCTATGAGCTGCTGACAACATATCTCTAAAATTCCAAGCAAAAATTTAGTATTTATTTGCAGAAAATGAGACATGGTCAAAATAACAAAAAAAGATGCAACGCTTTCAGACCTCAAATAATGCAAAGAAAGCAAGTTCATATTCATTTATAAACAACAACACTAATGTTTTAACTCAGGAAGAGTTCAGGAATCAATATGTGGTGGAATAACCATGAGGTTTTCAGTGGGGTTCAGGGCAGTGGTCTTTTCATTTTTTCCAGAGTTGTATGTTCAACCACCTTTACTCTGACACTCCTAAGTAAAATCAAGTGCAATTAACTGTTTTCACAAGTCATCTAATTAGAAAATTTTTAATCTCGGTAAAACCCGATGTTCTGTAAAGCTCTCATAGGTTTCTGGAGGAACATTAAGGAACAAATGACATCCAGAAGGCTAAGCAACACAGCAAACTGAGTTCTTTAAAGGAGGGGCCGGTTTAAAACAGTATATCAAACTTTAAGCATCTCACAGAGCACTGTTTGATCCAGATGAAAATGGAAAGATTGGCATGACTGCAAACCTATAAACAGCATCATGCTATGGGGTTGTTTTTCTTCTGCAGGGATAGAGAAGCTGGTCACAGTTGATGGACAGCTGTATGAAGTTAAGTGCAAGACGATCCTGGAAGAAATCACAGTCGAGGTTCATCTTTCAGCAGCGCAACAGTCAGAGTTACAATAAAATGTTTTACATGAGTTTATGTGTTGTTTTTTGAAATGGCTTAAAAAGCTGATGTTTACAAATGATTCCCATCTAATATGACTTACTTTGAGCCTGTATGAAAAGAAAATGGGTGAAAATGTCAATAGATACTGTAGACGTGTTAGATGGCTAAGACAAAAAAAAAAAGAAAGACTACTTTTTCCAAAACTTTATAAACATGTCTGAAGAGAATAAGCACACCGAGTCAAGACCCCAGTTCAACCTTTGACTTCCTGGTAACACCACTGTTTTACATTAGTCTTACACCCACATGGAAGTACAGGGGGGAAAGAAAAAAATCTCTTTTCATAGCTAACATATGAGCCACATCTGTCAGCCAGCGCCTCATGGGATGCAGCGAACGAGGCGACAGTGAGAAGAGAAACGACGAGGGGGAAAAGTCTGACAGAACAATAAAGAGGTTACATTAGCTGCAGCGATCCCTTCACGTCTCCTCCTCAGCTAGTTACTCCTAGTTTTGGCTTCGGCTAACTACCAAAATTCTCACCCTGAACATAATCATCTCCAGGTCCCCCCCCTTTACACCGAGGCGGCTACACTGTAGCAGAGGGGCTACGGAAATTTGAAGACTGCTGAGCCAAAACAGATCACTTCAAAGCGGCTTATTTAACGCTTGCTAAATTTTTCATCACAGTCGCTTAATATCCTGGGGAAGCAGAGCTTTTGAAGTTGCTGTGAGACCGCGGATGTTCTCCTTACAATTCTTTTTCTCCTCCCTCTGCTGTCCTAAAATCCCCAAACCTAAACACATAACACACACCCGGCGCGCACTATCTGTGCCAACATGCACCCGCTGACTGACAGCGATGCACCGACTGCACACACAAACCGCACGCTTGCATACTTACAGACAAACACACATTTAGTCATTCGAGGCCTGGGTTGAGGACACAGAAAGTAAGTAACTGGTTTCATGCCAGGAAGGACAAACGCTGCTGCAGATCAGATGCAAACGTGACAATAAAAGCACCAGACTGTACACTTCTGGCTTCTTATATCTAACAGTTATCTTTAGCAGAAACGATAAAAATGCTATAGCTTTTTTAAATTTAATTAATCACATTTTTCTAAAAGTTTCTTTTGTAGGTGTGAAAATAACAAACCAAAGGCAAAAAAAACAAAAAAAACAGTGATTGTTTTTTTTTTTTTCATTTTTGAATTCCTATCACAAATTAGTATAAATATTCAAAAACCATTGAGATATTATTCTATGGTTGCTGTAACTGAAGCCCATTTTTTTAAAATCCACGTTATACCTTACGACCTGTAGATGACACAGTAGCGACAATGTTTTTCTTGTATTTATCGGGCCTTTAAAGATGCAGAATCTGCTGGCACCAAGTCTTAAACTAATACTTGTACAAATAAATGTCACAAAGCCTTCCAATAAACTCAGCAAATATGTGTTGCAGCAAGAAAAACAAGTTTTGAGCTAGAAAGCTGTGAAGAACACTTTTTGAGAAAATGTTCATTTTTTGTATGTAAACACAAATTAAGATGAATAAGCTGCATCAATGGTCTCTGAATCTTAATAGTTTATCAATGGTCTCTGAATCTTAATAGTTTATTTATGGGATTAAAACTCATGATGTTAGTATACTATCAATGAAACAATGTACACAGCTGCAGCATTTTGGAAACAGCTTGGTTAACGTACATCTATGCAGGTATGATAATTAGCCATGTGCTAATCACCTCACACTAAATGCCGAAAATGCAGATCGAGAGACGAGGCGTGATCGCTGACACAGATATGGATCAATAGTCAATGAGTGACTGATTTTGATCAGGACCATAATCCAGTGTTTGAGATTAGATCAGTATATTGTGATTCATTGCTTTGAAATTACCCATTAAGATTCGTTGCAGCATTTGTTCAATCTGAATAAAACATTTCTGTGGTCTTTTCGCTAAAGACTGAAGCAGTTTAAGCAAAGTTTTTGCAGATGTCTAAAAAAAAGCCCTCTCCTAAATTCGGAAATGTACTACAGTGATTATGCTTTAAATGCATTTAACCATACCTGAGGGGATAGCTTATTATTTAGTTGTCATTTCAGAAGACGAATTGTGTAGAGTGGAAAAGATGCTACTTTTTTAGACAGCTTACATTACTGGACATTGCACTCAACATTTTTTTTTCACAAATTTGAACTCCTTTCTGAGTTTCTCATTAAAAAATGACCAGTGCTTCATGAAGTAAAAATTATGCAACATGGCATGTAGATACATTTTGTGCGTTAAGGTGAATAAGTGAAATGGGGTTTTCTGATTGTTTTTTAATACTAGTGAAGATGAGGGAATGAAAATATTTCAAAACATAATCTAAAGGTTTAATATGTTAAATTATTTTTTTTTATCATAGACTGATTGATTAAAATAAGAAAAATTAAGTTTCCCAAGATTAATTTTGGTCAATGTTTACTTAAATAATTTTCTGTTTATTAAACATCTGAATTGTTCTGTATCTCATTTTGGTCAGCTGACTTAGAAAACGTTTCAGGTTAGAACCTGATCAAACCACATTACCTTTGACCTTCTATTGTTTATATACAGGAGTAACAAGGCCACACTTTCCAAATTACTGTCACTGCATGCTCATTTTAAATGCACAAGTATTTGCCACACTGATGGGGTGAGCAAAAGGTCTAAGGAGAGTGGGGATCGAAGGAGGGAAATGTCAGGATGGAAGTGACCAACAGGCAACAGCGGCGGTTTTCAGCGACTGATATCCCGCTGCACTGAGGAGGAAGCGTCTCTGGAGCAGCTTCTGTAACTACAGGTCCAGAGCTGCCCCTCTGGGTTGTGCAGTGGCAAAGGCTGCAGCGTTGCCCCCCTGAGCTGGGGCCTTTTGCCACCAAGGAGAGTCCGTGCAGTGTGCCAGGGCCTTCTGATCTGGGCGAGGTGAGTCAGAACCTGTTAACATGACTGGTGTCCCCGGTCTGACACACTGCGCTGTCTGACATGGCCATGTGCACATGAATGTTACACAAGTGTGAGACTGTGTGTGTGTGTGTGTGCTCTCTTCCTCCTGTCCCTCCCAACCCTGCCAGCACTCCCTTTCCTCTCATCCAGATAAAATCCTTTCAGACACAAATTTCAATTATTCACCTCATCCAAATAATGCCATGTGACAAGAATTATCCCTACTGTAATAATCCACTTAACTGGGAAAGAGCAGCTCATCAAAAAGAGAAAAGAGAAAAGGCGCTGGAAGTGAGGAGGGTGGCGGTGGTGAGACTTGTCAGCCGGTCTCGAATCAGGACCTTCGCAACGAGAATTTCCTCCCTTTTTGAGGAGGCAGCCTTCAAGTGCGCCGGGATGATGAAATTGAAGTAAATTGAAAGAAAGCCTGGGAGAATGCTCCCACAATCAATAAACGCAGGATTAAATTAGCCTTGGCATGAAGGGATGATGGGGGGAAGATGAAGAGTGAATGGTGGCGAATGACATTGAGACATGCTGGCTGAACAACACAACCTGGGTGTTGTGGCCATACAAGGACGCAGAGTGTATCTGGGACATATTCCATCCCATTTAGGAACAAGAGCATGCCTAATAAACACTTTCCTATAAGCATTATAAAAAAAAAAAAAGAAAAAGGAAAACTACTGATGCTCATTGTTGGTAGAAGTCACGGCTACCACTCAAACCTGAGCTACCCAACCTGTGCAGTCCATTTTCTGATGAAAGTGATTTTTCAGCAGAGCAATCAGCTTTAAAGACAACACAGATATGAAATTCTTATTTTTTTAAATTCTCAATTTGTTTCCATTTTAACTAAAAACAAAACATAAGATTACCTCTCATTATTTGTGATAAAAAATTATTTAAAAAACTTTTTTGTCTGCTAACTCAGATCTTCCTTACCAGTGCTTCTCTGGGCCGAGCTGTCCCGTCATCTCCGGAAGGAAGGCCAGACTGCAAAAACAAACAGCGGCGTTACGGTGCCATCTGCTGGACAACAGAGGGACTGACGGCTAGGACGTCTTGCTATGCGCTGTTTTATATACAAAAATTAACTGAACTTAGTTAGTAATGGAAATCCATAAAAAGATTTTTTTTTAAATACTGTATATATTTATTTATAATAATTTAGTAAATTTACCAAAAATCTCAGAAAAGAAAACCTGAACATACAATGAATAAATTAAGACACATTATTAATGTTACACAAAACGACTGCTACTACGTATTTAAAAAAAAAACGCCAAAAAACTCATATTCAGTTCATCAGAATGTGTAGTTTTGCACTTGTTTGACTTTAAAATTATTTTGACAGATTACCTGATCATTTTTTCCAATGATTAACCACCATTGTATGATTTATCAAAATTTTGATTTGAAGTTATTTTGATTTTTTTTCTTTTATCATTCTTCTTAGGATTTTAGAATATGTATTTCTTCAATGTTTTTTTCTTAAACATGGCAAGCTCATTAGCTCTTTGTTAGTTGTTGCCTACTTTTTTACTGACAGTGTGTTGCCCTAATTGTGTATGAAAAATCCTATATAAAAAAACAAATATGCCTTCATTTCTAAGTAAATCTCAGTAAATTAGTATATCACCTATGGGTTACATTTTACACCTGTTTGATTTAAACAGTGAAGATTCATTGCACAGAGTGATATATTTATTTTCAATTTGATGATTATTGCTTACAAGTAATAAAAACTAAAATAAAATTTTTTTTGTTAGAATTCTAACTTAAAAAATTAAGTTAGAATTTTCAATCTTATTCTAAAATGCTGTGATGTATCCATTCCACCACAACAAGACATTTATCAATTCGAAAACTAAACGCGTACTTCACTCAGAGATCTGTTTTAAATAATAAAAAAATAAGTGAATAAGGCTAATATGGAATGAAAAAATATATCTGACAGTAGGAAGAGCTGCTATATTTCACTATCAGAGCAAAAAAAGGAATGAAGACCAAAAAATTAAAAAAAAGCAGAGCCTGCTTTGGACAAATTGAGGCAAGAGTATAAAAATAAATAAGTACCAACAAGGCTTTTCCTGGCCAAAAACGTTTCTAGCTTTGTTAGACATCAAATCTGCTAATTCTGTGTTTTTTATCCTCCTAAGGACCAAAACATATAAACAGGACAAATTGGAGACTCTGCAATATGGTGGCCCTGAGGTGCAAACCACGTCAGCAAATTGAAAGCACAATTACAAATTACAAAAGCACTACAACATGAACAAAAACGTTACAACATGAACGAAACAGAAGAGGTATGTCCCAGTGGGAGATGTAAGAAATTGCTGATTGGACGACAGCTCATTTTTACTTTTGAACCGGAAGTTACTCTGGCTTTAACGTTCAAGATACATGATTTTGGTGGATGATGCACATCTGCAGAAAGTCCTGAATCTTCTTTTAAACTTTGCCTTCAATTTTATTTCTTTTTTGAAAAGAAATAAAATTGTGGCAAAAAAAAAAAAAAAGGTCAAATTATTTTAGAGTTGGATTTTTTCCCCCTCTCTAACTTAATATGTAAAATGTAAGATTGGATTAGAAAAGTCAGCACAACCTCACCTAAATTCATTCCATGGATGTAACAGATAGTCATTAGACCAGGGCTTATGTCAATTTGCAGATTCATTTTGCTAATAATCGCAATGTTAATACCTGGCATAATATCAGTAGAGGGGTTCTAATTTTGTTGTGCATGATTATTATATGATAGTTGTCACTGTGAGAATTCACTAATGGCTTATTGTTCCATCTTTACCTTCTATTTGGTAAGTTTACTGCATGTATTTACAATGCAATCATGTAACTTATGAGCCAAGCGATAAATAGAAAATCACAGATAATAACTGCAGTCAACTCTTTAGGGAATCAGCAACAAACTTCTACCAGCCAGTCTTGTGGCCCCTTTTTGAATGACCTTTCCTCTGCACACACCAACAACTACTCATGACTCCATGTTCAAAACAGAAATAAAAAACTCAGCAACGTGGGAGCATTATAAATGGTAGGACAGTCACGTAAACTAACCATGTTATCTGTGAAAACATAAGAGCAACCCTATAACTTATTTACATCCACTTATGTACGGCAGTTTGGGTGAAAAGAAACTTTTAAAACGCTCCCTAGCTAGCTAGCAAGCATGCTAGCATCGATTAGCTGAGCAGTTACTGAAGTAGCCGCTTAAAGGCTAATGCGTAAAAGCGACAATTAGAAGCAAATTCGAAGAGCTCCCAATGATATCTGGAGGACATGAGATAAATGTTGGGTGATAGTCAAAGAAAGACCTGTATTGGTGGATCAGGTTGCTCGGTGGATGCCATCTTCCCAGCCCCCCGATAGGTTGATGGTATCACGCTCGATTGCTTTTCCTGAAGATGGCACTTCTTGTTTGTAATATTCAAATAAATGCTTACTGTATTTTAGGTCTTATATGAGTCCTATCAGTCTTGGGTGCTAAAATACTGGGAAAATGTGTACGTAAGCTGTAGTTTTTGCTTGTTTTTTTAGCTGTCATCGTTTCTCTCAAACATAAATGTATGAAGTAACAGAAAGTGTTTGTAATTTAGCTGATTTAGTCTCTTTTTCAAGACAAGAGTGTGTAAAAACAAATGTAATCTTGATTGACTGTTTTGTTGTTTTGCAACATTCTTTTCTCGTTTTCTTGTAAAAACTTCACATCCCAGCATTCTTAGCGCTCCAGTGGCGGTTCCGCATTCGAAAAGGCAGTACTAGCCTGGTTGAAAGCTTAGCACTGTAGTTTTGTGGTTTCTAGGTTGAAAACTCAAAATTTGTACAGGACTCACAGCTTGAGGCTTATAATGACAGATGGGAGACCCTGCAAAGTGTGTAACTTCACACGGCGGAAATCATGCGGAGTGGTTGTTCCCTCGTTGGATGATCTGAAGAAAAAAGGTAAGTCGGCATGAGTTCAGCATCACCGAGGAACTGTGATTTAAACCGACAGGTTGTGTTAGATTACTTTTGGATTAGTTTCATGTAGTTCCACTTACTGGTTTTGCACCTCAGATGTTAGACAACATAGGAGTGAAAGGAAAGAGTTAATGATGTTGAAGATATTCGGGACCCGTGGTGCCTTCACTGCTCAGTTTAAGCCTGCTTATCAATCATGATCACTCACGACTTGTTTTTGCACACAGAAACAAGTCGATTTCAGTCGTGTTTGAACCTGCAAGCCTTAAAACTTAGAAATCAGTCCTCTGTGTTCATTCCTAGAGAGCTAGTCACCAGGCCCTTTTCACAGAAACCATTCAGCCTCTGCCCATCAAAGGCATTTGATTTACTTGGGTTGAGCATGCTGGCAGCTGTAGCCATTCAGCCTTTGAATAGTTATCTGCTTTGTGAAAAACAAGTGACAAGTGTAAATGTCACTGCTGACATATGAGACACACCAAAAATCAATCTTTTTTTTTTTTGTGGGTTTATTGCATAAACTCTCACTAAAAATGGTTGACAAATGTGCAAGTTGAAGAGGAATTTAGTTCATTATCTGTTAACTTAAAATTGCTCTCCCTCCAATAGGATGTGAGTTTCTGGGAGTGAGCTCCTCAGACCCGGTCACTGTGGTCCTTGAGGATGATGGGACCATAGTAGAGGATCAAGCCTACTTTTTGTGTTTGCCTTTTAACACCAAGTTCATGCTGCTGCATGACAAAGAAACGTGGGCTCCAGCTCGCAAGAGTAAGCAGGTTGAACTATCGTAAGCCTGAATCATTACTCTGATGGGGAGGAAAAAATGCACATTTTATGTGTTTTGTTGCTTTCTGCTGTTATTACAGTTGATGGCGGCACGGCTTGGCTGGTGAGAGAGTCCGTGGTTCTGGAAACTGATACCGTCGACTCCTGCAATGCAGAGGCGCCGTGGTGGAATCTGGCACTGCAGCTGAAGCAAGACCTGTCCAGTATCATTCTCATGTCTGAGGGAGACTTACAGGTATGGGCAGGACTTCATTGTTTCACTTAGAATCCTGTGTTGCAGATTAGAAATAAGGTCGCATAAAAAAACAAACAAAAAAAACACATTCCAATAGTTCTTTGCCATTTTAAGGAGTTAGATTGTTCAAGCAGGTACAGTTTTCATTCGTTCATACTTTCACATAACTGTGACGTTTAAAGAGAATGTTGTACTTTCCTCTCCCAGTCCTTAGTAGAGGCGCCGTGCTCTGAACTAGCCTTTGCCCTGGGCTTCCAAGAGAAGAAGGCAGAGGAACTTCAGGAGACACTGCAGAGGGTTTTGGATCGCAGAGAGGAGGAAAGGCAGTCCAAAGAGCTGCTCCAGTTATACCTCAAAGCTGTGGAGAACGAGGACAGACATCAGGGAGCCACAAGTCCTTCTAGTCAGGACGGTAAGGCAAAATAAATGGGTAGTTACTGCTTTTTTAAAATGTATTTTTATTCTGCCTACATGGAAAATGGTTATTGTAAATCATTGTAAATGATGATCTATGAAATTTTATCCTTGTCTCAATGAGAAAAGTGGTTGAACAGTTTGAAATATATATATTATATATATATATATATATATATATATATATATATATCTTTTCAGGAGAATAAGAACCTTGTATTTCATTTGAGATAAAGATGTTTAACAGAAACCTTTTGGCAATTTTATGTACAATCTTCTGCTTTCTGATTTAGTGAAGAAAAATGTGTTGTTTACAGGTTCTTACGGACTCTGGGATTTGATTTTAGTATGTATCTAGCCGGAAAGAAGAAATTAAGAGATGGAAAATATTTCTACATCAAGATTTTAGTCCCTTATCATTTGTCAAATGTTATGCCCTTCTTTCCATCCTTTCTCTTTTGTGTCCTTCTTCATCTGCTTCTTGTATCTTTCCTCCTTCCCTCATTTTGTCAATTTATTTCTTTCTTATTTATGCCAATACTTTGTCTATCCTTCTGTTCTTATATCCCAGGGAAACATTGGCAAACGTTTAAATGTCCGTAGTTACTTGGGAATTTCTAATTTATGGGTTGCCAATAATTATGAATAAAAAGAAAACAATGTTTTTTTTTATCATAAGCTTTTTTTCCCTACTGAATAACTATTATGTGAGATTATGCTTCTATAATAAAATAGAAATGTATTCTTAGGCATTTTGGAGATGTTAATGAGTTTTCAAACATTAATATCTAACAACACAGAACTTACTCAACAGGCAAATATTTGCCTTAATTTAAAAGAAAACAATATTAAGGAGAAAATTCAATCTTTTGCAGGGATCATTTTCTCGATGTTTCAGAGATAAAATGTACTTACTTTCTTCACATTTTGATTGCTCATGGTGCCTTGTTGCACTTTTACACTTTGGTCACTAGATGGAGTCATTGCAGCTCCTCAATAATCACTAATATTTCAACCAATTTACCACAGTCTAAACTGAATATAAGAGAAAACCTGTTTCAATATGTCAGGTGCTGGAGATGTGGATATGCCGGATGGATTGGAGGCGGACTCTGCGTCCGAGTTCATGTCCAGGACACTGATGGTCCTGAAAGGCAAAACCAGTCCAGAGACCAGACTCTCCACTGAGGATTTGCAGGTATTATTCTCTTACCGCTGCTCTATAACGGCTTAAATTATTTAAATACAATAAAATAAAAATATCAGAAAATCCAGACCTCTACAAAGCCACGGATTTAGAATACTTAAGCAGAACCTTGCAACAAAAGCACAATCCAGCTGTTTTGTGAATTCTGTTGTATTTTTCTTGTTCTCATTCCATCTGGTGCGAGGTGTTTCTTATACAATTTGTATTTTTACAGCTTATAAAAACATGCACATAACGTTAAGCCCTGGTCTGTCCACAATCAGTTATATATGTGTTAACCAGCCTATAATTTAAAGCAATTCAAAAGCTTTATTTGTTCTCATGCAGCTGGCCACCAGTGTTCAAAATGTCTGATTAATCGCCAGGGGAGACTGAACTGTCTGCAGGAAAAATAGCTTATTATTCATCAGCGGGTTGAGTGGGCCTGTGGTCCTGGAAGCACACTGATACGGGAAAAATTGAGGCCATCGTTTCACACCCCAACTTTGAGCAGTGCTCTTGTTGCTCAGGGCGGACATTAGTACCAGCGACCCCACTGAGTCTGACGTGTAAAAATACCTTAAAGAGACTACAGAGGCTGGCAAGGGTACTGATACCTTTTAAACATTTTCCCGTGGTTTGACGTTACAACCACTTTTGACTCTCTTGACACATGTGTCTACCAGCTTTGCAGATTTGAAATCCCCCAGTTTCGAGTCGTTTGCCGCTCTCAACAGTTTTCTTTGCACCACCTCCCTGGATTGAACTGCATTTGTCTTCCCTTTAACTCTGACCAGCTTCACTGTGCCTACTGAAAAACAGTATCTCCATCATGTGTGTTTTTGTGTAGTGATGTCAGTTCTCTGCCGTACGTGACTTTGAACCGCTGGACTTCTTTACACAATGGTTTCCTATGTGCCACTCATGAGATTTTAATGATCACATCCACATTCCTGTGAAGTTATAAAACCTCTGATGTAGATTTCTTTTGTTTGAAGTCCTGTTATGTGTGTTCGGCTGTGTGTGCTTCCAGGCTGTAGTGAGCAGAGGGCTGGAAGCCATGCAGCAGGTGCTGGGTTGGGACGCAGACAGGACCGCCGCGCTGCTGCAGGCCTGCGGAGCGGAGCTGTCGACGCGCCTGCAGCAGATTCAGGCCATGCAGTCCATCAGCGGCACGCAGCAGGACGGCAGCAAACACGGGGAGGAGGCGGGAACAGCGCCCCCTCCCCGTGGGGGCAGCTAAGTTTGACCGAGCAGAGACTGATAAGGATACACACTAACCTGCCTCGGGGTCAGGAAAATGGGATTTGCTCTGTGTTGCTGTTTATGTAGCTACTGTTAAGAATGTTAAAGATGTGGATCTCTGCGTCGTTTTGAGAATGCTGAGAAAGCAGTGAAGTTGGTGGATGTCTGGAGAGCGCCTGGGCTGATTTGCACAAATGTGTTCAGTTTGAATATGTTTAATCACTTTTTGGTTTCAATATTTGTGTTATGTTGGGATGATGGCTACAGACAAACATATGCCTATGAATATTAACATGCTAGCTCCCAGTAGTCTTATATATAAAGATGTAATGGAGGCGAGCGTGGTTTTGCTGAAAGTTAATGTCATCCAGTACTTGGCAGGTATCGAGAGCTAAAAGTGCCACAATAAATAAATACTTACATATTTATTTGTATGGGACAATTAAAAAAATATTGGTATTGGATTCATCAAATAGTTACCCATCATTACGGAAATATTTGTAATTCTTAAAATACACAATTACATCTGCTAATCTTCCTTTTAAAGTTGAATTCAACGGTAAAAGCTTATATAATTATTGTAGTATTTTTATAATTATCTCATAGTCCTGAATTGCGGCACATGGTGTTTTTTTTGTTTTTTTTTAAACTTGTGAGCCAGATAAAACTACCAGATTAACATCTTATCTATGTACTGTGGATTATTGAAGTGTACATGTTACATACAATCCTGACAGTCATGTGTTGGTCTGACGGATGTGTGATGTAAGACTGCGTGTGTTGGTCCGTGTGACATGAACACGCGGTAGGTTCTCTGTTGTGTCCTCTTATCTCTGGAACACCGAGCAGAATCAATGGACTTATTTTTACTTACGTAATCTTTTCGCATTTTATGTGTGCAAGATTATAATACAGACAAAACGTGCTCCATTCCCAACTGTCCCAGTGTAATTGGTGAGTATTGTGTCTTTGCAAAAGTAGTTGAGCTTTCGGTGTGAACCGGACCCATTGCCTTTTCAGGAATAGTTTTTAAGCAGGTTGTTCTCCAGGATACATCAAGGTGTAACATCTGTATAATATGATGTAAGGGCTACTTTTAGCATGTCTTTTGGTAAATAAACATGTCTAAAGTTTTTGTCTCATCCTCACATTTTTGTGCACCAGTTTAATATGTTTCTGCATGAGTACACAAGTTCTGAGCTTACTGCTGCTGGGGTTTCTCCCTCCAACAGCTACTTAATGGGAATCATGGTGTGCGTAATTCCTGTGAAGCTGGCTCCACCTCGGCTGAACGGTTTGGCGCGAGCATGATGCAGTATCTGAGCAGTCAGCTGCACTGCACTATCGTATGTCACGCTGTCTGTAAGGATGAGATGGTGACTCGAGAGCGCTCAGGTAAGCACCCGGGTGCCCCAAAGGGCTGTCACGGCACATCACGCTGGAAACAAATCTTATTTTGTGTGGTTCAGCTGAGATCTTCTGAATTTAAGGAAGTATCTATATGTTGTTTAATCACAACAAAAACTCAGAATAGGTCTAATAAAAAGTGAAAACACTAGACTGAACCAAGCAATTTGTAAAGAGGCAGACAGAGATGAAAGAAAATGAGTGTAATTACTGTCTTGGTAAAAATGAAATGAACGATGCATGAAAGAGTAGAGGTAGTCATAACCCCTGACCTTTTCACATTTGATCACAAATGTCTGTATTTTGGGGGGATTTTTGATGGTGGACCAACACAAAATGGTGAATATTTGTGAAGTAAAAGGAAGATGATAAGTTGTGTTTTTTATTTATTAGCTGCATTTCTGGTAAATACTTGTTTTGCCTTTGCCTTGTAGGTGAGAATCCCTGCGTTATGGGCATACAGGGCTGATGGATTGAACAGTACTCAGAATTCTTTTTGTAACTTAACATTTCTTTAAACGTCTCCACAACTTTAGTCCAGTCCTATCTGCTGTGTACCTGGTCTTTGGTAACCTGAACAGATCAGCTGGACTCAGAATAAATATCTTTAAAACTTACTTGACTGTAAATAAAATTCTCTTCTGTGCGATGTAATTGTACATAAAACTGAACAAAATTGAACACAAATGCATGACCACCTTAATATTTTTTAAACCCCCAAAAATAACTGAGCTTCTACTTTTTCAAAACAATTGTGTGCTACTCCATAGGCTAAAAAAAGTAAAAATTAAGAGGTGTAATTGAATTTGCAGGTCATGTGCATTTAATTGTCAATGTAGTGGTTCATAAAGTCAGAAAAATAGAACAAAACTTAAAGACTGTTATTAATTATTAATAGCAAAATTTTTAAAAATAAATTATCTTAAATGTTTTTGAAGAGGAAAATATTATCCAGGCAGGAAGCCATCAGTTTTGAAGTTATGGAAGCTATTCAGCTTTGGTGCTTGTGTATTTGATCTTCCATCCTTTGTTTTTCCCAGTAGAGTCAGACCTGAACACTACATGCACTTGGTAACTTCCAGTATCAATAGAGTCTGGCGGTGACAAGCCACAGAATGGTCCATACTCTTGTCCAGTTGTTGAAATCTAAAAAAAACAAAACATCCATGAGTTAAGAAGAAGATTGATTCTTTGGGTCCCTGACCAGTGCCCTGCCAAACTCAAATATGCAAGAAAACGCCAAAGCATGTAGTAAATCAACTGGCAGAGGGTAAGTCAGTGACAGGTCATCTTAAAGCCATGGGGAGGAATACATTACTTATTCATTGTCTTGTCTACATTAGCCTTGTGCGGTACTGACCTTTAGCATATCATATGGACAGGGGGCATCAGGGTGTCCCTCAATGTCAAAAGGTTCCAAGAAGTCCAGGATTATTCTGAAGCCCTCTGGCAGACTGATGGTGTGATCGCACTGGCTCATGGGCGGATAGGGGTTTGGGTAGCCAGGACTAGTCAGAGCTCCAGATGCTGACGTCAACACCTGGCTTTTGCAGGGCACTGTAGAGCAAACGCAGATTAGATGAAATTTGCACCTGTTAAGGACGTGAGTGGGTTCATACGCATGTTTTGTGTCAATATTCACCTTTTCAGATTTACTTACCCTTAAATCCTGTTAGAGCTTAACAGTTTAGAATATAAATACTTCAGTTTATAAGTATCTTACCCACCTGGAAAATCCAGGAAACACTTTCTGTACCGTTCCAGAGCACGAAGGAATCCTATACCCAGTGTTCACACCTCAGTGAATGATACTGAATTCTAAACATTGGGTTCTTCCTTCAACTGCTTTGTCACGCCGGATTTTTTTAAAGGGAGAAAAGAACATTTCTTTGTGAATTGCTCTCTCCACTGGCACCATAAAAGATTAGATTAATTTTGATCTGTGTTATTGCCCTGGCAAAGTGTGCAGATGAAGTAATGGACAAAAACAAATGAGCTTCCACAAAGAGGCAGAGTTGCTGTAATTTATATAATTAGAACAATCTGTGGGCAGATAATCATTTCTGTCTATTCATTGCATGATTTGTTGTGCCACCGTTTTTTTCCCCTGGCAAAGTATAATAATTTAAGGCACATCAACTGGTAATTGTGATTAATTACCTGGTGCCGGTGCGCTGTAAGTGCTGCACACAGGTATCAATTTTTATAGCCATTTTGAAGTTGCTCTTCCCTGAGGAATCGGCTGTGATTAACCTCACTGTGCACCAGCTGCCAGAGATCAGCAACTGCATGCATCAGTATTTCTTTTCAGCCTGGAATTAACACCTATTACATTATGAAATCCATTTACAAATGGTGGGATCTTACTATATGTAGGTGCATTTTCATCTTGCTTAAAATGCCTTAAAATCTTAACGTCGTGTTAGTGAGGCATTTTGAGGACTTATTTTCACCACATGTGTCAGACAGAAACAAGAGGCTGAGAGGTTCAGCGTGAGTTTATCTGATCTGCTTTACAACTACTAATGCAGTCATTCCCTCATGCCGAGGTCTTTAACACCACACCTCATCTTGAGCCTTCTGAGCTCCTTTGATTGACCCCAAATGAACACGCCTCTTGGGCTTCAGCTTCGGTTGCTCCTACCTGTGCAGGATCTGTTGTTGTCATGGAGAAAGTGTCCCTGCTTGCACGTGCAGTAATAGCCGCCAATGTAATTGTGGCAGAAATGGTCACATACCCGTTCGCCATCTACCGTGGATAGGCACTCGTTGATATCTGGAAGAGACCGACACAAGATGATAGTTTAGTGTTACTCAGCGCATTTGTATCTTTTCATCTACAAATACTCTGAAGATGCATCATGCTAGACTGTCTTAATGAGATGTGTGAGCCTGGAGGTAGCCTTGAGTCTATTAACTGTTTCAACTGTGAATATTTGTTTGGATTCATAACCTTGAGCAGTGTAAGCCAATACTGCTTTAGCATATGAGCCATACTAACAATTAATTTATTTCCATTGCACTATTTAGTGTAATAATGTAATATCAACCAGTTGAGGTTTGATGCTACAGCAGGTCAAGTTGCTGCTACTTAAAACAACCTGTAAAGAACATAAAGCGTGAAGGTATGGTCCTTGTTACCATACACCTCAAAGAAATAAAAGAACTCCAATAAGCTCTGAGTAAAATGTAAACAGATAACGCAGAACCCCCCTCACTATTTTTGTTTAAGTGTGCCATCCATCCACCCACTCACATTCGGTATGTTTAGCATGCTTCAAAGTGTAGCAGTGTATGTTATGTTGTCTGAAGGCTCAGAGTCATGGTTGGTTTCCTCAAAATGGTAGAAAAGCTCTCGTCTAGACATTTTTCACATGCATTAAAAACACACTTGATAACGTTCAGCTGCAGGTCTGAAGCTCGGCAGTGATGACAAACAGAAGAGCTCACATCACTATCTTTATGTCTTTATAGTGGTTACATGTTTGCTATGCAGACCTATTCAATAAATTAGAACATAGGTCACGAGTCTCATTTGTCGGATTAAAAGTACCTTTTGAGCAGGTATTAAACATGCTGTTCATTAAGCCAACATTTCTTTTTAAAAAAAACTTTTTTATTGATCTGATGTAATACACTAATTTTAGTTGCCATCTCCTCATGAGCTGTAGGCAGAAAGTCACTAAGACTAAAAGAAATAAAGGTATTAAAACAGGTAGTTCTTGTCTAATTAATCTACAATTTTCTACATAATGATGGAGTTAGTGAAATAAGTGAACTTTTTCATAATGTTCTAATTTACTGAATGGGTCTGTAGGATTCATTGTAACATCCTGACATTAACTTCTCGGGCTTTGAATTGTCAAGCTCCTTTTTATGTTAAACAGACTTGTTTATACTCCACCTAGAGACTGGGCTCTCGTGCTTTTGTATTCAACTCTGTCTTTCAATGTGCTGCTGAATATATTCTCACTCATATTTAGTTTTCCTTAAGGTCTTTTGAAATATTAATTCATATTTGTTGTTAATCAGCTGTGTTTAATTTGATTTTTGCCATTGTTTATTCATGTTCTGATGTTGATGCTCTTACTGTGAACAATGTCATTTTTATTTTTGAAAGATGCTATTATTAACATTTACGTACAAACTATTACAACGCAAACATCAATAAGATGTTAATTAAACCAGTCGCCATTTAAAAAAACCCCGATGGAAATAAAAAAGATTTTTATTCATCCTACTGGTTTTCTTTCAAGTTTAATTTGCATCAGCTTGCAAATTGAAAATCAATACTACTTTAAAGCCTGGTCAGAGCAGCTACTTGTATAGCGATTTGAATGGATGCCATTTACTGATAGGGAATTTCAAAAGCACTACATTTTATTGAGGGGTCTCAGAGTAAAGAGGTTGAAATGCATATCTATGGCTTCTTTGAGCTTATCATATAAAAGAGCAAAAAGGTAAAATTAAAAAATGTTAAAGAAGTGTCTTTGATTTATAGCAGTAGGTTTGTCTTCTGAATGGACCCACTTTTGTAGAAAAGGGGTACAACATGACAACGGTTGGATGGAGGAGTACCTACATTTCTTCAAACAAGTTTTAACATTTTATTTGTACTTCTGTCAGTCTTTCTCATAAGATGTGTACGGCTTGAAAGCTGACTGTGCCTACGATGATCTAATAGTCCCATTGTTTCTACATGAACTTTTAAAACATTTATTATAGCTGCTGCTGATGTCCTATTTGCCTTCTGGGGACAAACGTCACATTTTTGCATCACCTTCTGAGGTGTAAAACGCTTGGAAGCCAGTGAATCGGCCTTCGTTAGAGTAGTCACTCCTAAACACCACCGACATGACGTTCCCGGCTGACATGATGATGGTGTTCCTGGGGGTGCTCTCGTGGTTCTTCTCCTCCTCGCCACAGAACCGCAGGGTTTCATTCCCTTCCGCCAAAACCTGTTTTGACAGGGTTGGAGGCCTCTTTGGTGAGCAAGGAGTTCCGGTTTGCACAAATGGGGCTTTGTTTAGATGCAGCTCACCTGGATGTGGTCGTACTCACACTGATTGGAGGGCTCCAAGCTGAAGTGGGTGAAGTAGAGCTTGATGCGGTGGCCGTGCGGAGAGGTTATGTTCCAAACCACGAGCTGGTTGTTGGGGTATGGCTGCGGGAATTCAGGGGAGGCGAAGCTGCCGTATAACCCGGTCATTTCCACACTCAGTGAGAAACCAAGGAGGGAAGACAGGACAAATACACAGATGCCACTGCAGAAAATTAGGTGGGATAGAAGCAGATTGGAGGAATCACACTCTGAAAAAAAAAAAAGAAGAGCTGACACTCACCTGGTCATGCTCGCTTCACAGTCCTGAAACGCTGCCTGCTTTGGAACAGTTTACTCTGACTAATGGGGAGGTAAATGAACTCAGCTGTCCCAGCAGGCTGACATTTAGGTAAACAAAACGAGACAGACACATGATCTGTGTGTCATCCTCCCTCCACCTTCTCCTGTCACACAAATCTATCAAACTGACTGATGTCAAAACTGTTCAGGTTCAATTTTAGGCTTCAATTTCCTCCTGTTGTGCTTCATTTATCATTATCAGTTATTGAACACAATATCATAAACATTTTAAACTTTTAATCGTTTATTTTAAGCCTTTCTTTCTGGTGGTGAATCTGTAATAGAGCATACAACTACAATGTGTTTCAAAGGAATTTTGATTTGAAAAAAGTTGTTGCTTTGAGTTCAAGTTTCAGGATGTGGATGGAGCCTCCTTGGTTGATCAGCTGTTTCTCTGTGGACACCAACAAAAGTGATCCAACATTTTACTTCTTCGTTCTTGTTTGGCTTTTTTGACAGTGATGGTGTATGTGAGCCTCTAATTATATTTTTGAATAAAGATATCAAAATATATATTTTTTGCACCCCATGCTTGTTTTTGGAAATCAGTGAGGATGAGTCCATGTAACATCACTGAAAGTACAAAATTATTATGATATATATAATAGACTGAAATATTCTGACATAATTCTGTTACATTTTGCCTAAGATAAAATGTTATTTTAATATTGAGATGTAAAAATAATAATTTTGGCAAATATCTACTGTTAAACAAGAAATCAGGGTAAAGCCTGTATATATTAATAGACTGTAAAGCATCCATCATAATTTGCATACTTTGATGCCCTGTCAATCTTGTTTAGATATGATGCTGATGAAACTTGACTCATCCCAATAACTAATTATGATCCTGTTCCTTTGATAGCTTTGCTCTAAGGGTACTAAATACCCTCCTTCCCCTTCACCAACCAAAAAAAAAATGATTTAATATATTTTAGCTACAACATTTTGAACTAAAGCATTTTCTTTGCACTTATTCACTATTACAAAGTCTGACAAAACAGACAAAACAACATGTTTTTGGTTTATCAAACCAGATTGCTACATAATTTACATTTGTTCTCATAAATCTGCATTTTGACGAATGCTGTAGCCACAGGTTTATTATGAAAGCCATTTTAATGAGGGAATTGCAGAGGGTTTGTCCTGTCTGTTTTAATGGAACATGGATATAGATGTTAGTCAGAAGCAAGCAAGGCTTTTCAGCCAGCAACAGTTGTCTGATAAGTAGCTTTTAATAACCAAAGCCCCTTTTTCCCCTATCACTGCAGCACTAATGGCTGGTATTTGACGTGAATTGCAATAATTATCCCCATGAATATCAATGTTAATTTGCGATATCAAAGGACCTTTTTGATGGTACTCGTTCTCAGGCATGACCTTTCGGCTCCCCTTATTGTAGAGCTGGTGGGATGTTGGAGACAGAGAGCAGTCTATGTATGTTGCAGATGTTTTCTGCTCAGACGTCATCCACCTTTTTGAGGCTTTTAATCATCCGGCGTGACACATCAACAGAACTGACACCCCCTGACTTAACAAAACGCAGCTCTGAAAGTACAACCACATTATTAAAAAAAAAATCAAAAATGTTTAATTTGTGAGCTTGGTTCAGCACCACAATCTCTAATTCTTGCTGACTTTAAATAGATTTGAAACTTTTAGACATTTAAGGCCAGAGAACATACTCAGACCTTTAGGGAAAGAAAGATCGTATTGCTTGTGGACTTAAACATCACTTGTCAGTCCATCAATAATATTCTGGGAAGTCTTCTATTTTAGCAATCCGAAATAAGTTGATCTAATCTGCTGCAATATAGTTTAGCTTTGCTTTGGAAACAATTGTGTAAACCCATCTGTATACTAACTCTTTCTTGTCTATATCTAAAATCAGAACAACATTTAACAACTGGAACTGTGACTCAGAAAAGGTCAGATGAGGACCAATGCTTATCTCACCATCATGCACAGAATAGAAGGAGATAAAAAATACTATGAAGCTCACTGTCAGAGGACTGTAGAAAGGTCTGCAATGTGGATGGCGTTCAAGCAACGTTCTTCAAACTGAAGCAAAATCTTAAAAGTACCACATAGACACAAAAAACCATCAATTGAAACAAGATATAATGTCTACATGTATTTTATTTTGCGAGACTAAAGTTTGTTGACATGATCATTTTGCATGTCTAGTAAAGCAGTGCCTGGGCTATCATTAGAAATACTGTTTTGTTTTTAAACATCAACATTTCAGAACACATAATCTAGTTAAAACAGAGCAACAAAAATTCCTGTTTTTGTTATAAATGCAGGATTTTTGCCTTTGCTGACTGAAGGTTCACATTTTAAATGCCATTTGCAGTGTCGGTACTGAAATGCCATAGATGTGGTAATTAGAAGTTTTAACACAGTCATAATGAACTTCATAATGAACTGCTTGCTTGTTTCATTGACCGTCTCTTTGGTTGTTCGCTGCAGCCTGTGCCGATTTATAAAGTGGAAACTAATCCTCGAAAAAAAGCCCTAAAGCACCTTTTTTTTTCTCCATTCCCTGCGTTTGATTGGTCATGACCATGGTTGTGCTTTTCTCCTCCTTAGCTCATATTTTTACGAGTTTAGCAACCATTTTGTTCAGCTGTGAGTGGCTTTGGGCTGAATGTGGAATTCAACAGAGACCAAACATACAGATGAAATGAAAGAATCGCAAACTAATTTGTTTTGGAAAGCTTTTTATGCAATTCCAAACCTTAGGAGTACAGATGTGACGTGTCTTAAGTACAGTTTTCAAATCTCTAATAACCTGGTTCATGATATGTGGTTTGAAGCGTTTTACTTACAGTAGCAAATCCTTCTGAATGGCTTTACGTAATGGGATCATGAAACCACAGACAAAAAGTCTATCTAAAAACTGGTTGGTTCTGCACTGCGGTAACGTGGAAGAAGATGTGCTAGGTGAATAATTGCTTTGTGCAGCAGATAGAGGAACACACAGAAAAATGTCTGACATATCTCATTTCATCTTTGACAATAGTCTGATGAAACTAATTGAAGTTTGCAGCCAAAATTTCCATTGTTATATGTGGGAGAAAAAAAAAAGTGAGGAAAAAAGCTTCTGATTTTGAAAACACCATCTCAACTGTGATGCAAAGGAGTGGTGGCATCATTTTCATTGTGTGTTTGTTTCAAACATCCATGGAGATGTTTGAAGCCATATCTCCTCACAAAATAGATGACATCATAACAAAACAAAAAAAATGTATGTGGAGATATCAAACCAGTATCTCAAGGAAATCTGTCTAAACATTTTAAAAAAGAATTGCTAATCCCAACTGACCTGGAAAACAATTTTTAATGTGCCTGTTTAATATCTTTATTAAATAGACAAACAAACTACGCAGAGTTTATTTGATTTACAGGTGAATAATTTACAGCAAGAAACCTGGGTGCAAAATGAAACAAAAGGTTATGAAACAAAAGGTTATTTAGACGCAAAATGTGTGCTTATCAAATGTTCAAAAATCAAGAGTTGGGATTAAGTCTAAATATACTGCTCAAAAAAATAAAAGGAACACTCAAATAACACAATATAACTCCAAGTAAATCAAACTTCTGTGAAATCAAACTGTCCATCTAGGATGTGTTATTTGAGTGTTCCCTTTATTTTTTTGAGCAGTGTATATTATAATGTGCATTTGCGTCAGCAAAACGTCAATTTGCAACACGATGTTCAGTCTGTACAAGTACCATGGGCATATAAATCAGCTTGCATTTTTATAAAAAGCAGGAACAAACACAAGGCTGCAGCTGTTTTGATTTCAGCATGATCAAATCTTACACCTCCATGTGCGCAACACAGACGCTGCGCTCACGGCTCTGCTCCACCTGCTCGCTGTGCCATGTGGTAATGAAGTGCTTCCTTATAGGAAGTCTAGTTATACCGACAAAAGGGTGTAGCGACTGTCAGCATCCGGGAGTCATAAAAGAGAGTTGAATGTGATGTTGAGAGAAATGCAGCATCACAACCCAGAAGAAGAAGGAATAGAAAAATGTGTTGTTTTTAACATTGTTTAATTTGAACCTCTCTGGACCCCAGAAGACCTGAACTTTAAGCTTTTGTTCAAGTTCCAGCTACACATCCTGACAGTATGTGTAGCTCCTCTCCTCTCTTATGCACGTGTAGGATGTATAAGTGTAATATTTGTTACACTTTCTCAGCATATTTACCCTCATTCAGCCATCTTTATTTCTTTTGTGTTCCACCGGCTGCAAGCGCAGCAATTGTAACCACCCACCAGCTGTAAACTGTAATTAAGGACTTGAAGAAGTGGGGATGTGTCAGCAAAGATGAATGCCAATGAACAATACTGAGTTAATCCACTGTTATTTGCTCTGCTGTTGCTGTGCGAAGTTTATGTTTCTGCAGCTCGCTTTCTGCTCAATAAAACACGCAGCTTTAAAGCAGAATATCCCCAAGTGTCAGGTAGACTCTTATTTGTCTTTACTACAAGAGGTCAAATAATGCTTGTGAGGAAGTGAATTTCTTGCTCTATGTGGCATGACTTGAGCCTGGAGGCCTGATGTTCAGCGGGCGAGCAAACGGGGATTTCAATGGATGTCATCAATACTATTTACATTTTCCTTTGTTCTGCGGAAAGGCTCGTTTATATGTTTCCATTATTGCTGCTATTGTTGTAACATACACGCAGCAAATGGCACAGACTGAAGGTACTCCTGCAAATGCCTCACAGCGATCTCTTGCGAAAGACTGTTCGATTTTCTGTTGCTGCTGTTGGATTTTTTTTTTCCCACTTGTTTTTTTAAAAGGTGATTTTTAAAATGACACACAGTAGGAAAGTGAGGACCTGGAATATGCTTGAGCGTTCAAATGACTGCAATAAACAAAACCACAGCAGGAAGTTTTAATTCAAAGGTGCTCTAAAAGTTGCAGTAAAAGTTCATTAAAAGTGTAAACTTTGCATTAGTCAGTAATTAATGACACTTTTAATGCAAAGTTCCATTAAAATTTGCATTAAGTCAATTATGCACACATGTTCAAAAAAAGTGTTACCACATATGCTCTGGGTTAGTTTCAGTACGGAGAAACATATTATGTATCCTATGCATAACACTTTATATCTACCTTACTCGAATTCCTTTTCCTTGCCTTACTTCATTCCTTGATTCCAGTTTGTTCTTTGTTTTTATTTGGACCGGGTGTGTTGAGAACACACACAGCTAGAGACATGAGGAGAATACACCCGGTCCAACTGCACAACTTCATTTTTTGGCACAGAAATGCCAGAGAGGATATAGTTAGGCATAAAATTATTCATACCACTGGCATATTTAGATTTAAAGTCATCATCATCATCATTATCATCATCATCATCATCATCAAGAAAGTTTACTTCTGCTAGAAAATTACATTCATATCTCAGAAGATGATGAAACAATGCCCAACTTTATTGTTTTTAATTAATATTCTAGCAAAAATTGGCATGTTGAAAAATCAGTTATCTCCTTCTCAATAATCAATGAAAAGGCATTCCTTGTCATTAGAACTGCTTAAGGCTTCTCATAATTGCTGACCCATATTTTGCATGTTTCCTCTGATATTCTGAAACTTTATCTTTGTAAAAGGCTTCACTATCTATCATTCCAATCAGGACTCTTTCGTTTAGAGGAAACATGTTGTTTATGCTGGACCTAACCGTGTACAGTCACTCCAGGATCTCCTGCTAGCGGCATAAGCCTTGAAAACATCCTGGATGTGGATCTGAAATATATTTATAGTCCAGTATGCTCTCTTCTTCATTGAAGACGTCGACATTAGCACATCATTTGCCAAAAGCAAAAATGGGATATTGATATTCCCAAACATATTAAATGGAGTTGTGCTAAGTCTGTAAGCATCAGAGCTGTGTGACTAGAGATAAGTTGTTGCAGTACATCTGAATAAATATATGTAGAGATAAAATTAACTAGGATAAAATGTCTAAATGAAGAAGGGATTATCTTTAAAAAAAATCTCCTCATGTCTCTAGCTGTGTTTTGCTGCGAAGCGTCCCAGATTTGAAACCCACACGTTCAGAGTGTGTAATTTATTTCTCCTCATGCTCCCTTGCATCCCCAGATGCTAATCAACACCAACATCTTCCTGATGAATCGATGCTGAGTCTTTTGTGCCGGAATTCATTCCTGACGTCAGGCCCATTACTCTTTCAATTTACCCTGGCGTGGCTCTTTTTCACAGATAACAAATACGGCCATTTCCTTGCTAATTCAAACAGGCTGCTGCTTTAGAAATGCAGCGAACTGCCGCAAGGCAGTAAAGCAGTCGGTGACGTTGGTGAGAAACACTTTGATGAGAAATGGCACACAGGTGCGCCTCTCGTCTGCTGAATTCTTTCCTGCACTGTGTGACCCTTAACGGCGTTGTGTTTTCGCCCTCATTGTGACCCGAAAAGGGACTCTGGTTTTAAAAGCAAGGTGCTGATGGAACATTTCACATGGATTTGTTAGTCTAAACAAGGGACTTTTCGTCACACTTTCACTGTTTGACAAGAATTTTCAAACAAAAACAAAAATAAGTAAAGCAAAGAAAAATTTCAGATTTTTTCTTACCTCTAGTAAATCTCTACCTTCATTTAGTGTGCATTTAATTAGCTAAAAAGCTAATGGCTAGTACAAGGCGGGTGATACCACAGTTAGCTTCAACTATCTTAAAAGAACTTCAATATCACCATTATCAGTTTTATATTGTGTGATTCTTTTCTCATAAATTAATATTAATATATTTAAGAAACAAATATTGGAGGCTGTGCACAAGTGATCTTGAGTGAAACATACTGTGAACAGAATATATAAAAATAAAAAAATTAGCAGCAGTAACTGATATAAAGTAAAGCAGTAAAAAAAGGAAAAATATTACAGATGTCTAAGTAGGCATTAAGGGGAATAACGGTTCATAAATACATGATGTAAATATTTAGTACAGTCTTTTCAATGCAGATCAGTACAGTGTTCAATCTGAATTAATACAGTGCTGTTTTACAGTGTTGTTTTATAGCCAAGCACATAAATGTTTATATGCAGATTTAAAAATGCGACACTAAAACAAAACAGTGTGGTCTCCCCACTATCACTAAAGACAGCTGTTTTAGAAAAATGGAGGTTTCTTTTTCAGCTACAGTGATGACAAAGAAGGAAACCATAAAGGAACCAAAGATCTGTCAGCATTTTAACTTAATTACTGACATGAAACAACAACAATAGAAACACTACCGGCACTGGTGAAAAGTCCAAATCCTGGTGCCTCTAGCAGCATTCAACCAGCCTAAAATGCTGCACAGCTCCAGGATTTAACTTTCCTAACTTTAAAGGTAAATAAAAGGACAAGTGAGTGCACCAGAATTGTCTTGACAACAAACAACTCCACAGGGATATAAAAATTGTTTTTATTGTCAACTGTCAGCACAGTCTCATTAAAAAAATAAAAATAACACTTGGACATTTTTAAGTAATTTTATATCTTAATTTGTCCGGGAGTTATTTATACCAAATTTTCCTTCTTTAACTACAAGTGATCTAACCAAATCTTCACTCGTTTTCTTACAAGCAAGCCACTCTTTTAAAATATAATAAAAACATATGGATATGTCAAAAAGAGTCACCTACTGCAGGTAAGTTTACAAGTTTTTAATAAAACCTCTCGTCAGACATTGAGAAATATTCCTTTAAACTCCAAAAAAAACAAAAAAAAAACAAAAACAAAAGTGATGATCAGTGAGTATTAGCCTTACTCACGCTCTCATTATGGGAATTTGAATGCAACTGCCACTGTATGAAATTGAAATTGTGCCAACAGGACATCATTCAAAGAGTCAAATGATGATATTAATGGGGGTCACTTCTTGTATAATTGATTAAACATTTTCAGGTCTGTTAGGCTTGAGACAAATGACAACTGGCCTCAAGTATTACACATGGATTTCCAATAGGAGTAATGGTGTGACTCTCTTGTAAGTGACCGTGACTTCACATGCCATTAATAACCGGCAACCGTCACTGTAACCCACGCTGCTGCAGTGACATTTAGCTTCTCCAAGTCCCTTTTCTTCCTCCTTTCCATGTTATATCCTGACCAAATGACATAGAGGGGATTCCAAGTGGTTGAAGCAACTCCAATCTGGTGTATTGCTATCCCACAAAGGCCCAATTGTCCTGAAAATAGCCCAATCCTGTAATGCCTCGTGGGAGAAAATAACATTACTTGAGATCCTCAACTGCTGCACGAGCAACAAATCTGTTAGCTGCAAAGTGCCGAGGCAAACATGAACAGTTTATATGGCTAATTAGGAAACTATCCCACTTGTGAGTAGGGACAAACACGACACAGAACACGCTTCGGCATTTAAACAAAGCACTCGTAATTTTTGTGGCGCTGTTTACCCAGCTTGGAGACCCTGGCTTCTAATGCGAACATTATGAAGGATTCTGGGTCATGACACCGAGTTCCAGAGCCAAACTAATGAACTGTGACCTATTACTGTTGTTTTATGTAATAATGTGGTGGCTCCCAGCCATTACAGCTGAGGCAATACAATAATAAACAATAACATTGCACTTAAGGGCCATGGGCTGTATGCAAGTTCACCACACAAGACTCCATCGCTAAAGAAAAAGCATGTTGAATCTCATTTAAAGTTTGCTGCACAACATTTGTACAAACGCATAAAATACTGAGTGAACAAAGTATGGTCAGGTGAGAGCTAAATTGAACAATTTGGATGCCATAACACACTCTATGTTTGGAGGACAAAATGCACATAACCCCAAAAAACACCACACCGACAGTGAAGTGTGGAGGCGGGAACATCATGGTCTGGGGCTGTTTTTCTAAAAATGTTACAAGCAAACTTCATTTATTTGAAGGAAGGATGGATGGAAACTTTAGATTACTGAGACATTCTTGATTTAAAAAAGCAGCAAAAAACTGCTGCCATCTACCAGAACGATAAAGATGAAAACAGGGTGGACGTTTCAGCAAGACGACGATTCAAAACACAGAGCAAAGGAAGCTCTTAAATGGCTTCGGAGAGAGAAATGACAAACAAATACTTTTGTACCAAATATTGAATAAATATCAGTAAGTGTGTTCTGATATCTGATACCTCGGAGGTCTGCATGAGTTAAATTTGTAGAGTCAAAACCTCAAAGGTCTGGTGAGGACATTTTGTAGTGTCTTGCCTCATATCTCTTTTCACGCCACAGGAAAGACCCCAAGCTGCTAAAAACAACCACAAACCAGAGTTTTAATTTACTGGATTTTCACTTCGTTTTTTTTAATCAAAGCTTTAAAAACCGTATTTTACTTTCACGGCACAGACCTTCTCCATCCTCCAAAGCGGTAGCAACCACAAAGAACGGGGTCACCACAGTACAAGGCGTTGCTTTCTCGAGCCGGTGACAGCTCATTTTCCAAGCCACGGCTTTAGCACCGAAAGAGCAGAGGGGCTCAGTAATGATCAGCTTTTAGCGCTGGCACTCAGCAGCTGAATAAGCCATCAGGCATCATTAGGTCCTGCTGGGGGAAAACAATCTCTTCATTTCCATTGGTGCTTCCAAACAGGGAAACTCTCTGAGACAAATACATCAGACACACTTAAATTTGTGTGTTGTGTGTCCTCGAATGCTAGGACTCCAATATCTGATTTCTCTGATGACATAGGTCTTTGTAATGCTCTTGAAAAGCTTAACTTGCTTGTTACTTTATTGGGTACACCAAAAACATCAGTTGTTTTCTGTTAAACAGACACAGAAAACATGTCTGTTAAACAGCGGAGGACAGTGAAATTATATTTTCCTCTCAAAAACAGCTCTAATTACCCCTGAGCCTGACCAAAACCTGTTATATACATAGTAACTCTGGGCATAGCTCCACCTAAACGGGAATTCTTTGAAAAAGCAACGTATTTCTTTTGCCTCCATGTGCCTGAGCTTGTCAGCAACGCTACATTTGTTTAAGGCTACAATCTAAATCTAAAAATGTCACAGCTGAACAAAATTAGCCTTGCTGACAGGGATGAATTAGACTGCTGGAAGCAAGGTGTGCAGAGTTAATAAAGTAAACTTGCACGTCTGTATGGCTTGCAGGAAGTTTCGCAAAGCAAAAACGCACACATCCTCTGGGTAATCCGATACAGATATGCGACATAATGAGTTAGAACACACGGCTGACACCGTCTGTCGTAAAGTTACAAACATGTAAGTGTTTTTCTTCCATGTGAATAAAACTTTGCGGTGTTTATTTTAGGTGAGGGGGGACACAGACCGCCTTTCAGTGGAAAACTGTCACACGGCCTGCCGGTTCACACCTGTGATCAGAAGCATTCAGCCGAGCAGTGGGTGTTAATTTGGCCTGTCTTGGCTGACGGAGGCCAGGTTAGCAGACCATTTGATGTTAACCGTTTCTAAATGCGCACCCGGCCAGGATGAAAATTAGTCCTGACACACCTGTTAAATCCAAAGAGAAACATAGTAATCTTGGAGCACTCAGGGGGATGAGACAGCTGTGTTTTAGTAGGTAGGGTTTTTGGTGAAAGTAATAAATTTAAGAACTTTGTATAATGAATTAGTTTTTTTTTTTTTTTTTTTTTTTTTTTTTTAGAATTTGCACATGTGGACTCTAGAAAAGAGTGAAGGATGTCAGTTCGCTCCAGATACAACTTTGGCACATACAAGTATACATGGGAGGAATAAAAAGTAGCAGATAATTAATATAGCCCTTCACTGTTATTATTAACAACTGAAACTTCTGTTGTCAGTTTATATTGTGAATATTCTTTCCCTTGTACTGTGCTGGTTGATGAATGAAACCTGAACAAATAACTCTTGCATTTTGCATATTGTGGCATTGTCATTTTGGAGATTCCACATCATGTGACTCTTTGTCCTTTAAACTCACAGAGGAGAAAAAAAACCTAACAAATGTAGTTATTCATGATGCTCTCTTAGAGAAAAACTCACACATTTTTAGTTCTAAAATGTTTCTAAATGGTAAATAGGTAAATGGTGTACATGCTTTGTAAAAACACAACCGACGGTGTCAAGTATTTTTCTAAAGGGAATTAATTAATCAACTTTAAATCCATTTAATTGCATATGTAATACCAAAGGTAAGAATAGTAAGAAGATAAAGAAGAAGACTTTTCCCTCTGGTTTCTCAGAAACGGAATGTTCTTTACTGTGAAAGCAAATAATGAGAGTGGTCAAGACTATATAGCTGATATCCTGATTTAACACAGAGTTATTTAAAAACACACTCACATCCCGTGAAGTTTATCCCCTGCACATGTAATCCGGGTGTGCTCACTTTGAAGTTGTTTTTTTTTCTGCCCCCCTCTCTCAGGTGGAGAAACAGCAGCGAAGTCTTTGTTATTTTTAAACACCCGCACATATCAAGTCACATTTAAATTTGAATTACACAGTTAGGCCTGAGTACTTCTTTCCCTCCCTCATCATTCAGATCAAAAGGAAAGCCAGTAAAATGCTTTGCTTGCAGCCATCAGCTTTGATGTTGCACCTCCGCGTGTTCATTTGCGCTGCGAGGCATAAAGTCAGGAGTGGACGGACGTCAAATTGTGCCATGTTTAAAATGTTGAGGTGATGCAGACTGGTGTCAGATACTATTTATTTTTCTGTTTTTTTTTGTTTTTGTTTTATTCTAAAAACTGATTCGCCTGGGTTGACAATTTTTATTCTTATTCTTAGGTTTTTAATTTTATTTTAACATGTCTCAAGTTTGTCTCTCACTGTCTGAAAATGTGCAATTTATATTATTTTTCCCTGTTTTCTTTCAAACATAAATAAGACTAAATGATCCTCGGTGAAGGACTGTAATTAGTCAAGCCCAGAAGAGGCTTTGTCTGCTCAGCGTCATTAAAGGAGCAGGGCTCCAAGTGGATGCAAGCACCGTGTAATTATTTAGCTTTTGAGATTCAAAGCACTATCACTTACCATCAAGAGAAGATTTCCCTAAAAGACAGACCCCACCGACGACAAGGTGTTCTCTGCACATGTTCCAAACACGAGCACAAAAGTAAAACGAAAGGATGTCTTTATTGCCAAACCTGTAATTGAATTCAAACTGCGACTGGAAAATGATCATGATTATGAATCATTAGCTGCTATTCTTCTGGGCAGAGAGCTGGTGAGTCTTTAACTGAGCTGCAACAGAAGTTTGTTTTTACTCTGGCACTTTGGGACTTTTATAGAGTCTTAAAAGTTCATTACTTTGGCCTGTGAGAATTATTTACTTGTCTTTTTTTAATGAGTTGTTCTGTATTTTTGCTAAAACATTGATGAATTATATGTATTGCTTTAAATACATATAAAAAAATAAAAAATACACCAAGGACAAATTCCTTCTATGTATGAACATATTTGATCAAACAGAGCTTGATTCTGACTCTGTTGTTTTATTCAATGACTTTAATTAAAAACTGTGACTGTTTAAAAAGTAAAAATAAAATGAAAATCAACAAATCTTTGCAGATGGCTCCTTCCCCACAGCCTGGAGAAGTTTCAAGAAATTGACAGTTTTTTTTATAATGTTGGACAGCAAGTGTCTTCCCCTTTAGCACATCTGCAGAACACCTGCATCACCGGTGTGAGCAGCACTTGCACAAGCTTGATTAACGCTGGTAGAACGACTCTGATTGGTCGTTTCGAAGTGGGAGCGGATGAACTTTTCCAGGTTGCAATAGGACCACTCACAGATTATCTCTCATATTTCACTCTTAGGACATATTGTCAGTTTTACCAAATATGTAAAAATCTATACATTTTTTAAAAAGTTACCTATTGCAGTAATCTACAACCAGAAACAGCCTCTTGGTTTCTCACTTTGAAATTCTGATTTCAGAAAACCCTTTGGTTAATTTTCCAAGCTGAAAGTTAGAAATTTTAATGGATGGAGAAGGAAATTGCTTCTTTCAGACAGGCATGCAGTAGTTAAGCACTGCTTTGTATCTGTACAGCAAATAGTAATAGAAGTAATTCAATAATGTTATGATTTAGTAATATTATTTTGCACTTGTATGTGCAGGGAAAGACCTCACGAATCTCATAAAGGACTTGTGTGATTATTAGCTACATGACAACTAAAGGAAAACCCAGCTTGTTTGAACGGTGTCAGCAAGATATCATTTGTAGAAAATCTCTTGAGTCACAGAGGAACGGATTTGAAATCAGGGTTTTATTATACCTCTCAGCATATCTCTCAGAGTAACAAACAGCCTGAATTAAAGAGCTACGATATGAAAGAGTGTTGCAGTTGCTGTGTAAATAATGAGGCAGTCGGTTGGTGTCTTGTTTACTTCAGGAACGCCAAAGTGTGTTGATAGGGTCAGGCTGAGAAGACTTCATTACCTCCACATGCAGCAGAAGCCTTTGCTGTCCCCAACAAGCAGCTTGCACTAATCAAACAGGTCACATCCATGAAACCTCAATGCAAAATGACTTTCTGTTTTCAAAAGCTAAGCGTCTTCTGACCACCAGGCATAAGCAAACTATGCCAAAGTTTGAACTAACCAGAACCAAACACTGATATGTGCAGTTTTGCAGTTTTTATGAATGAAAACAAAATTTGTAATTACAATTTGAAATGTACTATCACATGCTTTTTTGAAACAACTAGAGGTATACTTTGTACACTTTAAGTACAAGGCTTTTAGATAATATAAACATGCTTGATTAGTATATCTTAAGTGTATAATTTTTGTTTTTAGCTTTCATGTTTCAGCATAGTACATTCACCTGAATATCATATGTACTACCTCTTATTACAACAGCATAGTAACAATGGAAACTGAATATTAAGTTTTAACATACAGCTAAAGCTTAACTGTATGCTATAAAAAAGTCTACACACCACTGTTTATATCCTAATAGGAGACGCAGATAAATTATCTCCTATCTTCCATATTTGACGCGACCTGTAACCAACTAAATTCAGTTTAAAAATGTTTGATTGGGGAAAAGGTATGTTTAAAAAAATATCATTAAATATGGTGAATATGTGAGCGCATACTCTAATAACTGGGGATGTGGACCCGTGCTGACTAGGAGTTTGTAAACTGGGTCATCGTTTAACATTCTTCTGATTTACTCCACATGAAGTCCAGCTCTTGTCGTCGGCTTTCCTGACATTGCAGTGAAAGTCGTGGTTCATTCACTATGAGCTCCCAAAGCACCACAGGGATAATTTGTTTTAGATGTTATTTATGTGATGCTTCAATTTGGCCAAATGGTTTTTGTGGCTCCAACTGCATTTATTCATTATTCATCAGTAGATGGACAGGAAGCAGAGGAATCTAACCAGGAACACCTGCGCTGAGGACTGTAGCCCCTGCATTTAATGCGCCTGCTCTTCCACTGAGCTGTGTATCACCAATCCGTTTCAACAGCCCTCCACATATTGAGTTAATGTGTCTCATAAAAAAATTTCTACTTTTGCTCATCATTCTGTTGAACTGAGCAGAATCTATTTTCATATTAGTTTTTGTAAAACATCCTGGTTTAATGCTGTTTTCTGGTGAGTGTTGCATTTGTAAAGATATGATTAAAAAAAAAGTGTGATGTGTCCTCTGTGACATTTATCACCACAAAGGCAGTGTTTTGTAGATAGAAAAGGATATTTCCACAAATGTTACCACAATTTTAGTCACTTTCCAAAGCGAGAAATAAATAAATAAATAAATAAAATTAAATTAAATTAAATTAAAAATTAAACATCAGCCATTGTTTTTGCATTTGATCTGACTTTGTATTTGAACTCTAGAAGCAGGTGAAAAATATGACCTCCTGTTTAATTTTTTTTTTTTTTTTTTGCAGAATTAACTCCCACTGTTTTGTCCAACATTATAATCCATGCTTTTTATTAAGCCTGAAATAAACCGGTACGGTACAATACATAAATACATAAATACATAAATACATACATTGTGTACATAAATAGTCAGTATTCAGACATACACACTGTCTCAGTGAAGTCCATCAATGCTGCACAGGTGTAGATGATATGTGCAGCTGAGATCTACTGCAGTTCATGTTGAGCAGAGGAGCGGGGGAGAAAAAAACAAAAACAAAACAAAAAAACAAAACAAAACGGAGGTACAGAGCCAGGCGGGTTTTGGGCTCTGTTAACACGAGGTGAACGTTTTCCAGAAGAAGTTTTTACAGGGCGCTTTGCGGTCACGCTGAGGCAGTGATAGCCTGTTGTAGACGGCCCTCTCCTCCAGGCGGGACTCCAGCGGCTCCTCAAGGTCCACAGGAGCTGCTTCGCCCGGCAGCATGTTGGTGTCCAGAGCTCCATCTAATAAGCCGGACACCAGCTTCAGGATCAGCTCTTTACGCTCTTTACTCAACTCCTGAGAAACCAAAAAAAAAAAAAAAAAAGAAGAAGGAAAAGGCAATACAGAAATTATTAGACAAATTAATATTTTCACTATTAGTATTTTTTGTGTTTATCTATTAAGAATCAGCAGGATTAAATAAGAAGTGCAATAAGTCTGACAATTTAAATGTATTTATTTTATAAAAATAGCTTATTAACATTCTGTTACCTACTTTTTAAAATTATCTAGCACTTTTTTCGATAATGAAATTAGAACACTTATCAGAAATAAGAATTACCATCAGAAATTAATATCACCCATGTGTTAAATATCCTCACCCTGTTCGCATGGATGGGGCTCCTGTCCTCCAGAGGAAGCACACCGGCTGCTTTTACGCTGAACAGAACGCCCATGAGAGCTGCTAACACCACCAGGAGCTGCATGTTGTGGCAGGAGTGCAGTACAGGAGCAGGAGACAAGAGTGTATGACAGTGTGCGTGTCTGCGTGTGTGTGTGTAAGAGATAATCTGAGCAGCTCAGACCGACTGAAGGTCCAGGTGGAGAGCGGTGGTGGTGAAGAAAGAGTGCTGCAGTTGGTGGCAGCTGCTCATCAGATCTGGGGAAACTCAGATGTTTCTTCTGCTCTACCTCCAAAGTCCCCCACTCTTTTATACATCTGCCCCCCTTCCACCACCGTCTGCAACTGACGTAGAGGCTGGTGGGTGTGTGACGGACGGCGTGTGTGTGTGCTGTTTGGGGTATCAGTACGTGAGCATGAAAAAGAGAAGGGGAGATGAAGAGGTCAGGATACAACAAATGGAAATGTTTGGATGTTCACGCTTTGACAAACTGCTGCTGTAATGTGAACATCTACAGAGAGAAAACAACGTCACTCGGTAATAGATACTGATAAAAATGGTATAAAAGGTGCCATGTTATGAAAAATGTGTTTTTCATTTATTTTAATTAGATGTTTTATATCAAGAGTTAATATCACACAAAGGAAACCAAAGTAAATGACACTTGGAAAAGTAAATTATCCAACCCAACCTGTCCTCAGCAGTTACAACAAGCTGTCCAGATCAAGCATCAAAGCTACAATTTTCTTTAGAAAAATGTGAGCTGGGTCTTTGTCTTCTCTTTCAGCTGAGGTTTTCACCTTGGAACCCCTCCTGGATCCCAATTTTGGGAATCTCCATCTTATCACTGAAAGGGCTAATTTGTTTTTTTGTTTTCAGGAAGGTTCTGTAAATGTTATAGTTCCCTAAAAAGATGCCACATCAGCTTCTGCTCATTGGAAATGTAAACACACTTTCATCAGAGTGGTAGCTGTGACATGCTCCTTACATTTTAGCTGGTTTTAGTCATTTAAAACAGCTCAAACTCAAAATGTTCAGTGAGATGCAGTGTTATGACAGCTGATATTGACAAGTTACAGTGTCTCAATGGACCACTGTTACACTGTTTCTGCTGAAGGGAGCGACGATGCCCTAATGTTGGTTTTATGTGTTTTTCTGAGTCATATTCTTTTTTTTTTTAATTGCTCAATATTTTCAATAATACAGTTTTCCAGCGGGCTCTATCAATTATTTTAAAGAAATAAGAATGACCTGATTTACTCTTCCCTGATGATTGACATTTAACTTCAGGCAACGTCTGATTCCTGTCATCCTCTCTCCATGTGTCTATTTGACACCTTTTTATTACAATTGAACTGTCTGACACTCCCAATGACTCGAAAGCAGCACAGCTCTAATAGAGCAACACTTAGTCACTTTAAAACAACCACTTCTTTATCAGTCCTACTTTTTTTCACACACAGGCTAAACACACCACTAATGATTAAATACAGTCCTTCCTGTATTTCACAAATACAAACCAGTTTCATTAATCTCCAGCTATTTTTAAGGACGCTTGAGCACTACTACTGACATAGACCTTATATGTATTTTATGATATCTTATGTTGTTGTGTTTTTCCACAGTGGCAGAGGAAAAGACCTCCAGAATTGCTGGAATCTAACTGAATCCTTTTCCTGCATTAACTAATGAAAGCTTTACCAAATCAGTTTTTTATTACGCTCATATTTTTCAGGTTGCTGAGAAGACTCAGCAAAGTCTTCTTATTAAACCCTGGGGAAATTCTTGAAAAAGAAAAAAGTATTTTTTTTTTTTTAGTTTTTTATTATGTAAGGATTTTACGGGCTGAATAAATAAAAAAAAATCTTGACAATAAATAAGCTCTGACTGCTAAGTAGCTATTTGTTGAACCCCATGACTGGATGCTGGACTGTAGGGCTTGATTACTGGGATGCTGCCAGGTGAGTTAATTAGCAAACGAGAGACCAGGGAGCTAAGACCCTAAAAAGAAACTGCTGTGATTAACACAGAAAAAAACACAGAGAACTGAACTAGATAAAAAGGATATATAAATCAAAGGCTAAACAGCATAACGTACGGAACTTAAGCCAAAATGCACAGACTACTAAAACACAAACTCGAGTAAGAAACTCAACACGAAGAAATTGACACATACAGCAAGACCCAAATGACAATAATAAACAACTGTAGAATAAACTGGATATGTAAAACAAGGAATAATAAATCCCAATATAAAGGGAAACGCTAAATCAGATCCAAAGATGGTGACAGGGAGAGTCTACGGCATTTACAGGAAGCATGTTACAGCACCAAACACTTTCCTCTAAATCCAAGGTTATATATGATACAAGAATGTCTGGTTGCACTTGGTTACTTTTGGTGGTTCTCCCAGTTGGTTGTGCCTGATTATGATTGTCAATGTTTATATGAAGAAAATTGAGCTGCAGAGTTATTAAGCCCCACCACTTACCTGCCCAAGCTGAAACTGAAGCAAAAGACAGTAAACTGAGAACAGGTTGTAGCGATTACTTTCAGCGTTCTGTTTCCCCTTAAGTCAGAACCTGTACTGAGATATGGATGGGATTGCTACTGGCAACATATATATATACTGGCAACAGGAATATATTAAGACCAGCTGCAGGCTCGTCTTAATATATTCCTGCTTTGAATTGCCTACAATTACTTGTTTTCTGGGAAAGGAGACGTTGCCCCACATCATTACACTCCCTCCGCGAAAAGCTGTTAGACAACAGAAGAGAGGATATGGCAAATGAATATTCATGACAAATGTGTTACCATTTCAGTGGAAGTAAACAGGCTCTCCAACGATTCTTTGAGATTTATTGCCAAGATGCATTGCTACCAAACACACATTTCGATCTGGAGCACACAAAGCTTATCCCGGTGTTTTGTGCTAACTTTAAAAGCAATAGAAGCTAATATAGATGCATGTGTCTCCATTAAAAAACATTTCAGATGTTAATGGAAAAATATTCAGAAAACATTGCAAAATAGTTCATATCCCTAGACCTTTTCACAGTGGAGTAGTCCGAGCATATTGGTTCCTAATGCCACAAAAATGGTTTTAACGTTCACACCGAGACTACTAAACTGGGTTGAAAAGAGTAATCTACAGCTTTAACAACTAAACACAAAGTGTTTGGCTTACAGTGAGTGATGCGTTTTTCATTTTTTGTAGCCTACCTGCTTCTTCTTCACAGAGTTGCTCTGAGAGTAAATGGGTGACAAGCAGGCTACAACATAGACTAGTAGACGACATCTTTTATTCAAAATAGAATCTGGCTGACAAAAATCCCACCTAATAGATATCACAGTATCAAATACTACGTCTATATTGACTTATTGGACAGCTTTTCTGGCCAAAATGTGACTGCTGAGGAGAGCTAACAAAATAATTTGCCAGCTCGCAGGAACAAGACCAATGTTATTTTAACTGAGCAAATTTGTGCTCTAATCATTAAGGTCATAAACTCAACCCACTGATGTTGAGGTGATAATACAGCACGCCTTTAGATCTCACCATTTCTTATTTCGCCCTGAGGAAGACAAAGTCTGATCAGGCTACTGTATATTTATAAATAATGGGTTTTTTTGAAGATAGATGAAACTCATTCTCTTCTTCAACTCAACAAACTGGGTCACAAACTGGGACCCAAATTTCCCCACACTAACCATTTCCTGTAAAACCAGGAAAAATTTTGCTTTTAGGCTGAATAAATAAGAGTTTAGAGGCTGTGGGGTTTTTTTCCCTCTCAAAAATCTGAATTCAGGGTGCCTTTTTCCTTTTCATTAATTTTTTTGACATGGATATTTTTAATTACACAAAGAAGAAAGATAAAAAAAAAAAAAAATTGTGACAAAACGTGAACAGAAACAGTGGGACTTTTTTTTCTTTTTTTGGTGCAATTTTAAAATGTATTGACAACAAAGTGGCATTTGTTCATATTGAGTGTTTAGTGAGGTGGATTACTGAGAACCACTAACCCATCTCACTAACGTCTTCAAAACTTGTTTTTTTCCCACAGTAAATTTACTTAAAATCTTGCCCTGAACTTGAGTTCTAGGCGAAGGTAAATACTGCCTATTTGCTCACAAGTGTCTAAAAGTATTTTCCTCTGTTACTGAATCTTCAAATCTTTTGACACGACTCATTACTAATAATGCCATTATTATCCTCCTGAGCCATATACCTTGAAGTATTTAACTTCAAAATATGTCTTGTTATATACTGAGATGCAGTAAACTAACAAGAACTGCTTGTGTAGAGCAGATTAAGCCAACACACTATGTAATTTTGAAGCTGGTATCTCAAAGACTTATTAAAAAAACCCCAAACAATTAAGTTTGCAGGATTTGCCAGACTGCCCCGGGCAGGGAACATGGACTCTCTGTTTGAAATGTTCAGATGGGCTGGTCATGCTTTCGCAATAGTTTTTAGGGGGTGTTTTCTTCTGATCTGAACCCAGCCCGGAGCACTTGACCGAAGATTAGCTGACTTATTGAAACGGTTACAGTATTGACAATTCAGTGTGTTTGAAGAAGCCACAACGGCTCACCGCCTTTAGGAAATGTCGGGTTAAGCTCAGAAGAGTCTTCGAACAGTGACTGAGAAGAAGTCAGTAAGGTGATGGATATCGGTATTCCCAGACAGCATAAATGGGATTCATACCTCTTATTTTTTTGCAACATGAACAGATCTACTCGACAGCCGTCTGTAGAGGATTGTTGCAGAGTTCATCCTTGTTTTCTAATCCAGGTGGATCCACAAGCTTCCATCAACATGCACTGGGAATAGTTACATAAAACAAATGTTGAGAATGATCCAACTTTTTCTTTTCAACATATTTCAAACAAAACAAAAACAAAACATAAAATAAAGAACTAGTTCAGAAGTTGTGTTGGGAGAGAGCTGTGTGGAGAATCACCACACAGGCAACTGCATCTGAGAAGCACTCTTATAAGCGACCACAGGAATAATTTATTGTTTCAGCTTGGTCACATTTTAATAGAAAAACTAATGAAGGCTGGCGTCTTACACAGCAGTCACTGAGGTTGATGTAACTGAGCAGCAATTGTGTTATATTCACACCTGACAACACAAAAACAAAGAAAGAGCAATTTAATGTTGCCCAGGGCCTTTTCAGATGAAATCAAATCACATCAGAACGGGAACCTAAAGGTACTGTATATAAAATTTTATGTTTTTTTTTTTTTTTTTTGTCTCTCCTCCCCCCAACCACAAGAGCTGTAGCAGATTTATCCAGAACAGATTCAAGAACGCCACCTTCTGGCAGCTGAATATTCAATGCATGTTTAGACGTAAGTAGCAATAAAGAGTAACACAGCTGCATCTTGATTCAGGACAATATTATTTTCAGGTTAATTTATTTGACTTTCTATAAGAGAAAGTTGTATAATATGTGGAAGTCTTGCAAACAATACAATTCAAAAATGATTTAATAATGCCAAAATGAAATTAAATACCCTATCTCTAGTTATCATAGTTTCTTCATTCTAGATGGGACTTGATTTTCAAAAGAAATGTAAAGTTTTCTTTTATCTGAAAGCAGACTTTACAACTAATTTGGTGCTTCTGACATAATTTATGACTCAAGAAATCAAAGAATTGGGCAGTTTTCTTCTATTAATATACTAAAACTCAGCAACTCGGTCATGAATCTAAGTTTCACTTTGTGAAATGACTTCTTATTACCTTTTGAGATACACCTGCAAGTAGGCAAGACTCAGCCTCCCTACTTGCAGTACATGGAGTCTGACTGTACATGGTTGGAGAATGAGGTCAGGATTATATCACAATGGTATTCCAGTCAGTCCAGGCCATTAAACAGCTCTACAAAAATTATTGGACATGCAAGCCTGCCACTTTGCATGAAAAAAATAAAATAAAATAATTTAATGGGGGAAAAAAATCCTGAGGAAACAAAACCTTCAAACTTCAGTTTGTGTTACTAATTTATTACAGTTCATAACTCTTATAAAAACAAATTCATTACTCGTGTACAACTCCACGGCTCAACAAAGATCATGTTGACTCAACGGTTAGATTTCCACATGGAGAGAGGTCATCAGCATCTTGCAGTAGGAGAACAGATTCACTACAAAAGCAGCTATCCTATCAGAAGGTAAATCCCTAATTCTGCAAGCAAAAATTGAATAATGAATTTAATCTTAAAGGGTGTCCACTTCTTGCATTTCGAACCTCCGTTAGATTCTTAGGGTTTTTATTTTTTATTTTCTGACATTCTAATATCATAATAGAAAGCTTTACTTATACCTGATGTTCAAAGCCACACATCAGGTAATCGTAATTTTTCTCAAGTTGGTGATACTCTAAAATTTGTCAAACACTGGCCCGACAGCTTAAGCGTAAGACTCTACAGAATTTTTTTTTTTTTTTTTTTTTCCATAGCACAGTGCTAATATCAGGCACTATAGGTCTGTTGTGTTACTGAGTGATGAGAGGCCTGAATGCCCAGTCGTGATATATGGATGCTGCATATTATTCAATGAACAAACATAAAAAAACAAAATAACCGATGTGCATCAGATTACATATCTACATGGTCTGTAACATCCAGAGTCTGACAGTACATGGTTGGAGAATGAGGTCAGGTTAATATCACAATGGTCTTCCAGTCAGTCCATTAAACGGCTCTATAAAAATTATTGGAGTTTAAAAAGACAGAAAAAAAAAGAAAAAGAAAAACTCAACAGCACATGTTCATAAGACTGAAGGAGAAGAACACTGATGAGTAGTGATCCAGCGGGTTCCCACCCAGTGATTTTTCTCTTGGGTGACAGTGACTTATGATGAAGAGGTGGCAAAGTCATGGAATGAGGGGATTTTTTTTTTCATGTGTTCTGAGGGTCAGGCAGAGGAGAAGCAAGTCTTCTGTTGCAGGTTATGCTTCACCGAGCACCTAAAAAAAAAAAAACCTCAGTTAAAACTATCAGCAACATGACAAAACTAACGAGTCACGTATCGGTCAATACACTACCTTGCAAAATTATCCATACACATTGAATTTTTTCTTATATTGTATTTTAGTGACTTTGTTAGACCACTTTTAAGTATTAAATAACTGTAAAATGAAATTATATTGCTGGCCTGTGGTACTTTAAATAACTAAATGCAATTCAATCCTGTTACTTTTGGAAGTTATCCAACTAATAAAGTTTTGTCACTTTTTCTTGTAAATGTCTGATATTATTTCAGCAAACATTTGAGGAAAAAAAACAATCTAACTTTACAATGTCAATGTGTGAGATTTAATATAATTGTTTTACTTTAATCACAGAAAATGTTCTTTTTTTTCTCACAAATGTACAACTTTGACAGAATATTCAAGTCTTTTCTGTAAATGTGTGTAGAAATTTACTCATCAGCAGCCATTTTTTCCCCATATGCAATTACCCTAATAATTCATCATACACTGTTCAATCCATAAAAGACGGAAAGGCGGTTGGACAACTGCCAAGACATGTTGGCCTATAAAAACTTAAGGAGGAAGCCACTAATAACAGAAGCAGCAAAGAGGCCCACTGTCACTCTAAAGGAGATGCAGATTCACAGCTCAGGTGGAATTATTGACAAGTGAATTTTTAGTCATGCACTGCACAAATCTGGTCGGATCTGTATTCTGTCTGCCACAAGCCAGGGCACAGCAAACAAATGGAAAAATGTGCTCTGGTCACATGAGTTCATTACTGAACATTTTTGCCAACATGTAAAACACTAAAGCTAGTCAACTGGAACGCACCGACCTCCCATGGTGGTGTGAAACTGGGAAAGAGTTTCACACCACGAGCTGTATGATACTAAACATACAGCTCGGATTGTAATGGAGTGACTCAGATCAAATACATTGAGACTGATTCCACAGGTTCAACGAAAGCTGTTCAAACAAGTCCCATCACATTTCTAAGTGAGTTGGAGCTATTGTGAAAGAAAAGACAACCGTCTGTCTCTCGATGTGAAAAAGAGACTGACATTCTTATTTTAAGGGGACAAAGTTGTCCAAGGTGTTGCTTCAAGGGGACAAAACAAAAAAGATGTCAAATTATTCAGAGTTTCACTTTTAGATCTTTTTGATAATTATTCATCATCCTCCTACTTTCTGTTGATTTGTTTTAAAAATCGCAATAAAACATGGAAGCTGGTGATGTTCACAAAATGTGAATTTTGTGTGTTTCTGCAAGGCACCGTACTTCTCACCTAAGTCATTATTGCAACTTACCTTTCTGGCAAACTCGGGGAGGATGAAGGATGCTTTGTGAATATCAGGGTTGTAATATTTAAGCTTCATACTTTCCATTTCTTCTTTAGTGAGAGCTTTCACTGGTTCCCGGAAGTTTGTCTCCTAAAAGTCAGGTCGAAACGTGTTGAGAAATAGTTTAACAACATGCCATCTACAAAAAATAAAAACAAAAAAAAAAAGAAAATCAGGAAGTCGGGACAAACGGGAACGGAGAGGAATGCTTACAGGATTTGTACTGCAGAGCATAAATCCAATTTGGCCGCTTGGATAAGTTGGGATTGTGCTGTAGGCGTAGTCCACCACGGGGAAAAGCGTCTTGCAGAAGGTTTGCATCTCCTTTATCAGCTCCAAATGGAGCCATTGACACTCTCCTGTAAACATTAAAAGGAAAGTGATCAGCTAAAAAGCTTCCTTCATAACAATATCCTCTCTGCTTTGGTCTGACTGAAAGACAAGAAGAAATCAGAAATAAGTAAACCTATAAAAAAAAGAAACAAGAAACAATGTTGGGGAACATTTATTCCCCAATGTGCTTCAGTGTATTTTATTAAGACTGCATGTTACAGACTAACAAAAAACATCTTGTAACTGAGAAGTGGATAGAAAACAATACATTGTTTTGAAATCATTTTATAAATCTCTAAATTATTTGGGTAGGCCTTCACCAGCTTTGAAGATGTAGAGATGAATATATGCGAGTTCTTGTTTTTAACGTAGCTCATGCGTAGTCATAGAGTATAGAGGAAAACAAAACAACAACAAAAAAACATAAAAATCATTTTCTAACTCCTGACTCAACCTAACCTTCCCAATTATTATCCCAATTATGTGCTAGTTTATATGGTGTGTTATAAATTTCCCGACAATGCCTTGAATTTTTCAAAAATACTGAAAATTACAAGGTGTATGCATATTTCTGAAAGTGTCAGGCGTTCTAAACATTTGCTTCAGTCATTATTTTAAACTTACCCTGGGAACAAAGAATGCCGCCGCTTCTCAAAGCTGCTTTCATTAGCTGATAGTAGGACTCCTTGAACAGACTCTCTGCAGGTCCTGTGACGCAAAAACACCAAACTTGAAATTAGACTAGAACCTAGAAGTGGAAGAAAAAAAAAAATAAAGAAAAAGAAGGAAAATCAGCACTCACCAACTGGATCTGAGGAATCGGTGATAATGATGTCAAAGGCGTCCTGGTTTTTCTTCATGAACTCAAAGCCGTCGCCAATGTGGAGGGTGATCTTGGGACTGAAAAACCCTTTAGCCATTCCTGGGAGGTACTTTTTTGATACCTCTATGACATCCTACACAGGGGAGAAGGTCAACGTTCATGAGAAGATTTCTCAGAGTTTGTTCACTCTTGGATGATTGTAACTCTTCTTCTTCTTATGTTCCTTGCAACTTTTCCCTTTAGGGGAAGCCACACCGAGTCATCCGTCTCCATCTAAACCTCCATCTAATTCAACTTTCTCTCTCACACCAACTGCCTTTATGCTCTCCATTCATAAATCACTTTTGGTTGATTGTAATAGAGACAGTAACATATTTCCTAGTAATAAAGGACTTTCTTCTTTCCAAATGTTTTGTTGACATATGTTTCCACCCGAACAGCAGATCTTTGCAACTCCTTTAGTTACAATGGCCATCTTGGCTACTTGCTTGACTAATAATTCATGTTCTCCATCAAATCTCATACTTTCACATGATTAAATATTTGTCCACTCTATTAACTAGTCATACTGTTTCCCTTTCATTTTGTTATGATCTACTAAATGTTGGTAGCAGTTTGTGATAAGAGCATGACAAAAAAGTGAAAAGGTTCAACAGTGATTGTTTAAGTCAGTGCTTATTGGTCCCACCTCATCTATCTCGCAGAGAACTGCCGACTCCACCAGCGGGTGCTTCACCACTTCCCTCAACACTCCGCCGTCTCCACCACCGATGATCAGCACCTGCAGGAGCAGAAGGAAAATTATGGTTGACGGTTTCTGTCGTGACAGATTGGACAATCTTGTGCGAATGCTGCGTTCACGGTCCCTGGATTGCACAACAGCAGCTGGTGGGAGGCACCTTTTTGGGGCCCGCGTGGCTGCACAGAGGAAGGTTGGCAATCATTTCTTGATAGGCGAACTCGTCTCTCTCCGTACACTGGATCACCCCGTCCAGAACCAACACATTTCCATAGGTTTTACTGGGAAAAGGAAAGAGCAGCAATAAGGCAAGGGGGCTTTATTACATGTAATCTACAACCAAGTGAAGTCCCATTTGAAAGCTGGCTGCCTAATAGCAGACTACATGTTTAATCATTCATATGCATGAATTTGTGGGAAAACTCAAATATATATTGATGGCTAAGTGGGTCGAGCTATGCTTTCCTCAATCAGTGCTGGTTGACTGGAGCTAACAGCTATTAGCCACAGATGTCGGAGCTGAAGCACTCACCTCTTGAAAACCATAACATCTTGAAATTTGGACTTTTTGTGGTAGAGCACCTCCTCCACCTGCAGACTCATCGCCTGCCCGGGCCACATCGCGCAGGACTCTGTGAACCACCCATCCTTAATGCGGTCCATAACAGCTGCCCACAGCCACGGGTAGGAACACTAACGCGAAGTCGAAGAGCAGCAACGTGAGCAATTTACGACTACAAAGCCGTTTCCCGACATCTCAACATGCTGCTTTGCATTTTGACCAATGAGATAGCATTGACGTAACACATGGAATTGTGAGAACCAATAGTGACAGCCGGGTAGTGTGTAGTTTGTTTGACGTGGCACCGTGGTCGCCGCCCTGTCTGCTACGAGGAGCCCCACGTTAGTGACGGGACTTCCGACCGTATTCTGTGAACCGATTCATTTGGCTCGGCTCAGCAAGGAGAGCCAGTTCTTTTACATTCTAAACCAGGGGTGTCAAACTCAATTTCACCAAGGGCCACTTCAGCATATTGGCCACCCTCAACGGGCCACATTGATGGTATAAATCAGGAGTGCCCAAGTGCAGTCCTCCAGACTGCAACTTTTAGATGCATCCCTGCTAAAACACATCCCAGACTAAAGGTTGACTTCCCTCATTAGCAGCAACTCAGTTCTGAAGAGGCCTAGTGATGAGTCAATGATCCAGGAACGCATCTAAAGTTGCAGAGTGGTAGGTCTGGAAAACTAGACTTGGGCACCCCGAGCATAAATGTATGAAAATACAATGTTAAAAAGAAATTAAACAACACCTCATATTGTCAAATAACTCATTTTATGTATTCAAGTTTTAAATACTACATTTGAGTTTACATAGATGTAAAGTTACTGCTCAGTTTAAAAATTACAATACTTAAATCAGTGTTTAAAGGTAAGCAAGCAAATAATAAAAACAAGTTTTGATATTAACTCTCAACTTCATTCACAAAATGTTTTTGTTATTACACAACCAACATGTATTTTCGCATAAGAACAAAACAATTTGGTGATGTTGCCTGTCCTTGAAGGCAAAACTGATCCCTCTTCACCCTGACACCAACTCACACAGATCCTCATTCATCAGTCCTGTTCTGTAAATAAACACAAAACAAAACACAAGCATGCATATTCTAGTATACTTAGTCTTGGTTTTACATTCAATTTTAATTCAGTTAGTTCGTGCTTACCGATGTTTTATGGCCGGATGTCTGGCACCGTTTTCCCTTGGTCAGTTCGTCCATGTCTGGTTTTAGTTCTCCTGCTGTGGCAATCCGCAAAACGGCGTGCAGGTTTTCGTCAGTAATGCGCGATCTGTGTTTGGTCTTGTTTAAATTCATTATTGAAAACATCTGTTCGCACAGATAGGTGCTTCCAAATATGGACAAAACACGAGCTGCATGGAGTCGAAGCTGTGGCATCAAATCAGGGGGCAGTAGATGGTAAAGGTCCTCGATTGAAACATCACGGAACTTCGCTCTCAGGCCACTGCTCCATCTGAAGGCGGTGGGGCGCACTGCAGATATCGGCGGTGAAAGAATTGGTAAAGATCAGGTCAAAATCAGAGTGCTGCGATTTAAAGTCAGAAAAGCGCCGATCAAACTCGTTTATTAACAGTTAGTTCAGTAGTTAACCGAGCACATGAAAAAGCACCGGGAGGCCGAGATGATCTGACAAGCAGGAAAGTGAACGAGATTGTTTTGTACCACCTGGCGCTTCCATAGGTCGAGTTTGCGCTGGAAAGCTGTGATCATGTCGGACATCTGGGTGATGATTTGTTTACATCTTTGTAGTTTCTGATTTAGCTGAGCAAGATGCTCGGTGACGTCACATAACGTTGCAAAGTCACACAGCCATTTCGGATCGGACAGTTCAGACAAGGGTTTCTTTGTTCTTCTTGAAGGCTAAATTTGGCGTACTTAGCTCCGTGTTTGGTTTCAAAATGCCGACGTATATTGTTTTCTTTCAGACGGACACGGTCCCAGAACACAAAAGACATACTGGTTTTTAACCTTGAAGTACAAACAGGTATTCATTTTCCCATCGTTCATGAAACAGTCTTCCTTGTAAATCGATTTTTCTTTTCTTAGACATTTTGATGTTAGCTTGTCGATGTCTCAGTTTTATTCGCTGGGAAAATTAATAATGAGCTTGAGGTGACTCTGCTGCACTCTAGTGGAGAGAAGCCGTAATGTTGGCTGGTAACAATTGGATTGCATTATGGGAGATGTAGTTTGTAGTCAATTCGTGCTCAAAACCTATTTTAATTCAATCATGGGCCTATAAAACGGTGACGGTGGGGGGAGGGCCACATAAAATGACGTGGCGGGCCACATGTGGCCCGCGGTCCTTGAGTTTGACACATGTGTTCTAAACGGACCTTTACTTAACATTTTAGCAACTATTTTATAAAAACAGATGATATTCAATTTTAAAATCTTCTAATATAAAAAAAGAGAAATACCAAACATTGTGTTTAATATGCGCTCTAATTTACTGTTAATACAAAATTATGTAGTGTTTCAATACTGAAATGTCCATTTCAGTCATTGGTTAATTTTTGTAAGAGAATTATAACATGTATAGCCAATATATGATGTCTGTCTCCAGTTGGACATATACAAGAACACATAATGCAACACAAGGTTTAAAATCCCAATCCAAAACAGAATAATAAAAACAATAATTCAGACCACACAATCCAATAAAAAACGAATTCTCAGACATATCAGAGGAACTCTTTATGCAAAAATTATTTTTATCCAATAATTTTTTTCCCCTCATTACCCAAATTTGTTTAGGGTAAGGGAGGTTCAGAGATTACGTCCAGCCAGCAACAAGCAACAGGAGGAATCGACCCTCGTCAGAATCCCTGTTCAACACGTCATTTTAAAAATCCCCACATTTAAATTGCTTTTTGAGTCAGCTGTTTCAGACTTCCCAGATATGATCCATTTGTGAAGCAAAACATATGGTTTATCTTATTGTGTCCCACCTCTCTTCTGAGGACATGGCTATCAAGATAATTAAATAAGATTCTCAATGTGCTCAGCCACAGCCACTTCTTACACATAAAACTAAGCTTAGATTAGCAAGATGAAAACACATATCACCAAAAATACATTTTCCTCATATCCAGTTTAGTTGAGCCTAGAACTGGCCAGTGACTTATAGAAACACAGAATGTAATTTATGAATCACCTGGTAAACCCTGCAGTCTGAAGCTCAATTTCTGGTTTCTTTATCAAAGGTTCCAACTTTTACATGAGGGAAAAAGTCTAAATCAACATGGAAATAATTAGCTGGAATGCTGTACATAAGGAAAAAAACATTAAGCATTACAATCTAATTTCTTTTAACTTTTGATAAGACCTTTCCATTTTAAAAGTACAAAAACAGTCATGGTTCATCGCCTTCGAGCCACAGTGAGGATGGTAAGGTTTAAAAATTTAGACAGCTATGTCAAAAAAAATTTTTTTAAATAAAATAATTCCAATCATAAAACTATTCAGGCATTCAAAATGTGACATCTTTAATATTTCCCCCGCACTTCCACAGGAAAAAGCCATACATATTTCACATCCAAGCTTTTGAAATTTTAAATGACCAATCACATTCAAATTCACACGCAACTTCAAAACACAGACTGTTTTCTTTTAAAACTAACTTTAATAAAGACCCGTGTGCTTCCACATATTTACAGGGCAGTATCAGAGGTGGAGGAAAAACACTTTCAAACATGGATCAGTTCTGAACAACTGGGTTCCCCTTGTGGTAAGGAAAAAAAAAGAAAGAAGGGAAAATGCTTGTAATTTAGGTGATTTAAAAAGATGAGGAAAATGCAGAGTCTATCTCTTGGGCCAGGTATGCCGGAAACCTCTGTGGGCATTAAACAGAATATTTAGCATGGGAGATATCTGAAAATGCACAAAGAAACTGTACTGTTCTCAATGTTTACCTTTCTGATTTGCCCTTCATGTACGACATGCTTCTGTTTCCTGAAGAGAAGTTCTTCTTTTGTCCTTGAGGAAGTTTCTGCTGGCAAAAAGAGTTAAATTCATTAGGCATAAAGAAATTATATAGTTTTGTAAATAGGCTTTGCACAGCTAAGCAAACCACAAACGTACCTTTTTCTTAAAATCCTGGGCTTGTCGATTTGGATCAAACTGCGTGTTGTCCTTAGCTTTGGAGCCTGTAAAGCAGAGCAGGATACCATCTCCGTTCATACTGAGCATCACCGGAATTTGGATTAAAGTTAGGATGTGGTATTTTCAAAGGAATAAAAAGATATGATCAGATAAGCCTACCATCAAAAACTTTAAGATCTGACTGAGCATAATCAAAGGGTTTGAAGGTTTCTTCAGAAGGAGGTTTGGTCTCTGGGGATTTCTCCGCTGGTTTCATCAGCTTCTTACTCGGTTTGGGAGTCATCTCTCCAACCTCGCTGCCACCCCTGGCTTTTTTCCTGCCACCATCTTTTGAATCCTGAAAAAACATTGGTCAGAAACAAATTAAAGTAAAAGAACTTAATCTGTCTTCCAAAAAACACCAACGTTGTCTACGTTAATCGCTTGAGTTAAATGATAAATATTGCGATATGGTGCTTCGTTGGACATGTAAACAGATATTTTTCTAATTTTCAATGATGATTTCTTTAATAAACAAGGGATTATGAAAAAAATAAAATTTAGATATGTAACAACTTCAGTCCCCAGTTTTAGGTTCTTCAAATCTAAAATACTCAATCATGAAAAATGTTTTTATTATTATTTTAGGGCCAGAAATAGGAGGTTTTTCTGAAAAATTAATAAACATGATAAAAAAAAAAAAAGACAGCTAATTTTTCAAAGACATCTTTATAATCATATGCAGCACTTCTAGTTGCACACGGCCACTAGAAATGTACAGTCAACTCATGAGACCAGGTATGTGATATTGGGCTCACCAGACAAGTTTCTATTAATATATACTTGTGAATTGAATAAACATTTTTTTCCATGTTCACAAACAGAATAAAGCATAGTTTGGATATTTCTGAAACATTTAAAAGAATTTGTAATCAATATAGAATTAATTCAGGTCATGTTTCGCTGGACCCACAGCAGAGAGGTTTGGATTGGAAACCTAAACAAAGAACAAAGGATCAAATCTAGTTGGGATTCATACAAAAAAAAAAAAAAATAATAAAAAACTCAAAAAGGATGTTTGGGTCATCAAATAGCAAACAAAAGGCTAACATAAATGGCAAAACTTCCTCTTTCTATTAACTCAATTTCTTAAATATAAAACAAAAAAACCCCAACGTTACAGATTTTACTCTACTGACACATTTATTTTTTTAAACACAAAAATGAATAGATTTTAACAAATTTCTTTTCATATTTGAAAAGTTATTATCTTTATGGAGTCATAAAATTGTTGCGTCAGAACTTCACTGCTGGATATCTGTTTATACAGATAACTGCTTCATGCTTTTTAATTCTGTTTGGAGACAGAACAAATAATGGTGTTGAACTCCGATTACAATCTGACAATGTTAATACAACGCTATTCAGAATAAAGTAAAGACTCTTTTGAAATAAAATTCTAATTAGACAAAAAAAAAGGAAGAAATATTTGCTGCCAAAGGGCTATCTGAAAGTGACAATTTGCTAACATCACAGCCAATATTTGTCTGCAGTTGGCAGGTGGATGACTGTTACTTTTTCAGAGTTTCTGCCAACATCTCTGACTATGATCCATGCCACCAGACAGCGCTAACAAGCCAGCATGCAGGGATACTTTCTCTCTCTCTCATCGTAACAGACTGAATAAATTTGGCACTTATCCTTCCTGCATGCTTTTCCTCCTGCAGGAGAGAAATAGTAAAGCTGGCAGGAAGACATGCGAAAACCAAAGGGCGTGACCTCCTTTTATTCGAGCTCACCTTTCCTACGAAGTGAAGAGTGCAGATAAAACAGAACATGAAGGAAGCCTTGTTTACGAGTAACTCAGCGGGTATCATGTAACACTCTCAGAGAGAGAGCGATCTAACAGCAGGGCGGCTTCAGAGGAGAAAGAAGCTCCCGTTTCTCCTCAGTAGGGGAGAAATGCACAATGAGGAAAAAAAAAAAAATAAAAAATGTCTTCGGCACTGCAAATCCCACACTGTGCGCTTACTTTTCCCCAGGCACGTAATGTGACAGACACAAATATTAAAAAAATGTAACAGCTATGCTGCCGCTGCAGGCTGGCAGCTGCAGTTCACCTGCTTGTCAGTCACAGTGTTCCCTTTGCTGGAAAGCCAGGTGTGTGTGGGGGTAAAATGAAGGCCACCGCATGGGGTTAAACTGACTGTTAAAGCGCTCTCCTTAAAATGCGGCGCCAGACTTGCTGGCAACATGGATCTCAACTTTCTCATCAAACTTTTACCAGGTAAAGTGGAAAAGACAGCAGAGTGAATGGCTTACCGCTGCTTGCTGGCGAACAGGGGCGATGTTACGCAGAGACTCCTGATAGCTCTGTTTAGCCTTGCTTCTTTCCTCTGTAGAAAAAAAAAATTATTCAGAAAAAAATCCAGCAAAAAAGCAGTTAACTTAGAGTTTATTAGATCTTGTTTAACCTGACAGTTTCTTTGCTTTTTGATTTGCTTCTTCCTTTGATTTCTTCTTGACCTCCATCTCTTTCTGCTGCTGCTCAGCACTCTGCAGTTTCCACCTCTTGCTGATCTGTTCAGGTAATAAAGCAGATCTATGACAACAACTCAATAAAAAAGAAAACACAGCAGCCACAGCAGAGGGCCTCAGATTACCTCGAATATTTTTGAAGACGGGTCAAACTTGGCGTTTTTGTTGACGTGCGCGCCGGTGGAGGGCAGATACTGAGGTTTTGAAGAAGGAAAAAAAAAAAACAAAACAAACCAGGAGGATTAAAAACAGTGTGATGAAAGTCAGAAATAATTCAGAGGCCTGATATTTTCTTTTATTTTACCATTCTGAAAGGATTTTCAAAAGACTCGATGATACTCCTGGCTTTCATCTGAGCTACGGAGAGGGATGTTTGGCCAGCAGGAGTTTCCAGCTCCTTTTAAAGAAAGAAGCGTTCTAATAAAAACTGTAACACAGTTTACAAACAGAGCAGCTGAATAAGCTCAACTCCCGTCTAAAACTATTCCTTCTGTGAAATCTTTTAGCTTTGGTCACAATACCACCATGGACAGCAATGCTCTTTATCTTGATTATGTCTGACAGAAAAACCCAAAGTATTGCTTCAGCCACTTTGATCAAAGAAAACAAAACAAACTAACAAAAAACCCCAAATGTTAAGTTCTACAAATTTCTAGTTCAGAATGCACGTGCCACATTATTTTTATTTGTAAAAGAAATGTTAACGGGTATGAACACTTTTGTAATGTGTTACATTTACCTGAAACAAGGTGATTTTAGCTGGAGCTAACAAGGAGCTTATTTGCTGCTCATCAACATTCATTTTGTCATCCTTTTCTGAGAACAGGATTCCTTGTTTCACTGGGACTTCTGAAAATTGACAAAATATTAAATGAAAACAATAGTCCCTAATGATTTTTTTTTTTAAGTGCAACAATCAAGTTTACCATCAGCAATGAGCTGAGGGTAGCTGCTCTCAGACCCCCTGGACGTATCATGTGGACCAAACAACGGGACTCCTGCCTGCATACAGAAAATCATTTATTAACTCAACCAACGCCAAACCGGTTACCATCCACCAAAACGTCTTCAGCCAACCTTTTTGATGGTTGTGAGTCCTTTCTTCTTTTGAGCTGCCATCTCAGCCTGTGAGAATAAAGTGGATTAATTCCAAAGTTAAATGTGGAAGTGGCGCTGGCTCGCCGGCTGCACGGTGAGTGGCAGCTCAAACCGCCGCTATCAATCTCTCCTCACCTTCAGGAGCGGCATCTCCCTGCCTTGCTGCACCAACAGGTGGAGCTCGTTGACCTGCTGCCTCACCAGCGGCGGGACGGGGTTACAGCAGGCGATGATGCCCTGCGGCTCTCTGAGGAGTTAAATGACACAAAAAAAACCCCCTCATCTAAATAAAAAGGAGAAATGCATGACACATTAAAATGCTTCATAAATGGGATGGGTCTTACTTGGGCAGCTCTTCGGATATTTTGATCATCATATGAGTGGGGAGGACGTATCTGAAAGTAAACAAGGGGCCATTACAACGTGACAAAAAAAAAAAGTCATATCAAGTGGGCTCAAATAAACAGATTCACATATAAAAATGGATCTGAGACATTTCTAGAACAGCGGGTCCAATGAATTCACAAAGCCTACCCGGTGCTTTCATCTTCCTGTCTGGCCAGCTTGTCTCTCCAGGCGTACAGCAGCCTGAATGTGGTGAGCTGCTGGGTGTTAAAAGACCTTTTCTGCTTCCTCTGCAGCTCTAAATACGACTCCTCGGTAAAGATTGGCTTCACGTATTTCTGTCGGTAGAGGGAGAGGAGGTCGGCACGGCGCAATGTGACAGGAGGTATTGAAGAACATTACGGCACAAAAAAATAAAAGAAGAGAGTCGTTTGTAATTTACATTTAAAAATACTAATGAGAATACCAATTAGTCACCTGCGTTGTTTCTCTTAATGCTTGCTGTTACCCACGCCTCCACTGAGTTCTTAAATAATTATATACTCAACTCTCATCACATGCTGGTGACGCTTTGATGCAAATGCACCAGATTGAATCACAGGAAAGCATCTAAATGATTAAACCGAGACGAGACACAAAGCAAACCTTCAGTGAAACGTCTTTGCTTTTGTTCCAGACGCACTGCAACAGGCCCGGCTGGCCGTGGTTCGACTCCAACAGCTGCGCCCGCATGCAGTCGTAGATGTAGAGGAGGTAGTGCGTGTCTGCTCGAGCATATTCAATCATCTCTTCTGGCAAGGGGCTGCAACATAATGTACGTTTAATTTCTTTCCATGTTTCTTTAAGTAACGTTAAAGGAGAAAAGGGCGAAAACTCCAACTTGAAATGCAGAGCGTTGCAACAGTATTCACACTTGTTCGCGTGTCGGCCGCAAACTCATCAGGATTTTAGACTCTTTAGCCAAGTGAAAATCTGAAATAATTTATTTTCAGTCCCATTAAGTTGCGCGTAAAATAAAAGCTTTATTTTATGTGGATTGTTTCATTTTTTAAACCTGCATAGGTTTTAAAACTGGACTTTCAAAGGTTTTCTTCAGATAATAAATTACTTCCTGTCACTATTGACTAAGGATCAGTTTTCTGTAGAGCACAACTAACAGTTAATGATTATCTGCACTGAATTTTAGTTAAAGGTAGGAGAGAAAAAGGGGGTGAACACAAACGCCTGCCACACTTTTCACAACTTCGCATCATCATCACTTTCTGTTTATGTATCATATAGAAATCCCAATAAATTACACTGATGTCTGCTGGTGTAAGTGGCAGAATCTGGGGAGTGAATACTTTTGCAAGGAATAACTACTGTAAGTTAAAAAAAACAAAATGTAATAATGTCTTAGGTTTAAAAAAAAAACAAAAAAACAAAACTTTAAATAGATGTTTGGTTCCAGCTGTCAACGCACCGAATCCTCCAGTCAGCCAGCTGGTAGCGCTTGTCCGAGTTCACGTTGCAGAAGTTTTTCAGCAAATGGTCCAGAGAATGTCTGGCCAGGTTCAGGGCTCGACTCGCCTGATGGGTGTCAAAAAGGTTGACAACGTACAAGCCAAAGTCCCTCTGGAGCCACTCAATGTCAGAATCAGCACCGTGAAAAACCTGGGGAAAAAAAAAGAAGTACATTTTGAATGGTTACAAAAAATAAAAAATAAGAAAAATGACTACATGATGAATTTTCCATTTGGATCCTTTTTTGCGATTCAGCTGGCAGTATGAGCCCACGCAGCACACTGTTTCCAAAGGTGTCCCCCACTGAGTGTGAATCATGTTGGCTCCCACACATCACAAGACACCTGCCAACTTGATCAAACTTTGTCTGATTAGGATTGCTCTCACAGAGAGCATCACACAAAGTCAGAGCCTTATATTTAAAATAATGTCAATTACATCTTCGGAAGATTAGAAAGATGATCTGTTTCACTTTGGTTTTAATACTTCAAAAACGATTAGTCAAAGTGATTCCTCAAAGCAACAAAAGACTCTGTCTGAGTAGAGGCCAGTTTGCTCAGATTGTTGAGCTGGCCTGGCATAAAACATGGCAAAATATTTAAAAGCGTTCCTCCAAGAGAGCTGTCAGCATTTAATAGAAACAATGAGGTTCAGAAACACGACGATAAGAACACAAAACACCAGAAAGTAAATGCAGAAAACTACATCTGGACTTAACCCAAGAGACAAAAATGTATTTTTATGGTTCACAGATATGCTAAAAACATAAATGAAGGCTCAAGCTTTATGCTAATCCTTCTTTCGAATAAAGGATTAGCATAAACAGCTCCAAACAGACAGACCAGCAGGGGTCAGTGCAATTTAACAACAATATGCTGATGCAGTATACAACCCTGTATGGTAAATTCTCTATAAACTATACCAAGGAACAAAACCTTAAAGAGTAAGAAGCTGCTGTAAACTAAACCAACTTTGTCATGTATTTTTATACTTTCAGGCAGCATTCAGCAGAACTCATTCATGGAATCGTTTCTTTACTTTTACTATAGTCGGGTCAGTGAACGCCTCGTTCAGAATGTGCATTTCGCTGCGGAGCTCCAGAGTGTCGATGATGAAGTCCTCTTCTCTGGTGGAAATCTGCATCAGGCAGGTGATGCCGAGGAAGCTCCGGTAGGAATGGTGCTGCGATGGAGAACAAAACAATAAAATGTTCAAAAGATAAAAAAGAAACAGACAAAAACAAAAAAACCCTAAAAGCATTAATCACATAAGAAATAATAATGTAGCGTTCTATGGTTCGAGTTCTGTTCCCTTTATTTTTAATTTGAATTAAAAATCATCTGCATACCTCGAGATCCACTGCAAATTCAGATAATTGGCACAGCTTCCCATTCAGAGCGACCATGTCCTCCAGTGAGTCAATAAAGGAAAGCTTCGTCTCGGCCATCGGCTTGTACATCTACAACACAGAAGTAGATAAAACATCAGTTTTCAGTAAAAATATGCAGCTAAATCCACTTTTAAGTCAAGAAGTCACTGTGCTATACTAAATAATAAAAAAACAGTAGTTGCAATTGATTAAATAATAAATATTTAAAAAGATGGGTTATTAGCTGCTTAAAAAAAAAAAAAACTCAAGACTTCACAGATCCTAAGCTAGATAGAAAAACAGACAATGTTTATCCCACGAATGTTGACAAAGCTTCAGCAGAAGCTTTCAGGACTTTCAGGACAAAGACTTTCCATTGTAAATTTAAGTAATTTTAAGCAAAGGTGCTTAAAATGGACCAAGTGCGACAGAAACAACAAAAGCAGAACCCACATATTGTTTTAGTGGACTTAGAGGACTGGAATTTACAACAGCAATAGAAAAGGTTTGGTTTGACAAAAGTGAAGCAAACTACTCCAAATTACACCCAAAAAAAAAAGAAAAAAAGAAATGTCATCTCAGTAACTAAAAACAGCAGTTTCAGAAAATTGAACTCTAAAGAAAGTGGACTAAACTTTACCCAACCACAACCTTCACTAATCAACAGCAGTAATTTGGAGATGGGTCTTAATATGCTGCACAAAGAAAGCTCCAGCTTGGTCTGGGGTTATGTCACATGATGACTTCATCTGACAGTGTTACCTGAGGCTCCGGCTTGGACAGTAATCTTTCTGGTACGGTGAGATGGTCCAGTTCATACTGGTATGGATGTGCAAACCTGCATGAAGCCAAACCGTTACTTTAACAAAGAGACAAAGCACAACAGTGTTCACGTTACACAACAGCACAAGCCTTACATGTCTTCTACATGTTCCTGAGTTCTCTGCTGGTGGAGAAAGTCAGCCAAGGCAGCCGGGACGTCGAGGTCCTCTGGCCTCTCTTTGCGTATTTGCTTGTTTGCGAAATCTGCAGTTTGAGAAAAGTCATCCGCTCAGAAATGTTGCAAAAGTAAAACGACGCATATAAGGCTAAAAAGGCTCAGCGTACATGACGGAAGTGACTTCAGCGCATTCGGCTTGATGAAAATCTTGGGAACGAAAGGTGTATTGCTATTGTCAACTTTCTCCTTAAATTTCAGTTGGGGCCTTGCAACGTTCTTGGCGTGAAGGAGTCGGAACGTCTCTGATCGGCTCCCAGAGCTGGAACCCTGAAAAAAAAAAAAAAAAAAAAAAAAAAACAAAAAAGGTGTTAAGCACCAAAGTCAACATTATGGTAATTCAACTATCTGACTCTAGCGTATTGGATTTGGAATATATCTAGAAGTTAGAAGACACTTCTGATGGGGAACTCTAGTTTGACTCCACTGGATTAGATGTTTGGATTAGGACACACAATGCTAGATTTGGGTCAAAACCATCACTGAAAGGGCAGCAAGAGAAGCTGATAGGTCAGTTATCTCACCTTGCGATTCCAGCTGGACACAACAATTTTTGGAGGCTGAAACCCGGCAGGCATGACGGGATTCTGGCTCCTGTTTACCCCGTCGGCTTCGTCGAGGAGAATCCCCTGGAAGTTGCGCAGCGGAGCTCGGTTGGTTTGCAAACATGTCTCAATTTTTAATTAAAAACAGTTCCCTAGAGAAAACTCTTACCGCTCTTTCAAGAATAACATCATTTGAGTCCACAACTAAGTCAAACCTCTCCTCCAGTCCGGTGAGCTTGTTCCGGTCTCTTATGTGAGATCTGCAGCCATGATGCTGCATTATCTGACTCATGCTAAATGATAAACAGCTCATGTTATCCAGGCAGTTTTGTTTTTATACAGATAGGCGTATGTTTAACAAAAACTTTTTAAAAAACAAGTCTAATCATACAAGTTCATTCAAGTTGAGGAGAATATGAATGTAAGCTAAGAAAAAATAATAATAATGAAGGAGAGTGTGTACAGATTCTGGCAAAAGCAATCATAGAATAATAATAGCATAAATGTGCAATGTACACGTAGCTTAATAAATTAAAGAAAAGGTGCCGTCCTATAGAAAGGAGCTTGAAAAAATCTAATTAAACACTTACCAGTGCAGAAGCTTGTCTCCTTGACTTTCACAGAACGCCTGGAAGCCTGGAAAGCTTCGGTAGAAATCATATTCATCTCCTGCTTGAGGTAAACCAGCTGAGGCTTTAGTGGCTGATAACACAGACCCCAAACCATACTGGAGAGAAGAGAGGAGAACTCATCTTAAAGAACATCTGTGATATAATCAAAGTGGCGATTAAGAAAATATCTGAAATGAAATACTTTTTTTTTTTTTACTAAGTACTATTATTTTCAAACTTCAGCAAACCCGAACATTTAAACTGCTAGTAAAAATAATATAAATAAATAGGTGTTTATAATTAGTATAATATTGAACTTCAAAGTTACCTCACACTGCAAAGAGATATTTAACAAGAAGTTTGACTAACGAAATATCAGCTACACTAAACTAAATGTCAAGCACCATTGGGGAAATGTGACTAAACGCCACATTTAGATGGTTTGTCGTGTGTTAAGAGATTTTCTTAAGAAGCGAGAAGAGACGAGCAGCACATAGCTGAGCTAACTGGAGCTCATCCACGTTGTCCTCTTTCCCAGGAGAGACGATTTCTGGGTCAGACTCACTCTAACGAAGGCGTCTACGTCTTTAAAGCCAGGACAAAGCTCACTTTCCTCTTCTCTGTTGGCGTCTGGATTGTCATCCAGGGAGCCAGCGTTGGTGGATTCCTTCTTCTTGGAGGTTTTCATCATCTAAACAGTGCTGTGTACATGTGAGCCACAGGAAGGAAGCGGACCCTGTTGTTGTGAGCGTTTTCTTCGGAGACGAGCTGAAGACCGGTAGAGGAACTACAGCGCCCTCTGTCTGTGGAGGAACTAAATGCAAAATCATCCTGTTATATATATATATATATATATATATATATATATTCAACAAATTGCATTATTCAGTTTTAGTCACAAGTACTTGGCTTTTATTTTAATTTAAGCTAAAATAAATTAACACAATGTCCTGCAACAAGAAACACTAGTAGTTCACATAATAAGGGAAACGTTATAGTCAGAAAGTACAGGGTCATGAATCACAGCTAATTTAATCATTTCTTCTGCTGGCATCTGAGATGGGAAAACTTTTGATGCACATGTTCACAGTTTAACAAAGTGAATAACAGAATGTTTCCACAGTTACTGGTGAGCACAAAATTAAAGGCGGCTAAATTACTGAATAAATGAATACTAATAAAAAAAGAACCTGAGAAGGAACTCGGATGATCATTCTTAGCAGTGAGCCAGGGATGCAGTGGTGGCTAGTGGGCTTAACTGAAGGTGTGCCACAATGAATATTTGCTGAGGTACTCGTGCAATTTTAAAGAATAACCCAAGCAAGAAGCCACCATTCTGTGATGTTTAGAGTATCTTCAGATGCCTTTTGCAATGTGGACTAAATTCTGTTCAGAATCTTAATTGGTTCTGGCTACAAATCCTGCAGGAGCAGGCGCTCGTCAGCAGTGCATCCATCCAATGCAGCGACACTGCAGACACAGCAACATCTTCTCTGTATTGCCTCATCTCATCCACCTTGGCAGAGAACAATGCACCAGGGCGCTGCCACCATGAGGGGGCAGTGTGGACATTTTCACACTATCTGTGGTAACCACGGGGCAGCAGTTGCTGCACTGGGAGAACCAATATGCACTAATTATGCATTCACAAGCATCTCTATATGAAATATGTCCTGACCATATCTGAATTTAAAGCGTTTCGCAGTGTTGCGCTACGACGTAAAAATACTCATTGTAAATCTTTCATCTCTCTTTGTGTTAACATCAACCACACAGAGCCCAGTGTAGTGGTCCAGCAGTCGATAGCATGTGAAGAGCCAAAGTATTGACACACCAGCTCATTATAAATGATCTGTGGGGAGAAACCTCTCTTTTCTTCACTTCCCATTCGAATCGATCTCTTCACAAGGTCCTCTCTTTCTTATTATCTTAAAAGCATCTCTGCAACAGTGGTTCGATCAATATATCACAGCAGCTTTCCGTGTCATTCTGTTGTTTTGGTGGAAACTCTCTGAAGTTCACAAATTCACAAATAACCCAGATCTAGTGAAAGAGACAGAGATGTGCGAAGCATAAAGCTTGACACTTTAAGGTTTAGACGGTGCGTTCTTGAAAATACTGCATGTGGAATTACACTCAAATTTCTTTGATAATGATCTTAATAATGATGTACAACAATACAATTAATGTTTCAAGCAAAAACTTTTATGGGCTGTTTTCTTTATCCAGTGAAGAGGATATTACTGCAGCCTTTTACCCCCATTTATTAGCTTTTTCATAATATCATCCATTTTATAGGTGCCATGGCACCCCGAGGCTCTACTCAAATTCCTCCTGCAGTAAAAGACACTAAAACTGCTGATGCTGAAAATGACCCCATCCCACACAGAATAATCATAGAAAATCAAAAAAAAAAAAAATCCACAAAGAAACTCCTCAGTGAACTGCTTTTATTAAGTCCCTCGTTTAGAAAACACAAATGCACCAAACAATATCATACATGCACATCTTCCGCATATCAATATTAACTGTTCACTTTTCAATGTGAAAAAGTCTGAGGATCTCACAGAGATCACCGGGACATAAAAATACTGAGGAGTCACAAATAAGAAAAGGCCAAGCGTTGTTACCCAGAGTTCCAATCGTCATTGTTAGTTTTACCATTTTTTACAAATTGCAAATTTAAGGTATCTCATACTGTTTTACAATCAAGTTTACTGACTGCAAAAAAAAATTAAATAAATAAAAATAAAAAAGGAAAAACTTTACAAAAACACAAAATGTTTTGTATTTGTGGTCTATTTCATCAGTTTGACCACCTTGCAACATTTTGGAACAATGCACCAAAGGACAGAGACAGCAGCTGGTGCAAGGTGGAAGTCATGTATTTTTCAAATTCAAGCTTCGAGTGAGTGACACAATTCGAAATAGGACACCAAAATCAACTCATTGTGGCGTCCTAAAACAATATATATATATATATATATATATATATATATATATTAAATAAATTCATCCTTTGTTACATTTGAGAGGTCTATTACGACTTCAGCTTTTGATCTGAGTATGCTTTTTCTCAAAATAAATAAATAAAAGTCTGCATTTCAAAAATAATTGTTTGTTTTATTAGAGGCACCTCTATAAATATCTGTAATATAAACGTAACCAAAACATTTTTTCTAATGCAGTCTTTCTGCAAGTTTCTGTGGGATAAATGTAAGTATTTTATTATTTAAGACATCTGTGAATTAGAACAAATATCTTAAGGTAGTATAAGATACTGTAAAATATCTTGCACTTTTTTAAAACTTCAAACGTAAGCTAAAAAAAAAACAACACGAGAATACATGTTTTAGCCATTAAACAAATATCCTGCGAGAAAAGAAATGGGCGGAGGTAAAAACTTATTGTTTGCTGTCCCTTCCAAAATTATTGCATCCCAAATAAAACGTCTTTCCAATTCTTTCTGGATTTTACAATTATTCTAATTATTAAAGACACATGATCTTAAACAAGGTGCCTCTACGTGACAAGAAGGTTTTGATTTCAATTTTCTAAACAAACATAAGTAAGAAATATTTTGCTGCATTGTGAGAATGGTTGAATGCCAGGTGATTAATTTCTTCAATTACTCTTTCTGATCAAGAAATTAAGCTCTGAGGCAGTGTGATGATAAATCCTTAGCTATAACTACAAGATACAGAAATAGTAATCTGACAATGGTAAATGCATCAAAACCTAAAAAAAAAAAGGACATTAAACTGAATGAAACCAAAAGAACAAAGTCAACAAAAAAAGCTAAATTTTCTCCCAATTTAAGATGTAACTAAATGCAAATATGGGCACGTTTAAGCCATTTTAAGGCCAAAAATATTCACATTATTAAAAGTGTAACTTTTTAAGAGTCCAGAACTTTATTTATGTACACTTTATTTATTATATTGACTAGAGTCTTTAAGAACTTTCAATTAGCAATTTATGCCTTCTTGCTAGCAGAAAATAACAAGTGGCTCACATTTGCTTCCAGGAAGCAAGCAGTTTTATACACCTCAGTCTGTGACAACCAAGGCTGGACGAGGACACAAGTATATTTTAAATGAGATTATGTGAGTGCAATAAAAGATGAACTTATTTTGGACCTTTTTTTTCTACCCATCTACTGATAATTGTTGAGGATGCTGTACGTAGTTAATAGAGACGAGCTGTCATATTGGAAAACAACAGCTCTTAATTATTATCTTCGAACAACACTTGGCCTTTGTGCAGAGATTTTGGAAGAAACAAAAAGAAAACAGGAACAATTAGGAACCATATCAAACATTTAGAAAGAAAACATCCAAATCAAATCAAATCATGTCTACTTTATCAATACATTACAAAACAAAGAGGCTGGCAAAGCTTCCATGTACCAAAGACATAAAGGTTGCCTTTTTTCCATTTGTTTGATCAATACATTGGCCAAAAGCATTTGTTACCCATGTAAGCATGTATGTTCATTTAATAAAAACACAGTGGTTAAAAAAAAAACAAACAAAACAAAAACATACATAGGTTGTCATTCACAGAAAGCCACAGAAAAAAAAAAAAAACCTAACCAGACTTAGACTTCAAAGGAGTTTGTCATTTACACATATTTTCAGGAAACAAAAACAAGGTTTAATCAGAAAAATTCACCCACCATCGACTGTATTCTGTGGATTTTCCCTCTAGTCGCCTTGCTCTGATAATCTACGATCATTTAATAGAAAAGCAGACCTGTCAGCTCCTGACTGGGTCAAATCCATCGCGCGCTCCCGACACTGACCTTGTATTATTCTACGTGAATGTCCGTGATGCTTCACTTACTCTGTGCCCACAAGCATTGCCAGAGGTTGAAGAATTTAGATTTAAACACCACAATGGTCCTTTTGAAATCACTTGTCTCTGACTCCATAGGCTAAGGTGATAATACACACAATCCCGCTCACACACTTTGTCTTTTGTCTCATGCTCACACCTACTGGTGTCATTTTGATAGAACCGTCCTGATTTAGTCCTCCCTAAATTCTGATATATTAGTCTTGTGCGGGTGTCATTAGTGCCATTAGTCGAATGCCCTTTTCCAACAAAACCCCTCAGGCCTGCTCTAATTTATTAAGATGTTTTAATGTCTGCTAAATCATGGCACATGTCAGGCTTTCAATTCAAGTCAGACTGTTAAATAGCCCATTGTGTTCTGAGCTAATACCTCTCTGATCTATTCGCTCCTGCCACCTTGGAGCATTTACATGATAGAGTGAAGCAGGTCTGGGTACCTGAGTGGTGGTGGCTGTGGTTTTTCACTGAAGTACATTAGCAAACAGTGACGGCACAAACGACACACACACAAAAAAAGGCCAATAGTACAACTGACAACAAAGAACAGATTCACAAAGTATTAAAACACAGCTGACCATAGATTTATCCAAATAACGTCAAAGCTGGTGGCTAGATTTCAGTTTTCAGACTGGCACAATTGGCAGCATTTCGACTTCTCATCCCAACTTTAATGGCTGATGATGATGATGCATATCAGCTGGCTTCGGCTGGGTGCCCAGCAGAGAAACACTGAAAGTTCTCTTCCAATATTCTCTTGATATATTAATATCAAGTATCAAATAATGAATTGTTAGGTTTCCTGTAAATCCTTCAGTTATTTGTACTCTTAACATGCATGTTGCTGTGTTGAAATGTTCAAGGAGAAGTTTCCTGATCATAGGGCTTAAATTAAAATAAATAAATAAAAATGGAGCCTGAAACATTTCTTGGTGGTGATGGGAATTAAATAATTGCTTTTAACAGCACAATAAACAAGTAAATGTCAAGTAACAATGACTTCAACGAGGTTCCAATGTACTTCAACTAAATGAAACAATGTAAGATATTTATGTCCCACAGCAGCCTTCCAGCTAGAGAAAAACAGAACAAAAACAAAAACAAAAAAACTCACAAACTCATTGAGCAGAAACATTTCAGGCAATTAATTTGTACAAAATTTAGAATACTCCATATCACAATCGATAGAAAGAAACTGCACAGATTTGGCTTCTATTTTTTTTTTAAATGCTTTGGGTTCTCAACAAGGTTCTGTAAGAAATCCAAACCACCAATTTGTCTAGAGAAACAGGTGGTGCACGAGAGGTTGTTGCAGATGAGTTAATGTTACATGTTTTGTGTACAAAACTTTAGTTTTAAGTTTAGAGCATACAATTCTGCTCTTGGCCCACTGAGTTTTAATTTTTTATTAAAAAGAAAGATCTGATGGGCTGCTGGAAAAGAATATTGTTGTGTGCCAGTTGTGCAAAAAGGAGTTAGTCTGTCATCGAACTATTCAAGCCAAAAATACCCTCCCTGCACAAAAATAGGAAAAATCCTATAAATTTCCTTATTGTTGATCTCACACATCCATTTTTTAAAACAATTTAACTGCAAAACAGGTGTTTTAAATTGAAAATCTTGCTTATTTTTTCATATGTAGTTTTCAATTAAAATGTAATTTGGCAATTAACTCAAGTAAAATTAAAACCTGTAAAAACTTTGAGTCCCACTATTAAAAAAATACAAAAGCATGCAAGAAACGGGCCTCACATTCAAATAAGGAAAACGTATTACCATATAGTTTGTGAGATCGCAAAGTAATTAAGAAGGATTTGGGTTATAAGAGTTTTAAATTGATTGACAAGGGGTATGCATTTAATAAGAGGCAGCCATGATGCATTTTATTCACAAGTATTTTGAACTCCCAGATATTAAGAAACTGTAAAAACTGCTAACATACAGATGGCAACAGCGATTTAGCCTTTTAAAAAATGGTGTTTGCAGCGTTTAACTCCGTTGTAAATGCAGGGATCTGTTACCAAAACAAGTGAGAAAGAAGTTGAAAGCCATCTCCCTTTCTCACCTCCACTTGCCTGGTGGCGGTGTGAAGAGGGTGTGAAGTGGATGTGAGGTGAACGGCGGATTATCGGTTTTGGTGACAGAAAATGCTAGATGGTACAACAGATGGATGTAGCCACTGGGTATGAAAAGTCACACAAATTCTGAAGTTGTTTTTTTTTTTCTTCTTCTCAGTCTGCTTGACTTCTTTCTGTGATATAGCCGCAATATCCCAGATAACGATCGGGATGCAAAAAACAACTTTGAATCAAAGTAAATAATAGAATAGTGGTGATCAATGAACCACAGGACTTTTTTAAAAGGCCCATGTGCCAAATTCGTTGCGTCCGAAATGAAATGCCACTTGAAAACTGGACTAATAATGGCCTGACTTGTACAGACGTGTAAGCAGCTACAATATGGAATAATTTATGGATTAGGTCATTTTGTGCTGGAGCCGACAGTTCGAGGTCATCTGCATGGTGACACTTATTTCCATTATTTTCTCAATTGCTAGAGATGTGAGAAAAACACAGCAGGGGGTCTCTTTGTCACTGCTGCTCCTTGATGTCAGACAGTACTGAAGCCCTGAGGCGTTTTAAAATTCAGTCTTCAGCGAGTTAGCTAAGCCATATGCTTTATGTACAGGTTAAAAAGGTTCAGATTAGTTAATTAGGCAGTTTTTTGATGCAGTTATATGCCACAGAGCTATTTTTATCACTATAAATCTAATAATATAAATGCTAACTCTTCTTGGACTGTGCTGTTCTGTGATCTCATCAGTTATGTCACGTTTCTCTAACATATTTCTTTTTGAGATCAAGCAAATGTTAAAAAAAACAACATGGAAATACACTGGTTGGCCACTCAAAATTAAGACTTTAGAACCCTTGTGACTACATCCATCTTTGTTGGTGCCAAAAGTTTAAATGCATTCCCTTGCTCCTTCATATTTTGTGTATGGATTATTGAAGATAAGAATTTATAACTAGAAGTGTTAATATGACACCAAAAACTTTTTTTTCCTTCAATTTTATGTAGACAAACTGGCCACTTTTTGGGTACACCTACTTAGAATTGCACTGGTCATCTGGACATGGTCATCAACACTGCTCAGTTCGTCAATTGGTATTAAGGGGGTCCAAGTGTGCCACATCATCACATCACATGCAGCAGCAGCAGTCTGAATCATACTTTCTGGATCCATGCTTTCATGTTGTTTATACCAGATTCTGAATGTTGCAGCTGAAGTCACACACTGCTGAATCAATCTGCAAAAACGGTAGCGTAAGGTTTGTGACTCAAGATTTGATGTGTTTGAGATAGTATTCTGCATGCCTTGTAAAAGGTGTTTACCTGAGACACTGTTGCCTTTCTATTATTTTAAGCCAGTGTGTCAATTCTGTCCAGCTCTCTGACACCAAGAGGGCATTTTCATCCCTACAGCTGCTCCTCACTGGACATCCCCCCCACCCCCAAACCATTCTATGTCAACACAAGAGATGGCCATGTGTGGTAACTCCAGCAGATTAATAGTTTATGAAATACTCAGAGCAGCTCTATGTACACCAACAACCATGCTACACTCAAAGTCACTAAAAGTGTATTTGTTGTGTGCGGCTTAAAGACAGCCAGTCATCTTCATCTTGTCTAGACACCGGACTGCATCGAATTACTGCCATGAGATGAGAGGAATTTGTTTTGAGTTAACAAGCACTCGAACACGTTACCTCATAAAGTGGCCAGTGTTGACTTCTATTACTGAGATCTACAGTTGGCACAATACATTTCTGAGTCTATATTTGTGAAATCTGAGCAAAATAAAGGCAATCTACCCCTATCTGTTAACATCAGAGCTTTGTCTTACTTAGCTTTTAAGGTGGATAGGCAAATTCTTCATTTAGAAAATGTGAAACTAGGTAATAGATGCCATTTCAACATTCCTCCAGAGCTTGTTAGGTTATGATAGAGAATGGTTATCGCTCCAAACCCCAGACATCCACAAACAGTGTGTTTTATGTGTTTAAGATCAGCCTGTCCTTTTGTCTATAGTCCATATATCCTGTAAAATTGAGCCAAAACAAAGATATTGAAAGTCAGGCTTCTCCAAAGCCGTTACTCTTCAATTAATCTTTTTAATACCTTTTCACTCATCAGCTTCTTCACTGTATAGATTGAAGTAAATGCCAATTTCTCTAAATTTTCATTGAGGTTTTAGCTCAGGGGTTTTCCCCTGAAGCTGAAGAGCTGTGTTCTGAAACATGCCTGTTTCATACATTATTTGTTTCATTCTTTCCTATAAAATGGACGTGAAATACAGAAAATGTCATGTATTTAACAGTGAACGAAAATGGAAGTAAAAATTTAAGACTTCTGTTGTTACCTAATAACTTGGAAAGAAAAAGAAATAAGAACAAACTGGCACTTGTACTACGCAGCATTACTCCTACTGCTGTTTGCGGGAACATGTTTCTTGGTACCAAGTCAAGTACAGATTTTAGTTTTATTTTTCTTCAGGCATTAAAACCTTAAGGAGCCCACATTCAATTTTCCACAGTTAAGCGATAACGATAAGGTAAATACTTAACACTATGCTATGAGGTGTTTTATGACCGTAATCTGGAGCACAATCCATTTTTAATGGAGCATGTATTTATAAAAACAGGCTGCTGGATGTATCTATAATTGGGGCCATTGCGAGAATCTTCAAAGGCACAAGCATATGTGTGAATGAACACGTTCAGACGATCGGATGAAGAGGAACACAGAAAATTCAAGAGATGAAAACTAAAATCTCACACTGAGGCCCTCAAAAGGTACGCTGAGTGCTTAATGGCTGTAAACTGCATGAAAGTGAATGCTGAGAAAAGTGTGGAGCTATCTTTTTAATAACAAGAAGAAGGCTGAAACTACTTTGGCACATGAATGGAAGTAAGGCATCTGTGTTATTTCAGAGTCAAAGTAAAGAGCTGAATTGGAGTATTGTTCCTGGCTGGCAAAATGTCAGACCCACATTAAAAAAAATAAATAAATAAAGACAAGCAAATAATGTTAATTAATTCTGTAGCACACTCCAATATTGCACTGCCTCATATTTTCTATAGAACACAATAAAACTGTCATCTTCAAACAAAGAGTCAAGAGAGGAAAAAAAACATGGTTACTTTTAGAAACAATAGAAAAATGTTGAAAAACAAAGCAGAGAGAGGTCTTGTCACAACATTGACCTGAACGTAGATATTGCAATGGCGAAGAACAAGGAGAGCGGGGATGTGTCCACACTCAGGGCGTCGGAGCCACGGGCGCTCATACCTACAGCAAAGACAAAAAAATAAAATAAAAAAATGGTGAAAACTAAAAGTACTGAAGCTCACACCCAAAATATACACTATTTTTAGTTCTGACTTAGACTCAAAATACTGGAAGGCTGAAACATTCCAACAGAGTTGAAAACGTGTTACATATAACCAATAGCAATTCTTGCATGAATTGTGCCCTAAACAATTCAGTAGCTGGATAAATAGAGCAAAGTCCTACAGAAACCAAGCAAAATATTCTCTCTATTCTCAGTAGAATGATGCGGTGATAACTCTCCACCGACTTTACTTGCTTGTAAGCAATAGAAGACTTGTACGAGGTGAAACTAAAAGACCAATTTTCCTTTTCTAATCTGCTGCTTTTGCTGCCCCATTTCTTACGCTGCCCTGGACGACTGCCCATATCAAAACCCACCACTGAATGTGATGTAAAGTTTTGCTATTTAATAAATTCAAGGGAAAATTTAGATTTCATTTTTGATTGAGGTTGTGTCCATAGCGTACCTGAAATATACAAATGTGTTGTTAAAGTAAGCTGCTGGCATGAGAGGGAGACAATATTTTGTAAGTAAAATATTATTTCTAGCCATTTATACTCTTTGAAAGAAAGACAAAAATAATTGAGGAGTTGACAATGTAACTGTATTGGATCTTATATTAGCAATTATCACAGTTATTCAAACTACTTCTAAAAAAAGCAGCTTCTGTGTACTCTTGAGGCAATGCTAGTACTTCCCTTAAATCTGAATTTCTCAAAGATCAGCTAACATTCCCAAATCCAGCAAGTTTCATAATCATCCGAAGTTGAAAGCTTAAAACGATACAACAGAACCTTTGAAGTTCTAAGTCCAGCTTCCCAGTTATCTGAAAAATGACCTACAAAAATGTCTCAACATGTTGTAGAAAATATTTTTTTTGATTTAAATGTGCCCCTTTTCTGCCTTATTTTCTTAACCACTTCCCTGCTCCTGAAGACGTCTAACTCTGAGTCACCTTCACTCAGTAACTGTATCTCTGCTGAAGAGTGTTACTGTGACTTGGAAGCGCTTACCTATGATCAATTAACTTTTCAGATTTTGAGTTTTAGACTAGCTAATCACCGCTCACGGCCAATTTGAACTTAAAATTGACCGATTCTGGTTTAGACATTTTCTCAGAAGACCTCAGGACTTTGACAGGTATAAGTCCAAATTAGTTAGGAAAACATTTGGCTTGAAACATGTTTGTGTTGAACAAAATTGAAATGAAAAGCTAATCAAAGCACCGGACTTTGGCAAAGCTTTGAATTCTGCACATTGAGTGCTGCAGAAACTGTAGTATACCTCATGGATAAACCATGAAGTTGTGTCATTGTAACGTTGCAGTTATAACAGCAATAAGATTCAAGATGTCATAGCAGCAGAATGCAGTCATCACATCTACACCATTGGCTACACTGGGTTTTTTTTTTCCATTGTCCTTTTCCTCTCTGCTCTGTCTCCATCTTCTCTCCAAGAAACATGTATTATTACTCAGTACAATCCTGGCTCATACAGATATATTTTTTATCTCCCCATAGAGATGCAAGTCATCTTTGCTATTGAAATCCTTTATGCTTGGTATCCTTTTATAATTTAAAAATAATCTCGTGGGATGAAAGTCTTAGCTCACAAGGTACTGATAAAACTAGTAGCCTAGAAGTATTTCAAGTAGCTACGGGAGAAGCACTGAGAAACATACTTGAGATTAGAACTCGTCGATCGTCAGCTTTGAAAACTTACAATTAAATATTTTCCAAGTGAACGCATCATGCGTACCACTGGGTACCATTTAGGCTACCCAGTAGTTCTACCTTTAACTCAACACAATTCATTGAGTTGAAGAGTGTTGAGTTAAACACTCTTCAACTGCTTGAGTCAAAGATAGTGAAGGTTTAAGTCTGTTCTCACCAAAACAGCTCCAGGAACTCTGATTAGATATAACACCTCTGCCTGAGATTGTCTGAAGCCACATCTGGTCTTAGTGGTCTATACACAGGAACGGTCCTGTGTCATGTATATGTCTGTACTCTGTTTTTGGTATGCAGCATATGCTCTATGAGTTAGGCTTTCTTTAGGCGTTTGCGCCTGACCCTATCTTGAGTATTTTCTTCTTTTGATTCTTGTATATTTTATTGGACAGTGAGCCTGACTTGGTTGTCAATTAGAATTTTGTTCATGAAATCTGAACTACTTGGACTTTGCCTCTTTCCTGCTCCTGAGACTTTCCATTCATTTTGCTCTCATCATTATCTCCCTTCAACGACAAGTTTATCAGCACACAATCAGTGCCTTATATCACCACTATTCCTGGCAGCACCACTTGACAGGAGGAGGCTCTAGCAACCAGACTGACATGTAACCTTTACATGCGTTAGGGAATGTTTGTAAAACTCCCAGACTCTTTCTAACCTGCTTGCTTTTCCCTGTGTTGTTCCTCCCTTCTAATAATTCATTTTCATTAGTTGCAATAGGGTGTTTGCAATTATGTCACACAAAGTACCCTCAAGCCATTTAAGAAGACAAACAAGAGAAACAACAGTGACACATTCAGGACTGTCGAGAAAGTAAGCATTAAAAGCAATTATCAGGGGAAGATAGTGCAATTTTCAAAGAACACTTCAAATTTAATGGGTAAAAGAGTGAATGTAATTGCCAAACATTTCACACATTGATATAAAGAACTATTTGATGTCAACGAAGCAGACCACCAGTTTATGCCTGATTAATTACAGCCATATTCAATATAATATTACTGTGAAGTTTGATTTACTTCAGTGAGTTAAAAAGAAACACAATATAAAGATTACTTACATTCAACATCAGTGTTTTCAATTTTGTTTATTATGAGGATTTTGCACTTACAACTAAGAAAAACACTATATTTAAGATGACCATATTACATTAGACCGACTGGAAATAAAAAAATGTAAGTAGAAAAATGCAGGTATAATGAAGAGTATGTTTAATACCTGCTTAAAAGTTATAATTTTCAGAAGGTACTTTTAATCTGAAAGACAAGCCTCATCAGAAACCATATTCTAATTTATTGAGTATTACTGTAGACTGTCCACTGACCTACAGAAGGAAAATTAAGATTGTTGTATGAATTTTTCCTATTTTATCTAGTTATGAGGAAATGCTACTGATATTAGTTTTAATTTGAACACTTACAAATCCTTAAGTGGATTAACTTTCTCTGTTCTAAGTCTAAAGTCAATAAGTGCCCAGTCTGCCTAAAATGTTCCAATTTGCTACTACTGTCTGGACATTTTTTATTTTTCAAATTGATGAACATGAGCTAAGACAATAAATAATATGAAAAAGTTTATGTTTTCAAAATAAATGTCCAGCTCATGTCTGCAAATGTATTTTCTGTAGACTTAGACATAAAGTGAGCAAAATTTACAACAACTAAACTACTCAACATTGTGTTGCCGTTCCAGTACAAGTGTCTAGTTAACAATCTGCCCTACATCTCCTCCATAGGAGCAAAGAGTTGAGGTACTTTACAAACACCCTAAAGCTTTAAACTTTCTCTTTGTTTTGTGTCACTTTTGGGTCCAGCCTCTGTTTGAAGCTTTTACAAGGACAGCTATTTTTAGTGTCTGTGAGGTGTTTCAAGAAGCAAGTCAGAGGAAGCACAAAGGCTGTGAAAAACGGTTTAAAAAGGAAACTAGTTTTTACAGAGGCATGCTATGTTTTCTTTCAGGCTGCTACAGCAGAGAGCAAGACTTTGGCAGGCGCTGCTCATTTCAGTCTATTGTCATTTTGTACGTTTTCCACTTCAAGCCATTTTTTGCTAACTTTTACAAGTACATCTATTCATACCCAGCTTTGGTATGTTTTGTCAAACTGGTAAAAGAGCCAAATTAACCTGGGGCCAACTTTATCAGATATCAGCAAGGCTGAAGGGGGCATGCCCTGCGACAGACTGGCACGCCCTGCGACAGACTGGCACGCCCTGCGACAGACTGGCACGCCCTGCGACAGACTAGCGATCTGTCCAGGGTGAACCCCGCCTCTCTCCCAGAACGTTAGCTGGAGATAGACAGCACCCCTCCCGGCCCCACGAGGGAGAAGGGTGTGAGAAAATGGATGGATGGATGGATGGATGGATGGATGGATGGATGGATGGATGGATGGATGGATGGATGAATGGAGCACAGCAAAGCTCCTGGATTCAGAAATGTTGGAAATCTTCAATGTTGTCTGGATTGCATACCAGAGCTGGATTTAATCTGGTACATTTAGTTGAGTAACGTTTTGGAGAGGTTTTTCTTCACCATACTGTCAATTCCCTAAAGAAGGTCTTTTTGACTGCCTGTCTTGCCACTTCCCTCTTTGTCCACACCTGTTATGAAACAATGTGAACAAAGAGTTGGTTTCAGACATGTTAAAAAATACTTATTAGTTATTTCTAATCCAACACCATTTGGAAGGTGGCCAATGCTCCGTGGAGCGCTGCCCACCAATAATTTTCAAACGTGCTAATGATGAAAATACCAATGGCTAAAGTCCAGTCAGCTATTCTGTCTTGCACATTGTGTATGCAAAGCAAATGCTTTGCATGCTTTGTGTATGCATTCTTTCAGTTTGTCCTTTTTGGCAATAAATCCATACCTACATTCGCTCCGGAAAAAGCAGGCGCTGCTCACCAATCAAATAGTATGCTTCGCTAATATTAAATTAAGTATTTTGACTGGTCCAGCTAAACAATACACAATAATAATTGGAATCAATAACATTTTGAAAAATAAACACACTATTAATAGTGAAATTAAAAGTAATAAAGCATGCTGTCATTTTTGAAGGTTAGAAAAATGTAATTGATTCAAGTTAATAGGATGACTTATTGCTATCATTGTACATAAACAATATAGGAGATCCCCCTGCATGCAACTTACAACCACCTTTTGAAAATTCAATGAAATTCAAACTGCCTCTTTTAAATGTAATAAAACTCAATCATGCCTTATAATTGTGTGTAAAGGGACCAGGAACCTGATTAAGTTTGATTGCAATCCCAACATTTTCATGACCTTTGTGACTAAATTAACAGCCGTGTGCTGCTGGCTTCTCCTTTATAATGAAATAACATCTACAGAAAAATCTTCCCCAGAGGAAAAAATAAAATAAAATATATATATATATATATATATATATATTATATATATATATATATATATATATATATATATATATATATATATATATATATAATATAAATGACCTTTAATACTTTCAGAGATTTTATTTTTTTATAAACAGTGCTTTATGTTTTCACTGCTAATGTGTTTTGCACACATCTTTTACTTTGTGTCTAAAAGAAAAAGAAAAAAAATGTTTATTTAGAAGAAAACATGAAACTCAAACTCCCCTCCGATTAGTTGTTTTTAAGGGATTCAGCACAGAACTTCCAACAATGTAAAGTAGCATTTAGAGGGGAAAACGAGCCCCCCTGGAGCTCCACAAGACAGTAATAGCTCCTAGTAAAAAGAGGGCTGCAGACAGAGATGGATGGCGCTGCATATTTCAGCAAAACATGAGCCCAGTAGAGCCAAATTAGGGTGGCAAGGGACATTAGTACTGTTGAGTTAACGGAGGACAAAATGTCCCTGTCAGAACTGAAACGTGTCAAGTGATTTCATTCATAAAAGTCCATAGAAACATTAACATACAGGTTCTAAGACACAGAGGTACCATGAAATTACAAAAGCAAGAAAACTGGGAGCACACCTCTTTCACCTTTTCAACTCAATAAAATATGAACAAAAAAAACCAGACGTACTCAGTCTATGAATCCGTATGGGATCTGAGGCTGGACCCAGTCCTCCCTCACTCAGCGTCTGAATGCGAATGATGTAGTCGTCTTCATTCTCAGGGAGGGTCAAGTCTGCTGTCGAATTGGCCGTTGTGAACGTGTTTACCTCTTTGTGTCGCTGTCTCCAGAACGAAAGCTGAGCGAGGGAGGGTAAACAAGTGAAAAGACACAACGTAAATATGTATCCTTGCAGCTGACTCTGTACTCACAGCTTATTGTGCGGCATTAATAAACGCACCATCATCAAGTGCGGAGAAACTCACTTGATATCCTGTAACTTCTGACTCTGATTCCATTGCCACCACAGGCTCCCAGTAAAGAGACAGCTGAGAGCCAATTAGGGTCCATTCTACATTCAGCGGTGGCTGGGCAGGCGCTGCATGAGATAAAAATGATTTATTTCAGAGTGTGGGCACAGAAGCAAATGACTGCATTATTGGCATACTGGGATCATCACATTACCATATATCTGGCTGTTTTTAAAATCAATGTTAGCGAAGGATATTGTTTTTACAGTTTGCAAAGAAAAGGCCAGATTCAAAGCAATTGCAGGCTTTTGCTAAATGATCACTGAGCGCTGCGACTTACGTGGCTTTTTTGTGGTGACATTGATTGCAGGGAGGAAAGGACCGGTGCCCGCTGTGTTGAAGGCGCTAACTGTTAAAAAATACTGCGTGTTTCCTGCCAAGTTGTTTACTGTGACTGAGGTTTGGTTCCAAGGCACTCTAACCTTCCCCATCGTTTCTGGTTTGGTGTCATCCTCCCAGTAAACTACCTTTATAAAACAAAGAGCAGATGCAACACAAATGTTACATTACCTCACGAAAAAGATGATTACGTCTTGAACAATTTTGTTTTTTGCATTTTGCCACATTATCGCCGCACGTTTCAATGCCTTTTAATAAGATTTTATATGATAGACCGACATATATTTGGGAAGTTGAAGAAAAATTATGAATGATTTTCAACATTTTTGTTGTGTAAATTTGTATTTAGTTGCAATTACTATGATGCTTTCATGGTAGCTAATAGCCTGCAGCCATCACCAAGTTACTAAACGAGAGTCAGCCTGAGTATAATTCTCTCCAATACGAAGGTTCTGTGAGGGATTTTGAAAGTTTTTTCAAGACAACTTCATTTTTGAGAACCAGAGTTAGACTAAAAGGCTGCAAAACACTAGAAGCTGGAAAGCAGATTTACTTTCTAGCATGACAACAAGGCTAAATTTAGGGTCGCTTATTAAAACTGACAGCTCAAGCAAGGTACAATGGAATGGTTTAAATTGAAGCACATTCACCTGTAATAATGGCCTTGTGAAAGGCCTGACCTAAATGCAAACCAAACATTTGTGGCAACAATTGACTTGAATTGATGTTCACAGGCACTTTCCATCCAATCTGACCAAGCTAAAAATGTTTTTTTTTTTTCTTTCACAAGGAATATGTTTAAATTGCCTTCAGCCCAGAATCAGGCTCTACTTTGAGTTGATCTATTACACAAAAACCCCCCCAAAATATATTAATGCTCTGGGTTGAAAAGCCAATAAGAATAACAATAGATGTCGCTAGTGAGCATCGAGCCAATTCATACTTTCCTTTCTATATTCTCTATACGGTATAAAATGAAACACTTTTTACTTTACATGTTAATCAGGTGACCACAGTTTGTGACAGTAAACTCAACCACAACCTGCTTTTTGAGGTTCAAAATTGATCCCATTTTGTATTTAGATCAAAGTCAAAAGATAGCACATTGCTATAGTTACTATAATTTGGGGTGTGAAATACTGGTCTTCTGACATGACGCTTTGGGGTCATGTGTATCATAATTTTGCATAAATGACAGTCAGTCTAAAGCGAGCCCACGGACGGGTAATTTTCCTTTCTTCTCCCGAAAGAAGTTTGACATGTTTTCCTGTCATGTTGATACAAAGAAGTGTATAATTCCAGTCAGGGGGGAGAGGAGGAAGGGACGTGAGGATGCCATTTCCATGGCGACGCAGTTTGGAAGAGACATATTTGAGGTGCAAGCTGAGGTGATGACAGGCGGTTTCAATTGTGTCGTCTTTGATATCTGTTTCCATCTATATGAGTAAAAAAAAAAAGAAAATTACGATACCTCATAGCCCAGAACCCTTTCAGGGGTGATGGTGAGAGCTTGCCAATTCACCTCAATCTCAGAGGCTGCGACACTTCGAGCCCAAACCCCTGCTGGCATTCCGCTTGGCTCTGAAAAAACAGATGACATGAGACCGAGCATTTCTGTCAGGACGAAGCAACACGGAGGTAAGCGGAGAACATTTTTTTGGTGATTTTTTTACATTTACAAATCTTGATCAGGGCTCAGATGAGTCACCGCACAAAGGTCCTGCTAGTAAATAGACACACACGTAGGCACAAACTGACTGGCTCTACGTGTGCCGAGAGGGAGCATAGATCTAAATGCCAACTGTTTTTTTTTTACCTTGGTAAAGCCGATCAAGTGAGTGGTGATATTTGGAGAAAAAGGCACTACCTGCTCTTACACAAATGTCTTGCAATTGTGCCTCACATTTTCTGCCTTTCTCTTGCTTTAAAAGGGATTTCTAGAGCCTAAAGCAGCAGATGCAGTAAAAACCACTTTTGTGATCTTTGTCCTTTTCAGAGAGAGAAATAGCTTTCAAGCTTTGCTAAGTTCTGCCCCATTATGTCCATCCTTACCTGTCTCCGCAGAGTAGATGGTGACCACAGGGCTGAAGGGGCCCTGCCCTTTGCTGTTGTAAGTGCCCACCTTCACGTGAAATGGAGAAAAGGGCGCGAGGCTGTCATTACGGTACACATAGCGGGACGCGCCAGGGGCCGAGGTGGCCACGTGAGTCCAGCTGACTTCTCCGAAGGCGCGGAAGGCAATGATGTAGCCGAAGCTCTCGCCATTCTGCAGTTCTTCAGGGACGGGCTGAGAGTGAAACACAAAACTATAGTGATATTAAAATATATACAGACCAGTCATACTCATTCCGGCTCAGGCCGCGCGCAATCGGCACAGACTCAGGCGTGCGTGACCCATAAATTGCTTCCGTGACCTGCTACCTGAAATATTGAAATGAAAAGCAAGATGGGATTTTAAAAGGCCTCTGTGCTCATTACAGACCATGCAGGGAGTTTTTAAAATAAAAGCTGATCTGCATTTGACAAAATAGGAAATCACCACGCTGACTCAGAGCTTAATCTTATTTGACAGCCACCAAGCTAGTGTATTTCAGTGGCAGACTTAATCACTGTAGACTTGAATGAGCTGCAGTAATTTGAAACTGATCGTATCTTTATAAACTATACACAGCATCTCACAAAAGTATTTACACCCCTTGAACTTTTCCAAAATTTTCCACAGTACAACACATTTGTTGATTGTATTTTATGCAACAAACCAACAAAGTGATACATAATTAAGAGGAAGAAAAAGTGAAGGATTTAAAAAAAATATAAAAGAATATGGTGTGAATTTGTTCTCACGCCTCCTTAATCCGACACCCCAAAATAAAATCTTCGGCTTGACATGTAAAGCAAACAGAATCCACTTGATTGGCATTTAACCTAATCATAAATGCAGCTCTTCTGTGAACGACTCCAGGGTTCGTGTGAGAACGTTAGAAAACTGAAGCCTCTTAAAGACCTATGAACACAACATTGGTCTTTAAGAGGCCAACATTGGCCTCTTAATAAAAATTGTAGAGAACTTTAATGCCAAGCTTTCAACACTTCACACTCCCTAATCAGTTTTCCCAATATTGAAAGACAGAATGGAATACAACCTGAGTGGAAAATGGCAACTAATGGCAAAAACCTATCAATACATGACCATGTATATAAACTGACAAGCCAGGCAAGAAGAGTATGGTAGCTATGGAGGAGAAGCAGGTATCAACAGCCTGGGTTGGCGAATCTGTTTTAATGGTAACTATAAATGGTGCCTCCACAAATATGGGCATTATAGAGGAGTAGTAAGAAGAAAGTCATTGTTGAAAGAATGCAAGAAGTTGTGTTTAGAGGGAACACACCAAATGTGTTCTGGTCTGAACACATTCAACTTTTTAATCACCAAGCAAATAACAGTGTGGGGTGGAAAATTAACAAATCGGATTATCCTGAAGGAGAGCATTTATACACTGAAACATGGAGATGGCAACATTATGCTGCTGGATTGCATTTCTACGACAAGAACAGTAAAGCTTGCACTTTGCTTTGTGGTAAGATGGATGGGCAAAAATACGCGACAGAAAAAACAGAGCTCTGAACTGCGGATGAGGTAGGCCAATAACTCCAATAACTCAACTCATACAGCCACAGGTCAGTGAGGCAAAGAAAATTAAAACATATTCACATGTTAGAATGGTTAAAACAATGTCCAGACCTAAATCCATTTGAGAACTTGTGGGTAGCAAATTGATAAAATTCATCCAAAAATCATCTGTCATATTAAAGCAGTTCCACAAAGAAGAGAAGGTGAACACTTCTCTCTTTTCATGTACAATTCTGGCAGCAACATAAACCCAAAACGACAGATTCTACAAAGTATTAGTGTACAAATGTGTGCCCCGTTTTCCAAAATTTCAATTTGTACAAACCCCCTCTATTAAAAAAGAAAGTATTTTTGTGATTACACTTTACAATTAAACTATCATGTGTTAGTTTGTGACATAAAATCTCAGTAGAATACATGCCGAGGATGAAACGTAACAAATTATGGAAGGCTTCAGGGGACATAAATACTTCGACAAACTGGAAACAAGCATTTCCTCTATAGTAATGATGCAAAAATAAATAAAATCAAAATGTGTCTTCGGATTTCCCCTGACCTCGCGCAAGGATAAAAAAGACCGACTATAAACACAGCCAGTAACAATAGAGGAGAACATAAGACTGATGACTTACCTCCCATGTGATGACCAGTTCATATCTGCTTCCACCCCCTCCACCCACATCACCTGGGGCTGCATCTGGAACTGCAGAACAAAACAACTTGTCCAACTCATCTACATGCATGCCAAACAAAGCAGCAGCGATCGATGTTAAGTAAATTCACTGCACCTGCGTCTTCTGTTCTCGTCTTCACCGACACGGGACTGGGTTCCCCGACTCCGACGCCGTTTCTGGCCAATACCCGGAACTCGTATTCGACCCAGGCGTTCAGATCAACCACGGTAGCTGTGTGGATGTTGCCATCAATTACCTCTGGAACTGGAAGAAATTAAGACAGCATAATAGAAACCAGTTGTATATTACAGATAAGGTCACTAACGTAATACATAAATATAAAGAACCTCTGTTATAGCATTCAATAATAGAAAAAAAGTATGTTTAGAAAGTCACATAAATTCATATAATACCTCACAACAGTAGAAAACTATTATTGCAAGAACTACACTTGAGTTTTTTGTGCTCGCTTAGACTTTCACTTAGATTTCGAAACTAAATGAACATCACAGAGATAAATACATTAATTTAAATCGGCAACAAAAAATTTTCATTTGAAGTCCTTCACATAAAAATTCAAGAGAACGACTAACGAAAGCAAAATTTTAAAAAGGCTTTGCAGTTAGCACTGATGTCTATAAAACACTTTATTGCCACTGAATTAACAATTCAGTTTGGAGCTTGTGGAGAGGATAAGGACATTCAACATTTTGCAGCTTTAAATAGGAAATTGGTCTGCAAAATGTTGTAATATTTCTAATAACATATGCAAAGTATAGAGATAGAAATAAATAAATGCCTTTCTAAGGCAAGTATTGTGCAAAATATTCCATCTAAAAATATTCTTATTTAATTTGACATTTTTTTCATTTTCTATATTTACTTAAATCAATGTATTCTATTTTTATTCCTTTTTTCTCACTTTTGTAGTCTGTATTTATTTATTTATTTTTATTATACATTGATTTATTTGTGGGGTGAAAATAACTTTCAAATTCTTTGTCAGATTTCATTTAATGTATACCTCATGCCGCTTTAAAAGCTTTTGCAAAGAACCATACAGATGCTTTTTTAAGATTAAAGTCATGTGAACTTGGCAGAAATCTACTCTGCTCTTGGTCTCCACTCTCACTAAGTGTTGGTGAAGATGCTAAACCAGTTTGAGGACGCTAAGGGCACAAAACTTTAAACATCCCACATACAAAGGGCTTATTTAGTCCTAAAGAATGCTTGTGTTTTATTGACTTCTTTTTCATGAAATTACTTGATTACATTCACTTTATTCGAGAAACAAGAAGGAAATACCAGCTAAAAATTGATGACTCAGATGGAATGGCAATTGAATTTAAGGTAGTCATGTGTACATACATTAAATGCATGTATTTAATGTATGTACACATTAAATACATGCATAAATACATGCATAAATACATGCAATGTATGCATACAAGCATACATTAAATGCATGTATTTAAGGTTTTCCAACATGTAAAATCTTCTTTTCATGTTGGAAAAGAATTTGAAATGTCAGAAAATGAGTTTTACAGGCATATTACACATCAATTAATATGCTTTAAGATGCAAATATATGTACCTGTATTAACCCGCTGCCAGCCCACAGTAAATGGAGTTTTTGTCTGGATGATGTAGCTGGTGATGGGGCTGCCGTTGTCTATGCCGGGGCTCCACGCCAGCTGGGCCGTGCTGTCTGTCACCTCCTCCACTGTCACTGATTCTGGGGGGCTGGGAGGGCCTGGCTCAAACACAGGGAACAGACACCGTGAGGAAGTCGCACATTGCAGAAGATGCACAGACGACGGCTCTCCAGCACAAGGGTGAGTTTCCACATTCTGCGAGGAAAAGAAATGCGAGCAACTGCAAGCAATCGTCAGAAAACCCAAACCCAAATGGTAATGCTTTGCAGCTCCAGAGCAGCACCCTTCATGAGGAATTAAAAGTTAATTCAGGATTTATTCTCCTCTTTTCCCTCCAACATGTAATCCCTGCCTTTCATGGTCCTCCCGGTAATGGATCGATTGAAACAGCAGAGGAGCGGGGAGTCAAATTAAAAGCTAAAAGATGAAGACGGGGCCATTCGCAGCCCTGAGGAGCCAAAGCTTTATCATTTATTTGAATTATCCCACCAATTAAGCGGTGTGATGTTTTACTTTAGCTCCCTGTTTTATTGGATGTGTTGGCTCATCAGAAATAATGGACCACTGGAGAACAGTGAGTCAGACTGCTGAATAATAATAATAATAACAAAAACAAAAATGCTATCAACTCTGCTCAGAGAAACGGCTTCTAATTTAAAGCTTAACATTTTAATTATAGACTTGATTTTAATAAACAATCTGGGTAAAGGAAAAACAACATAGTGATCTTCAACAAGTAACTGATCTACAGCTTACTCCTTTATCGTACTGCCCACAAATATTTACCCTTAAAGCCGTGGCTTTAGAGATATTGATCACTTTAAAACTCATTAGTGGCTCCCAATAACAAAAAAAAAACCTTTAATATGCTGGCCTCATTAATACATATTAATGGGGCAGACAATCAAGGATCAATTCTTTATCCTCTTAATTATATTTGGTTGGCTGAAGGCAACAGGATGCAGCGAGTCTCCCTGGAGCGTTCCAATGATCTCTCATTAACATGGACAGACGAGTGTCAGTCTAGGTCTTTATTTCTCACTCTGCACAGGCAGACAGCAAAATTATGCTGATTTGATTTGAATCTCACCCAACTTTGTCAAATGTACACTCTCCCTTGTCAGCCATGAATATCAGAGTGGCAAAACAATGATAAATCTCAAGCAGTAAACGGAATAGAATGACTGACGTGCCTCTTTTCTTTTTCCTTCTTTTTTTTTTTTCACGGCCGCGATGGGGATGCGGCTGTCAAACTATAGTGAGGAGCGTCCTCCAAATGGTTTGAATGTTATTGACCACGATGTTATCTTTATACAGCGACCTTCTCCATCGCCGTCCTCATCCGTAGGAGTGTTTGTGAGGCATCATCTGAAGCATTAACTGCTGCTATTGTGGAAAACAAGCACCCGGATGATCACTCAGGAGGCTTTTGTGTCACAAGTGATTATCACTGACCTTCAAGTGCGGCGAGGGGAGGGGACCAAAAACAAGACTGAAAATCACACTCTGAAACATGATTAAAATATAGGATTATAAAAAAAAAAAAAAAAAGTGCAAATAACACTGGTAATCACATTTGCTGTGACTACAAAGGGCAACATGTGTTGTTTATTTCTTTACTCAGACTTAAAATCAGTTCAGAAAATGATTACGACTGATAAGCTCCATGAGTTGTTGCCACCGGGTTAATGAATGAGCTTTCATTTACTTTGGCAAGAAAGTCAATACAATTTATGATTGCATTTGGAAAGGCTTACATGCGAGAAGAATAATTTAAAAACGTTTTTCCAAAATTTAACTGCATCGCCTTGCTCCTACGACCTTTTCTTTCTTGATCCCTGACATTAAATCTTAACCTGGAATGGTCAGGATTACCAAAAATGATTTCGTTTCATAAGATGTCATAGAAAGTTTTTCCTACTCTATTTAAAGGTTTAAAACTTTTGATTATTTTACAGCTTATGTAGAGTCGCTTAAAGGCCAACCAGGAGATATTTTTAAGAAAACACGCCAAATACATTTCTTTCTTCTGTAATATCATGCAGAAACTGATGTAAACTTTTGAATAGAAAGAAAGTTGTCACTCTCATTATGTCACCATTTACCAAATAGCAATTATTGTGTTATTACTGACTGACCTAAACCCCAAAACTTTGGTTTGATTTTATTTTAGACAGTGAAAAATAATTTTTTGTTTTATTTGTAGTGACAAGACAATCTCACTGTTAAGTTAAAAAGTCTGATTTCTTTCCTGTCCATGAATATCCACTGCTAGCGAAAGCACTGGCTACTTTTTCACAACTAGATATGCTAGCCTCACAAATTATGAACAAAATGTTTGAAAAACAGGCTAAAAACGGCTGCTCTGTAATCATTTTTTCAATGTTTTATTAATAGCCTAGAATGATTTCTTAGAGTAGAGGTGCATCCAGTGCAGTGACTCTTCTCCAACACCACCTCTGCTCCTAATAAGAATAATTAATGACAGTTTAAATCAAGAAGGTTTTCTAAATTAAACTCTATAGTGACCATAAAATGAAAAGATAATTTAACAATTTAACACATCTAATTGTAAATCAGTCCTGTCCTGGATTGACCTGCACTTTATTTTAAATTCAAAAGAATGTATGCCCTAATTCTGACTTCTATGTTCTTGCGTCAACAAAAAGACAACAACAAAAAAAAAAGAGATAAAACAGTGAAGCTGCAACCTTATACACGAAACCTTCTGACAGTAGCCAAAAGGATTCCATCATTTGTAGATTTACCGACTGCTTTTAATTAAAACTCTTTGCAAGAAATAAAATGGTTACAGCGTCACGCCAGCTTGAAATTAGCATTGAATTACTATTGGCGCTTCACATATCGGTAAGTGCTGATGTGGACTACATCTTCAGTTGTTTACAAGGCTAGACAGGTGTCATATGTTTTATTTCACATTTATCGTTCACATCAAATGCTTAGCTATAATTCAACATCTACCTCCCAAATCAAGTGAAACTGCAAAGCTAGTTAATATCTCTCAATCTGAAGGCAGCATTTGCATTCGTAATACAAATGCTGCCTTAAACACAGCACCTTGTTCTAGCTAATAAAAACTGAACAAATGTAATTTCCTTTTATTTCAATACGAAGGAGTAGGTATGGCCTCAATTAGATCTTTCTTTTCAATGATCATCAGTACCATTAAGGGGGTTCTTAATGGATCTTTTTATCTAAGGTGTAAACAAAAGAAGTGAAGGTCAGTGAGATGAACCTTTTTTCCATTTCTTTTTTGTAATTAAGCAGTCTGCCAGGTGGTTTACTGCATCAGCATATAATACAGCCATGCATTCATTAGTAGCCCTCAAGCTGAGTCAGATTATCTAAAAGGAGGGATGAAAAAACAAAGACTCATCAGGCTTTGAAATCTCTCTGAGAGAATCCAATTTTAAGAGGGTGTAAGGAAATTATAGTTCTTCAGAGTATTCTTTGTCAAGTGCTCAAAAGCACAAGATGCACTGTGAGCTGTGAAGCAAAATATTATTTGCTCTGATTCAGTCAAGTGGAGAAAAGTAGAATGGATGACTCAATGGAGATAGAAAACAAAAACCAATCTAGGCTCTGAGGCAGTAAAGGAAGTGGAATGTTTTGCAAAGACTCAACAGGTTTACCTAAAAGTTACAATGTAAATGACAAAACCAGACATAGCTAAAGGAATTATCCTAATAATTGAAGACAACTGAAGTCAGAGCCCTTTAACACTCTTTTGTGGTTCACCCTTGTTGTGAAGAGTGTCAATGACTGTCTTCAACTTCAGCAGTTTTCCCCATGACTGTGTATCCTTCCGAAAGTGAGAGACATTTTAAAGGATCTGAAAACCTTTCCAGGTGTTTGGAGTTAATTAAGCTAATCTGTAGTCATTTTACTTTTGCGTTCAATTAGAAAAACCTTCTCCTGTAACTGCTCTCTCACACACGCTCACAGCAGGAAGGCTAGGAAAAAATACTTTGTTCTTCTTAAATCATCCTGTACATAGTTCTTAAAAATAAATCATAACTAGATAAAAGTGGTATTTATGCAAACCGGAATGAGGGAATAGGCTAGAAAATCCTTGCATTCAGAGTCAAGATTACCGAATTGGTCACTGCTGTCTAAATGGTTCAATCACACACTGCTTGGACAAGGGTAATGTTAGGATTTGTTGGTGTTTGGGTTTCATTTATGTTTCTGATTCTTTGTTTTTGGTCAACAGACCTAATTCTGTTCAGTTTATCAGAATTGCTTTCAAGGTTTTTCTGTATCTGTTCATTCCTTCATATTTAGTGTATCTATTACATTCTGTTCTTTTGGTTTTCAGATTTTGCTGCGTTTGATTCTTTTCCCCCATTGATTTGTTGCTGCTTTGAACCCCAGTTCAGCCTGTCTGTGTTTATTATTTAACCTCCCCACTGCCTGCCAGTTTGCTCCCATTCACAGCTGTCATCTATCTCCCGATTCCCCCTACATCTGCACTCTCCCTGAGCTGTTTCCATTCGCCTCTGATTAGTTCTTCTGGTTGCTTTGTCAGTTCCACCTCTCCCTCAGTATATATAATCTCATCACTTCACATTGTTCCTCACTGTTCCTCCCATTACTTTCACAATTACTATGTCTGTTGCGATGCCTGTTGTCACTCTTCACTTCATGGCCCGTTTTCCCTGTGATCATCTTTAGGAATGTTGTTTTGTTTATTATTATTATAATATGCAATAAGTCTCTGCACTCGGGACCCTCTACAACAAAACTCTACTGTGACACAATCAAATCTTCAAGTGATTCATTTTCACAGAACAGCGTTCTCCAGATGCGTTTCTGGGAATCTTTCAATTACTTTAGTGTTTGAAGATAAACTAAAGCACAACTTTGAGAAGAATCAACATATTAAATGCATGACTCATCTCAAACCACTCTGCCTCGTGAATCATTTCGCTTGCACATTTATTTGAACCCTCTGGGAAGTTTGTATGCATAAGCTTACAAAAGAGCTGATAAAAATATTTAAAATAGCCCGTGGAGTTACGTGTAAATCTATTAATTAATCGATGCTGGGTTTTTTTCTTCCACTTTTATTTTCTGTGGCTCACACAGGTGATGGAAGCAGGCCAACACGTGCATTCGACACACATGTATGCAGCCTTTGCCATTTTGTTAAAGGTCTGCGGTGATCAAATAAAGACATTTTCCTCCTTCCCATGGCTGGCTCTCTAACTCTAGCTTCATGCCTTTTTTGAAGCTATTCAATCCAAACCGTGAGACATCCGTGACAGCTGCCGTGAGCAGGAAGTGTAAATAATGCACAGTCTGAGTCAGAGTCAAGTTTGTTTCCAGTCAGTTCTAGGCCAATCTATTCTCCCTGCCATGTTCCTGCTTCGACTTGAAAAGCAAGATTTTTTTTCTTTTTCTTGCCTTACTTCTCACCGCTCATTACTGCGATTTGCCTTAAAATATCTTTAACATGCCAGGCTGAATAGTATGAATGGTAGGTATGCTTACAAGATAAAGTTATGGATCCAACCTTTTCAAATCCTGACACCGAGATCATCCCTCACCTCATCTGACATTTAGCACATTTGCGTTGTGTCAATTTGCAAGGCTGCTATTGATCTCAGCCGGAAACAACAATCTCTTCTCGCCCCTCCATTAAAACACAGCCCCTCCTTAAAACAGAAGCTGTGACTCCTCTTAGCAAAAGTTATTTTGTTCTGTCAAGTGTGGCTTTCCACAACTGTCTCTGGAAAAATGCATTCTACATGAACAACAACAAGATACTCTTCAAACACATTCTGCTGTCAGGTACATTCGCTGCACGCAACATTGGATATTAGGCATTAAAAGGAGGCAGAGAAACAAAGACAGTGTAAAATATTAACTGTTATTGTTCTTAAAAATTTAAACTGCGTTGCCAAAACATGTGAGTGAAAAGTTGTTATATTTAATAGCAACTTGTTTAATACCAAGTTGTTATTAAATATAAACAGACAAGGAAAACTATGTATTCCCATGATTTTCAGAATAACTTTGAAGAAACACATCCAATCAATTTTAGTTGAATAACCTAGATGCCCTGAAAGTCTACGGTTTGGAAAATCTCCTAAATCTTTCTATTACTTTAGAAGAGTTTCCATTATGCTATGCTGAACTTTTACCCCGCAAACTTAAGCTGCATTTCATTTGTATCAGAAGTCATAACTCAGGTATGGGAATAATATTATGTTGAGTTCAAGTTGGAAAACCTGTGAAATATGCTATTTGTTGTGCTCAGTGACCAGGCTAAATAATATGAGTTTCTATTCTCTGCATTGAAATACTAAAAGTCTTTCAGGCACAATCTGCTTGAACAAGACGCAACTTATCTGAAGCGCAGCTAAAAAGGGGCTTGATATAACTCTTAAAATATTTTAATAACAAACTGAATCTGATCTAGAGACACAACACCAATTTCAAAGTCAGAGTTCTAAATGCACGCAATTATTTATTTAACATCTTTATTTAACTTGGAATTCTGAAATACAAAACTCAATACATCATTGGTACTTCTGATCCTGGGTTTTTCGAACATTGAACCCTGAGAATTTCATATTTATACTTAAAAATACCATTAATTACCCTTAAGATTGAACCCTTAATGTCTCCCGGGCTTTTTGCAGTCTGTGTTTCCACTCCTACTTGATGAATGCTATCTCGGCTGATGCTGAAAGTCAATGCTCCTCACCTTAGCCGAGGAATGTCAAATGTGCAAAGAAAAATGAAGCCTTTTGCAAAGTTAATCTAAAACCCATTTAAACCTTTAACTGTACTGAATTTAAAGGAAACAGTTGATTAGGTTTACAGCCCGATGTTGTAAAACCTACAGATTATTTTAAACAGTGGTTTAATGACCTTAAGTTGATTTACAGATGATCCTTAACTTAAATCCGTCTCAAATATCTCAAATAAACACTGAACTTGTGCAGCAGTGGTTTACCATTTGTCATTTAAATGTAAAATCTGTTGCTGACACTCATTTCTGAAGGGTTGCAGTTATTTTTTATTAGTGCTTAACACATGGTGCAAAATGTGAACACTTCAAATCCTTTAATATTGACCATTGAATTTACCTCCTGTCACCACAGATGGAAAAAAGCAGGTATTCGACTATAAAGGTTGCTGAAAAAATGTTTTCCAAATTCAAACAGATCACCATCTTCCCTTTACAAATCTCAGTGTGATAACTAAAGCAGTACCAGCACTACAGGATCGCTGTCTGGGGTAAATTTTTGTAAGTGGAAGAGAAATATACTGGCTCTTGAAACAGGTACCTGAAAAGGAAACTCACCTTTTGGCACCTGCTACAAGCTAAAGAAATCATTTCTATTTAAGTTAAATCAATCATCAACTTTGCAATAAAGACTGGAATTTTATTTTATTTTTTTCCTTTAAAAAAAAGAAACCAATTAAAAATCCTGGCTGCAAGCACTGTTTTAATTAGAGAGTGCCAAGCAGAGGGAAGGTTTTCTTACCTTTTACAATCAATACAGCTACGGCTGACAGGCTCTCCACATCTGTGTCCACAACGCAGATATATTTGCCGGCGTGGTAAAGTTGAATGTTTCTGATCATCAGATCTCCGGCTGTTCTCTGCTAAGGAGGAGAGAGGGCTTTATGTAGCATGAGAGATAAACAGACCCTGGGGCAGCTTATTAAAGAAAGTACTGAAGTATGTATAAGCTGCAGTAAATAGCGAAGCTGTGAATATTTGCACGTTTTGAGAGGGAGTGATTTTGAAGTAAGTGTGGTCAGAGCAGATCACAGGTAGCTGAAATAAAAAGCGAAATCAAAAATTACTCCCCAAGAAGTGTTTATAAAGACTTGTGTTTCTTTTTCTGATAAGGTTGCGTTTTTTTTTTTTTTACAAGATTTCAAAAGGCCATCTGCCCTTCAAAGATATGTTGCAAAAAATAATAATAATAAAGTTTTGAAAAAAAGCAACAATTTAGGCAGTTCCTTCACACGCATAGGAAAAACAGATAATTTACCTTTTCATCTAAGAGAACACCCAAAAGCGGCGAACGGTAAATTAGTGGTGAAATTGTTCTACTGGCATTGGCAGCAAAACAAGGAAATATGGCAGCAGACTCAACGTGGTTTAATTATGGAAATTAAATTCCTTGAAGCAGCAAAGTTTAGTTGATAATCTCTTTGGAGTGAAGACGTTCTGGTATTTCTGGGTAAGGATTTCTTTTCTTATAAGAACGCTGTCAGTGAGATGCAGGCGGAAAGAATGTCTGGTCTCAAGGGTGCGAAGACGTACAGAAAATGTTTTGTCATTTGAGTGTTTGCCACGCTTTGATTCCTTGTGAAGACACGTCTAATGATGTGCATCCACTTCCTGTTACGCGAGGCTGTGCAGCAGGCCATGGCAAAGCAGAATTCAAAGCGAACCTGGGCTTATTAAAAAGCAGATGAGCTGAGCTGAGACTGAGCTGGAGTTGAAGAAGACTACTTAAAGTGATTTCCACCTGTCACAATGGCTGAACACCTGGCACATTACCTACATAATGACTTTTATATGGGAACTGCATTTCAGCATAGGGACTGACTTGATTCCATTCACAGAAATACAATTGGAAGCACACAGGGCTTCAATAATCTATTTGCACTTCCTTCCACAGATTTTCACCTAACCACGCTGGTTTTTTATGCCTCAGAGGAGACATTTAAAGTTGCAAAATGAATGATATCAAACTGGCCGCAGCAATACTGTCCACTGTTAATACTTCCAAGAAATTCATTGCAGGCTCGTAAGCTGGTCGTTTTTTAGCTTAATGGTGGAGATGGAGACAAAGATGTGCCCATTTGCACATTAAAACAGGGAGACCCAAGAACTTTTCCAGAACTGGTTGAGTTTCACCTTGGTGTTTGAACGGGTGTTATGTGAGGTATTAAAGAAATCATGCTTTTAATTATCACAGTTATCTTAGATTTGTGTTGCTTGCCTCTGCAGTTCGACCTCATTTCATGCTTTGAAATACAAATTTATTTCTTGCAGGCCTAGAAAAATATTTTTCCCAATGAAGTCTGCTTTGACATGGCCAGGTCAAATGCATGTGGTAATGCACTCATATTTAACCATTCCAGCAAACCTCTGAAAGAAATCTGCACTGTGGTTTATTTAATTTAACTGAAATGAAAACATTCTTAATACATGATCCACCACCAGCTTCTTGAGGGGCATGTGTGCTTGCTACTATATTGGAGGTGTTTAGGAAACTTAAACACAAAAGCAATAAAGTCATTTGCCAGAGTCAAAAACATCAAAATAAATTGATTACTTACTTAACTTATTGAATAGCCTGATTAACTTATAAATTCTATAAATTCTTCAGACTTTATTTAAGTCTTAAATTTAGAAAATAATGGTCTTACTAAATTTTTGGAAAGGTTTTAAATTGTAAATACTAAAACTGTCTTAAATAAAATGTGGCAACAACTGAGAGAAAGGTTTCATTGAAATGGCAAACAAGTTTAATGACTTTGAGCTGGCATTAGCAGATAACAGGGAGCCTAAGCATAAAAATGGATATAAACTCAAAATGTTTATCCTTTTAGGAAATAAACATAAAAGATTCTGTTTAGAGCTTGCAATGCTAAGCCTTCTAAACATGATTGCTAAACTAATGTAATATCAGTTCAATTCAGCTGGACTTTATTGTCCTTGAAAAGCAATTTGCATAAACACACACTAAAAAAGAGAAAAAGAAAGAAAGAAACAAGAAAAGTGCAAAAAAAAACTTCATAAATTTCAGCGTAGGACAAAAGCGGGGAGAATCAGCAGAGTCCTCTCATACAGGAATTTATCAGTCTAACAGAAGAGGCAATGAAAGATCTCTTCAGTCTATGGTTTTACCATGTCATTCTGCATCTCTGTCTTAATGGCCTTTGAACTTGGTTAAAACCTGTTCAAAATGTTACCCCCGAATCATTTTGTCTTGATTTTTAAATTCTAAAAACCTGTTCTCCAGTATATGCTCTCTCTCTCACAGAGTGGATGTAGCCTCTTCTTCTAATATAAGCTGTAACTGACCGCTTATGTCAGAAAGGAAATTGTGTTTTTCCACAAAATTGGCTCCAGTGCTTAACCACGTCTGATGCTTAGCTTTTAGCTTAGATTAAATGTACTTCCTGTCACTTGGGAGCTATCTGTCATTCAGTCAATACTTTCACACCCAATTAATGCATGCATCTGTATCTATTTTAATTTGAATCTCTGTGGATGATCATAGCACCAGCTAGTCTCTGATTGATGCTAGCAGTTTAACACAGCTTTTCTTAGCACTATTTGATGACGCTGATGGTGTTTAACAACTAACTTCAAATGGTGCTTCAGTGTAAAAGATCAGCTGTGAGCGCTACTGAATGACCTAAATTTTGATTAGCGAAATCAGAGGAAAGCACATTGGATATGCTGTTCACTAAAGCATCAAAAAAGATCTCTAGATTTTGGCCAGGTGGTGTTGTCCAGTCATGTCAGCAAATAAAGTGTAGTAATAACTTACTACATCAAAACACATTTACCATAGGCTACCCTAAAATGTTCACTATGTAATTGTTTTACACAACTTTAAAATATTAGCTATAAATCCTTCTACATATTTTCATGCAGACTAGAGTAGCTAATCTCACGAGAAATTGACTGCCAGACAGAATGTTTTTTTTTAGCAATTTTCCTTACAATGATTTTGGGTCAGATACTGATTTTTCATTTATTTTCTTATCCATTTTGAACAACTATCCAACCGCACCAGTGCTGCTACACAACAAAAGAAGAAGAGCCACTAGAGTAGAGCATAAGAAGAACAGCGAGAGAAACTGGAATGTAATGAGACCAGTGTTTGTTTTCAATTCAGAAGCATTGAAAAGAATTGCTTCTGACAAGATCCCACCAGTGTGCGTTGTTTCCTAGAAAGTATTAGGGGCATATTTTTTGATGTGTCAAGAATAAACAGGAGGAAAACAAGAGAAATGCTGTTTTCAGTTTAGTTAGACGTTGTCTATTCTTTTTTGTCCAAAATCATCCGACCAAAAAATGAAACAAATCCAGGAGTTTTAAATACAATGCTTAGCATTTGATTGGTTGTCAGTCTTTATGACCCCACCTCAATTTTTCAATGAAACTTTGTTTCTCTGGCTCAGCTAAGCTAAGATACCACTACTGCACACTGAGGACATTGCTTATAGCAGTGGAAACACAAAGAACGGTGCAAGTCAAATTCCACAACTACTTTAACACTGAAACTAATTCGGTGAGAAAATATTTTGAGTTATTAAAGAATAACTCAAAATATCTGATTAGTACACTTCTATGTATGAGTAAGGGTCACTCACGCCGCCTACAAGTTCGAAGTGGCCGTCTCCCTTGGTGATGAGCTGTCCATTAAATGCCCAGGAGAAGGACACATCCAAGACAGGATCACTGGCCACCTGGCAGGGCAACACGATGCTCTCCCCTACAATAATCTCCATGTCCGCTGGTCCCTGAATGATTCTGGTTGGATCTGCCATAAAAAAAACAAAAACAAAAAAAATCATAAAGTCTGAAGCATAGCTGCCAGACTTTAACAATAAACGAGGTGTTTCATTGCAAACAGAAAAGCAGACCTTTTGTTGATTTCACTGAAAACAGAAGCAGGGATGCAACACTTTCTGGAAAACAAGCTCTGTACAACAGTGAGTCACAGGCTTAGCCATGTTGTCTTTGCACAGAAAGGTCCCAGTCAAATACTGTGTGATTACATGCAGCCTGCTGCCTCTAAAATGGGTAATAGGATGACACAGATTGTATAATCTTCTGAAATCCTGATGGAAATTGCAATGCGCTGCTGATCAGATAAAACCCCACATAACAGGCTCCGGTGTAGATCTAGTACGGGAAATGAGGAGCGCCGCTTTAAAGTACACTAAAGCAATCATTTAGAGAAGTCCTCTGAGCTTCAAAAAGGCAAGATAATGAAAGAGAGGAAATCAGAGAAAGAAGGTGGAGCACAAAGGAAGAGAACTTGTACTCTTACATCTTTACTTTACGCTGAATGTCAAGGAGAAAAGTCGCTGGTAAAGAATCAATGTCTCGGTCAGAGCCGAGCATCACTGACTGGTTTGTGTCGATGATAAATACTCAAGTCATCTATAGAAATAACTGGCCTTGGCGATCATAGCGGCAGACAATATCATTCAGCACATTAACAAAACCAATAAGAAACCCAGAGAATCACTCCCGAGGCGAAAAGAAAAAAAAAGAGAAACGCATGTTCAACAATAACAGCATCTGTGACACCACCTCACTAATGCTTTCACTGTTTCCACTCAAGGCACTTTCATTTGCTGCAGTAAATTGGTTGTTTCAGCTGCTTTGAGGAAAACAGTGTTCAAGTACTTTGTCAAATACGTTCCGAGTGGATTATTGCAGCCTCACAAAACCCCTGAAAGACAAGCCTTTTCGAGTCACACAGCACATTTTGATTATGCAAGAAGAAGAAAAAAATCTGCTTTTTGCCAAAGTATGCAAAAACGCTTTCTGCTAAATACAATTCAGAGAGCAAAATGTAAAAGGTTGCAATTGGTGAATGACCTAAATGCAGCAGCTCCTTCTTGTGCTGATGCACACCGAGCAGTGAATTGTGCTTACTAAGTGGAGTGCTATTTAACAGCGCAGCTCACCCGTAACCAGGAGCCTTCCAGTTGTGCTTGACATCCCAAATCTGTTCCTGGCAAAGCACGTGTAGCTGCCTGCGTCTGACTTGCTCACATTGGCCAGCCTCAGAGTTCCGTCTGGAGAAAGTGTGATCCTGTGCAGGTGGAGGCAAACACAGACAGCAACAACATAAAGCTGAAAACCAGATGTATAAACACACAATTTGAATAAACTTTTTTTTTTGTTTTAGGTCAAAATTATTTTATCATTTTCCTGTAATAATGAAGTTTACATAAATACCTATACACTAAGCTTCCTTTGCCTTTAAATGGTCTGTGGAAGCTTAGATGACAAAATAAGACTTATTTTTAAGCTATATGGCTCGGAATAAATTGTGTATCTTTATTCTACCTTCTCACGACTCTTTGCTGGAATTTTGGCCCATTTCTGCAGATAAGGTTTGAAGGCCGCTTGCTCAGCTACTTTCACATTGCGGATGGTTTTCTTTCCTTTTTCCCTCCCGCCCCACAGAGCACCAGTCCCCACTCAGCTCCACCAGACTAGCGGCAGCAGCACTTAAACACCTAGTGGAACTAAACATTTGCTGAGCTTATTATACAAGTTAAAATGCTCCTAATAATAATTAAAAACAACATAGATGGATGAAGAAGAATTATTGTACCGGAGGGTCTTAAAGAGATGGAGGCCAATTTTAAAATATGGCTACAATACAAAGTCAAGCTTCTTTTAAGCAACTTAAACTTCTGCTAGTGAAGAAAGTCTGATCTAAGGTCAGAAAAGAAAGGAAAAAGTTAGGCGTCTTTATAAACTGTAGGTAAATGCCTTCCTTTTTTTTTTTTTTCTGTGCTTCACACTTGCATATAGTTAATCGCTGTTTGTATCTGGAGACACTATTGATCAGATCAAGAGAGCAGAGCGTGGGAATAAATGCCAGTGCTGTCCTAATTACATTCCCATGGACGACTGCTGACTAGTTGCTGTGATTACCTGTCGTTGGTGTGGATAGGAAGGTTCCCCTTCTTCCATAAAATGCTTGCTGTTGGGTAGGCCTGGGGCTTGCAGTCCAACGTCACCGTTGTTCCAGCTTTGGCTTTGAGCAAAGCTCTGAGGACATTTCCCGTGAAGTCCGGAGGAGAAGCTGATGGGGTGAAAGTAAACTGTCTTTCAGCACAAGACTGCAGGAGATCTGACAAGGCATTTGAAGCACTCTGTAATTCAATCTGTGAAAATCAATAAATGTTGAAGAGATGGAGACAGATGCTTTAATTATTTGTAATGAGAATGGAATGGATACGGAGAGTAACAATGCTGTGAGTTTTATTTTCTCTTGCTTGGGTCGCATTGAATAAAGGCATCAGTTAAAGTAATGCATAAAAAATTACAAAGCAATTCTGTGTTAAAATTGAACTTTGTAGATAATGGAAGTTTGTTGTTTATCCAAGTTACATAAACATACACAAATTTGCACCCTTTGAATCTTTTCAGGTATTTAGGGTATTTCTTCAATTTCCTTAATAGATTCGATCAAATTCAGGCTGAAAATTTGTCAATTTGTCTACATAACACATTAATCACAGTCAAACGTTACAGAAAGCATCCGTAAATAGCAACTCTCCAGTCGTGTTAGAGTTTAGAGTTCTTCTCCTGGTGAATGTCTTTTGCAACCTCTAAGATGTTTTCTTAGAGGATAACTGTGTTTAGTTCTGGTTATTCTTCCATTGGCAGGACGCAGGTTTCCTATCTATGTTATAAACAAAAGTATTCCACAGCATGAAGCGATCATCACCATGTTTTAGGGTGACATGCACAGTTAGTTCTTCAACAAATAAGAGTTTTGTAGGCCAAATAATGTGTGACATAGTACAACAATGACTTTTTGTTTCCTTTTGTTTTGTTTCTTCAACTGAGGTCAGATCTGAGAAGCCAACAAATTATAGCTGTCCTGTCAACAGACTTTTTTTCCACCTGAGCTATGAGTCTCCACAGCTCCGTCTGAATCACCATAGCAACTTCTCACTACTCTGTTTACTATTTCGGTGACTTCTGAAGGTATTACATCAGCAACGCTTCACGATAATGCTTCACTTTGTGTTGTTCTAGCACATAAAATCCCCATAAAGGTTTATGGTTGTAATGTGACAACATAGGAAAAAAAAAAATCATTTTGTAAGGCACTAGAAAGACAGTCAGAAAAAAAGAAGAATAAATATAAACGCGTTTGACACCATAAAATCATCCTCACTTGACCCCTCTATCAACTAAGCCAGACAACCTTTAAGAAAGACAGTAAGATGACCTTTAGATTCTTTTGGTAACAATGATTTGGGGATTTAGGAGATAAATGCCATCCTACCTAAAACCATTAGTTCGGCCGCAAAATATATGACGCCGTGTTTGTTCTCAGCCACACACTGGTACATGCCAGCATCAGATAGTGTGAGCGGCGACACCGTAAGGACCCCATCCTCCACGTGGATCCTGTCCTGTGAAGACAGGGATGAAAGAAAGCAATTATTGCTTGAGAGTTAAAGGTAGCTTTTGCTTTTACATGTCACACGCTGATAAATGTTGGTAAACAGCAGATTTTCAAAAACATTGCCGGTGTTTGCAGATTAAATCAAGATAGTGCGTTTTTTTTTTATCCCTTTTAGGTTCTGTGTGTACATTGTTCTTAATAAAAGCATGCTTAGTTTATTTTTTTAAAAAAGGAGCGATCAAGTTTTACCATTCCATCGCTTGTTCTGCATTCAGCATACAAATCATGAGACATACAGCTCTCTTTACATTTATTAGGAATCCTGAAAAAGATCTTTAAAAAGCATTAAGATAATTTTATCTTTTATTGCAGTTGCATCATCTCATGCTAGAAAACTTGAACAAATTCAACCTTTAACTTATCTAAATTTCAGGAGGGTAAAAAAAAAAAAAAAAAAAAAAAAAACAAGCAAAAACCAAAATCCACAGTGCACTTACTGATTCATGTTCAGTTTTTGTTCCACTAGTCAGTCACCTTATGACCTGTTTTAAAACTACAGAGCAGCTTGGCTACCTGAGCAAACAGTCCAACCAATTATAGTATGATGTGGAGCAAAAATGCGGACATATTCAAAACTTTATGTCAGGGAAAGGCAACTTTCAATAGCAACAAGAAATGTACCTCATAGTTACCTGTAGCAACTAATCAGCACAAACTCTGTACATTTACAAAAATATGTGTAATCTATCTAGCATTGGCTATGCTTGCTCAAGGTACTTTATTCCTTTTAAAAAATACAACAAATCCACAATCAATTATACATTTCCATGTTATTAAATTTTACAACATAATAAAACTGAATTAAAAAAAGACAAGATTCATTGTTCACTGCTGACAGAATTATGATATGAAATCCTATGCTCTAATGTTTTTTGAAAACCAGCGTAATAAGATAGGGCAGAATCTCATAAATGCTAGAATATATGAGGCAGAAGAGAAGTTTCAGAAGGTGAAATAAGATTGTTTCTTGAAGGGCTAGAGCTAAAGGTGTAATACACAGGAATAAAGGGTCTGGATCAACAGCTAACGAACAAGCCTTTGGTCAGTGTGAACGACACCAGTTTCTTTCTAGAGATGAGAGAACAATCAGAGCAACAATCGGTCAATAACGGCTTTATCGTAGAGTGACAGACAGAAGCCATTACTTACTGAAGGAAACAAGACGGTCTACAGAATCTCAGACCAGGTGAAGCCAAATCCTCTGACTGATGTAACAAAGATTGGACTAAGCTTTTCTTTTTGCTTCAATACTTTCAGCAAAAGAAATCACTGAGCATCATTTTATCAGTACCATCACTAACCACAGTAAAGCAAACAGCATCTTTTGGGAACATATCTCGGCAAGAGGAAGTGGGAAACAAGTCAGGGTGAAGGGCAGGGTGCTGATGATCTGTGGTTTACATTTGAACAAGCCAACATACTGAAGTTGTAGCAAGATGACACAAAACGTCGCTTCAGGAAAGATCTAGAACTATTCTGGGATCACCCAGTGAGAAATGGATGTGAACCAAGAGCTCTGGAGAGACCTGAACACGGCTCAGCACTACAACTCCCCATCCCATCTGGTACAGCTAAAGTATTTCTGCCAAGAACACTGGACAATGCTTCCAAATGAAAGGTGTACCGGGCTTGTAGGAATTACTTGGAAATCTCAAGGCTGCTGTTGTTGCCATGGATCCTTAAACCAACAACTATGAGAGAGAGGGATAAACACATGTTGTGTGTTTCCCAGTATCACATGCTGTGCATTTGAATTGAATGCATAGTTTCTTGTATTTACAGCCATTAAGTGTTGCACTCTAATATATTTTATTTGATTTTTGTAGATGACAAACAAAATTTGCATTTTTATGAAAAGTTAGAGCAGAGCATTTTTATTATCCAAAATATAAAATAATAATAATAAAAGAATTGCTAATCCTTTTTGATATTGACAAGGAGAAACTATTTAAAACAAAAATCAAATAACCACTTATTTATTGTTCTTTCTTTTAATACCTTTTTTTAAAAGGAAGATCAAATGACCAAAATATAATAAACAGCAACAGAACAAATGTTCATGGACCATACACCATACAGGTGAGCGAAAAATGTGTAGTTAATTGGATAAACTAAACATTTTACAAAGGGGTTAGAAATTAAGGGGGGATGATTGCAAATGCACATCACATTTCTAAAGTTTCATTTCATTTCCTTCCATTAGCATTGTGTTTGTAAATCATGTGAAATCCCAGTTTCAATTAAGTTTATGCTTGTAAAATATGAAAAAGTTAAATTTGTACAAATATTTCTGCAAGGCGCTGCAGACTCTCTTTTCCTATGAGATATTAAGATGCCAAGAAAATATAGAGTGACATTTAAGAATGCCTCTTTAATAATGATTTAAAAACTAATTATATTTACTGTGTAATTCAGTGTGTCTAGCAGTGAGCTTTATTAAGGGTCATAAAACAAAACAAACAAAAAAAGAAACTTTTCAGCAGCCAGTTAAAATCAGCCAAGTTTAAAACAACGGAGGTGAGAATATGCCAGGCGTGCGTGCATGTCTTTTGTGGTTTGGACTGAGGTGTGCAGTCCCATATAGTATATTTCATAGTAGATTAAGCCCATTGTCCCTAAATCTCAAGCAGCTTAAACATGCACCATGAATAATGAAAAACAACTCTCGACTCCATTCAAATGAAATGGAGCAATCTCTTGGGAACTCGACTGATCCGCTCTCTAAGACGCTGTAATCTGCCAAGGTGAAGCTGAACCAGCCCCAGCGAAATCCAAGTCTCTTCACTGGCACACCTTTGCGAGATGTTTACACTCTCATCCAACACGCTGGTAAAACCGACAACAAGCTCTCATGCTGCACTTCTCTGAATAAAATTGCAGAGCCGCGGCTACAGATTAAGTATTTAAAATGAAACGCTTTTAGACGGCGGTGATTTACCTCTGATAGGAGCTGCTGGCCATTCTTCAGCCAAGCGTAGGAGGGTTTGGGCTTTCCGTTGGCCCGGCACTCCCAGTGCAGCCTCTCCTCTATGGCCATTGCCGTGTCCTTCATGGTCTGGATCCACTGAGGCTTGGCTGAGGACACAGAAATACCCCTCTTATGAAATATCTCACAAGAACCCAGAGGAGGGCTCTTTTTAAGGAAGCAGCACCGAGCCATTAAGTATGCCGCTTCCCAAATAGTTCAAAGGAAGCACAGATTGGCATCTCTAACAGGATGGGCTTGTCCTTAAGGGGCTGGGGGAAGAGAGAAACGATTGAATATTTCATCACTCAAATGTTTCACGAGCCTGTGGCAACACAAGATTACCATTAAACACTGAACCACAAAGCGAAAAACTTCTCGCCACTGGTAGAGTGCACACGACATCACCACCCACCCCAACCTGTCACCTTAAGTGTGGGTAAAAAATCCCATCACCCCTGCACATAACTCCCAGCATTACATATGCGCAACTTTTCAGATTTTATTCTGTTTTACTTTTTATTTTATTTTCTTATGGGAAGAATGCAGCGCTCATAATAAGCACAGCTCCTTTGCAGGCGCCAAGCATGCTGTCAGTTCCAATGTCACAGGTGTCATTTTCGCTTCAGTAATGAATTCATAGAAAAACGCAGCAGCCGGAATGAGCCAAAGGGGCAAATTTTAAATAGCACAATTGCGACCTAATAAAATAATAAAAATATTAAAACCAAGCAGACGTCTTTTTTTTTATCTCTAATTACGCTCTAACCACAATAAAATTCCCATGTTTCTCACGCTACTATATTTTAAGGTGAAAGTGTAAAAGGGTAAATATTTTGAATCGTTTTCAGTTGTTTTCCAGCTCTGCAAAAAAAAAAAAAAAAAGAAAAAGGAAAAAAAACAACTGAAAATCTCCTACATTCATAAGCGGGAGCATACAAACTTAAACAGAAAAGTCACATATCCAAGACTAGAACCAGAAATACCATCTTGCTACGAGGCAGCACAGCTAACCGCCAAACCTGTAAATATTTATTATACGAGCTCTTTAAAATGTGCGTGCGAAAAAAACCTCCCCTGTAGAGGTAAATGATTTAAACAAAAGACGTCACCACAAAACTCCCCCAAAGAATTATGTATAGTAGGAGAACACATTTTTTCTTTAAATATGAAAATGATTCATACTCTAATTTCTCATGTGTGTTGCTTTACAAGGATGTCCATAAATTAAACACAATAATTAAACTTTGGGAAACATATTTTCAATTAGCAGGACTTTTAAAATGGGTTTTGAATAAAACCTCTTCAAAATTTCTAAATATTTCAAAGGTTATGCTGAGACATTGGGGGATTTTTAGCCGAGTATCTGGCATTTCTTTGTTGATAATTACGCATTCTTTTTGCTGAAGAGCTTGGATTCCATAGTTGAACTTTAGAATGATGTTTTTCAGGTCCTTTTTGAGGCTTTTGATAAAGTTCCATTGTGAAACTTCAGATTCTGTTCATATTACATACAAACTTCTGCATGCAAAAACTGCATGAATACATGAATAAAATATTAGTGCAAATATGTACGTTTCTTAATAGCCTCACTGATGGTACCAGATGTGTTTCTTGATTAAAAAAAAAAAAGCTAATTAAAATCACATACCATAAAAAGCCAGGCGACCGGTAGCTGTGTTTCTTCCCATTTTGTTCTCCGCCACACACTCGTACCCTCCTGTATCGTCCTGTTGGAAGCTCGGGATCTCCAGCACTGCATTTGAATACTTCATTTTGACTTTGCTGGGAAATGGGACTCCGTTAGCCCTCCTCCAGGTGATTTCTGGAACGGGGCTGCAGCAGAAAAAGTAGGCAAACCTTAGCTCAGGTTGTAACAATCCAGTGATAATGAAGCATTTGATGGACTATAAAAGCATTCTCTGTGTATTTTTGTGGATGAATGGTTCAGATTAAGCCCAATCCAACCATGAAAAAAAATAAAAGCTTTTCAGCATGAGTTTTAAAACCAATCATGACTTTTCTTCCCCACTCCATACACTGAGAAATTTAACTACCAGAGGATTTTTTTATTTATTTATTTTTTAAACCTGAAGGTTTGTCGTCTAGAATGATGGGCAAAGGAAACCTGAAAACACTCTATGAGGAATTCGACTTACTTCCCAAGGGCGAAGCACTCCAGAGTAACTGTTGATCCTTTCGAAGAAGGTACATTATCTGGAAAATTAACTTCTATTTTTGGCTCGTATTCGCCCATCACTCCTGTAAGGAGCAAGCACAAAAACCTGCTCAGTGTTCTATTATTTATGACTTACCTACAATACTACTGGCACAGAGGTTTAAGCAATGACACTAAGGACAAGTAAAAGACAAAGTGAAGAAACATTCTGTAATGAGCATACTTATTACATCTCTTAAATGTACAGTCACTGGATGTTGTGCAGAGCCAGCGAGGAATAATTCAAAATGCAGCGAGGGAGGGGAGGAATTAATGTCTTGTTTTTTTTCAGTCAGCAGCTTCTTATCTATTATTTCAAAGCTTGAGTGGGCAGTTTTATTGTTTATATAATTATTCAGGGAAAGGCACAGAAGATGGGGATCAGACAGTGATGCAATAGGATTTAAATTTATGCAGCTACATGTACAGTACACTGAGTGGAAACTAACTGGTTGAGCCACCAGAACACTCAATGTAATGGTCCAGTGACGTATGACTCATGTTTAATTCATCTGAGGCAATCTTTATTCACTCTTTCTATGAAACCATATCAGGGAACAGAACAATCCTGAAAATTCATGTGAAAGTAGGAGGAAGGGGAAACCAAATTATGAGGAGGCTAAGTCAGCACAGGGGGAGATTCGGGGAATTTGTCTGTTGAAAACCATCTGTGTTCGACAAGCTACTGATACTTAGGAACTTAAATGCAGCGATGGACAACAAAAAGAGTTCTTTGATAATCTGGTGACAAAAGAGACATCGATAAGAAAAAAAACTGTCATGAACGTTCAGCATCTTACCGTCTGTCCTGAGGATCAGAGATGTGGGCGAGCTCTGAACCTTGCCTTTTGTGATGCTGTTCATCACCACACATGTGTAGTTCCCCACATCAGAGGGCTCCACCTTAGCTATGTAAAGATTTCCCGTCTGCTGGGAGACAAATCGCCGATTGTCTTGCTGAACAAAGTATGGATACTCATTGAAGACCCATGCATATGTAAGGTCTGAAAGACAAACAAATAGACATACAAGCAATTGATGAACACTCTTAGACATGATTTAATATCTTACTTTATTATTGATGAGTTCTTTATTATTTTTAAACATGATTAAGAGCTACAATTTAGATAAAAGCCTGAGAAACTTCTCCAAGTTTTTGCAACTGTATTTTCTTAATTTCTGCACTGGATTCACAAAGCAGATTGCACTGAATCCAATGCAGACACTAACACGTTAATCAAGTCCATGAAATGGGGGCAATTTGCACATTTTTACATGAAGTCTACATAGAAATAGTGCTTTACTTTACTTTTCAGAAAAAAAACACAAAAAAAGCTGCATGCCATAACCTGAGGAGGCATTCTGATTTTCAGTTTTGAGTGCACCATCTAATTGGAGACTTCTTCTTATGATGGTGTTTTTAAATTATTGCCTGTGAGTATCTACCTCCTGATGAAGTGGGTGTCCCACACAGTAACACCACTCCCTGTCCCTCTCGGACTGACACAGCGCTTCTGGTGTGAACTTTGAAATGGTCTAAATCTGAGGAAAGACAAAAGAAACAACCGACCATCAAGATTCTAGATGTCCTTTAACAAGGAGGCAAAACCACAGGAGTGTGTGAAACAAGACATTTCTAAAATACTAGGAAAGAAAAGCTGCTTAATCTAAATTCTACTGTGTAGGCAAATTGTATTCACCTGGATTCAATTATTTTTGAACAAATACTGTGCTCTCATGCAATCTGAATTGTCATTAGGCCTCAAACCTCAATGTTTGACAGTAGGAAAGTGAATTTTGCCTTTCTCTGGGGAATAATTATGTGAACACATTAGGCAGCTGAAGCAACACAGGAGACTTTTCCAAAATGTCATTTTATATGTTGCAGTTTAGCAGGTTTTGAACCTTAAAGAGCAAATATGTTGCAAATAAATCACAATTCTATTACCTTTATTATAAAAAACCCCCCACAAAATATAATTAAATAAACTACATTTGTATATGACTGATGGTATGAAGTGGCATAAGCAACAGCATGCCATACTTTTAAAGAGAAGTGTTTTCTTTACAAAAACAACTGACTGGAACAAGTCAGGTTGATTTTTGACTGCTTATTGTTAACAGAAAATGGTGAGCGCTCTTCTTTTCCCTCTCGGACTGAAATCTTCTGTGCAGAAAAAGTAGATGGGCTTTTGTCAAAGTAAATAGGTGAGGAATCAAATTTCTCCACACCAACCACAAGTAGTATCTTTGTTCGATATACTTTTTGTAGTTAAATGTTGTTGTAGTTCATCAACATTTTGTCAGAAAACTAACTTTAGATTAATTATTTAGCGTTTGAATGGTGTGACGGTGTGACAGTGTAACGTGTAACATTTTGACAGCTGGTTTACAGTAGTTTACACTAAAGTGGTCACAAATAAACTTGGACTAATTATGTGTAAGGAAGTGACTTTCAGCTGCTTTCCTTCACAGCAGTTATGTTTTACACAACTGAGCTTGTTTAACTACATGCTCTTTAATTGCTATCTAGGCTGAAAGTCAATAGCTACCACAAATAAATCTTCCTCTTATGAACTCACATTTGAACTAAACCCTCTGAAATACCTGTTTTGTCTTGGGTGCTTGTTATACGCACTGATATTAGTTATCTGCTACTCTGAGAGACATGCTGAGCTGTCCTTTTATTCTGGTTCTTTGAAACTTTTCTTTCTCCCCAAATTTGAGACAGAAATTTCTAGAACAAACTATAATCCTAAGCACAAACGAAAAGGAAAAGATGTAAAAATGTTGATTGATACCCTTAATGATCTAGCAACATAAAAGATGAATAACATTTTAAAGACACTAGTTTGACCTCTAAATCATTCAACGGCATTTTAAATGCAGCAAAAAGAGATTTAAAAAGAAAAGTAAGGTTCTCCTGGTCCTTTTGTTGGAGTGGATTACATTCAGTGAATCAAACTCTAACATGTTGTTAAGCACAGTCCTACAAAAAGATATTCTGCTGATTTACTAAATGATACCCTGCTTTGATTATCATATTTGTAAAATAAGTTTAAGTCAATGCTTAAAATGAAAAGCTTAATGTAATTATAGGCAACAACAACAACCCTCCTACATCATAGCAGCAACTATTGGTGATCCACTGTTGCCATCTCAACCTTACGAAGTCATTATTTTGCATAACATATAAAATGTACATATATTCTTTCCCACTCCCAAATGAATTAAGTAACCTCTGAATCATTTTCTGTCTTTGTTTTCCTTTACCACATCTTTTAGCACCTCACATTTACATCTGTGAAATCTTATGCAATGGCAATAGTGTTACAGCTGACTTTGTGTTTGTTTCTTCTAATGACATTTTCAGTTAATTTGCACCTTGTCATGAAAAATGTGCACAAGAAGCATGATTAAGTTGGAGTGCTCACTTGCCTAATGAATAGCTATCTAATGCATGACATGAAAACTGAGAAAAGGCATTGACAGTTTTATGTAAAGAGTGAAACCACAGAAGCAGAGTCTGTGAGAGATTAAACACTGAAACATTGCAGCTGCATTGCTTTATTCCAAGTATGTTTCTTTTTCTTAAGTACAGCTTTGCTGCAGTTTTGAGTAAAAGTACCAGACATACTAATTAACTTACAGGCAAACTGTAGACTTGCTCTCCTGCTCAGTATAGCTCCTACAGTGTTGTAGGCCATACACTGATACATCCCTACGTCCTGGTAGCGGTCCAGATTGCCTATAATGAGGTTGCCCCCAGACAGACGCCGCCGATGATCCAGGCCCAGATTTATGAGAGTCCCGTTTAGTGACCATCTGTGAGGGCAAACACATCATCAGTCGGCGGCAAAATGCGTGGTCCATCTTTTTCTCGCAACCAAGGTGGTGTTACAAGGCGTGAATTGAAAACACAACTCAGAATGGTGGAAGAAGACATTCACTACGTGGCAGACATACAGGCCCTGCCAAAGGCATTCATACTTTATGGACGGTTCTTAACTTTGTCATTTTACAGACACAAACATGAATGTATTTCATTGAGATTTCTTGTGAAAGACCAACACAAACTTTTGCATGTGAAGTGGAAGGACAATGTGTACAAATCAAAATTTTAAAAGTGTAGCATGCATTTATATTTAGCACGGCTTCAGTCAATAACTTCAAAAACCACAGAGGAGGAGCACTGCATGGTTGTGTCCCTCCATGCCAACAAGGGCCATATCTATAACTTACTGTTTGATGGTGTTGCATATATTATAAAGGTATCAGCTTGCATCCAGTGGAGGCGGGCTCCATAACTGACTGCTGCCCCATTCTATTGGTAACTACACTACCACAGCAGAGAGTCTTTGGTGTTCCAAGGAATAGCCAGGAACCAGCGGTTCCCGGCAGGTGGACCAAGTCTTCAAGCCCCACTGGCCTCTCACCCCAATGTAACATACCCCAAGTAAGCACTACCCAAGTCCACTAGCCCTCTCCTAAACTCAAACCCTATTCTATCCCAGTGGCACCACAGCCAAATAACACTGCAGCAACCGTGACTACTTGAGACACCCTGGAGAAAAGATGGCCACCCTACAGGGAACCAGAGCAAGCTCCAAGCCCATCAAGAATCCTGTCTCACACCAGCTAACAACAGTCAGGAACATCAACAAGGCAGGTAAGACAGCACAAGGAGCAATAGGCTATCTCCGACTTGACTGCAAAAACTCTCATGCCAGACCCATTGTCACCACAGAGCAGTACCCACATAATCTCAGATTATTGTTCTCCATGTCTGGTAAGTGAGTTTAGGTGGACAGAAGGTCTTGGTAAGTTGGCAGATAGGCCAAGATGATAGATTAACCAGCTGTCGCCAAGATTTTAAAAGCTTGGAAAGTTGTACACCAGATCCTGTCCTCATCAAAATTCTCAACAATCTTATGGCTGACCAGTCTGGTGTGCTCTTTGGTCCCCTTTATTTAGTTTTTTTCCACTAGTGTGTCTACCAAACCTCTGTGGCCTACATAAAACAGCCATATTTACACTCAGAATAAATGAGATACAAATGACCTCTAATGGGGTGACTTCTGCAGGTAATTTGTCTTGTTAGATTTTTATTTAGGGGTGATCACAGTAAAATGAGCAGTTTTATTATTTGTAAAACCAAATGCAAATCATACTCATTTTTGGTTCAACACTTCCAATCCCAATTAAAGACATGGAAAAGTAGAGTTGTATCCAAATCTAAATGTTCAGTGCGTGTTGGTACTTTTTCACGGCACAACAGGCTTGAGTGAATGGCTGCATCTTTAAATGAACATCAAACTAAATTGGTATCATGTTTAACATTAATCACTTCCTGCCAACGCATTAACACATCTTCTTAAGTCAGGGAATGCATCTAAAACCTTGTTTTTAACCACACTTCCTTACTGTGCAACCCTACCGCATCCTACCACCCCACGACACACACATTTCCTTTTTCTTCCTTCACACCTTTTTTAAATTGATTTTCACACTTAGCATTGGCAAAGGAATGAAGCTAAAAGTCACCAAGTAACCTCAGATAAGTTGCATGCAAGTTGGCATTTTCATAGCATCACTGCATAACATTAGCATTCCAGCTTGCACCAGTCCTTCACATCGCCTCGCTTCTCTCATATTTGCTGTTCTAACATACACAGAATTTCAATTCAGTCAAAATTCAAACAAAGTTGCTCTTCTGCTGATGTTTCTCATGCAATATATTTTTAAAATCATCAAGTAAGAAGGTCAGATCCTAAGAAAACTTAATAACATGTTGCTTAAGTTGAAAAGAGTAAGCAGGATTTGCCTATAATTAAATATTAAATAACTAATCAGGGAACAAGTTCAAAGTGGCAGAACGTCTCAAACATTTTCTGCTGTACCTCTTCATCTCTGTCAAGTTTTAGCTTACTAAGATCCCCATGATACCCAAAGGACTGGGATTGAGCACAGTGAATAATACCAAGCAATTGGTCGTGGTTTTTGTTTGATGGGCCACAAGTGTTTGCAAACTCATTATCGGCCTCAAAGCACTTTGTCCCACTGGAAAACTGATATGCATGCCGGATTACATGTCCATTCCAGAGCTACACTGATGATAAAATTGCCCTCTGCCCTTTTGAATAACCCAAAAATGGATTCAAAAGGCCAACTTATTGATTAAATTCCAACACCCCCTTGTTCTTATTCCAAATAATCATAATCTAATAAAAATGACTGAAAAATATTGTTCAGTAAATAGTAAATAACAAATTCTGACAATATGAAATCATTTTTATGGCTTGGTTAGATCACTTTACGTTTTAGTAAAAAAATCTAATTATTATGACAGAGTAGTTACAGGTTTAATATATCTGAGGGTTTTATCCTCCCAGCTGAGGTGTAATAAACACAGGAGTTCCAGTTCAGTAAATGGACACACTTTTCTTTTTTTTTTTTTTTTGGTATTATGTAATAAATAAAAACATATTTTAATCTGTGTCTAATACATTTATGTATGATGAGTTTGATGTTTGAAATTAATTACTGGAGTAAATAATCTTTTCAATAAATATCGATACATTTATTGATAAGTATCTATATGTATTGATTGTGTGAAATGCCTTGACATGACATTTGGTGTTTTACATAAACAGGCAAAACTAAATTTGAAAATTACTAATGGATAAATACTCTGCGGTTTTGGAAATGTTGTGACTAAAACCAAATCTTGCAGTTGTTTTCTATATTCTATCTTTTATTTAGCTATGACACCACTTGCTGCACTGTCCCCTACTTCCCACAGAGATCATTAAATTTTAATCTTCCAGTATCTCACACACAAAGCCTTGCTATCCCTGCTATTTAAGGGTAGTCAAAGATCACAGTTTTGGAGGTTATCATCACTTTAGCTGTAATCACCTTCTCTCTGTCACTTCATTTTAACATAAAGTGACACCATCCCGCCTCTGACTTATCCTTTCCAACATAAGCACTGATGCAACAAAAAAACCCTGCCTTTTAAACTTCTTCTCTCTGCTGCATTCTTCTCTCACATGTCGGCATGGGAACGTGATATGTAAATATTTGCACAGTAGGTTTGAGCTATTAAATAAATGAGACACCTGAAAGAACTCAAGCGCCAGGTTACATCATTTTTCATATTTTAATAGAGAAATTTTTCTATTCCATTCTCAGCCACAATGCCATTGTGCATCTCCTTTTGACTATGGTTTAAAAAAAAGAGCATACATGGGTTCAAAGACAGGGCACCTTCTATGGATATTCAATCATTTTTCTCTCACCATAGAGAACACCCATTTCTTACCATCGCCTATATTCACATATTCTGCTTTCCTGAAGTGGAAATAAAAGAAATAAAAGCTATAAAGACAGACTTTCCAAAAGATTTTAAATCTAACTTAACTTCAAATTAATTTTTGAAGGTATATATACATGCTGCCACATTTTAGAAACCTTACACTGCTGAATGAACTGAATTCAAACCTTCCTCTTGTAAAAGCAACACAATAAGCACCCAAGCGTTTCCTTATACCACTAGCAATACTAGTCGCATGAGTGTGGGTGTCTAGTCCAACTACTTGAATTCAGCTTTTTGACCCTCATCCATGATTTTCACCTCTTTTTGACCTTTTCTGAAGAGCCTCTGAAGCTCTGCACTACCAGGTATGACTGGCAACCAGGAAAAAAACCCCAAATAACTCTGCTATAAATTTGTTTTCTGAACCTTCCAGGTGCAGAAAAAAGTCGAGTCTTCTGAATGATCCTGCGGTGCGGGCCCAAGCGTACAAAACGCGGGTCAAGTGAATGTTACAGTCCCCCTTCGTACTTAGATTATAAGAAGCTCAGACACATTTTCAGAATGCTGTAGAAAGATTATTCTTTTTAAAGAGGCGAGCCAGTTCTCTCCCTTGAGTTATTATGCCGCTGCTGTGTGCATAGAATGAAAGTCTTATATCTCTGGGAGTGATAGAGTAGGAAAAGAAAGAAGGTAAAGAAGGGAAAAAATGGGGTTTGGGGAGCAATGTGAGCCCATTTACACTTCAAGAGCTGAGCCAGAAAGGTTGTGGGGGCACGCAGACACTTGCACAGCCAGTCTGACGAGACAGCACATTAAACATTTCACCTTTAATCATTACATGGAAATACCTGGTCTTAGGCGAACGGGATGTGAAAAGCCTGAAATAATGAGCGCGCACACTACAAGGCACTACCAATGCAGCTCAGGTGGCCAGCAGCTCCCACTGCAGTAAATGCAACACTAAACACAGAAGACAAATGTAATCAACGGCTCTTGGTGCCAACTGGCGTCTAGCAATCGGCATTGTTCTCGTGGTGTTTTAATAAAGGAGACGATCATCAGGATGCTGCGTGTATCTCTCTAATCTCTGGTGGTGAGAAAAAGAGGCAGATTGGTGGTGTGTTAGTCAATATGAGTTAGTAGAGCCATAATGACAGCACCGCCTAGAGTGTCTATATGCATTTCAATCTAATTAGGAGAAAATGAATAGAAGGGAGAACACATATCTTTTTCACAAAAAAAATTTTGAGTTAAGTAATTAACAATCTTTATTTTTTTACCAAGTAAATTACTGTAGCTGACTCAGTCTGAGTGGGTAGCTACCAATAAAATAAAATAAATTATTTTATTTGAATTAGGGCCGGGACTTTCAAGCAACAATTTGGACTAATTAACTACATTGATTTTCATTCATTAAAAATTGTAAAGCAATTAAAACAACCTGTTTATTATGTTTTTGGTGTAAACCATAGCAATGGATGACAAAGGTGCTTCTCTTGGCCCATCAGCGGTTAATATTTGCTTCTGAAAACAATCTAAAGCGACGTAGTTTAAGTCTACTGCTGTGTGCAAGTTGTGCAAAAAGTATTTAACCCCTTACTGAGGTTTTTCAAGCCTAAAATAGCACCGCAATGCAATACATGTTGCAGCAGCACAGATGCGTCCAACACTAATGTCAGTGTCCACAGTCCACATTTTAAAGAAGTATTTTTTCAAAGAAGCTCCATAAGTTATTAGGGACACTTGGAAGCTGAATGAGCATGAGCAGATTTGCACCAATCTGATGAACGAACAACTGAAATAACTTTAAAAACAATAAATGTCTTTGTCGTTGAACTTGTATGTCTTTTTATTCAATAATTTAGCAGTAAAAAGGTTTTGTAATTGAAAATGTTGAATAATTTGTCAGTAGATGGTTTTGATTAAAATGCCATTAATTGTGATGAATTAATTACTAACCCTGCTATTAACTCTAGTAAGAAAATGTTTTGTCAGGTCCCACCACTAATTTGAATATATAATTTTGCATGTCTTGAAGGAGGTCCCCTGAGATATTTGGCAACATTTGTTTGCAAAGCAAGTATGTTCAAAGAAATTGTTTATTTAAGTAATTATTTACAGTTCAGTATAATTTGTAGCTGAATAAATCTATTAAATGTACAATCACAAAAAAAAATAACTTACCATAACTAAACTGGCAATGTTCATGATGATTTATGATGGCACTAGTTATGAGCAAATTTTACAGTTGCTTAATGCCCTGGATTGCTTTTGGTCTCCCAGGATGAATTCAATTCTGAAAGACCATTTTTTGCAAATGCATCCATTTCAGACAAATCAAATAAAACTATCATAGTCTGAAAGTTTAACAAATTTATAATTTACAGTTTGTTTAGTAATCTAATATAGAACAGCTAAGGAGGTTGTAATTTAAGAAACCTGAAATCAAACCTGATCAGCAGGACTGTTAATGTTACACCCCAACCAGTGATATAAGGATTTTTGTCATCCTTATATCATTGGATAAATTCAGTTTAAAATTAAAAATACACTGCTGGTATTTTGGTGGTCGCTTTAATTTTATACTGTTCAACTTTCTCATCTGTTGGTAACCAATCTGAGAAAATAATAAAATCAATCATTGACAAACACCAGCTGAGCCTTCTATTAACCTTCTTCTGATCAACAGTGCAGCCACAAATAGCACAACAAGGAAATCACACATGAATGAACTTTGACAAGCCACCCGTATGTGCTTGGGTGTTACAAACACAACTAAAAATAAGACATTACTAATTGCTAACATGTTATTTACAAAATGCTCCTCACCAGAAACCAAACACACTACTTTTCTGCAGCTATTTTATTGGAAGTTGCTAACATAAACAAACCGTCAGCAGCATTGTCAGGAATAACTTAGATAAAACAGAAATAATTTCTTTCAAGGAAAGATTTATCTAGATTTGGGCAAGATCTTTACAAACCTTCTGGAAGAAAGAGTTACAGACCAATGAAATCATGCTTGACCTTTTGGCCCCCGCTCCAAAAGACATGTTCACAACAACAAAACTGAATGTTACAAAAAGAAAAGAGATGAAACATAGTGTATTATTTTGCTGGACTGCAAAAACACAGCACTTTTAAGCATGTAAGTTACTTATTTTATTAACTTTAATGAAGCATTCAACAGCGATTCTGTATTGCAAAAGTGATCATTATAAAAATGTAGATTGGCCCATTGCTGGCGTTAATCAATATGGTGTTAGCTTTTATTAGCAATAAAAATAACACTTGTCTGTTTCAGACAAAGACATTAAATCAAAACTGTGATTTAACACATGAAAGACATGATGCTTTGATAATCTCATACTGACCCATGCCTCTTTGCAACGTATATTCAGCGGATCAAGTATTTTCCCACAGGATATATACCATCTGTGCTCATTAACATCAATACATTTTCAAAAGAAAAGAAAATAATAACACTAATTAATAAAAAACACAAATGCCACCATCATTTTGAAACTCAGATATAATATGAGTAAGTTTGAATTTCAAATAACCTATTTTAAATGCAACTTTCAATTGCACACCAAAAAAAAAAAAGAAAAAAGATCAAAGTTCTGATATAACATTTCCACAAATAGAAGTGATAAAACAATTGGCAGAAAATTCATTTGAGTTGCTTATTATGAAGTAGAAGTCTCTTATTTCTGTGAAAAATGGTAATAATTGCATCCTGAAGTGCAGAGTTTTGGCACCATTGGTATTACATTGAAAAAAATAATAATTTTCAGTTAGGTAAATGAGCTCTGACCTGTACTGAGGAGAAGGCGTGCCCTTAGCATCGCAAGTCAGGGTGGCTTCTTCTTCTATGGAGTCGACGGGGATGAACAGGTCGGCTGGTTCCATCCTCCATCGCGGACCGTGGTATGATGCACTGTCCAGACAATCTTTCAGAAAAACACAAAACTGCCTGAGCATGAAGAAGAATATCCACTGTGACAAAACCGACGCTCTAATTATTTTTAAGGGATTTTGAAGCAAAATAATACATATGAGTATGAAAACCCCCCCAGAAAATACTGGAAGTGACATCCATGAGTTTCATACGATTCTGATCATGGTGTATTTCCAAACAGATAAACTCAATAAAATCAACTCCTGAGTGAATTATTAAATCAGCATCTCCTTTGCGTTAAAACATACATTGTGCTGATATGCATAAACAAAATAAAGCTATTACTATATATAAAATAGAAAAAAAGATTACTTTAAAATTTGATCACCAAACTGTGCTGCAAAATTTAATAAAGACGGACTCAAAGGAGTGATTTCTATCATTTATTCTTTGTGAAAGGAATGACTGTGACTTTTATTACCAATACATTTCACTGACAGAGGTGGGGAAGCTTGTGCTCAGTGTTTTTGCCCAGGAAAAGATTATAAAATAAAAGCATCATATCTCCCCATCGGGTTATAATCTTAGTGGTGTGAGGAAAAAGATTGAGAGTATTCTGTCTGCAGTGTGAATGGAAGTCAATACTGATGAGTACTCCTTTAAACCGGAGCCTCCTATCATCTCTGACATCTCTTCACCACAACTGTGAATGTCCAAAGGACAAAAAAAAAAAAAATCATCATTCGTATGAAAAGGTGCTTTACCTGTCAGACGGTCGATGATTGATAGCAATAGAAGCAGTTTCCATGGCAGCGTCATCTTTGGCAGCCAGGGGTAAATGAGGCTTTCATCCAATAAGCTTTAAAATGGCACTTGCGTTCTCAGAGAGAAAAGAGCGTGACCTGTTGGAACAAGCATTTTCAAGTTAAAATCCTCTAAATGCCAGCTGTTTTATATAATAAGTTTAAAAAAAAAAAAAAAAACAGGATCAAGGAAGTTGAACCAATGCACACAAACAGACACGCTGGAGGTCAACTGTGGTCTGTGAGGTCGTACTTCTGCAGGTCACTTCAAATGATCTTGTGAGGCCACAGATTTATTTAAAGCAGACTTTTATCTGTGCAATGTGAAATGATTTGACACTCTTTCCAGGTTATTAGTGTCCAGTTTCTTTCACTGAAGCCTTGACTGAATGTGTTAAACTTTTATTAAATTAAATAAAAGCTTAATTTTATTTAATACAATTTATAAAAATTTATTAAAACTAATAAAGAGTTTTATTAGGGTTGAGAATTATCGTAGCTTAGAAATCCAGATTGTTTTAAAAATAATACATTTAGCTACAAATTGAATATCTGTTGTATAAAAATTCAAATGAAAATGCTGTCTTATTGAAGTGATGCCTGAGATTGCAGGGTGATGACTGAAGTTATGATTCAGCTGACAGTTGCTCTGATGAAATAAAATGACATCAGACTTTGGTCAGGATTTGGTTTTCTCTGTGTTGATTTGAGTTTTCTGTGTGTTTAGTTTGGTTTTCTGTGTCTTTTGAGTCTCCATGTTGTCCCGTCTACCCCTTAATCGTTCCCAGGTGTGTCTCATTCTGTGATTACCCTCTGTGTATTTAATGCCACCTGTGTCTGTGTCTTTGTCGGGTTCCTTGTTGTATGTGTTGAACCAGTCTGTCTATTCTGTCTTGCTGTCCAGTCATTCACCAGTTCCTACCAGTGTTGAGCCGTATCCTTCCGCTCAGCTGTGCTGCCTGGATTTTGGACTTTGGATTGTGTTTTTCCACTATTAAACCATCATCATTCATTCCAACCTGGGTCATCTGCCTCTCCACCTCACACCACCACTTATGACAACTTTATTCACTTCATTTACAGTGTATTTCTATTTAAATAATACTAAAAAGGGAGAAACAATTGTATCACAATCAAAATAAACTGAGTCATATTCATCTTCGAAAGGTGAAGCATAATGTCGCTACACAGGCGCAGATGCTGAGTCTTCCAGCCACTCAAATGAACAGGGACGGCTGACAAAACAGCAGACAAGTGCTGTAAATTTATTTAAGTATTTCTGGAGAACAACCTTCGCCATCCTCTTCAGATAAAACAGTAAAAGCAACAGCATTGTTTTGAGGTGTTTTGCCTATCAGGCAGACAAACAGGTGAAGCTGAAGGACGTTGATAAGACTTAATGCAAGCTGTGCTACATCAAGCAGTTAAAAGTCAAGTGGCACAAAAATTTGGGAGAAGCATCTTAAAGGTCGACACTCTGATGTCTGAGGAATTTAAAAAAACATCAGTAAACTTCCTGCAGCTACATTAAACATGAGAGTTTGAAAAGTTTACATTTTTGTTTAAATATTAACAACCTGCAGAGTTATGGCTCCATCACAATAACATGTGATTAACATATGAAATAGTATAGCAGCAGGTACCATTTCATGCAATCAAATTTATAATTGTCGTGCAGAAAGTAAATATTATACACACCTCAAATATCAATGTTAGAAAACTTTTTTATTAAAGAAGTTAAAAGGTTTGGGTCTGAAACTGTTAGCACGGAAATATAAATCGTGAGGCCACAGATTTATTTAAAGCAGACTCTTGTCTATGAAATGGGAAATTATTTTATCCTTATTTTTTTGAAGACCCAGACTGAAACAAACAAGAGTTGACCAGAAACCTTTCTCAGTAACTCCAGGTGTTCACTGTTCACAATGAAAATATGGCACAATATTAGCAGACACTCAAGAACTGAACAGAGATGTTGCTGAATACATTTTGCATGGATCAGATTCTTGTTCATAATTTCCAACTCACTGTACAAATAAGTTCCCAAATTATATTTTTACATAAATGACTGAATTACACTGCTACTTACATAACTCAAACAATAAGCATAATGACATACTGCTGTCTTCCATGTTTTTCTGAGCTTTACTAAATAATTTAAACGTGTATCTCCATGGTAAGTAGCATTTAGTTGGAAATTGTTTTATCAAGGCAAATCAACAAAGGCAACATTGTAGATGTGTGGATAAACTGACTGTGAATGTGAACTATTACTCAAGATTACCCCAACTTCCCATCTGTCTAGTTTGCCAACTTCCCATCTGACAAGTTTCCCTACAAACAAACTTTCTGATTTCAGAGAACTCAACCTCATCATCCATTTTTGGCTGTGTACCCCAACATCTGGCTGTGTTTAATGTTCCATTAGTCAGTGTTATTCATTTTGCTTAAGTTGCACAAGGCTTGTGGGAAGTTAGTGAGAGATTACATTTTCTTCCATGCACTCTCAAAAGGCACAGTAAGCTTAAGTATCATTCCTCTTCGAATTAGCAACCTCAATACAATTTTGACGCAAAGTGGAGACTGTGTTCAACGTAACACGTCTTTTTGCTGTTTGTATGACGTACCTGGGACAAACTGAAAGCTGAAGTTTGGTGTCAAATGCTCCAAACCTCAATGCTTTCTCACTTTTCTAATCAGTGACAATGCCACTTTGTGCCCTGCATTGTGGCCAAGCTGCCCTCAGACATTTGAGGCATATGGGAGGCAAAACATGCCAATCTATTAGGGGTGAAACCAACGCCTCGGCTCATCCTTCAATTGGACGGATCCATGCTGGCTGCCTGAGGAGACTTGGACCTGGGAATTGGGTGCCATCCAATCAATTAGATTCACCCACAGCAGCATGTGTCTCCCCACATGCTGGGGCGAATCAAGACAGCCTGATGAGGAACCCCATTCCACTCAGGTCCATAATCAAGGGCAAGAGTCTGTCTGCTTGAAGCGCGTGTTGCAAATTGCGATGCACTGAGCAAGTAATGATGCAATTATGAAATGTCAAACGTACACACAATGGAGAACAGGCAATAACGCAGCAGTTAAGTGAGCGGTGGAGCATGTGTGGAGTATATGGAGATTTGAGTACATTAGTCTGCACCTGCATGAAGCCGTGTGCATGAATAAAGCTCATCTGTGCACATGAATACACACAGTCTCCTCTAGAGGTGTTCAAGATAGGCCAGGGACAGATAATAACATCCATCTGCTGAATGTCACACAGCCCACACACACCTACACACTCAACTTGCTTTCTAACCATGTGCACCACATACAGTATAGGAGCTAGTCCCCACACACACACACACAGTCTCTCTCTCACTTGCTCTTTCTACCTTTCCATTTAGAAGACATAATCCATGATGTGCAGCTCATTTGTGGCCTAATCCTGAGGCAAGTCTGGTTCAGAGTACTACTTATGGAAGGCCTAATTGTTTGTCAGCTGCCCGGATGTCAAATCAGACATGTGGGGTCTCAGCCAGGATTTTCTTCTCTACCTTTCATGTTTGCTCAGGCTTTTTTTTTTCTACCCCCAAAGTCTGCAAAATTGGATTGGTACGCTTTCTCTTCAGAAGAGTCCTGGATGCCTTACCTCAGTGATAGGCCCTTGCACACTGTGCAAACTGCTGGCACCTCCAGCACTACGGATTGGTGGGGATGCAGTTGGTATCGCCCTCCTGTCAACTTTGCATTTTACGGCATGGATTTGTAAAGGGTTTTTTTTATCAGGAACAGATGGTGCCACTTTTTAAAGCACATCTGATCGGTCAATATTAGTCTAGCAGCAGGATGAAGACAGCGTCGCCCACTTTCATAGTGGTACTGCTGCAAAAGCAGAACTCATGTGCTGCTTATTGACACCTTCCAGTCCCCTCTACTGTCTGCTACACCACAAAGCCTGTGTGACATCAATTTCGTCATCTGTACCAACCAACTGGGGTCCACCAGGACTCTCCACAGATGTCCTTCTGCAGTCAGGATTATTGTGACCGTGCTGACTGTGCAAGTTGACAGATACAATAACATCCCTGTTCAAAGGGTGACGGTGCATACGGTAGATACAGAGAACTATGAATCAAATGATGAAGAAAACAATCAACAATGTTTTTTTTTTTTTAATGGAGCTAAAATTAGGAGATTTGCAAGATTTGGAGATTTCTTCTTTTACACATTTCTTTCCTTCTCAGTTTCAGTTGATTTATTTTTGCAGAGGTCTTAGATTTCAGGGAGTTAAGGTGTAATTTTGGACATACCATTTTTCTGTTTTTTTTTTTGTTTTTTTTTGGATCAGTATAAAGTGTAAAAGTGTGCAGAAACAAAACTGATTAATAGTCATCATCAGCCATTCAGTTTTTTTTTCTGAAGCAGTCATGCTTGGAAATAGAACAAAGCTGAGAAGGATCAACTCACCTTAACAAATAATGAAGGACGGTTAACAGGCAAACAATATTTCTGTTATGTTGCTAACACAGTAGTAGCAGTACTGAATAAGTGAACAATTCCAGCTCAATGCTTAATTAAACTGGTATTTCATTATTTTTAGGGATTCTGTTCCACTTTTGTTCAGCTCTGGTTCAAAATGTAAAGTGCATATTTTAGTCAAACCTAGACTTGCTAGCAAACCTAATCTGTTACCTACTTATGCAATCTTCTTTTATTTTCTTTGTTAAAATATATCATTTGTCTAGTAAGTGTGAAATAATCAAGTCATCTTCATATAGCCTTCCTGCTTTACCTGATCTAAGGTGATCTACTGTATGTGTCAAGAAAACCATAAAATGTCTTTTTGCTCCAGAAACTGTTCAAAGAATCTGTAGTTCTGAAATGAATTAATCTTTAGCCAAGAATAATTCATTTCAGTTTTATTATATCTTAAGTATAAATGATTCAGCATTAGAGTTCACCAAAGAAAGTAATACAGAAAAATTAAGTGCAGATACATGGTTTGTTTACAAGTTGACTCACTGTGGGATCCTTTATGTCAATTTTAAAGGTTAACAGTAAACTGTGTGCAGGTTAAGGTTGTGCCATTACAGCACTATTTGAAGTAGAGATGAAATACAGGATCCATCTGTGGAGTTTCAGAATGGAAAAGCTCAGTATTTGTTTTTGTGATACTCTGAAATGAGTAGGATAGATTCGTAGCCAAAAAGGTGGTAATCAATAATAAATGCCTTCTCCCAACTCTTATGGTCAATGTAATAAATAATATAAAATATGATGACAGTATGACAAACTGCAGGCTTGGTTACAAGTGCAACAAAAAACCAAGGTTTTGAAAAGCGTACAATTTAAAACGTATAACAATTCTCAGTCAAGTCTATTCTTTTAAGCATACAAGATGTTGGGAAAAGTGTCACAATGACTGGAGTTTTCAGTTTTCACCCTTAATGGCCCCACTCCCACTTGTTGCTGAACACTACCATTTAAACGCTCTACATTTTTCTTACAATAAGAGGAAAAGCACTTCCCAGCTGCTTGGCTGTTTTCTATTTTTCACTCAACAGTTGACCCTGTTAACTGTTGAGTGAAATTTCATCCTCTGCATCTACCCTCTAGGGTCCGCCACTGGTCAGATTTTGGTGATTGCACTAACTGTACACACAGACAGCGAACATAATACTCCCGGTCAGAGGGAAGCGCCAAGCAGTCGGCAGAATGGGAATGTCCACATTTGATGCACAACTCTACTAGTTGTGAGGTTAAAAGCTCAAGAGTTTGAGGGAGACATTACACAAGCATGAAGAATTGAAAAAAGTGAGGAAAATGTGGGTTAATCTTAATGGAGATCTTTGTCACACATTTCTGTATTTATACTTCTATATGAATACAGGAATGTGCTTGTTGTTCACCAGTTCCAAAAAGCTTGCAGAGATAAATGTTTAGTGGAACTCCAAAAGCTTCACATAAACGCTGCTTTAAAACTAAAGTTGACAAGTTGTCAAGGTGGTTATTATTTCTTTTGGGTTTTATTTACATGCCCAGTGATGAATGTAGTGGGTCTGGTTGCCTTATTGTATTGGGGCAGATTTGCTTTGGGATAGTCAACCTGTTTTGAAACTGATGGGCTCCAACAATACATGCAGCTTCATGTTCCAAAATGTTTAAAAACCTACTATGGTCATTATCGATTTGTCACACAGATGGGTATAAAGCTCAACACATTCTGAAACAAGCACACAGGTGTCCAACCACTTATATTATTTGCACACACACACACCCACACACACACACACACATGCACACACATGCTCACTTTCACTCCTGGATGTTAATGGTTGCAGTTTGCCTCATGGGGTGAATCCCTCTAACTCTCGATCAATGAGGAGGAACCAACTCGGGGTTTAACTGATCCACACACAGTAATGCACAAACACCACATCTGCTTGAAGAAAATAGCCCAGCAGGAAGAGTAGGTGTGCATTTTTTATTTTTTATTCTTTTGAAGGCCTGGGCTTCATTCATCAAAGCTGTATCCAAGCAGGCATTGGGACACACAAGTATGTAATTAACTTGAGAATGTTGCAAAGGTAGAACTGTTGCCTGGATGCGTGTGTGTGTCAGCAGCACTTCCTTTTTTTTTTTAGTTCACAAAGATTTACTGAAAGTGCTTTTGCTTCAAAACACATCAGAAGGCGCATCATTGACAAAACACTATCGATTTCTCCCACTACATACAAACGTCATGTATTCATTTCAACCTGAGGCTCAACTCCCTTTTATTACAATCCAATCAATTGGAAACGTCCTGTGGGTTCATACGTTTCAGACTTGATGTGGAAGCCTGGCTGCAGTGTGGCATCACACCAGGAGCGGTGAGAGGCTGAAATCCTAGCATCCCTTCATCACTCTGACAAAGAAAAAGCATGTTTGAGACCCTCGCAGCTTGCTACTAACAAATAGAGATGTTTGTTTTTTTTTTAATCTTATTTCTAAAAGCTTTTCCTTCACGGATCAGGAAAAGGCTGCGGTTAGGAGGGAACATGACGCTGTTCCGATCTTAACACACAATTCTGATCAAATTCGGGGCATTTCATTAATGAATCAGTTTTAAACACGCAGCCCAGAGCCGACATTTAAAATGCACAAATAACCAATGATTTCTTACTAATTTGCGCGCGCACACACACGCGCGCGCATCCATGCAACTGAGGCTGTTTTGTCTTACCTCCTGCTCAGAAGTGTCTCGAGACCAGCGGGAGTTAAATTCAGCCCTCGCAGAAAAAAACGACAAATTGATCCTCCATGGAAATAACGGGAAAATTTCGGTCGCAATTGCAAGGTCGTTCATACAGGTGAAAGTGAGTCTGTGCTGGCCGGTGGCGAGGAGGCTCAAACACATGCGGCTCATATCGCTGCTCTGCCTCCTCTCCTCCACTCCCTATACGAAAAATAAAGAAATAAAGAAGAAGAATTTACAGGCACTCACTCGCTCACTCACTCATTCTCTCGCACACACGCGCGCACGCGACACCCACGTTGTTTGCAGCACTGAATCGCGTTTAAAGCATATCCTCGCGCCTGATGTAGCTACGAGGCTCGCCTCTCGCCCCTCTGTTTACGCTCCCAAATCCAACACGCGTCTTTCTGAAGCCGGGCTCGCAGAGGGATCTTGCAGAGATGATTTATTATGCGCATCAAGTCGGCTCTCCGCTGCGAAGAAGAGGGGGGAGTAAGAGGTGGAGGAGGAGGAGGAGGAGTAGGGGTGGTGGGCTGGTAGCGGACACAACCAGCAGCAGCTATTGGGATGTGGGAAGGTGCGGGGATGGGGAGGCGGACGCACCTGGAGGGAGAAGTGCGCCCCTCTGCGTCAGACCACCATTACTGCTGCGCATCTGTGGGCAGCCGCGGATCGTGGTAGGGACTATTTTCGCCAGTGCCGCAGGCTGTTCCCATGTTTAAGCAAACTATGGGTGAGCCAGGGGGATTTTAAGGAAAGAAGAAAAGGTGGTGCTACAGCCGTTTCGTTTTCATTTATTTTGACCAACATTGTGAATCATTTTAAACTAGAAGGGAAATAGAGCAAGGATTAAATTTTTCTTTGTGAATAAATTCTGAACAATTATTCTTTGCACCCTCAGTCAAACCTTTGTTCAATCACATTCTGCTGTGATTAGACTTAGACTTTTGCACACCCAAAGGCAAATAAGATCCGCTATGACCAAACTAGATGCACATCATCTGTGAAGAACAATGTTTGAGGTTTGCATGCCGTGCAAATCGTTACTTGAATGATTCCCCTGGGTGAGCACCTGTTTGGGTTTTTGTACTGAAGGTGTTCTAATCTAGCAGTCCTAATAAAGCCATCTCCAAACCAAAATCGCCTCATTTATCAAAAGACCTGTTAGGTCGGCCATGTTGTTCATTGTCAACATTTTCTCTCCCTCTCTCTTCATGCTTTTGTGCTTCAAGCATCCACAAAAATGCATTTCGGTTGACCCTTGCCTGACGTGGCTCTTTAGCTGTCACAGGTTAATTTGCTGTCTAGATTTAGTTTCATTAAAGCCATCAAAAAGCTATGTCTGCACATCTTCCCCATAACAACTCCCATTGCGTGCTACAAATTTTCAATTGCCTTCATATTTGTGTTTGAAGTGACCATATTACCCCATCACCGTGTTTCAGTGTGCTAAAGGTTTACAGTCATGTCAGGTTTTATCACCACATAAAGCTTAATGTTGTCCTCACTCAAACCGTACAAGTGCACAGTTGTGTCTTGGTGGGTTTGCAGATGTGCGGTTCTTTTTCCATTTTCAGATAATGGTTTGTGAGATTTTAAAGTTGTAAAATTTTGTTTTATAATCTGACCCCTCTGGTTTAGTCATAGTTGTCTCTACAAATGTCTTCATGATCCACCTGCCATGTTTCTTGGTCTTTATGTTGCTTCTTGTTTTCTAATTTTCTCCAACAAACCTCTGAGTCCTTCACAGAATAGCTGGATTTATATTAGGTTAAATTACAAAATTTGACTTTATTTACTAATAAATTTTTCTTTAAATTTGAGATCTATGAATCATTTTCTTTTGAGCTAATCATGTTTTTGTACTTGTCTGTCATATATAATCGCATTAAAGCACATTGACGTTTGAGACAAAACATGAAAAGGTCCAGGGGTCTGAATAGTTGTTCAAAGTGCTATCTTCAAGACAACCACGAGCAAAATTCATAATTCCAGGGCTTATGTTTTTGGATCAGCAGTAGCTTCAAAGGAAGAAATATCTTCAGCACAAATTTTCTCACTTGCATTAGAAAAAAAAAAACTCATTCTTTGATTAAAGCGTAAAAACGTATAGACCTGCGTTGCGGCAGACGACATAAGAGGTCAACTGCTCTAAGAAGACTTTCAGTCACTGGGGGCTCTTTGAAAGCTAATGAGATCTACAGGAATCACTTTAATTTTGAGTCAGAGCAGCAGCAGGAGCCCATGGTGCAAAGAATTGGCAGCAGAAAAACATAATTTCTTTGCTTGCAAGTTCAATTAATAAGAATTATCGCCTAATTACTATTTTTATGCCAGTTAACATCAAATTGTTTAACAGCCCCGGTAAGCCTGTTTCTCAAACAGCCTCTTATGATGAACTGTGGGGTTTTATGAACCATCGCATTTCACAGATTTCTGTCTGTGCGGCTTAATTTGACCTTTTTTTTATAGCAAATTTAAAAGGCAGTCAGCAGACGCCAGCTTCCTTTTCTTATATGACTGTGGCTCAGCAGGAAAAGTGCTCTTCTTGCTGTTTGGAAAGTTGAAGGTGTACTTCCAACCTCCTCTCTCCCCCATCTTGGAAAAGCACCCTAAAGTTACCTGCTGACCTTTGTATCAGTGTTTGTATTTGTGCGTATTGGTTGTGCAGCTGGGTCAAAGAGGCTCTACCATAAGGCTTTACATGGTCAACAGATTGAGAAAGCAGCGTTCAGTTCATTTAGAAGAAATCATAGCCCTTCAACGTTTTTATACTTTCCCCCAATTCTAACAACAAATTCCAATGTATTTTGGTAGGAATTTCATGTGATAAATAATGATGATGGAAAACAATGTAAATGTAGAACAGATCCCGTTATTCAGCTTTTTGTAATTTGATATATAATAAATAAGACTGTTCTGTAAAAGCCTCAGAGGTTTGAGAATATTGGTGATCAAAGAGAGTCATAAAGACCAAGGAACACAGCAGACAGGTCAGAGATTAAGCTTATTAAATAAAGGATAAATGTTATAGATCCAAAGCTATAACAAAGCTATTATCCAGAAACCAGGCACAAAAAAACCCTCCAAAGACACTGTCATCCTTCTAGGCTGGGAATCAAGATAATTATTTGGAGAAACAGCCAAGAGATTCATGGTAACTCTGGAGGAGTTGAAGACATTTGAAGCTAATAACATGTCGACAAACCTCACAATAGTCATGCACTAATGACAAGAACAGAGCTGTTGAAACAACTAAAAATATGCCAGAACATAAGAAGTTCCATCTTTAGATTGCTGCAAAACATTGGGGACACAAATGTGGAAGAACTTGAGTTAAATAGGAATTTATTTTCAGAAAACCTGTTAGATAATGTGAAAGATGAGACTGAGACAGAGATTCACCTTCCTGTACAATAAGAAAACCAGCCTGGAGCTATAATAGAGTGAAATTAGCAACATCTGACTAAAAATCATTTAATAATTTGACATAATGCATCATAAGAAAATGATTGGTAAAATATTATAAATGATGTTCATTGTGGATTTGACTTTAATCAGATGTGGAGAGGGGTTTTTGTTTTTGTCTCCAAACTTTATGAGAAAGTGTAAAATCCTAACAGGCTTCAGCTCGTTATATTGTTTCAGTGATGAAGGTTTCACACAGCTCACTTATTTGGAAGGAGACATTCAAGCTTTATGCCAGTTACAATTAAGAAAATGACAGTTTTCAGAAAAGTCGAACATTTTGAGAAACTGTTTTGGAGCTGGGAGATAGAGGATCCAGTAAGTACCCACCAATTAAACATCTTCGGTACATGCTGCAGCTCACTACTCTTGTTGTCACTGTAAGTCATGCAGGAACAGCTTTTTACACTTTGCTTTTTGTGCAGATTTAGCATAGGAGATAAGGAAGTGTTAATTAGTGAGCTCTGAAGATGGCAGTTGGGTTTTTGTGCTAAACCAAGGCAAAAACCTGCTGGCAGTATTTTCATAAAACAGTGTGATTTTTTGTTGTTGTTTGTTTTGTTTTTATTTCAGCTGTCCTTGTTTGTCCATTTTTTTCTAGAACATATGTGATATTGCACTGTATAAATTTGCAGTGATACCTATATGCAAAAAGCATTTGTTTTCAAGGAACTGTTCATATCTTTATTAGAAATGTCTTTAGGAACATTTCTATGGAGACGGTCCCAAACATTTCCAAATATTAAAAGTTATTTGTCCTTAGAGATTACTTGGTGATTATCTCTGGGCTTATGCCTGTCTGAACACAGAACTTACATATCTTGATTGTGCTTAGAAATTGCTTGTATTTGCTGAGCAAAAAAAAAAAAAAAAAAAAAAGGTAGTTCTGGTCCAGATTCACAAAAATAAAGCATGTGTGCAAGGATTAATAGCATCCTGAAATTTTGTGTTTTCCTTTACTGAATTGAAGTTTTCAACATTTTCTATCCTAATGAACATTGGTAACTATTCTGAGTTTTTCATAGGATTTCAGATCTTTTTGTTGGCAATAAGAATAGAGTAAAAATAACAAAACAAAGATAATTCAACTTTATAATGAAGTATTGCACAATAACAGTGTCCACCCCAAACAGAAAATGAAAGAAAAACCTGAAAATGCTTTAGAAAATTTGCAAAAACATAACAAAAACTTAAAATAAGTTAAATAAATGGAATAAATATATAAAACAGAAATAAAAGAGAAGTAAGAAAACAAATGAAAATAAAAAAAAGAGTCAAACATTAATAGTCAAACTTTAACCAATTAATTATAAATTGGTTAAAGAAAGAAAACTGCACTTGAAATTGATTTGCAGTTGTTTAAAGATAGGAGGAAGATGTGAAAAACTCTATATAGACGATTCTATATGTTGAGAATTGATTCTGATGTTGAGAATTGACAAATTATTTCATTTATGTTTTACAAAAACATAAATGAAACACAAACTCGGTTAAAAATATGTACAAATCCTGTTAGATGGATAACATTCCCATTAAACAGAAGATCTACTGACAAGACAAAATAGCTTCTTTCCAGACATTTAGCCATATTATCTCTGGAAAAGCACACAAATGGTTAATAAAAAAAAACTGGCAGAATAAGTTATTTTGCACGATGGCTCACTGCAGTGATTTATTGCATGAACACCCCGTAATGTTATTAGTTCCACCTGTGCGTCTTCCGTCACTTGATTGAATGTGTTAATATGAAGTGCTGATTAATGTATCTCAATGCAAATACAGAGCGAAACTTTTGAGGAGCAGCGCAGGTAGAATGTGGGAGTTTATCTAAACATCACATTTAACGTTCCACGCTTTGTCAGTCTTTGTGCAAGACCTGAGACTATAAAAATTATTTCATCAGAAAGTTCTAAGGAGAAAGAAAGCTCTTTAAGATAAATTAGCTGCTGCTTTCTTACCACAATGAAAATAGTTCTTATGGATCTACTTGGGCTATTTATTTTTCTGTTTTTTACTATTATGCTTTGCAACATTCTTACATAGATATTCTAATCAAAGTTAAAAATATATATATATCATTAAAACCTGTTATTACTGAATACACCTCTCACTATTTTCTTTTTTTTTTTTTTCTACCAGTAATGTATTTGCGAACAGCTTGATTTTGCACTGTACAGGAGCATAAAACTGGATGGATATGTGCAAGCTTTGGTAAATGGCAAGAGTGGCTGCCATTAACAATATGTGGGGTTGACGAGAGCCATTATCCGTTAAGTATGCAGGCAGCCAAAAACACAATGCGGATGATCTGCAAGAGGTTCAAAACATAGAGCTGCAAAGTACGGAGTTAAATACACTCAGAAATTGTGATTGTCCCATCAACTTTGGGTGAAGTTTTTTTTTTTTTGCTTGTATGTTTGGAGAGTCTGCACAACGGAGCCTGTTTCCACTGTACTGGTCACTAAGAAAAAAAAAAAAAAAAGATTCTTGTCAGGGGAAATGAGTTTGTATACAACTGGTAAAAAGGTAATATGAGGAATATGCTTCCATACCTCAGCATATGAGATTGTCGAGGCGTAACACGTGAACCTTCTGAGCATCAAGAATATGGGTTTTTTTGGGGATTACTGAGAAAATATTAAGGCATTGCTAGGAAAATCTGGCCCAGAGCCACACACATTTGTATTTCCCTGAAGAGGTCACAAGTGAAAAAACAACAAAAAAAGTTTGCTGATGAAAGTATTTTAACTCCAAGAATTCTTTTGGGGTTATATATTGAAGAGAGTTTTTTTTTGTGTGTTGATTGCTTATCTCTTCATTTATTATTATAGTAATACCCAAGACTTTTCAGGTGGGTAGTTATAAACAACAACAGAGACGAAGCTGATCTTTCCCAAATTCATGGTAATATCAGTGTATCTGATATGGTCGCCCATGTCACCCCTGCGAGTTACGAAGACTTCAGAGTTAAATTATGACAAAAGCCAAATGAAACAAATTGAGCAGTCATAAGGGAAGAAGTGCTTAAAGCAGTTTTTTTTTTTCCCACATACTGAGTGCTTCAGTTCATAGTAGAACCACATATTTTTTGAGACTATCAACAGTTATTGCTTTCACTTGCAATTCTCTTCTATCTTTTCAAGTCCCACTTTCTTGCGCTTTCAGATAAACTATCGCTCCATCTGTCTCTCTTTTCCAGCCTGTTTCTTTTAGCTCTTAGTTTTCCCTCTCAAAGCACTGAATCTGTCTTGAAGCTTCTCATCCTGCCAAATACACATATAGAGACACGGGTCAATATCCTCTGTGAAGCTTAACTTTATTAGCTGCAGTACTGCCTCTATCAAATAGAAAATACATTAAAATTACATTGATCATCATCTCTGATTCAAGCCCAGGTTTCCCCAACATGAACACAACATCGTTAATAATGTTCTTTACAGCAGCCGTTTGACATTTTCTTTAATTATGCCTGTAATTTATTCATGCTCTTCATCCTAGATGCTTGTTGTGAAAAGATTCTTTGAGGAATATATTATCCTGCTCCTCCCGAGGCCCATGGATTACCCGTCTTAATAGCAAACCCCTAAAGGTATTACTTCCTTCACTGTGTGTGTGATTGTGTCTCTGTGTACGTTTTTGTGCCCTTCTGGTGTTCGTGCGTACGACGGCAATAGACATTGTGCTTCTAATTCCTCAGTTAAGCTGCAAAAGTCATTAGGTCTTATTTCTCAAACCTTCTGATTGCTCAGTTTTAAATTTCCTCATTTTATTCCTGCCTGGGTTACTTCGGAAAGCAGAAAGAAAAGAGCAAACGGTTGCAAGATGTGGACTTATTGTACAACGCGACGACCCCCTTGTTTAACCTAGTTTTGTGGAGGAAAACATCACCACCTAATTTGCTCCCTCACTCTGTGGGTTGGTTAATAGGCAGTGAAGCAAATCTATTTCTCACCCCCCAGCATAAAGGAGGCTATCTCAAATGTGCACTTTTCAGCTGGGATTTAAGATGTTAATTATAGTATGGGGTTTTATGCAGAAACCGTTGCTCAAATCTTAAGTGCGCACCTGACAGAAATCCTTCAGGGTTTCAGTTGAAGGAGTCTGAGGGTACGCTCTTCTAAGAGAAAACACAAAAAGAGGAACAGACTAGACATAATTTATAAATTAAAAGCAGAATCTGGCATTTGTTTGTGTCATGCTCCCTATGCAGAAAGTACATCATCTTCATCCTCACCTTCACTTTCTTAGCTTATAATTTCTTATATATTCTCACCTATTGGATTGTTGTTGTTTCTTGCACTTATATTAAAATGTATCACTGAGGCTGAGGCTCTCCTGGGAGTAAAATATCTTTTTCACTTCAGTATTAGCCAACACATTAAGCTTTCTTTGTGTCTTTTTTCAAAGGAAACTATGTGGGTCACTAACTTATTTCCTCAATATCTTCCCAACATACATTTTATTGCAGTTTGCAATTTTATGGGAGTGGGATATCAAGAGTGCACCTTCCACCTTTGCTGATTGCGAGGCCAGAGCTGGGGATACGAAAGTAAAATATCTACTTTTATATAAATCCTATTTTTGGTCAATAAGAAATTCGCTTGGCTGCAGAAGACACTTACAAATAAAACCAGCTTGTGAGGTTTTCTCCTGGGGTGAAATCCAGTATTTTCAGAAGGGAGAAATCCATCAATCTGTTTGTGTAAAGCGCTGAAATGCATGTGGCAGTAATTCACTTCTCTGGGAACAAACACCTAAACAGTAGCAATGTCATTTGCAATTGGAAGTCAGTTTTCAGTGTTTTGCTATTCATGCCGGATTTGAAATATTTTATAAATACCAAATTGCAACTATTAGAGCAGCTCTAGAATGACATGTTTAAATTTCTGTCTTGGTTTTAATAAGTTTCAGAATTGTTTTTAATACATTTATTCATAAAATCCAAAATGAGAGGCTGCAAAAGCAGATAAGAGTGCCTGGTTCAGCAAACACTCTCATCTGGTACCGGAAAGCTGTTTGTTCACTATCATTACTTTATGTTATCTATTCAGAATGGCTTCAGAATAAATGTGACGTATATAGATGGTTGAAGTGCAGCTTGTACATGACAGTACTTATGGTGTGTGGAGAAGCCAAGTTTATAAGTTCATTTCCTGAGAGAGGGCTGTTTGCAAAGGTCAGGAACGTGTTGTTCGCAGAGCTGAGATTTCACCCACTCTCAGCCCTAAATTTGTGTTGCGTTGATAGGAAGTGATTATCAGCACCATTTTCTTTTTGTTTCTTCTGAGTGTTCTGTAACATTGCATTTTCTCCTTCCTGGCAAGTATAATTAAATATATAACAGAGGCTCTCTCTCCCCCTTGTGATTTCCGTCTTGGTGATTCTTTTTATTGAACAAATTTCTCTAACAGATTGAAGATTAAACTTTGAGTTCTTTAAGATCTGATTCCTCCAAGTTGTAGAGAAGAGACCAAGAAAGATGGTGTAAGCCTTTCTAGATTTTGAAACATATTCTTGACTTTGCCTATAGATTTAGGGTCTCATTTTCTGCTAGCATTTGGGAGTTTGCTTTTGAAAGTTTTGTGTAGGGCCATTGGGTATTTATTCCTCATTCTGAGGCATTTGCCAATGACCTAAAAATAAAAAAATAAAAAAATGAAAAGGCATCTTTTGTTAAGCTCATGTCGGTCAACTGTACTCCGGGTTTGTGTAAACTCAATGGCTTTTCAGAGAAAATGAATTTGTTTTTCTGTCAGTAACACTGATGCTCTGCTTGTTACCAGTTTAGCATTATTCCAATGTGTAAATGGTATCTGTGGAGATGCATCATGTGGAGTGTTATGTCATTTTACAGCATCATTAATGCGCATGTAATTGTAATCGGGAGAACAGCTGAAACCAAAAAGGGTAGTTTCACACAAGTGAGTCATTTCTAAAAGGTAAATGGACTTATATAAGCATTATTACATTGCACTTTACAGTAAATGGTGCTTTCACTCCACATTTATGTTCCATGTCTACTTGTACACAAACATGATGTTTTCTTCACACAGTTGCACACTTTAGAAGTATCAAACCATTATCCTTTTAACTGCTACACCACCAATGTTGTCATAGATAGATTTAGTATCTTGCAGTAATTGTAGTTCTTTAGATTTTATACAGTCAATTATGTTCCACAAACCTAAACTAATTTTATAGTTTCACAAAAAAACAAGTGATTGTGAAGCAGAAATCACACAAGATTTGCAAAACTCTTTGAACTCATTTATCCTCTGAGGTCATTCGTGATCTTGATGTGGCCCAAAATGACCAGTAATGAACCTCCCTGTGTTATATAAATAAAGTAGCGTTTGGTTTAAAAAAAAAAAAAAGACATGCATTTAGTCAGAATTAATAGGAAGATGGATAAAAGTAAACACAGGAGAATCCTGTGAAAAAAGTTGTGGACTAAAGTCTTGTTTGGAAAAAAGCTTAAACTTTTAGTCAAAACTGCAATGGAATGGTTAGACCAAAGCATCTTCATGTCTTATAATGACCCTGTCAAATCCACAACTACATATAATCAATCTTGATAGACTCTCTATCTAATCTGAGTAAGCTTCATAAAGCTTAGTCAACTTGCAATTGCATACATTGCAAGTTAGAGAAAACATGTCCCCTAGAACTTGTAGCTTAGATTTCTATTTTTTAAAAAAGAAAACCATGCATCTTCTTTCATCTGCTTTTCAGCCTTGCACAACTCTTTTTGCTCTTTTATATAAAATCCAGATAAAATATGTTCACCTCTGGGAAAAGAAGATTTTAGCAACACATTGGATCTTTCAATATTCTGTGCCAAAGTATAGCAGTACATATCTGAAAAATATACATTTTAGAGTAAGATACAAAGTCAAAGTCAAATAAAGTAACTCAGAATGAACACGAGGTCCCTTAAGCAGAACATTACCCCTGCAGTAATTTGGGATTTTATGCGAATTACTCAAGGGCCCTTTAGTAGTTTTTGTGATCTGTAACAACAGACACTTTGCAGTTCATGCCTTACACTTCAACTCAACAGATTATCTTATTCTAATTCCTCACAGTAGCTTATTAGAAGTCGCTATCTCTGCCTTTGGGCCATCCCTTGAGTTCTTGACATCATCGTCGTATGATGGCTTTATGATGCTGGGAAGAGGTCCCTAATTCCTAAACTCACAGTGCAGAAAGAATTAGAGCTAAAGCTGGTAGTTTTGCACTTTAGGGCAGGGATCATTGGAAAAGTAGCAGGTGGCTGCAGATATTACTGACAACGTCCTCTTGCCAAATCGGAGAAGACATTTTTTGCACAGTTGAATTGGACATAAAATCTGCCAATGGCAACATATAAACCGATAAATGAATCAAAATTGCAATAATACTCTCGCTTCTTGGAGGAAATGTGAGATTGTAAGTCTAGTAAATGGTGGAAAGTGCAGATAATCAAATAAAGCTACTTGGAAATGTGTTACGTTTTCTAACAAGAGGTTAGTCCAGTTCTTATTCTGAGACGTTTTTTTGTTTGACCATATGAATAAGTTGTACAAATTTAAGCAGGAAAAAGTCTTCACACCCTTGGGGACAATGTGGCATGTTTATACTTTTGTATACACGTTGTGTGGCAGTTCTATTTGTTTAAGTAGTTATAAATATTTAAAAGAGTGAAACTGTTGCAGGAGGCTCTGGGTACAAAAGTACTCTCAGCAGAATATTCATTACCTATAAATATTTTAGTTCTCATTTCGCCTTTTCCCATTGACTTGTGTATCTTGTGTTGCCTTAGTGCCTTCTCCTAGGGGGGAATTCACGCTCAGCGCAAAACATCTTGAGACAAGTTTGTTTATAATGCTGTATGGCTAAAACCAAATGTAACACAAAATAACAAGGGTGTCATTCACACTACATTCTAATCTGCCTAACTGTATCTTCTCTCATGTAATCAGTCAAAAGAGCAATAGAATCAGCCTGCTTCTCATAAAAAACCATGAAACTTGAGTTTATTTCCTTTGCAAAACTGTCACTGAATATGCATTGTTTAATGACATTCATTCATCCAACCAAACAACACTCTTCAGTTTATTCAGGGGGAATCCAAAGGCGTTTCAAGGCCAAAAGAGATCCTTAAATTAACGCACTTACTGATTCTGACTGCAACCAAATGACCACATCTCCTACCATGCCTGAAACTTGCCCGTTTGGACTTTGCAGCTCTAAAGCTGCTAGCACAGTGTTTCCTATTTTGCCATGTATTCTAGTACACTGAAAAGCATGTTATTTGCTTCATGTCTAAACATGTAGACATGAAGGTCAATTTTTGGAGCATCAAACAATTATGTGTATTTGTATTCATACTGTTTTCAATGCAGTTTTGTTTAGTATGTACAGCTCTGGAAAAAATTAAGGGGCCACATAAAATGATCCGTTTTTCAGATTTCACTTTTTATAGGTGAGTAAAATGAACATTGTTCATTTATTCTATGAACAACCATGCTTTCAGACCTCAAATAATGCAAAGAAACCAAGTTCCTATCCATTTAGAAACAACAATAAGAATATTTTAACTCAGGAAGAGTTCAATATTCAATATTTGGTGGAATAATCATGAGGTTTTCAATCAGACTCAGTCTCTGAATTTTTTTCCAGAGCTGTACATAAAATCTAAAATTAAACACTGCGATCCACCTCACTTTAAGCATTCAGCATCCTGAGGTAAGTAAGTATCCGCATAGTTTAGGGTGAAATTAAGTAATATTATTGTTGTGTAATTGTTTAACAGTTTGCCTTCAGTTCCTTGAGGCCAGCCAAGTCCAAACTTGACGTTGGGTGCTTTGTGTACCGGACGGCATCATACTCTAATTTTATGAAAGAAAAATGAAATAACTTTATATTTTCTCTTTGTGTCACCTCAAGTGACTATTTTGCCTCCTTCGTGACAAACAAAAGGGAGCTGGAAGTTGTGTTTGCTTTCACTGTGAGAGCAGTGCAGGCTTAAACTAAGTGAATCCTGCAGTGTAATGGAACAAACAATGGGGGATGTTATGCCCTGACAGGCATACCAATACCACGGCTTTTAGGAATAGGTTCATGGATGTAGAGTCTGTGCAAGTGCTTCTGTCTTCACACTCTGCTCCCAGTTCAATAAAAAGATCCATGTCATGTGATTGGGTTTCAGGTATGTATTGGTCCATGGTGCAGATCGGTTTAAAGATTTTCAATACACTTTTCATAATGAATGCTTTCATTCGTCAATAATTGTACTTAACATGCATTACAAAGCAACAAGCCTACTAGCTGGATTGTAAAACAAAAATTACCTTTCTTATTTTCTTAAGATGTAGTTTGGTTCCAATTAGACACAAACTCTAAGTTGTAACATAAAAGCGAGGCTAAAAAACAAATCTCTTCAGCAGGTTCAAGTAAATTGGAAGGACGCAATTAACCTCAAACAGCTGGTAACAAGCAACTACTCTGCAGTTCCTGGGTGTTTACTTGAGCAATTTTAGGTGACAAACGATGCAGAAAAAAGGAAAAGTTTCACGAACATAAATGCAAAAAACACATCACTTCTACTAGGCTCTGAGATTTTTATGGTGAGTCATTAGCTGGTTAAGGATGGACACATCTGTTTCTAAATGCCTTCAATGTCAGACTTATGAATTATTCAGAAAACTAGATTAACATAGAGGATCAATTAATGGTCAACATGCTGGCATGTACATAAAAAAGCCCTATCGATGCAATACTTACAAGGATAAATATGGTCATCTGCAAAAATGCAAGTTCTTTGGAATAGGACATTTGTTTATATGTATTCTTTTTTTTTTTTGCTAAAGTACCATAATAATTCTGTTGAGTCCCGTTTTTGGGTTTTTACCACTATCCTATACTACTAAATTACTTGATGTCCAATTTAATTGTATCAGAGCCCATTTCTTTAGAGCATGGTTTGTTGGAGAGGTTTTACGTAGTTAGTATTTCACCCAGAGTAAACAAATTATTTTCCTTGTGTTTATATACAGATTTGTTTCCTTCAGTGGATTATAGCTAATCTGAGTGAAAAGAGCTGCTATTCAAAAACTTAAAACCCAGGAAATTACAGAACTTCATAAAAATGTCTTAATAAAAAAAAATAAAATAAATCTCAGAAAAAAAATGTTCTAAAAACAGATTTAAACTTCTAACAGTAAGGATTTGGGATATAAATGCAATCAAATAATCTCTTTCCCGTGCATTTTGTTTTTCAAGATAGGTCAAGAGTTCAACCAGTTACCCTAATGTAAGAGAATCCATTTCCTAGTAGTTCAAGTCTAAACTTATTTACACTGAAGCACTTTGGTTGGTCCGTTTTATTCAGACTCGCCTGAATAAAACATTAACGTAAAAATTAATAGACTGGTGTTCACTTGAATCGCTTTAATATTTTTGTCATTTGCGCAGCATTTCGTAACGATAGTTGCTGTGCAGGCAAATTCTTAACCTGTCCCGTTTTGCTGTACTTGCATCACAGAGAAAGGTCATTGTTACAGGTCACAGCCAACCATGAATCCAAGGGTAAATAACCATAAAACTCAACAGAGACGACAATCTAATCCAAAAATGACAGCTATTCAAAGAGGTTTGCATGATGTGATGTGACAGTTTGAGATTGGAGTTACTTTAACATGGCAGAGGTCTGGTTTTGCATGGCTTCACAATGTTTATGAAATACATAAAAAAAAAACAATCATGGAAAAATCACTTTTTTAAAACATAAAAGTAATACATATTCCAACTACCGGTAAAACAATATTAAATTGATTAATATGATTCTGACATTCTTATTTATTATTTTAATTTTGTCCCATGAACAAATTAAGGAATGCACTAATAGTTAGTATTTTAAAGAAAAATAAGCCAGATATTTCCTTTACCCCTACCAAATATTTACAAATTTGTTTCTGACAGTTAATGAGATCAAATTAAAATACTGTTGCAAGTTGTGAGTTAAAATGCATTTTAGCCAAGGAATATTTAGACATTGGTAGCTGTATCTTAAACTCCAAACCAAAATGCTTAATGAGAAGGTCCTACAAAGCCATTTTACAGTGTATTTACAAGTATCCTGCAAACAGGTTAACCAAATCTGTGTTTCAAGAAGAGACGTCAGTAAATGCAACTGTAACTTTGAGGGTTTGAATATGTAACAAATAGTACAGTATGGCCATGAAAAGATATTTGTTCGAAAACAGACATCTTTCTTTATTTTTTGTTTTTGCGACATTTAATTGTCCCACATGTTAGAACACATTTTTATATGAAGCAGAGAAGGGCTGATCAAATCCAATTTTTGTTTTTCTTTTTACTTAATAAATGATATCATTTATTAAGTAAGATCAAAAACAACAACAGCAACAAAAATGGTGTCCAGATACTTTCTTTTTCGTTTTCTACAGGAGATCAAAAGTCATGGTGCTATCAGTTACAGCAAGAAACAGAAGTAGCGGACCCTCCATCAAACCACTATCACCATGCCTGACAATTGGTATGATGTTCTATTTCTGAAATGCTGTTGGCTATGTGCCTGATGTAACTGGAGGCACATCCCTTATAACCCTCCACTGTCTGTCTTGTCATATTTTCCCTAAAAGGGTTGGGGATCATCATGCTTGGTAAATGTGAGATGGATCTTTGTGTCCTTTTGGGTCAACAGTGGTTTTGGCCTTCAAATTCTTCCATGGATGGCATTTTCACTCAGTTTCTATGTCTTATTTTTTAAATTATGAACATAGAACACAACGGAGACCTGTAGTGCTTCAGATGTTTCGGGTTCTTTTGGGACCTTTTGGATGAGTCATAAATGTTCTTTTTGAATAATTTAGGAAGACCAGCCACTCCTGGGAAGTTTTTCTAATGCTCCATGTTTTTTTTTTCATTTATGAATAACAGCTCTTACTGTGGTTTGCTGCAGGCCCAAAGCTTAAGAATCGACTTTGTAACCATTTCTGCACTGACTTTCTTTGAACTTGAACTCTATTCTTAAACTTCTGCAGACAGGAACATGACATTTAATGTACTTCATATTGTAAATGCATATTTGAATTATAATTAATCAAGATGTGCAATAACATTTATATAAAAATAGGCTGAGTTAGATAGCTTTGTTTTCCTTTAATAAATGGAATCAGCATTTTCTGTTCATTCTGTTAATCTTTGTTAAAAATCAGATTTTATATATATATATATATATATATATATATATATATCCTTTATTTAACCAGGTAAACCCCGTTGAAATCTGGATCTCATTTTCAAGAGGGACCTGGGCAATGGTTTCAGGTTATTTGATGACCTGAAACCGTTAAGGTTGACAAAATAAAGAAGAAGTTCTGTGTAGTGACAACAATGATGTTGACAGCAGCTCTTAATTGGCAACAGTTAATTTTTTTTTCTTCCACTTTTTTTTTCTTGAATTAAATCTGGACTTGCATATGTCTCAGTCAGGTTGTTGTCCGACCCGCATGCCGCGGTGTCGGCCAGCTCTATTTGAAACTGTACACACATTTTCCATCCTTGTTTGCCCGTATCAATCTGACTGTCACACACATCAAACCAAGCCACCCACACACAGCAAGCACACGCGCACGCACGCACGCACGCACGCACGCACGCACGCACGCACGCACGCACGCACGCACGCACGCACGCACGCACGCACGCACGCACGCACGCACGCACGCGCACATATTTATTTTCCTTTGAAATACTTCACCCTGAATTATCACTTCAAAGTGATACTTACTTTTATTTCCCCTTCTTAACATGGGGGAAATGTTGTCCACTTTGGGTTAAGGAAAGTGGATGAATCTTTCCTTCATCCAGAAACCTTTCTCAACACCAACCCGACATACCTACACGAAGAGAGGAGTGGCTCGGTGTCAATAAAACAGCACAGTGAGACTGAGCAACAAGCAGAGATCAACAAATTGAAGCTCAAAAGCATCTCTTCATCACATATTCCCAATGTGCATTTATATTAAAGTAATTTAGCACTTCTCTGTCAGTTTCCCCATGTGGCTGCCATCATCTTGTGAGGGGCTTGTTCTAGTGTTAAGTGTCGATGATGTAACTCCCAGTATTCTACTGCAACACTGATATTACACGGGTTCTCACACACCCCTGGGTCTTGAGTCAATAACTGAAGGCAGCTGGCTTTGATTGCACTTATCAGTTTGTATTCAATCCCCGTCCATCTCCATTTAGCACACATTGCACAGGGATTATCTTGCTGAAACTTCACAAGATAAACCGTTGCCTCAACCAAAAAAAAAAAGAAGAAAAAAATATGTTGCATGAAACTTAATGGCCCCAATGCAGTCAATAAGAAAGTAATTGAACACAGTGTAATTTTTTTTTTTTGTTATTGGAACATGTTATTTATTCTCTAAAGCTTTCATCTTCAGAAGGAGTGTTGCCCTGAACTGCATCACCTCCATTTTTTATCCACCATAACTTTGTCTGTGGCTGGCTTTTGTCAGTCTGCATGACAGTTTAATAGTTGAGTGAATCAGATGCTTTACCTGAAAACACGGCAGAGAGATTCACCAAGCCGAATTGAACAGATAAGAAAAAAGACCTTGGAAATCTCTTGGCTGGTGTAAAGAAATTCAAGTAAACAGCAAAGTATCATCCACAGCCCTGTTGCAAGCCCCTCAATGTATTAATGAAGCAGCAGGTATAGCAACTGTGAAAGTGGAAAGAAAACACTGTTTCATGTGATACCCCTAAATAAAATCCAGTCAATTAGGAAATAATTAATCTGTGAATAATTCTATCTTTGCATGAATGTAGCTGTTGTGCAAAGCCCCCCCCCAAAAAAAAAAAAAAAAAAATTTAAAGAGCAAAGAAACAACATTACTAAAAAACGTAGCGGATAGGAGATAAGTCAGTGATGACTTTGTGGAGAACTTTAAAGTTGGGTTAGGTTACAAAACAATGTTAAATCCATCATCTGAGAATGGAAAGAGTGTCGCACAACTGCAAACCTGCTGAAACATGACATTCCAGGTAAAGGTGTGCATTAATCAAAGAAGCACCAAAGAGGCAAATGGTAAATCTGGAGGCGCAGCAGAGCTCCAGAATACACAGATCTCCATGCCACAAATTTGTCCATGAAGAGGAAATCCAATAGAAATTCTACTTATTTTTGCCACAAATCACATGAGTGATAACTCAAACAGAAGGTCGGACGAGACAAAATTGACCTGCTTTCAAGCAAAAAACTATGTGTGAGGGGGGAGATTTGCACTGCATAAGACCCTGATCACACCCTGTCCATGGTGACACAGGGTGGTGGCAGCATCATGCAGATAGACTGCTTTTCTTAAAGGAAAGCAACACCTTACATATCAGAAATGATGACAAGATGGGTAGAGCTTAATACAAAGCAATCCTGAAAGAAACCCCATCAGAGGCTTCAAATAACTTGAGACTGGGGCAGAGGTTCACCTTTCAGCAGGACGACTCTCCTGAGCATGCAGATAGAAAGGTTTAGATTGACTCAATCTCACATGTTATAGCCCTGTCAAAGTGGACTCCTAAACCAAGTGAGTAGCATTTTTAGATTCCAGGTGTGTAAAGTTGGTAAATACGCACCTAATGTGTGAAGGTAATTGCAATGCAAAGTGGTTCTACGACATATTGACAACTTAGGGAATGAAAATAAATGCATCCCTCAGTAGATTTTTTGATTTCTATGTATTTTAAGCTATATGCAAATTACTGGTTATTTTAGTTACACTTAACAATTATGTAGTTTGCGTTGAATTTTCACAGAAGGTTCTGGGTATAATGTGACAAAATGTCACAAGTGTCCTTATTTTTAATGCATCACACTTTGTCAGATAATCAATATGAGTAAATGGTACTTTATGAAATATCCATATGTGGATAACTGTACAATATACTCACTATTGATGAAAGGAATCTCGGGGATCTATTAATATGAAAAAATAACATGTTCACCACAGATAGGTTAACAAACAGGGAAAACATAAATATGCATTAGATGCTTAGCATTGAATAGAGAACATAGATACAATCAGAATCAGAAACTTTACTTAGGTAAAGTTGCTACATCCCCAATTGTAAATCAAAAATAAACCCTCATCAGTTCTTTAGTCTTCAGTATCTCCTCAAGTAATTTAGTGGAAAGGATATCTGTTCGGTGACACTGCATCCCTAGGGTGCACAATAATCTCACATATCACTAGGTGGCATTGTTACACCTCAGGAGGAAGGACTGCCAATAAAATATACATACATTACCATAGCAACAGCATTCTCTCCTCTTCTTTTCTTCTCTTGTACAGTTGGCATATATAAAGAAGGGGTAAAAACTGCTAAAGATAAATTGAGAGGTTTCATTTTAGGCCAAAAGTTTTTTTTCACCATAATTGGTCTTGTGCAGGGGAGCATATGTGGTCAGAATTGGACAAATCGTACCTAAAATCAGTCAGATGCCTCGAGCCAGACAGAAAACAAAACTCAGGGTCAAGATAAGAAGCCCATAATGAGGCGGTTGCCTCATAAATGGGCCTCTTATCTTGAGAATCTGTGAACTCCTACAGTGATTTGTTCCTCCTACAATAAGAAGGTTACATCAATCTCCAGAATTCTGCATTGATTGCTGTTTGCAACAAGTGAATTGAATCCTCACTGTAGTGTGCTGCAGTCACATCTGGATTTATATGAGCATGTACAATACAACAGATAATTGCATGCTTTAGTTTTTATTTTGGAGAAAGTAAGTGAAATTTTAAGTAAATGTCTAATGAGGAAAGAGAAAGAAAAATAGAGGGAAATATAAAATAGATAAAATGGCTAATACATACCATCAGTGGCACAGTGGTGAGCATCCTGAATTGATTTTTTGCGTGGGTTTTGTCTCCCTGTGCACATCTGGGTTCACTGTGTATTTCGACTTCCGACCACAATCCAATAACATGGCTGTTGGGTTAATTGGTCTCTCTAAAGTGTCCACAGACGAGAGAGGGTGTATGTGCATTTTTGTCTGTCTTGTGTATTTCTGTGTTGGCCTGTTATGGACAGGCCCCATGCTCAATAACCACTTGGAAATAGGCACCAGACCACCAGTGATCCCATAAGGCGAAGTGGGCGTAGGCAATAAATGGACAGTTTAGTTATCCCTGAAACCAAGAAATGTATCTGTAAATGAACACAATTTTAAATGTCAACATAAAATAAGAGGATATGGGGTACTGCAGTGGCACAAGGGTAACGTAAAATGCATGTAAGGAGACTTTAGTCCTCGTCGCGCCCTTCATAGGTTCAAGTCCCGACCTGATCACCTTTGCTCCATGTCCTCCACGTCTCTCACTACCCACTTTCCTGTCTGAGCATTCTCAAATAAGACTACCACTAGAGCCACTAAAAACTTTTAAATAATTAGGATATCATTCAAACTCTTTCTATAGATTGTTTTTAATTTTTTGTGTTCTCTGTTTACAGTTATGATCCAATATTCTATATATTAATGCTAACTTTTCATTATGTGCTGTATTTAGTGCACAGTGCCTTGCAAAAGTAACCATAATGCTTAAATATCACATTATAGCCACAAGCATAGTTGATTTAGGATTTTATGACTATCACAATGGTACTGTAATAATTGCTAAGTGGGAATACAAGAAAAGTTTCAAAGCTCTTTTTTTTTCACAAATACAATTCAAGGAAACATGCATTTATTCAGCTTTCTTTATTCTGATCGTCCTTCATAAAATTTCCCTTGGAAGTCACTCAGCTTTTCAATAGAGTCCACCTGCGTCCAACTCACTATACGTCAGTATTAATCCAGCTATTTTGTGGAGGAATCAGAGGACTTAGAAAATATTAGTGAGCAAACAGCTTCTGAAGACCAACACAGCAGATTGGTCAGGCTTATGAAATAATATCCAAAGCTCTGAACACCAGAGCACTGCTCAAACAATCATCTGAAATTGAAGAATGGCACAACTGCAGCCTACCAAGCCTTGACCTTTAGCCAACAGTGACGGGCTGCGGAAGGAGCGCATTCCTCAGAGAAGCAACCAAGAGGAAAACAAGCACTTCTGAGGAGCTGCAGAGATCCACCGCCTAGGTGGGAGAATCCATTCACGGGACAATTAGCTGTGTATTTTACAAATCTGTCCTGGCAGGAAGAAAGCCATAACGTGTTATCAGTTTCCCACATGCCAAATGGATAACAACAAATGTGTGCATGGAGATGCTGCTTTTAGACAAAAGCGAAATGTACCCTGTACACTATGTGTTTGATGTAAAACCAGCACACACTGAACACATCATCTTCTTGGTGAAACACGGTGGTGGCAGGATCATGCTGTGGCAATAATTATTTCAAGATAGGTCAGAGCTGGTGAGAAGATGGGTGGAGTTGAAAGCATTTTCAAACAAAATGTGATGGTTTTCAACACATTTTCTGTTACCATTGAGTAAACACATCTTGGGTTATTTTCCACAAATTAGTGGAAAACAGAAAAGAAACATGTTAGGAGCTGTAAAAGACTGCAAACCATCTAGGAATAATGTCACTTAAGGTCGAAAATCGAAAAGTTTTTAGATCAAAGCACATGTGTGTGTTAAAATGGCCTTGTTTCATGTCCAGACCTGAATCCGAATATATATGTTGCAGAACTTGATCACAGAGACTAGCCAATCTACCTGAGTTTGAGCAATTTGCAAAGAACAATTGACAGATGTCTCAGTCTATATATGTGCAAATCTTAGCAATATAAGCCAAAAGGTATTTCAGTAAAATATTGACCGAGAAGATTTAAATACAATGGTAAAGGTCAGGGGGTGCATTGGTGCTGAATCACAGTGCCTGGACAGGAATTTCACAGGCATTTTTACAGCGTGTTTAAGTCATCTGTTAATAGTGTGACATGTTTATGAGTCAAGGCGTGGCTATTAAATGGTGACACTTGGTCTCTGCTAGTTTAACCCGCCTTAGTGCCATAATATCCACACCCTCCTTCAGGTTTAAGTCCCCTTGTGTCTGCTTTAAAGTGTGATCCATACACATGTAAACATTTCCGTTTTGATAAAAGGAGTGACAAAAGCGCATCAGTGACAGGGTGTTTCAGCTATTGGTGGATAAAATACACAGAGCATTTTTTTTTCATTCTTTGAATGGGATTCATTTCTTTATTGAGGTGACGTGTTTGCGTAAACTCAGACGGGTGCGGTGGAGTGCAAACAGATGCACCTGCGCTTTACAGTCACCTAATGCAACATACAGTAAAGGCAGCTTAATATTCTCATTGAAATAATCATAATATGTAAATTTGGTGAATTTTAGACAGGAGAGAGGGAAGTTATCTCTGCAGCAAACGTGTCTGAATAAACAGTCATACATTCAGCTCACTAATAATGTTCCAGAGATCCGTAGTAGGCTGTTGTTTTCCATATTAGCCTGCACGCAGATAACGTCAGAGGTGATATATGTGCTCGAGGGCACAAGAGTGACGCTGCTGTTACGCACGAGCGTGCATTAAAAAACATTTACCCACTTTTCTCTACAAGCCCAATACCTATCATGTTCTGTGACAAGAGTCTCGGCGCACACCGAGTCGCTCCTTGTCCTTTGACCCCACAAGTTTCCAAAATAGAGGAACAACCTTGCGGAGACTTGAGTCGGAACGGCAGTTATTAACAACTCTCTGCGTTGCCCGTCACTCTGCGGACTTTCGGGCGGTCAATAGCTGAGGTTATAAAACTTGTGGTAAAGTTTACACGGCAGTGGCGTTTGTTAGTTCTCCCACTGCGGAGTGGACTTTTTCTTCTCTAAACATTTCAGTGACCGAGAGGTCCCTCTCTAAAGCTGCTCTGCTTGTGGGTGAGTTTTATATTTTCCTACTTCTATTCCGGCTCGGGCACTTTGCGATGGTAAACCTCATCATTTACAAACACTGCTGCAGGACGCCAAATCAAAAACATTCAGTTAAGTACATGGAGCTCAGAGACGGGAAATAAAGATATCAGCTGTGAAGAGGTGTGGGGGAGTGCAGAATCTTATTGCAGAGTCAGAGAAACAAATGCACACACTGTTGAATATTTTATTTTTTAGTGTTAAGTTTGCATCGCAATGAAAAAAAAAACTTGTCAAAGATTTTGGCCCCGCTTTTTAGAGAGTCATTTAAAAAAAAAAAAGCCAGACTTGAAGATTGTTGAGCATGAATAATCTGTTTAAGGTCATGCCACAGCAATTGAATCAGGTTTAAATCCAGATGTGAATTAAGGAACTCTAAAACCTTCTTTTTGTGCGCTTGAGGTTAAGGTTGGAAACTGATGGACACTCCGAACTTTCTGTCAGGAAGCTGAATTCATGGTTCTATTCATAAAGACAAATCACCTGAGCCCTTAAGGAAAAAAATTAGATTACCTTTATAAAGTTTGGTTTATGATTTTGTTTTTCTGAATGGTTGTTCAGATATGATGGGATGTTTTTTTTTTCTTAAAAAAAAAAAAAAAACTTTAATTTTTCTCTCTAGTCCACAGAATATTTTCCTCTAATAGGAGAATAAGTTTAGAGGAGCTTTTGTGTTTCTTTAGGTAAGCAGTGATTTTCACATTTGATGTCTCTGTTGAAGGTTATTGTTATCTTTTTATTAAATTCTAAACACTGACCTCAACTGAGGTCTTCTGTGATTTAAAAGCAACTCTGGGTTATTTTGTGGATTAATCTACAATTCATGTCTTACTTTTTCACATAAAGCCAGTTTGCTTTCACAAACCCATTTTTTCCATACTAAGTAAAATCCCGTTCAAAGGATTTTAATATCACACTAAATGACTCAGGTCATTAAAATGTATTAGATCTTCTAAAATATATTTCATTATGACAAAAAAAAAGCAAACATTGATGAAATCTGCCAAGAAGCAAATTCTTTACTGGATTTTTTTTTTCTTTTTGTTCAGGGCTCAGTAAAACTGTACAGAAAATGGTGGACAGTAAATATTGAAAAGTGAAAAGGTGAACCCCAAAAATAAATTCTGCTTAGGGCTTAAAACCCTCACTTGCAGTGCAGTACTTGCAGAACTTACATTTCACCATTGACAGTCTGAGTTTATGGTAAGACTCTCTTTACTGTTCCTGTTGTGAGTGAAAGGAAGTGCTGGAGGTTTAGGTGACATGTGTATTTGGCCAGGCTGTTAAGCTGCCTGAAGCTTTGGGCAAAACATGGCCCAGTGTTTTTCTGTGAGTGACCCAGCTTGATTGAAATGTGATAATTGCAGGGAATCTTGCTCCCTGCTGTGATGTTTAGTTTGAGCTTTCAGCAGATTAATAGACAGGAGAGCCGACTGTCACATGAGATCAGGATAAATCTTGAAACGCATCCTGTGCTGGGATTGTTGTGAGATCCCATTCACATTCAATAAACAGGGTCTTGTTTTGCCACATTAGAGAATAAACAGAAGTGTGCAGAAAAATCATAAAACTAATGTGTCAGTTAAAAATCTGGCACATTATTCATTTGATATCACGGACATTAATTTCACTGCACAAAAAAAGAAAGTGGTATATGTTTTATTCTTTATTTTAAACCATTAAAACATAGTGTTCACCAATTAGACACACCGTTGTGATCAGACAGGAATAGCAATGATCCTTAGAATTTGTTAGCAGGTAGGATTAATAGATCAGGAAGTGAACACTTTGTCCTTCAAAGTTGATGCATTAAAAGCAGAAAGAATATGCATGCAAAAAGATCCAAACAGATTTATCAAGGATCAAATTGTGATGACTTGGGTCAGAGAAAATCTGCAGTTTTTGTGGTGGGTTCCTGCTTTGTAGTGGTCAGTTTATTTATCAAGCGGAGACTAGCCAATGAACAATGGCTAGGTGCATGATATCAGTTTGTTGATGCACAAGGGAAGTGAGGCTAGTCATCTTTAAGATGCACTACTACAGCTCAATGTAGAGAGGAAATCAAAGTTTCTGATAGAAAAGAGTTGGAATACCCAGAGCATCAATGACTTTGTTTACAAAACACTTCAAGGCAGGACTTGGGTGCATTTTTTCCATTTACGTGTGTTTTGTAAAAGGTGAGGGAGACTGAAGTCAAACAGCCTAACTGGCCTAGTGAGTTAGTTACTGCCTGGTATCAGCTGAAAACACTGTCATTTTGTGCACATTTAATATGCATCATTTCTTGCCATAAACACAAATCGGACAGTTTGCTGTGAAATGCACCAAGAAGAGGAGATCATCTGGCCTAAGCCAAAGTTAATTTTTATTTATGAAAATAAACCAAAAAGACATCACACATCTACAATATGTTTACAATTTTAAAATAGTAGATTTCCAACACCCAAATTGTCTATAACACTTATCAACCAAACTCATCTCCACACCATGTATGGTTCTTCAGTGCAGATTTGATTTTTGAATGGCCAGAGGTAGCTTAGGCGAGGGCTCCAGTTTTAAGGTTCGTGACATCACTGTTTTACTTCCAGACCTCCTCTAGGGACAAGGGTGTAAAGAAAATGAATGGATGGATGGACATTACTCTTTTATGAAAGTCTTTGGTGCATGCTGCAGTCAAGGTGAAAACACACGCTGATACTTGGATGACAATATCTTAGTGATTTATGTATTGTACAGCCTTAGAATAGATGCAGTATTTAGTAGGTTTTTATATTTCACTGCGGTGCATTTGTACTCTAGCTGTGCGTAATATCCTTTGGCGTCTGGATGGACTCTCTCTGCCCTTCCACACTAGACACTGACTTTAGATTGAGAGGCTAAAGCACCAGAGACATGAAAAAGCAAAAGATGTGTGAGCAAAAAGAAGGTTAATCAGAGTTGATACTGTCACCGCAGAAGTGAACAATAGTATTGTACCAGCACATTTCCAGATAATCCGCACCTCTGTTATAAACAAGACTGCAAAGGTTAGAGCTTAAATGTTTATGTGGGTGCAAAATGTTTAACTAAAAAGCTGGTTGTGGAAAATGACAAAGAACCAAGTGTCATTTGTTAGCTCTGCTTCATTTCAGTAACTTGGTTCAAAGTTATGGAACATAAATTGTTTAATTAGAGCCTGAGAGATTGAATTATATTCTGCTGAGCTAATAAAAACATTTCTGATTTGCCAGCACTGCCCATAGATCACCTTTCTGGAGCCATGAACAATTTGCTCTTTGAAGGAGCACATTGCTAGGATTTTTGACAGCTTTGTTTTCACTGAATAAATTACAGATGTAGACCCACATGAAAATGTCAAAGTGGCAATTACCAGATAACACACAGAAGAAGCTTGTAGTTTCCCAAATATTACAGCTTTACTTGGATCATAAAGCCATAGGAATTACTCAAGTAGGAGTGGTTTTGTCAACGTAATCATTTTTCTTGAAAAATCCAGGTATTCAGGTTTCCCTGTGTAAATAATAAGTAAAAAGTGATCTGAACCCTTTAGAACCTGTATTTTCTGGTTTATTAGAGGCAGAGAAAGGATGAAAACATTCTAAATGTCAAAAGGTGAATTGACGGTGAATTCACACAGGAAATGACACAACAGCTTGAGCAGTCAACAGGGAAACCCATACATCTCTAGGGGTTGTTGCAAACAGATTTCTTGACAAAATAGAAGGTAGTAATAAAATCTCAAACACTTGAGGACTCAAGTTATTTGCAATGGTAAGCCTCTTCTAAAGATTAAAGGTGTGATGAATCTTAATGTAAGCATAAAAATACTGATAAAAAACCCAAAAACACTTACCTATACGCTTAGAAAAGAAAGAGTGAGTGAAATCTAGACTCCGTCTGACACAACATAGTGTCAACAGCATAATTTTCAAGTTCGGTCAAGTTCGGGATTTCTTTGAATGATGACATTGTCCAGGTTTTTATTGTTTGTCGATGGACCAATAGGTATCATTAGAATGACTGGCGTGATCCAAGGAATACAACTTTTCTCCTCCAAAAACTGCTGCCTGTTTGCTGGTTGGCAGTGAACAGTGGACATGAAATTTTTTGGGCCAAAGTTGATATCCAATACTAGTACTGCTGTTATGGCAGAATTAACAAGTATTTCATTTTATCACATTTTATTCAATTACTCAATTAATTGTCAGAATAATCAATAGATTACTTGATTACAAAAATAATAATTTTACAGCCCTATTTTATAAGTATTTCAACATTTCAGAGTAAAAAAACAAAAAACAAAACATTGAAAGTAACCAACCCTCAGTCCACAGACAGAAGATGTAACTCTGCCTCAGTAAATCATCATTCGTAGTTTTTCAGTGATCCTCCACCCACGGTTAGCTAGATACAGCATATGTCGCAACATGCTAGGCGTGTTGTCTCCAGCTCACTTCTCTCTCTCCCTGTCAAAGACGTTTGCAGATAACTGCCCCTCAGCAAATTCTGTAATTGTATAATTAGTGCATGCTGCTGCAGTGCTCTGTTAAACCCTAAATTTGCAGGGTGGAGATCCAACAAATACACCTCATCAAGTCCTTTACATAGTGAACATTCCATACATTATGATTTGGAAATGTGCACACAAAAGTTCTTTTTTCTATTTAGCACATTTGATGGCTCAAAAATGTTAAATATATTAGATATGCCGTGACAGGATGAAGTATATTTAGATGCTGTCAGCATCTGAGCAGCTCATTGTTATCCATTGAGATCAGCTCGTGCAGTGTAAGAGCCTTACCAGGCAGGGGGTGAGTCTCTTAGCCATTTAATCAGTGCTGCGCTGGGAAGAACAAAATTATGTGACAGTCACTTATAGTCAACCAAGTTATGGTATCAATGTGAAACCACTGCATGTAGTAGCAGAGCATAACCTAATAATCTTACTTAGTGGGCAAAGAAAAATGATTGCGAATTAACTTTGCTCTTCAGAGCTGTTACGGGCTGTAATTTGTTGTTTGTTGCGTGGAATTGATTTCAGTGTTAAAACTTTGTTTATGAGGCATACGCAGTTGGAAACATTGTTAATTGGAAAAAGACAAAGACCAAAAAAAAAAAAAAAAAAGCTAAGAAAATCAGAGACAGTTTGCTGCCTCGTTTGAACATTGCTCATCACTGCATCGCTGGGAGATTCTTAAATTAATCCCATTTAAAGGTTTAAATCCTAGCAAATTTTGAATTATACGCTCTGTTTTAAATGTAAAATCACTGACAAATCAGAGTAAATGATGTGCTTGTTAAGCCGAATGCAGGGAAGCTTTTAAGTGGATGGCGAGGGCTCCAAATTATCTCTTGCTCCCTGTAGAGAAGAAAGAGTAAGTGTTTGTTTTTCTCTGAGATGCACAATAATCGCATCTTTTGCATATCAGTGGTTGGAGAGAAAGCCTTCATGTGGATTAGCTGTTTAAATGCTCTTTAGCATGATAATCTGACAGTATTACATGCATGAATTAATTAAACTCTCTTTGTACTCTGCAATCTGGTCTTAAGAACGAATGCTACAACTGTCAGAAACATTACAACTGAATTTTGCCTGTAATAACCCCTTAACTGTCAGCACCAAACGGGTCCATGAGGACGTAGATGTAGTCATGGAAGTTAGTAGGTTAATTTTGTTTAATCTTTAGATGTTGGATTCCATATGCAGCTTTATTCTATCCACAAGGTTCGGATAAAATTATATTGGTCAAACACTGAAACCTCTGATTATTATTTAGGAGGGCAGGGGGTAATCAAGAGAGGGTCCTAGCAGTACTGAGCTTCTTCCATTTCTAAATAACACAGACCACTTTGCAGCAATCTGGCTTTGAATGTCTAAAGACAAATCATTTTACTTCATTGCTAAGTTTCTGCCCTAATATGCACCAATGTGTTACATCGTGTTACAATCATGTTGAACCAACTAAATGTACTGCAGAGGTACCTTAAAATAAGTTTTCAAAGCATCTCAAAATGACCAGTAGATATCAAAATCAGTGTTGTCGCAAAGATTGTCAAAATTTCTGGAAGAGGGAACACAAGTTTTTGATCTTATGGAGTATGTTGGCCTTTAATCATATTCCGTTTAGTTATTTAGTTATTTACTTAGTTGTATTTTATAAAGTATTGTTGAGAAAAAAAAATGGCAGCTCAGATTTCAAAGAAAACCTGAAACCAGTCTTACTGGCACTTCTCTCATTTGTTTGTGTGACGTTGACTGAAATGTAAAACAATTCTTTATCATGAAACTCCCAGCTTGGATTCTGGCCTTAAAAAGACATCCAGCATCTTACTCAGTTATCTAATGATGCTATAAGAAGATGACCATGAAAGAGAAACTAAAGCTTGGATGTGTGTATTTGTCTGGAGAATTTATTGCTGCACTCTGAGGACGTTCAGTCCACATTAGGAATGCCCGGGAAATATTTACTGCAGTCACTGACACACAGGAACTTCCAAGTGCTCAACACCGTGTTTTAAAATAGAGGCATCACTCTATTTCAATCAAAAAACTGATTGCCTTCAATCTCGTATGCCTTTTAAAACACTTGTTGATATATTTACGAGCTTCAGTGTTTCACCCTGTTCAGGGGATAAAGGCTTCTGCTCTGAGAAAAACTTTCCAGTAAACTCTGCCAGCTTAGATACCAGGATTGTGGTTACCATGGAGCCTGGCTTTTGCCCTTTCAGACCCAGTTCTTTCAAACTACGAAGAGCAAAGGTCATGACCCCTCTAGCCGACAAATGTTTGGAGGAATCAGCGCCTCACGCAGGAGGCACAAATAATGGAATCCTATCTGAGTCGGGTGATCCAGTTTAACTGGGGTCACCCATGCTGGCCCAAACTCCTCTTTACTCCCCATATGTGCTTAATTTTCTGGAACATTTGAGCAGGTTTGACAGTCAAACTGCATAGTTTGTTGGCTTCTAAAATGTTCTTCCCCCAACATTCATCTCGACTCTTGCTTTTGAACAGTGCCCTCACTGTTAAGACTCTGGACAAACACTCATAGTGAGTCAGAAATACAGAAATAAGTTGTGACGTCTGTGATCTATCACCTTGTTGACTGTAACAGCATGTCCCTTTTGCTAGATTTCGAAGTAAACATCCTCCATTTACAGCACCTCCTGTTAATTCGTCAATGGCTAACTGAACATTTTCTTTGTTGTGTCAAACATTGAAAACAGAGCATAGCAGTTCTAGAGATTCAATCGTTCTAGAGAACGATTATGATAGGTTTCACTGCTGAAGAGAAGATAAGGACATTGCTATGATGCACAGTCTTGTTCCTACACGTTCCTTCTTGTTGGGAACTACACTTGCTGTTCCCACAACTGATAAAGGGATAAAACTGGCTTCTTTGCCTCACCAAAGTTTCCCTCCTGACATGATAAATCTCCAAAATACAGCACCTTCCAAAATTATTCATACATCTAGAAGTTATTTACTCTTGGTGAATTTAAAACTACCTGTTAGTGCATTTCATTTGGACTTTATGTGATAAGTTAGAGTAATGCACAATTGTGAAATGGAAGGAAAATGATATATGGTTTTCAAATAAAAATTTGAAAGCTGTTGACTGCATTTGTATTCATCTTCCTTGTGAAGGCCACTAAAGTTTGGGTTAGTTCTCTTTAAAAGTCCCTGGGGATGTTCTTATTTCACATGACTAATAATTTCTATCAAACACAAGAATAAAAAAAAAAAGATGAATGTACCAGTAAACAGAGAATGGCTCACCACTGAAACGAAATATGATCTAAAAGATCTGGGCAATGAAAAGAGAAACGGTTCAACAGACAAAATCAATATTTGTCTTTTTTACAGGACGTAAATACTATACTGGAAAAAAATCGTTGAAGGAGCTGAAGATCATCACGAGTGCTTTCACTGTGTGAACGAGCTCTACAAATCTTGTCTAACATTAAAATGTTATACAGTATATCCAGATGGTGTTGTGATAGTTTATGTTTATAATGTTTTACCTCACAAAGTTGTGGACATTACAATTTTAGCACACTATTCAGGGGATTATGGTTGGCACCAGCACTCATAATTTTGCTCATCTACTGCTGGTATTCTGGATTACGCGCTCTAAAATCAGGTCTACTGGCATTTGATTCATGTACTAATGAGTTGCATTCCCATGGATTTCTCTCTCCTGCGCCACAGCTATCAGCCCCCCCACCCAAACTCTGATCCACAGTCTTTTGACTCTTTTTATTTTTCTCACCCTTTATTCTTTGTATCAGTAGCTCTGCCCTTGTTCACCACAGCATGGTAGCAATGTTGCCCTCAGAGAAATTGTTGAATTGCGTCAGGACATGCACTGCATCTGAAAAAATGAGATTGCATCTTTTTAAAAATCTGATGTACGGATTTAAATGAATATAAAGAAAGTAGCTCAATAACTATTTGAGATAAGCATGATCTGGATAACTTGTTCCTTGGCTTGTTGTTTAGATAATCTAGATAAGAAAAAAGTTAAATATCTTTCCTTTGCTGCCTGCTGAATATTAAGACATTTTCCTTAATTGTGTAATAGTCATACAAAATACTTATTTCTTAGAAAGTATCAGATTTACATTGTTTTAAAGATAGAACTCAATAATTTGACAACTTAAAATACCTTTTAGTGGCATCCTTCACAGCTGTGAATCTCGCTTTTTGTAAATCTGATTTGATCTACATGTATATAAAACAAAACATTTCCTTAATAGAACCAGACTTTCTCCTTGTCTATAAAAGGTGTAAGTAAAGAAAAAACAAATATGATTACTTGATTTAAATTGTTGTCATATGAAAAGGTAGATATGTAGATGAATACAGTTGCAAACTATAAAATATAAATATGTTTTTACCAGAACAGTTTCACCAAGATTTACGTAAACTTTAAGATCAATGGCGCTGAAGAGTGGCTTATAAGTTTAAAAATGCCAGTGAAAGCAAGCTCCAAAATTAATTTAGAAATCAATATTGAACTCTTATTTCTATGCTTCCAAGATACCTATTGGGATGTCAGGTGCTCATTCACATTGTGATTCTCCAGTTCCACCCCATCTGAAATGTACTCTACTGGAATGAGAGCTTATGACAGTGGGTGAACTCAATATCGTGATCATAATTTGAGTTTTTGACATGGTGCATTGCTGTACTAGAAGCTGCCATTAAAAGATGGGAGCACTTTGAGCATAAAGAGATGAACATGTTCGACAGTATTAGTTATTACAACAACAATATTTTATTATTGAGTTTTCAGACTCCATTATCTATCAGCAGCAGCCTGAATTGCCGATTCAAGACAAGATGGGCTCTGCTCTGATGTTTATGTCAAATTCTGACGATACCATCTGAATGTTGCTGCAGAAACTGACTTGTCAGGACACGAAATGCTTTTGCTGTTGGTCATAGTTTAACTTGTTAGACCTTTGTGAATAGTAGCTATTATTAGTTGACATGAGTTGCACCTGATGTGTTGTGCTGCTGTTGTAGCCCATTAATGGTGGACATGTTTTGTGTTTAGCGATGACGTTCTGTAAGACTTTGTTTCAACAACTGTTTATTGAAGCCACTGATGCCTTTTTATTATGTCATATTAATCTGGCCATCACCCTCTGACCTATGATGTCAACAAAGCAACAGAAGTTTCTAAACTACTCGCAATAGGCCAATTTGGCACCAACAATCATTCCTGTTACAAGAAACTTTTCTTTTCTTCGCCCTTTAATTGCCTAGTATGGACTTCAGTAAGTCATCTTCACCATGTGTAAATAGCTAATTTCAATGAATTGCTGCCATGTGATTGGGACAGTCATTATTTATGTTAACAAGTAATTGGACAGTCTGTGTAGATTTTGTTTTATCTCTGAAAGAAAGTTCTGTGCGTCTCGAAATGTAGAGACTTTATGTCGCGAGCACATAAAGCCTGCAGAGCAGAATAGTCCTGGCCAATCTGTTTTATCCTTTGAGCTTTTAATATTTTCTTCTGGTTAACAGCTAATTCAGAGTATACTTGACAGAATGAACTTTCTTGCAACACCAAGTCTCATCGGATATTTTAGCCTGTGGACATAAAAGCTCGGATCATTTTAGCTGAAATGTCGATCACAAGCTGACGCCACTGGCTATACTTTGAAATTGCTTTGTTGCAGATGTTTTTGTTTTGTTGGAGTTATTAGAAAGCACATGTGAAATGGGGCACAGTTATTGGCTTAGTTAAAAAATGGTGCAACAGCAATCAATAAATATTAAAACATTTTGGGGCTTGAAGTTCTTCTGAACTTGATTTCCAGCAGTGCTGTTAACAACAGGCTTTTATTTGGGAGAATATTGATCCATGAATAGCTATGTGGAATGTCATCAGAATTACCTCAAACTCAAATTCCTTTGTTGATTGTTGTATTAATTCTCCTTGGTATTATTTCAATACGAAATGCTTTGAAACTCTGAAACAAAGATTAAAATGGTATTTAAAAATCCGATCAACTACCTTTAAATCCATTCCTGATCGCAACGTCAGGATCTTTTAATGGCATCTAAGAACTGTGGAAAAAAGTTTATATATTTGCATTTCAGGCTGCACAATCATAATCGGGTTATAAATTAATCCTCAGCATACAAAAGGAGACGAAACAAGCCAGAGGAAGACAAATAGGGTAATTTAGTGAAAATTACATTTAAAATTCAACAGGATATTCATCAGCTGATAAACACTTTTAGAAGGGAATTATGAGTTGCCCTATAGTTTGAGATTAATCACTTTCAAATTTAGCTTACTTGTGCTTGATGTGAGTGTTTCTAATAAGCTGGTATAAATGTTGCTCACTGTGATAAAAATGGTTTTCCAAAGTCCAGAAATGTTTTGGAACTGATCCCCATTTTCATAAATCACCCATCCCCAAACGATCTTATTATTTAGATTAAAATTTGAAGGGCATCATTGACCTGGAAAAAGTCTTTATCAGATCCTTGTTGTGAACTTTAGTGGTGGTCTGTTAAAAGATCCAGTTATAGCGTAGAGATGAGGGCCTCCAGTCAAGAGGAATGCCCTCTACAACATTGTACATGTTCAACTCTAATTTGACTCCCCATGTGAAACTTCATTGTTCCGTAGAAACAACAAGGTCCGAACAGCACTGTTAAAAGTCTGTGCCCTCATTACTGACTGAGTTAATGAGCAATCTGCAGTTAGCACATGTTAGATGCACACAGTCTCTCAAAAGCATGTTGGTACATCCTCTAGTGTGCCATGTAGAAAACATCTTCAGTGTAATCTTCTAAACTTACTAGTAACACAATCAAAATCCACATAATTTTTTTGTTGAAAAAATTATGAGTTGCCCTATGAGTCCTGTCAAAGAATAACAGTTTCTTCCACTTTTTAGGGTCTAATGTTGTGTGCTGCAAAGTAGAGTCTACCAGATGAATTATTTGTCACAATACCTTTGGAGCATTTTAAAACTATTTGAAATGACTGTCTTGTTGCATTAAATGTCAGGAGAGTTGAAACATTGTGAGAGGCTTTGATTGTAGAATTTAACAATCTTGACAGGTTCAAAGACAAAAAGCCTTTGTGCCTATGCCATCAAAGGGCTATGACAGTGGGAATACCATATAAGAAATTGTACGAAAGTCTAATTTATATACAGGCTTTGCATTTTTAAAGCTATCATCTTAAATTTTTTTTGTCAGCTGATGAATAGATGATTTGAGTCCACCAACTCAAATATTCACAAAAATGCTAATACAACTAGCAGTTTTTGGTCTGGTCAGGAGTGGATGCAAAGTAAAGACGGTGATAAAACTACTCATTAACAAATTATTAAAATAGTAATAAATAGCTGTCTCTACATTCAATCTGTATTTCTTGAAATTAAATACTATTGAACAACTTTTTATATTGACATTTGCCACTATATAGATAAAAATTGCTTTAATTTGATTGATAAAATATTTATCCACAATACTGCTTTCTTGAAAGTTCTATTTATGTACACAAGTTATGGCATGCTGGCTTTGCCAACCTAGACCTTACAGAATGTTTGTATTATTTAATTCCATGTGTGCTGTTTTATTTTCATGTCAAAGTTCTGTTTTGTTAGACTGTTCAGATTTCATGTTGTTTTTGTGTTGGCACCATGAGTGCAGGAGACAGGCTGGATGCAGATGTTTGTACTTTCTGATTTTCTTAGGTGCTAGAAATAAAGTTAGCTTGAGAAATGTTTTTTTGATTTTTTTTTTTTTTACTTTCTCAGTCGAATGATCAAATTCGACCACTTACCAGGGTTGGACTGGGAAAAAATAGACCAGAGTATTTTGACCTGACAACATTATTCTACTGAACTATTTTAAAAAGAGTGAAAGAGCTTAAATCAGATATTGACGGTATGCTGCCTGATTTGAATAGTATAACATCCTTTGGATCTAGAAATGTGCAACTTAAAGAACATGATCTTTCAAGCAAAACATTTTATCCTAACAAATTCACTATTCTGTCTTAAATTTAAATTGGCATAAACAAGCCAATTGTGTACATTTGTTTCAATGCATATTTTGTCAGTATACTGAAGAAGAAGAAGATAATCCTGTCTCAGTTTTTTTTTTTTTTTTTTTTGACAATACTTCAGTTTTCATTCCCTTTCATTGTTGGATAAAAGGAAAAAATCTTTAGGAATGGAAAGAAAACCTAAAAGCAGAACAGTATAACAACAGTGTTAGTATCGACTGTTTTACTTATTCTGACTCCGGCAGTACCTTAGTGTGAGAAATTGAGGTACTCTGCTTGGGAATTGCCCCAGGGCAGGTTGCATTTCTGGTTTTACAGTAAACAGGCTTTGAAAGACCAACCACATTGCTACCTATCAGCCTTTTTTGTACTTTTGCCAAAACAACATGACATAATTAGGACTTGTAACTTTTTTTATGAGGCACTCCTCTTGACTTATTAGAAGTTGAGTGAGTCATTCGCATGTGGACCAATTCGATCTAATAACATTTTATCCCCTTTTTATACACTAACATCCGAACTTCCAACCAAATGCAGTAAAGCCACTAAAACGCTCTTTAATGGACCCTTTTAGTTTGGCACACAGGCAGGAACAAACTCTTTAATTCATGGTGTTCCAAATATGCAAATGCAGAAAGGCACTGACACTTTCACAATGTTCCCCCTTTCAGGAGCCTGTGTCAGACAGCAGTGATGCTGCTGCACTCACAAGTTGATGCAAGGTTCAACTCCTATGCTTGTTGTCCCAGGAGTTACTTAGGTACCTACCTAAGCAATATGTTTCCATATAGGCCACAAGCTTTTAACAATGATGTCACTTGACCAAAGGCTTAAAATTCAGGTAATATAAAAGAGTCACTTTGTATTTGGCTCGATTTTTGCCATAACATTAACTATTGGTTGTTTGCTGTGGACTCAGACTTCAGATTTCAGATTTATTATGGCTCTTCTATGAAACCTGAATCATTAGCAATAGGGGGTCACCGCCTTGTTAGTTAACACATTTCTTCTCTGACTACATGCTTTGTTCTCTTGGGGATTCCTTTCTGTGCTGTGTAGATCATTTAGGTCTGGATATGTCCATAGTCCTTTGTTAATCAGACTTATGTGATTGCTGCCTGGGAAAAAAAAAATCTTATTGCTACTTAATGATGAAAAAACTGAAAGACAAGGTAATTGGTGCAGCAGATTAAAATATAATTTAAAATAATTCAAAGCTGTCTGTGGATCACCTTCTAGTTCCAGATTACAGGATTAATTTAGCATTTAAAATAGAAAGTGAGCTTCTATTGTTCAAACCTGGTGACGACTCTTCTGACTGTCTCACTATTTCTTTTTTAATCTATAATGTAAAGTGAGAGTTCTTTTACAAGTTCAACCATTTCTTTTAACTGTTGAACTTGTGTCATTTGCTCTTTTTAAACCTTGATCAGAATGTTACTATGCTTCAGGAAATCTTTGAGGATTAACTTTAAGATAACTCATGCGTTTTATTGTCAAGATGTGCTGAAGTAAACTCCTCAACACTAGTTAAATGCCAGTGAAGCAAGAGTGGATTGATAAGTCACTTTAATGGTTTTGTAGAAACAGAAGGTTAAATTGCTTTCATTGGCTTTCACTGGGTTGTAAACTTGGCGTATTACTGGCTTATGTGCAACACCTTTAAAAGTTATGCATATGGGACCCAACTCTGCTCTCAGTCATTTTATCCAGGCAAACAGAAGTTAAGTCAGAAAGATTACTTTTTATAACTTTTGCTTGTTCTGACTGTAGGTGAAACCCAATTTTTGTCTTTCCATTTAGACATCCAGAAAGTGTGCGTTTGAACATTTGATAGGGACAGTGAGAGATGATCAATAGAAAAGTCAGAGTGATGGGTGCACACAAGTCAGTCATGTTTGACCCAAAAACCAAAGAATTTGACTTAAAGGTGCCAAGTATTGAGAAAACAATACAACACAAAATGTAGGTCCCCGTGATAACTTATGGCTAATGAAAACAGACTCTTACAAATACTGGACAAAACATGAAAATAAATTCTTTTTTTCAATTTAAAGTTTCAGTTAATGTGCAAAAATATGTTTTACCTGGAGAAAAGCATCACCTTCACTCTCAATTTTGTGAAGGATTTTTCTCTTTATTACATTTCAGACTACAAAGGTGCGTGTTGTATTTGATACTATTAAAAAAGGAAGGTATTTAACAAAATCCAGGAAGCGACTTCTTAGAAAATATGCACTGGATTGGAAAATGATCAAATTATATGAGAGCAAATTGAACTCGTGTACATGGAGGATTTATTAAAGGGACAGGTTTGTACGCCATTTTGCTAAAAGTATCTCCTCTCTTCTATGGCTTTTTCAAACTTTGCTAATAAAACGGACTGTTTCTATTCAAATGGCAATGTTGAGGCAAAACAGATTGAATATGCTAGCCATTTTACAAACTCTATTAAAATAGCACTTCAGGTTTTCAAGATGAGTCCATAAACTAATTACCAAAGTAGCTCAGACCACACTGCAATATTTCTCGTTTGCTTCTTGGCAAAAGTGAAGAACAATATATCGGTTCTGGAAAGAGTGACGAGATCCTCTCATGGCTCCAGCGTGTGATAGGAGGAAGCCTATCTTTGAATCGTTTCTGTGCTGCTGGCCATGGGGAAATGATTTAGCTCCTGAATAACACTCTTTGTCACTCCACAACTGCAAGGGACATATTTCCATGGTGATTTACTTTGTTGTTTTGTAATCCATGTTAATGAGAGGTCTTAATTTATTTGTCACAATTATTTTCTTTATATTCACTGTAAAAGCTCTACATTTCCTTACATGAGTTTAATATCTACAAAAGACAGAAGGAGTAGTGGTTAATGAAATGTGCAGAGTAAAATGCCAAACCTTTGACTGAGGAATCTGTGGTTGTCATAGCGTGTTATGTATTTGTGTGCAAGGCCAGCTCCTTTTCAGGAGGCAGCTCTCTACATGTCACTCCACTAATCACAGTGTTCCAGCACAGGAAGCATTTAAACCCCGACTGTGTGAACGTTGATGAGCCACACACACAAACCGATACACACCTAAAGCACACTGAGAAAACCATTCATTACAAACAATGAAGGAGTGATTCTGCATAAAACTAACCAGTACTCATTTAAAAATTGGTGTACTTGTTAAATTGGATTGCCAGGGGAGAATGATCAGGGTTAAGGAGGACGAATTGGAGTAGTATTTCAGAAATGATGAACATTTAGCAAAATGAGCACAAGGAGACCTTAAAAACAAGTATATGTCATGTTTTACATGCCGATGTAAGTTTTAATATCTTTTTGTTGAACTGTGTTTATGTTGTGGAATATGAACTATGTTAATTTATTTCAAACCTACCATGTCTGTCAACACTGCAGATGTGCTATGCCACTGTTTCTTTTTATTATACTGGAAACGCAGGTTTGTTAAGCTGGTGTTTGATGTGTCAGAGAGCTGTTTGGGCAAATTCCAGGCACGCACGGTTTGTATTTTTTCTCAGAACATAGAGAGCTGAAATACAAATAAGCTGCATGTTAGGGCACTGACAGTTTTGGAAGAGGCTAAGGAAGGAGTGTTGTTTAAAGTGAAGTCTGGCTTTAAACAGCTAAGTCCTTTTGACATGTCTCTTATGCTTGCATAGCAGTTTTTATTTGTCAAGACATTTTTCCATTGAAACCAAATTTCTCTCCAACTTCGTAGTTAGCTACATATGAAAACCAGCCAATTGGCCAGAAATTGAAATTTATCATTTTTTTATCTTGATTATCTAAGATCAAGATTCAAAATGTTAAATAATCAAAACCAGATTTTAATCTTATTTATTTTAAGCATCAAAAATAAGGAGTAGAAAAACCAAATGAAGAAATACATTGGACAAAATTAGCATCCATTAGAGAGCTCTAAGGCCAAAATGAATGCTGGCCAAAAGAAACAAGAAGATTTCATACAGAACATCTTGATGACCCCAAAGATGTTTGAAAATAAATTATATGGACTAATGAGACAAGACTGGAACTTCCTGAAACTTGTGTTTCCAGTTGTATCTAATGTACAATTAACATTGCATTTCAGGAAAAGAAAATCCATCATATGTAATCAGACATGTTGGAGTTAGTGTGATGATTTGCACTTCTTTACTGGTTCAGCATTAGATGACCTGCCATGATTGCTAGAACAATGGATTCTGCTGTCCACTTGCAAAGTCCCAGCCATAAATTTCACTCCGTTTTACATATTCAGATAAATTTACTTGTTGTTTTAGGTTAAGCTTTTCCCTCCTTTGTTCTCCCGATTTCTGTCATTATTACTCTACTTGTCCTTAGTAAACTTTAATTGAAGAGAGAAACAAAATACCCTTTTGTTATTTCTTTCTATTGTCTTGTAGGAAATATTTGTGGCCCAGGAAGCTGGGACAGAAATACCACATGACAAAGATTTGGAGGAGGGGCAACTCTGTCGCCTAGTTTGAATGCACAAAAGAGATATGCCTCTCATTTGCTTTACAAGCATTTCTTATGTACTGGTTTGGACATTGTTGTGTGTCATTATGTAAAAGTTTCCATGTTGTCTGTTCACGGAGTCATTTGTACTGAAACATATATTAACATTTTCACATTCAGTGTCTTGAAATGTTATTGATCCGAAACAAATTCTGATCTAAAAAGGGTTGTGTGCATTTCACCTAAATTTTTGCCAACCTTTTTTGTGAAACGGCTCTAGTTCATTCAGCTTAGATGGAAAGTGTCTGTGAACAGCAACTTTCAAGTCTTGCTGCAAATTTTCAATTGCACCTAGATCTGGACTTTAACTAGACCATTCCACCCATGACTATACTATTATTTATAGCTCTGGCTGCATGTTCGGGGTTGTTGTGCTGTTGTTTTTACTCTGAAGGCTCTGCATTATTTTCAGTGAGCGAGAATAAAGAGGATCACAAATTCACACCACACTTTTTAGATTCCTGTTTGTAAAATAGTTTTGAAAAACATGCACCATTTTTCTTACATTTCACAAGATACATAAAAGTTTGTGATGTGTAGTGAGAAAATGCAAAAATATCAAGGCATTCTAAATATTTTTGAGGCATTATAATTTTTTTAAAGTTTATTTTATTTTATTTTTTAAATAAGCTGAATAATGCTAAACAACCCATTGAGATAAATCCCTTTATTTCCATGTAGAGCAGGAGCTTCAGGTGTAATCACTCAAGATTTATTTTGATACCTTGTGTGAAGAGTTTTACTGAAAGATGTCTAGTGCATCTGAATAAGCAAGGCCATGGTATTACCAGCTGTTAAAAGGGCCTGAGTTCCTGTGGTGTCATTTAATGACTCTTAGATATGTTTTGAATTCCTGAAACATTATATTGATATTTACTAAAGATTTACATTTAGACAATTGAGACATAATTTCAAGGACGAAAAACCTGTGATTCATACCTGATTCAGGTATGCTGTCTTACTTCATATGTACTCGTACTCAGTAAATCTGAATTTATGTCCAGATGAGTTTCATTTGTCAGATGAAAAGTACCTTTGGAAAACAACAACCTTGAAAGGTTTTAGTTAATGTGCATCTACATTTGAGACTAAGCTTTAAAGTTCGTTTTCCAGAGTTTATACAAACCGCGCTTCATTAGACATGAACTAAGTCTGTGTGATGCACTGAAAAAGGTCTTAAATGAAGTGTGTAATTATGTCCAGACTTTCCTTTAGCGGTTACAGGGAGTTTAGTCTGGGTTGCAGAAAAAGAAGGAAATATTTTTCATCTAGACTTGCAGGTCTAAATTTATAACATGTCAAATGATGCTGCGTTTTTACCATGAAAAATGTAAGGCTTACATGGGAATTTCTAGGAGTGAATTTATAAATGCCTTTCTTTCAAATTTCCTCAATAATCGTACAGTTCACACATTAATCGTATTTATCTTGTGCGATGCAGCATATTAGGCAGTGTATGGCTGCTAATTTTGCCAGCACAATGTCAATGAGCTATAGACAAGTGTTCACTTTAGTTAGAAAATCAGGCCTTTCTTTTGAAGGGGACATTAGCAGCCTTGAGTGTGCACAAAAGTTGACTCTCATTCAAAAGAAAGACTGATCCAGAATGGAGAGCTTTTAACAGTATATACTTCTAAGTAAAGACTGTAACATGGCAATAGCAGTGTGCATATTATAAATGCAATTGATTGTTTAGAAGGCAATATTGCAGTTATTTCCAGTTGTCGTGAATAAACACTTTGCAGGCCAATAACAGTGTCAGTCTTTTGATGGAGTCTCATTGTGGACAGCTGGTATGTACTGCAAATGCAGCATGTCACAGCTGGAAGCCATAATAAGGTAGAAGAGCAATTCAAATGCTGTTCAGCCCTACTCTGGACAGCCCCGCCTAGTTTTGATTACAAAATTTAAAGGTAAAGTGGCTGTTAGTGGATAACATCCAGCTGTTATCAGCAATTTTGGCTTAAATTATTATTATTAGAGAAAATACACAGTTAGTGTGTGGGTGAGTACTCAATTTGTACACTGGTTTGTCCTGTTTCTTCACTTTAACATTGCCCAGCAAGGTACACAAATTTGAAAATATAATTTGACAGCAGTTTTTCCTGCAAGATAAATATTTACACCTAGATGATACAAGGTTTTTTGTTTGCCATGTCATAAATAAAAATGAAACGTACTTGGATATAGAAAATTGAATGCACAGATCTGTATATATATAAACCCTACTTGAGTAATGTCTTCATTTGATTTAACAAGTTATGTTGTACAAGTTGCACTTGTAATAGTAACTGATCTCCCTGGTTGTCCAATTTCAATGCTTTATTTTGTATTGTCTGGTGTTATGTCTCTTGGGAGACCTTTACGTAAAACCACCGATATAAATAGCTTGACAAGCTCAAAAAGAGATGCTGATGAAAACTAAATTGTTTTTCTAGAAAACAAAAAAGCCACACTTAATTGTAAATAACATTTAGAAAAAATATTAAGAGGAACAAAAACCTTGATTTGTATCCATAGCTTTCAGTTTCTCTCTGAAAGTTTTCCCTAATGTTCCATCTATCAACAAAACCTAATATGATGCATGGAAATTAAAGCACAAAAAGTGTTGGGCTCAGTAGAACCAGATGACTTTGTCCTCTTGTCAATGGGACTGTAAGACTCATTGCATTAAATTCACTGGGAATAAGCCGAGTTAAAATGACCTTTCATGATTTGTAGGGGAAGCATGGAAGGATCTAGAAAATCAAGAGAAAGAATGATGCAGAGAGCATAAGGCATGCCTGTACTTCCTTTACACTCATTTTTTAAATGCCATCCAAGCATCCCCCCCCTGCTGTGCAGTCTTAGTCCCGGTCATTGTCGCGGGATTTGAGAACTTCTCTGCCAAGTGAGAGGCTTTGGCGACATATGTCACTTCAGTGCGTCTCCTGTCGCTTCTTTAGTAGCTTGAGTAGAATGGTGGGGAGTGAGGCGTGTCTGTGCAGCAGGAGAGGAGCAGTGTGAGGTGAAAGAGGAAAGACAAGTCAGAGATGTTTGTTCAAACAGAGAGCGAGAGGGTGAAAGAGTTGCTTGAGTGAATTGCTCATTGTTTTTTTAGTCTTATATGGACATGTTTGCCTCGGGCCCCTGGCAAAGGTGGAAGATGTAAAATGACTCAAGAACTGTGAGTATCGGTTACTTGAAGAAAACTTTGATTTTTCTGTTGAAAAGATGTTTCCTCCTTGTGAACCTCAGCAGATTAACATGCAAGACTATGACTGCTTGAATTTGGAATGTGTGCTGAAGTTGCGTCCGTCCTCAACTGAGACTTGTTATCGGAAGGAAGAAAGGAGGTGTGGGGTTCACTGTGTACAGCATGTGTTTGCCTGGATTAATCGTGTAGTACTGACACTCTTCATGCCTTTGGCCGACTAATGGCTTAAGTAATACAATCGCTGCGGATTTGTGACTGTGATCTGCCATGTGTTCAGGTAATAGATCCCTTGGCTCCAAAAACAAATGCTTTGTTATGTGTTTACATAGGTACCCCACGCTGCTCTGCACTCCAAGGATTTATTCTTTTAAAATGAATGGTGTTGGGTTTTTTTGGCTTAACTTTGAAGAGGCTGGTTTGCAGGTCTAGTAATTCACTTTCTTCACAAGGTGAATTTATTGTGCAACAGTAAATTTGTAGATTTGCTGCTGGTGAATAAAACTGCCTTGGGTTGTTGCTGTATTGTGAACATCAGCAGATGACAACACTTTTCATGTCGTTTAAGGGCTGTGGGGTTCCTACTCACAAGGACTTTGCAGACATTGCTGGTCTGATCTAGCGGGCTTGATTTGATCTAAATTGAAACTTACTGCTTCTATCGTTTCTCTCATGCCTGTGCAGTTACTTCAGAGTCTGTCAGAGGCAATGTCCATCCAAAATCTTTTACTTACATATTTAAAGGCAAATGTTAGAGACTTGCATGGTAGCTCTGCAAGTATTTTTGGTTCATAATAGCAGTTATGAACCAAAATAATCTAGACTTTCTAGATTTCTAGAAGGTGCCAACATGCAGGTTGATAAATCAAAAGTATAAAACAAAGTAACTTTCCTACACTCTAATCAGGTATCATTTTACCTGCTCTAAGCTTAGATTTATCTTGCTCTCTTGTAGCCTGAATGAACCATGGATATTTTCCAACATGTTCTAGAAGATGCAGTTTTGTTTTACACTTATTTTTTTACATTTCTGTACATTTCCTGACTTTATGTATTCACCTTATTGATACTAAAAATAGCTAATTTTGAATTATGTCTCTCTTCTTAAGTTCTGAAATTTAATGCAACATGGACACACTTACGTGTGATCAAAAAAGTTAAGATTTTTTTTTTTTTTTTAAGTTTTTGGTCACCTGCTAAGTCTGATCAAGCAGGTAATCATCCAGTTCTTCTAATCAGCTAATTTCTTAATGCATATGTACTACATTAAATCTTTTAAATACTACATTCATTTTTCTAATATACCATAGCAGAGCTGCCTAAAGTGCAACTCTTATGATACAGATTTGGCTTGCCAGCACAGCTGATTCATGCAAAATAGACACTTTTTAAGGGCACAGATTATTTCTGTTGTAAATGAAAATATTGTTAAATTGGAAAATTTTATGTAATATTAGTTTTTCACTACCATGTTCTTTTTTTTAATTTTAGTTTTGTAGTAAATAGGACAAAAACTTCCAGTGACATTTAATTAGCAGATTTGGGCAAACGCATTTATGAAACATTTTTCTAAACAAAGCAAGCAATTTAAAAAAACGACTGAATCATATCTTCTTTTTGCTGAGACTGATTTAGAAAATCAAAGTTATTTTATTTTTAACATGACAAGCATGCAAGACCATTCTGGTGTTTCAGATCTACAATTATTTATAAATCATAATTCTGTTTTATGTTCAGTTTACTGTGGAGCAGATTACAATACAAAAAACACCCAAAGGAAAAAAAGCAAACATTTTTTTCACCTGCAAGTACATTCAACTTGACGATTTTGGCAAATGTTCAAAACTGTATAGATGTCACAGATTGATGGGTATGGGTGTGAGTAAAAGTATAGTTTTTGTTTTATACTCTAAACTAATGATTTTGACCAAGCTACCAATAAAAATATAGCTGTTTATTTGCAGAAAATGACAAATTAACATCACAATAATATGGGATTTTCAGACCAACACAAATGACACTTTCTAAGTTGAATAATGTTAGATGACGGCTTTCATGCTTTCCCCAAGTCTTTCAAATTTCTGTTGGATTTACCTAATCCATACCTCACTAAGCAGAAAGAGGTGTGCTTGTTATGAAATTCAGTAGACAGTTGTATATTTCACACATTAACCAATGTTGCATGAGTCGCCTAATTGTTAAGACAAAAAGGAAGATTATGACATTGCTGTGAAATAAACACTGAACCAGATTAGTTTTTATTCTAAGCCACAATAGATAATCCCAAACCCCCTAATGCAAATAATGCCAAATCTCTTAATTTGGTTTAATTGATACTAAATTAAAGAAGCTTAATCCCAAATCTGGTCCAAAACAATTGTGTTGTCTGTAGAACTCAGGGTAGTTCACAGCCGTTCTGTAGCATTACACTGTATGACTGCTGGAGGTCCCTGCCTTTACTCTCCTGATAGTGGGATTAGCTGCAGGGTGAACCCATTTGGCACAGGCACCCCTGCCGCAGTCTCAGCGCTTTGAGAACTAAGCTGTGAAACACTGACTGACTTAGTCCAATTTATAGACTGCCATCTTGAATCTAGTGATTGTAGCAGACGACAGCTAAGCCTTTGTGCTCTTTGGGTTTACAGTAAGCATGTCATGGGAATGCCACCACCAGTCAGCTTAACAGTTCAAATAAATGGTTATCGCATGACAAGTTGTCTCCTGTGTTATCTTGTCTCAAATCAATTGACCTTCACAAAAATGTTCATCAAAATTGAACAGGCATTGTTTTGGTCGGGTTATTAAAGTGCCATTACACCAGTTTTACTTTACATTGCAATTGATCACATATGTATTCTAGTAGGTATAAAAGATATTCAAAAAGTGTTAATTTTCACAGTAGAAAAATGTACACAGCAAATGACTAAAAGTTATGTCAGCCAATTTAAAAATCTTAGTGAAATGTTCCATCACTTTAGCACATCTGTTAAGCAAAAAGACATGCATGTGTAATGAATACATAACACTAAAAGTGTTGTCTTTTTCACTTGTACAAATATAAGAAAGGTTTTTATAAATTTATGTTAAGTAAAGTGTGATGTCCTCTATTTTCCTGGTTTAGTGAGAAAAATGATCTAACCAAAATTACTAAGAATAGACCTGTCTACAGTAAGAGAGAAACATGGGGATCTACATCAAAACAGGAATATCTCTCTGACGAAACAAATAAAGGAATAAAACCATAATCCTGGAAAAAAACAAAAGCAACCCAGGAATCAGCTGGTGAAATCCAGAGTCCTTAATGATTATTTGTTGACTATGTTCACACACCAGGGCAATGTAAGAACTACTTCAGCTCTCACTTTAAGTAAGCCTTAAACATGTAACGTCTCAAGCTTAAAACACTCACCTAACGTCCAGGGTTTATTATTTCAGCTTAGATGAGAAAGTCTCATGTTGACAGCAACAGCATGGCACTCCATGTGACAGATTTCACTTTGATAACAAATGTTTTTGTGTTTTAGTGGTCAAACCTACAATCTCATCACATCCCAGAAAAACAAGTCTTGCACACTAATCTGTGAGCATACCCTGATACATTGCTGAACACAGGATTTCTGCTTTCCAATATCTACCTCTGCAGGTCCACTGTGCCTTGCGAATTTCCACACATGTGGAGCTGATCCACACGTTTCCTGATTTTCTTCATTAAGAATCATGGGGAAGCCAGGCGACCTGCTACTCTTTCTGCTTTGGACTTTTACATGCGGAGCCACAAGCCTTAATATTCCTTTTGAAGGTAGGTTTGACACAAAGCTAACTGAAATTATATGTAGTAGGACTTGCTGACAGTCCTATTATGTCATGTTGACTTACAAGGCTTCATTGAAATGAAAAAATTCTGCATTATGGCATTCCCTTTTTTGATGCCGAAACAGATTTGTTTATCTTTCCAGAGCAAGAATGTTAACTGCTTTTAAAAACTCTTAGCAAACAGTGGAAAGCTTAAGGTAAATTGTTTACGTGGCAAAGGTTGAAGGCTTGTTTTAAAGTGACAAATACATGGCAATCAAGCATTCCTGTGGTATTTTAGGTCAGCATTTGCTCAGATTACACGGGGGTTTTCTCTCAGCGTCACATGAAGCAGAAAGAAACAGCTGAAAACAAACAAACAGCCAGACTAAACAAATGTGTGAGTTGCAATTTAATTCTCACTGCTTTGATTGAAAATTTCTCTTTTGTGTTTCTATTTTAAAGTGGAGCAACCTCCAACTGTAACTAACCATACAGCAGGTCCCATTATTGCACTTCCTTTTGACAATACACTGACTATAAGATGTGAAGCCAAGGGCAACCCACCACCAGTGTAAGTAAAGGCAGTTTGCACAGATGAGATAAATCAGAGAAGTCTTGGTTAAAACAGACTGATATAATCTGGGTGCATATTTTACTCCAACAGATACACATGGACAAAGGATGGCCAGGAGCTGAACCTTCCAAACATCCCAACAGTCAGAACAGACAACAGAAATGGGACATTCATGTTTCACAACAAGCACTTTGCCCAGTTCAGGGGTAAATACAGATGCTTTGCTTCCAATAAGCTGGGAACTGCCATGACGGAGGAGATTGAAATTGTGCTTTCCAGTAAGTAAAGGTTACATAAGAACAGCAGAAAAATAACAAATTGACACGATCGTCATAAAATCTTTTTTCTTTTTCTTTTTTTTTTTTTTTCCAAATTTTTATATTTATTAGCTTCACCCAAGTTCCCAAAGGAAACATTTGATACCATTGTCGTTAAGGAGGGCTATCCTATTACTCTTCACTGTAACCCCCCAGAAGGTGTGGCCCCACGTCAGATCTACTGGATGACTCATGGTAAGCCTCATGCTCCTGTTTTATCTCATGTTGAAAACGAATTAATACTCACAATAATATTTTTATTTTAAGATTCAAGTTATTTAAATTTTGTTTTGCTTCTGATGCAATACTGGTGTGCCATCTACATCAAAAACATATATACCCCTGAAATTATTTTTCTCATTTAGTGAAAGTAATTTCACTAAGCATTGAGGTTTGCAACAAAACATCTCAATGTTTTTTTTTTTTTTACAATTTGAAATATTTGACCAGGAGCAAATACTGCATAAATTTGAAGTGAAAAGATAATCTGAGCAGTGTGTTGTAAAATTGTATTCGATTTCCTTTGCCAAGACTTTTTTCAACCACTTTTTGCTGCAATTATAGCTGTGATTTTTAAAAAAAAAATATGTTTCTACCAGCTCTGCACATTTAAAGATCAAACATTTTTAATGCTTGTGAATTAGCTCAAACTCAGTAAGACAGGATGGACAGTGTCTATAAACAGCAATTTTCAAGTCTTATCAGGCTTTTTCAGTTTAATCTTATTTATGACTTTGGATTTGACTCTTCTGTGTTTGGTCATAATCAAATTCCTTTTTGGCTGTGTTGCTAAATGCTGGCATCACAAGATGCTTACTCAGGTACCATGTATATACAAGGTTTTTAGTTTGTATATTCATGTTCACCACTTACTCCAGGGTTTGAAGTTGTAAACCATTCAGTACTGCCACTCTTTGAAACAAATATGCATATCAAAATTTACGTTTGTGCATGTACAGGAGTTTCACATGTGTAGAAAACAAAGGTTAAGGCATATAGGTGTGGAAAGAACAAGCAAAATGATGTTAGTTTGTATGAAATTAATTGTTTCGGTTACAATTGTGTTATGAAACCTTAACTCTTGGCTGAAAAGCTTAGAAGCTTATCAGCCAATTATGTGACCTACATCTGGAGTGTTTCAACTATCTCCAACGTCAGTGTGGCAAATAGCTGGAAGTATGCTGCACAGTTTTGTGATATATAATAAAATTCATAGTCAGGCAGTCTGAGGAACTCAAGGGGTGAGGTTTGTCATCTGAAAACTAGCAGTAATAAAAATGTTTAAATTCCGTTTGGTCTTTTAGACTTTATACAGATGTTGGATCATTGCAATCAAACATCTTATTTACAAGAGACTCATGTGAAGCTTGTTAAAACTTTCTACCTTTTGAATCAGTTGTGGTCAGTTGATTTACTGGGTAAAGCATTTCAAGAACTGAATCTGGACAAACATATTTTTCAACCACTGCAGTCAGTTCTGTGCCATACTTTAAACTGCAAATATTCTATAGTGTGTTGTGGTTTTCTGGCTCAAACTCAACGAGAGAGAGCAGCGAGATGACAGACTCTTGTGTTTTCACTGTTTTTTGCTGTTCTGCTGTATTAGAGATGTACGTGTGTAATTCTTCCAGACAAGAGACATTATTTGCTTGCATATGCCTTTCAAAACAGATGCAAAACGTGGGCTTTCACCTTTCAATCCGGATGCACAGTGAACTTGTATGTATCTTGAAGGGATTTACGGCCTGGGATCAAAGTATTTGTGAACATTGCAGTAGAGACATCAATTCACAGTGAATGAAAATTACTGGAGAGGTTGTCCTTTAGAAAAAAAATTTTGTGGTCAGGCATTAGGCAAGTGTTTATAACCTCTGAAATGAACCTTTCAGGCTTTAATAGCTCTCTAGTTAAAAATTCACAATGGCCTAGCACTCCTTTTGTTTTACAAGTTTTTTATGTAACAAAAACACACATAAACAAATCCCCACATCAATCACGCCAAAGATCTGATGTCAAAATCAAATGAAATGGTTGTGGCGGTGGTGATGGGGTAAAACGCGCAACTTATATACAGAGGCCTGTGGCCTTATTTTTGCCGACACAAGTTCGAGTCCCAACTTGATGACCTTTTCCACATATCTTCCCCCTCTGCCACAATGCAATTTCCTGTCTGACTATTATAAAATAAAGGCCACTTTTGCCAGAAAAAAAAAGTAAACAAGCAAGCAAGCATGTAAAGGTTTGCAAATTTCCACAGAATTACTTTGCACATCAGTGGACACACACAGCTGACACCACACACTTATACATACTGAATTGAGTGACATGTAACCTCACACACCTTCTCAACCCTACAAGGAAGCAATTTAGCATTATTTTTAATCAGACAAGACATGTCTCGAAAATAAAGAAGGTCTTTGTCCTGTAATGCCTTTGTGAATTATAACCTGGATTTTTATGTTGCCTTTGGAGTAATGGCTTCTTCCAGCCCAGTTCTTCTTTCAGTGTGGACAAACACACTTAAATGGCATAATGGCTTGGCTTTCTAGTACAGGTTCTGAAAATGGTATTTAAGGACAGAAAAGAACTATGGACATCCTCAATTTTCTTTTGACATCCTGACTGACTTGTTTTGATTTTCCATACCACCTGGGAATGCCATGTGGAATGGTGATTTAACTTACAGCTTACAAAACAGCTAAACAATCTGGTTTAGCTCTGACGTTGAAATAAGTCATAAAAACTTCTCTATCCACAAGCATATGATTCAGTGTCAGATATAGAGAAAGAAAGATTATGGCAGATGGGTAGTGTATTTAAACATCTGGTTTCAGATCCTAATATCATTATAACGTTGTACATCTATAAATAATAAAAACAAAATAAAGAAAAAATGAGATAAAGAGGGATAAAACAGCTTGTAAGTTCAGCAGACGCCTGTCAGAAACTTAAAGGACTCGTAAAGCACCTGCAATTATAGAGATATGCTTGGTATGTCTTTGCCCTCTCTTGCTGCTTGCACTCAAATATTCAGGTGCACAAAAGGAATGAACACTAGAATTCAAATCTTGGCATGTTTCACCTCTGTTCGCACCTGAAAAATTATTTCACAAGCTCGATGTGATTTACTCCCAAAGAACACAGACTGGGCTGTATTAGATGGATGTTTAATTATCGCCATTGTTGACGTTTTTATCTTCTACAAAATGCATCATCCAGGGTTTTTCGAATGTATGCACCATCTTGGATGACTCCCTACGAATCCAAAGCCTGTGAAGTAGTGGATGTATTTAAGTTGGATGACATCAAAGCTTCCCACTTGAGACACTGAAGTTCATCTCCAATCAGGAGTCTTTTCCCACCTCCTTCAAGAACAAAGTGATTTAGTGTGTAAAACATAACATCAGGCTTTGTCTGAAGTGCTCCTGCAATGGGAGGGGGATCTTCCTACTGTTGTACCTCTTACAAGTTCTCCTCTGTCTCCAACATACGAGACGAATGTCTGAAAAAAAAACTACAAGAGTTCTTCAAGTGCTCAGGATGAGACACTTATTTACTGATGCACTGAATGAAAACATTTGTGGACAAATTCAACTTCAGTATTGCTTTGACTTAGCACATGTACTATGTGTCCAGAGACAACAGTAACTGTAAGCCCTGAACATGGCAAAACAGTTGTGTGTTGAACAACTTTCTTTTTTCTTAGATAATCTCAAAACATTTCCATGATGATGTGCATCTGAGTGAAGTTGTGTTTGTTTATTTATAGATCATGTGTAAATTTAAATAAGGTTTCTTTATCCACACTAATAAAACCACAAGTGGCTGATGGCTATATATGTTAAACTCAGCTCATGGGCTGATAATTCACTGAACTGTAAATCTATATGAAACAAATTTGCTTTCATGGAGCATGATTAGATGAGGAATCGCTTACGGGTGTTTCTGTTTCATTTATCACATATTATACTCCTGTGTATTCTACTTTGTTATTAAACCTCATAAGTCATTTTCAAATGCAAAAAAGAAATGTCAGGAAACAGACATTTTTGATATTGACGTCTTTATTGATTCAGATATGCTGTTTTCTAGGTCTGCAACACATAAAGCAGGATGAGAGGGTCTCCATGGGAACCAATGGCAACTTGTACTTTTCTTATGCCTTACCACAAGACAGTCGCAAGGACTACGGCTGCTTCGCTGCCTTCAAGAGGATACGTACTATTGTCCAGAAAAACCCCTTGTCCGTCAAGGTGGAGAGATGTAGGTTTAACCAGCAGGCAAAACCCTGACGCTCTTTTTAAATTCACTATTACAAAAGTGTTTCTGCTCATTTTCAATGCTTTTAATTCTAAACAGGAGGGATTTGTTATGTCATGTTTATGCCCAACGGAAATCATAGTCCGGCAAATACATATTAGTAAACCGACGCACATCTGTCCCAGCAATATTAATGTCATGATTTTTTTGTTTCAGTGCAACCGGAGAACAACTCTTCTGAGAGTGTCAGTGCCAGTAAGTGATAGTGAAAGACTTGGTGTGTGACTATCTAATCAGGAAGTTGACATGTGTTTTGCTAAAATGTACTGATAGCCAATTTATTCTAAGCATATTTGTGTGGTTTTAGCAATACTTGATTTAATTGTGCCCACAAATGAGGAAGATTGTTGTTTTTGTCAAATGCATCCATAGCACTACCAGTTCGAGCACCCAGCCTACTGCTGCCCTCTGGTGTCCAAACAGAGAAGCTGTTGCTGAAAGGACAAGATCTGCACCTTGAGTGCATACCAGCAGGATAGTATGTTCATCTTACTGTATCACTATCATTTGTAAGCATGGGCTGGTATGAGATTGTCCGATTTTGATAAATTTATTATGATGGTATCTTGTATAGTGTTTTTTTTTTTCAACAAAAAAAGTTAAATGGTCTAAATACGTCACTGCAGGCAACAGCTTTAAGAGGAAGTGCACTGCAAACAATTTTCTTCACCAAGATTTCTAATATTTTGTGATAATAAGATGGAGCAAGGATGGCTTTACAAATTTGTTTGGGTTGACAGGGTGCAGGCAGCTGTTGAACTAACATGCTGCTTAGCTTGACAACAATAGTTTAAAAAAGAAAAAACATGAACAAAATTAATTAAACCTTTAGAGATGGTATGAAATTATATTTTGGCAGTTTTAAACTAGTAACCACATTTTAAACCTTAGTAAACATTGTTGTTGCTAGTCATGCTAATTCACCAGTACGACTCGTTCAGTTTTGTATTTTCTAACGTTTTTCTCTTTTATGTTGTAGTCCCACTCCTAAAGTAACATGGATGAAAATGGGAGAAACGCTAACTGATCGGATAAAACTGGAAAACTTTCAGAAGCTGTTGACCATCAGTGCTGTGGATGAGAAGGATCAGGGGAAATACATGTGTATGGCTGAAAATTCAGCCGGAAAGGCAGATCATTACTTTGATGTGATTGTAGAAGGTTAGTCTTTACTGACAGAACCAGTGACACATTGTTTTTCGCTGAAACAAACACAGTTCTTCTTGGCATCTTCCAGAGCCTCCGACATGGCGTACAAAGCCTCTCCAGAACCAGCTGTCTGTGATCGGGTCAGACATTTTCATTAAGTGCTCAGTGGATGGAAAACCAACCCCAGTGATAACGTGGAGAAAAAATGGAAAAATACTCCAAGGTCAGAAACAATAATCATGGCTGTGGTGTTTTAGTTCTGCTGCTCATTACATTAAGAAGAACACATAAAGCATGTCCAGCAATATTTAAACCGCAGAACCTGGAGTTCATAGTGTCATTTCACTGCTTTAAATGTTGTACAGGGTTAATTAGAGAGACTTTGTTGCAAAAGCATACCAATTTTAGATGTACAGTGCAACTATTGAATTTACTTGGAGAACTGTCTTCATTGCGTCTCACTAAGGGGTACTCGGTTTTAATTTCTCCACAGAGAGTATATGTATATTTAATGACTGGGAAAATACATGTGTATGCATTCCCTCCATTGGCTGCCTGTTTCTTTTAGAATTGATTTTAAGATGTTGCTTTTAGTTTTTGAATGTCTGAATGGTTTGCCACCTCTTTATCTTTCTGAGCTTTTACCTCCTCACATCTCCAGTAGAACTCTAAGATCTCAACCTCTTGGCTGTTCCCAGACCTGGCTTGTTGCCACGGGAGACAGAGTCTTTTCAGCCACAGCCCCCAGGCTGCTGTGACATCTACTAGAGCTTTAAATGAATTAAAATATTTTCAAATTGGCTTTTAATTCCAGAGAGCATCAAGTCACTCCTTTATCTTTTATATATTTAACTGGTGATTTTTAATGTTTGTCAACTTTGTATTTCATGATTGACCTGTATAGCACTTTGGTTGCCTTTGGATTTTAAAGGCTTTCATGAATTAACAAATAAGAGTTGATTATATAAACTTATTTTACTAAAGCTAACCATGAACTAAGCCTACTAAGCATCATTATTGAATACATTTTGTAGAAAAGCAAATGACTTAACAAATGGTTAAATCATATCAAAAATATTTTTAAGATTATTAGTTTATCTGCAGACTGCATTCTTTATTTGATTACTTCATATTCTGCAACTCAAAATATGTCATCAAATGTTTCTTCTTATTAAAAACTACAGTTGGAGCTTCAGTCTGAAAATCACTTCAAAACCCAAAAAATAATCACTGAAAATTGTTTTCTTGATAATTACAGAAAATGTTCTAATCAAATATTTGTTGTTTTGTGATTAAAAAAATGCTTTAGTGCAAAAAATCCATTTGAAGGAAAAAACACATTCAGACTTTCTACTGAAAAAACTAATTGCGCCTTTGGTCCTGATGGCTTTGACATTCTGTTGTTATCAGATGACGAAGAGAACAACAGACGAGTGCTTGATGAAACTCTGATGCTTCACAAGGCCGGGCCAGAGGACAGTGGCGTCTACCAGTGCGAGGCCTCCAATCCTCATGGCAATGTTCTTGCCAACGTCAATGTCTTAGTCATGAGTGAGTAAGATCGCCAGATTTCAACCATGAGCCGCCTGCCAGGTCTCTTACTGCAAACACAGAAACACAGAAGCCTATTCCTTTCAACATACTGCATGGAAAGGAAATGTGGTTAGATGGCACTAATTAATGTTATTTACCAGGACATGGCTGGTCAGAATAATTCTGGTTTTATCAGGAGTTTCAGTCTGAACCTTTTACATTATAAAAGTCAACGGGCCCATAACAGAAATGTTAATGGATGCAAAAGGCAATTAAATTAAACCATTTGACTTTATTTGTCATGAAAATGTACTGAACAAATTCATATACCATCAGTATTGTACAAGGTTACAAAACACTTTCAAATGGACAGACACACACTCACACACACAGCATGTGTGTGGTGCCATAAACTACTCTAGGCATTTTTGCATGACTGGTTAGATGACCATAGCACACATCAGTTCACAGAACTTCAAGTTTTTTTCTGCATATGTTTAAGCTGTTGTTAGCATTGTTGCACGGCTAGCTGCTGGAGGAAGTCAGAAAAGTAGTTTTCCGAAACAGCACAGAACCATTACCTCAAATGTACAAGGATTGTTTATGATCTGCTTATTGGTAGTTGTTATGTGGCAACCTTTTTTTTTTTTTTTTTTAGATATTTACTGTAGTGATTGTGTACTTCTCAAAGTCTCTGCTATATTACTGGTGGCTGGAATCAGTTTATTCCTTTGACAATGAGGGATTTACTGCTAGTGTGTGTGAGACAGCAAATAAGGATCTTTGATAACAGTTTTCTTCTGTATAAATATGCATTGTGATATTATTATATACTAGGTTATGTTGCATAAAACTCTTGTTTTAACGTTGCCTACTTGGGAAAAATTGTCTCCCTGCTATTCTGGTTTCAAATTGTTCAGCTCCACAGAACAGAGTCAAGTATCAGGTTGTGGTTCTAAAGAGTGGGTCTATATATTCTGCTATTTATAGCCTCATATTTAAGCCATTATAATCTCTCTTCCTTCAACGTGCTCTTAGATATGGCACCTCTTATGCTGACAAAGGACTTCCAAGAGTATGCAGTGATTGAAGGAGAGGACATTGTCATGAACTGCAGTGTTTTCAGCTCTCCTCCATCCAACATATCTTGGTAAGTAGAGAACAATCTGCCATACTTCTCACAAGACTCGTTTTCTATCTTTTTTGTGTTAAAATAATAAAAACCTCTATCATGTCCCCTTTATTTACATCTAAAACAGACTATACTTAAGCTAATACAGCAAGCAGCAAAGATGTAACATGTATATTTACATGTCAGATTCAAAAATGTCTGGTATTAGAAAAAGCTTCTGTTGAAATTGATCTAAGTAAATTCTGATAACTATATTTGGACCAAACAACTCAGGTTGATGTCTTCTTAGAAATGCATTTTCTGCAGAAGTTTAACTTGCGAAAAGGCTTTTAATTTAATACATCTTTAGAATGAACTTACCATCTCATTTTTCTTTATTTGTTTCATCTGGGACCATACAGAGAAAAGATTGAGCTCAATGAGAAAATACACAAATCATTAGCTTCTGCATTTTTCCCAGAAAATTTTCATCTGCAGACCCGGAAAACACAAGAAAGACGTTCCAATAAGTAGAAAGGAATTAATACAACAAAACATGAAATAAGATTAAGAATTCTATTGCAGAAAAGTTTTAAAATTTACATAGCAATTTTGTTTCTATACTAACTTGTTTTACAATTAAAACATTTATTTTGCTTCTCTGGAAATAACATAATCTCAATACGTCTTCTGTTCTTATTTGATGGCTTTATATGACAAAGTTGACAGTGTGCACAGGACATAAACCTTACACCAACACATTTTTCAAGTTTGAAATCAATTTGAAATAATAAAAATGAAAGATTAAAACAAATGTGTACAGTCTCTTTGATGGATATTTTCAAAATCTTTCCATCTAGGACCAAGGAGGGGACAGTTGTTGAAGGAGAACGATTTCATGTTTTAGAAAATGGGCAATTCTTGAAAATCATCCGCGCAGAAAAAGGTGACACGGGGAAATATGCTTGCATGGCTAGTAACACAGAAGGCATGTCAAATCTCACAGCTCTGCTGGGTGTGAAAGGTATGTCAGCAAAATCTTTGCATCCATCTTTTGTCAATGAACCGAAAAACTGTTTCTCAAAAGGCATTTCTTATTTCGAGTTATGTTTGATGTGCATATCTTAGACAGTTACAGTATGTGTGCATAGTTATTTACTAAAGTACTTAAAGATCACGTTAACTGAAAATGCAGATCTAGGCAGGTCATCTGTATATGTTGAAAAACTTGCATGTTTATTATTTAAAACTAAGAGTAGAATTTATTTGTTGCTATTAAATATATTTGAACATGGTAGCTTACTTCTACTTGCCTTAATAAAAAATGCTTGTTCCGTAAAAAAGATTACCACAATCATCAGACAATTATAATCTCATAATTTTTACAATGCACAATGATTAACATTGACTGCTTAATCATCCAAATCACAGAAACAGTTACAGTGAGACCCATTTTTGCTCTGAAATAATTTGGGCCAAATTATTTGCCCCAATTAATTTGAAGCTAATTTGCTGGCGTTAGAAACATGTATTTCATTGTCTTCAAGTCATCACATTTTTCTGTTTGTCTCTCCCTGAAATTATGCTTTTTCTTCAGACCCAACAAAAATCGTGGCTCCTCCTCAGGATGTGCAGATCATCAGTGGGAAGTTGGCCCGATTGATGTGCCGGTCAGAATATGACAGAAGTCTGCAGGGCACCTTTGAGGTGATCTGGAGGAAGGATGGGGAGGAGATCTTTCGCTCTTCTGAGAATAGTTTCAGGTAACTGCCTTTGCTTTGGCTGTGTTTGTGTTGGTCGTTTTTGTTGAGCTTCTGAGTACTTTTGTTCGACCTGTTTGGTATATGTTAATTCAACAGAATAGAAAAACAGAAATCATCAAAATAGAAAAACAGAAATCATCAAAGGCATCTCGCACAAAACATCTTTTACTCCTGTCTTGTGGACACAGAATCAGCAACATTGTTCCTTTTTTTTTTTTTTTTTTTTTTTTTAGAAATGTGTACTAACCCTAAAAAAATTAGCTTTTAGCGCAATGACGTAAATGTATAGTTTCCAAATTATGTATTTCTAAAACATCTAATGTTAAGTAGTATTTATTTCTAGTAAAACCCCAAGTGCCACAATAATTGATTCACCAATATTTCAGTCATTATGTTGCCAGTCACACACTCATCCCCAGGTGGCAGTTCAACAGGATGGTTAATATAAAGAGAGGAAGAAAGAGCTGATATAGGCTACACAGATGGCTACGTCAGGCGCCAACTGCTCAAAGGGCCATGTGGGCATCTATGTGCAGGCCCGTCAAAAACCCTTTTCTGATGCAGAATAATAACAAATAAGATAAATAAATAACCTGGTTCTCCTAATTTTGAAGGACCTTCCACCACTGTTAGTCACAGGCTATGATTTGTCACTTTTTGTTGCAAATGTCTGAAATCCACAGAGCTAGATATTTTTGACTTTACATTGTCAGAGAATATCCTAATTTTAACATTATAAATTTATGCTTTTAATCATAAAACATGGTAATTATTCTTGCAAATTTACAGCTTTTCGACATCAGTGAATAGCTTATATAATATATATGTATAATATGTAGTTGTCTTATAAAATGTGTGGAATTAAGCTAAACATTTATTTTTTTACACCTCCAGGGCCATTTTTTTTTCTTTACTTATCTGCAATACGCCTAATAATACTCTGCTGCAGGCTTGTGGTGTGAAGCAACAGAAAGATGAAATCTACATCTGTTCTGTCCAGATGCACTGAGAACATTTTTCCACATCTCTCCACACATAAATGATCTAAATGTAAATTTTTAATAGTGAGCAAACCTTGGCCAAACAGTGTGATAAATACCTCTATGAATTCTAAATTCCATTTCAATGGCCCTTTTCCACATTTCTTTTACCTTTTCAATTGGGGTCCATTTTAGAAAACCAAACATATACGTAATCTTAAATTACCCTAAAATGTTCTATTATTGTGCTAAAATTAGTGAAATAAAATATATTTGATTTTGATGGGAAACTGTGTTTACCACAGCAAATCATGTTTAGTCCAAACATTTAGGCTAAAATGTTTAGAGTCAGAGAAAGACCTTTGTTCTTTGCAACTGATGACTGATTTTCAGTTTACTGGAGACCAGATTTATTGAAATTGCCTGATACTTCAAGTAGTTCTGGATGCCAAAAAAGGAAGAGAAAGAACTCCACTACAGATTGTCCACCATACCTAAAGTTGTAGATTAAAAATTAATGTTAGTAAATGTTCCAACCAACTTGAAAAAAATTGCGTTTACATAATATATAAAAATAAAGGTTTAAGTACATTTAAATTAGAATAGTTTTTAGCAGTACTATCATTTCTAAAGATGGTACATTTTTATTAAAGAAATGTACAAGTAACTGTACTAAAATTAAAGGGTAGATGTGAGTTTATGTTACTGAAACAAAAATGTGCCAATGTCAAGTCTGATTTGAACATCTTAATTATGGATGCCAATAAATATGCCTAAACTACAACTCATTTACACTTTTCTTCTGTTTTGGTTATTACTGCAAAATAAGCTTTTTGGTAACCGTAGTTCTTCTGATACCTTTCAAGCTATTCGTCTGTGCCGTAACAAATGTTTTATTTTTTTGCAGGTACAATATGGAAGGTGACCAGTTTCAGATTAGGGACGTGAATATCAGTGATCAGGGGAGATATACATGCATTGCTCGAACAAGTCTTGATGAGGATACTGCAACTGCCTTTCTAACTGTACTGGGTATGATTCCATATTTAAAATTTATTAAATTAAAAAAAAAAAAATTAATTATAATTTTAAGTTTCTGTGCTGATTTTACTGCTTATTCTCAGATATTCCTGATGCTCCTATGAGTTTAAAGATATCGGATCAGGAATCAAGGAGTGTAACTCTGTCATGGATACCAGGGAGTGATCACAACAGCTCCGTGAGAGGTAAAACTTTAAACAGAATAAAGCAGAGCATCTGAAGTTGGGTATAGGGGAAGGAGTGGGAGTTTTGCTGAATAATTTAATACTTAGCAACATTTTACCCAGAGATCATCAGCAGCTGCTCATGTAGCCTTACTTTTTCCAATTCAGTTTGATATCACATTTTAGGTCACATAGTGATGTCATCAATAAATAATTATGAGACAATTAGGCTGTTATAAATATTCTGTCTTCAGTAAAATGAATTTGAACAGATCCACAATAGGCATTTTCCTTGCTAAACATGTATAATGAGTAAAACACATTTTAAATCTTTCAAAAGGAAGAACAGAAGATGGTCTATAGCAGGAGCACATGTGCATTTTTCACACTTGAGCACTCTAACTGGGAACCCATCTGTTGCATAGAGTAAAATAATAAAAACCACACTTTGAATATATTAACATTGTCTTTCTTGTATTCATTTTGCAAAATATTGTACAAGTTCTTTGTACAATTTCTATTGTATCAAAAATTCTAAATTACTTGATCAACTCCTAATGGAAATTAAATGTTGTAACTTATATTAATTCAAATCCTTCAGAGAGTTATTGCAGAGAGTGATGACTGCTGGCAGGGAAGATCTCTTATTGGGGTCTGTGTTGCTGTGAATGTGAAGAAGCCTCTGACTGAAGACACTGTTGTCTTCAGTCAACAACAGTGTCTTCAGCCTCTGACTGAAGACACTGTTGTCTTCAGTCAGAGGCTTCTTCTCAGTGCATCTGGTCAGGCTGGTCCATAATTTTCTTGATTTTTATAAAGAACCCTATTTTGCATAGTCATCTACATCTACCTCGTGAGGTTCCACAGTCCGGCCCCAGAACAAAACTAGCCTTCTTTATCAGACTGTTGAGTCTTTTAATGTTCCTGGCTCTGATGCTGCTGCCCCAACAGATGTGTTGAAGCAGAAGAGTTGAAGTTATCTGCAACAGATTAATGGAAGATCTGCAGCATCTTGCTGCAAACCTTGAAAGATCTTTACTTCCTCAAGAAGTACATCCTGCTTTGTCCCTTTTTATAGATGGCTTCACTATTGCTTCTCCAGTCCAATCTGTTGTCCAACACTGATATATTTATATTCCTCAACCCACCTCCACTTCTTCTCCCATCACAGGAAATAGGGTTTGATCTAATCCTGTTTCTCCTGAAATTGACAATCATCTACTTTGTTTTGTTTACATTAAAAAGGAGACGATTGTTCCTATGCCCTGCCACGAAGCACTCCACCAGCTCCCTGTACTCAGATTTTTGTCCATCTGTTACATCTGACAATTGCAGAGTCATCTGAGTGTTCCTGTGGATGGCAGAAGTAATCTACAAAGTGTTTTTTTGCTCCACACTCTATGGAAAGTTGAAATGAAGATTTTTTTGTGCCAGCCTATTTCTTTCAAGCACACAACCAGTTCTTGCATGAATGTCTCATTAAGCAAACATGTCATTCTGCTGCTTGTCACACAATACATTTGCTCTCTGATCAAAGCCCATTGTGCAAAAAAAAAAAAAAATTATCCAGCAAGTTATTAGAAACATTAACCCCTTGCAGAATGTTGGTGCAAATTTGCCTGAGACTGCTTTTGATTTTAATAAAATACAGATGGTATTTACATAATAATGCCTGTAGTTGTTTAAAATTCAAAATTGTCTAGGGCAATAAGGAATAAATACAAAAACTGAGAATTTGCCTTTATTCTCTATTAACAGTCACACAGCAACCTTTACCATTTTAGCCATATGTACCACCATACTGTAGTTCTGTGCTTGACACAGGGTGATACCCGCTGTATTTGACTGAATAAGCAAATAAATAAATAAAGCAAGGGAAAAAATAACTTTCTCCCACACCATTGTACTCTAAATAGAGTCTCCACTAACAACAACTTAGTTTAAGAGAACTCCGACAGATAATATGACTCAGAATATGAAATCATTATTTTTAGGTTTTCACAGATTTACAGATTTTTATTGGGAGCTTGTTACTGCAGTGGTATGTTTTGATAAAATATATAGTTTGACAGCAAGCTGACTTACTATGTAAAATGTGCCAACCACTGTTGGAGGCGTTTTTGTACTTAATGGGAATATAATGCATTTGTTAATGTCTCTACATGTTTTCTGTTTTCTTTTTTTTTTTTTTTTTTTTCAAAAGATGGAAAAATTCAAGCCCTTTGAATGTCATTGGAGTCTGTGCAAATAAAACCCAGCAGGAAAGCTTGTTTCTCATTAATGCTTTCAGAAAGGGCTAATTTAGTTTTGAAAATTACAGGGATGATAAGAATTTAAATGGGCAAATCTTTCTTGCAGGCTTTCAAAATTAGTAGGTATGATATGTTTCCTAATGGATGATAAAAAGTATTCTCAACTGTCTTAAGAGAAATAAAATCTTAATTGTTTTTCAAATGTTTTTTTTCTTTTTCAACATTTTGTTTTCTTTAATAGCATAATATAAGCCCTATTTTTCCAGCTATTTCAAGACAGGCCTCACGTGTTTCATATCATCTGACTGTTTTGTGTTAAATGTAAAGAGAGACCAAAGTAGTTCTGATTTATTTCATATCCAACAAGCAGCATAAGGTGTTCTGCTTATCTGATTCATGTTTCCCATCCTTATTTTGATTTCTATTATTAATTTCTGTCTGCATCCTTATTGAAGACTAAATTAAAGGGTTATTTCACAAATTTTAATGAATCCTTGCTACAATTGACCATCTCTAGTGACAAATTTATCATTTTAAGACTGCTCAGACCTCAAATTAATTATTTTATATTGAAGACAGTTAAACATATTTCAAGTAATTTAACTCTTTTGCAAAACACAAAAAATGTTTTTGCTCCTAAGGTTTTTGATTAGTGTTTTCTCAATACAAAATGTAAATGTTTTGGACTTTTTGAAGAAAGAGCTGCACTGAAGTTGTGTGTGTGTGTGTGTGTGTGTTTTTTTGTGCTTTGAAAGGGTCAGAAGCCTTGTTGGTTTGCTCAGGGTACCATTCATTCAAGACCCACCTTTGAGGTTGACTTGTTTCTTAACACATTGCTGCCGCCTGTTTAGCAATGAAAATTAGACTCACATATATGTGTGTGGTTTTGGATTAACCTTACAAAACCGAGACCCCCTTGCCATAAAAAGTTGATGATGGGTGCTATTTCTTTGCTTTGGAAAATGAGATTAACACTCATTAATTCATAAAAAAATTGTTGCCCATAAATAGACCCAGACAGACTGTCTTTAATCATGCTATTCTTAATAAGCTGGAGAGAAAGGGCACCCTGCTCTAAGTGATTATTTTTGAGCTTCTGACTGGAACGAACTGTCTCTGTTTCTCTGTTAATAGCAATTATAGTTTTAACTCAGACCATCCATTATTTGTTTTGTTTCAGTAGTAAGGCACTGATTAAATATGTCTGATCCTCACTCATCTGTTCTACAGAATACGTGGTGGAGTATGAGGAGAGCCACTGGGAGCCTGGAAGGTGGAAGGAGCTCCAGAAAGTCGCCGGTAACCAGGCAACAGCTGAGCTCTTTCTTCATGGAGACCTTAACTATCAGTTCAGAGTTTATGCTATTAATGCCATTGGACCTGGACCACCTAGTGAGCCCACAGAGAGACTCAAAACACCTCCTGCTGGTATGATTCCTCGATTTTATTAGCATGTTTTGGTGAGGTTATCTGTGGGTTTGAGAAAGCGTCTGACTTTGAACCTTTCTTTCCTAAGGTATCAGTCTAAAAGTCAGCCTGCAGCTATATGACATTGTACCAGTCAGGGGAGAGAAAATCCACATGTCACTGTAGCTCTGAAAGCATTATTTACAGCAAGATAAAATATCTCCGTCATTAAATATGAATTCTTGCCTTTCAGTTTAGTGTAATTCAAGTAAATTACAGCAGGCATAAATAAGGATGTCAACCACTGATCCGCTTCTTTGCAACAGCATGATTATTTACCCATTTATTTCTCTCCTTCAAGCACCAGACAGAAACCCAGAAAACATCAGAATTCATGGCCACCTTCCCCATGAAATGGACATCAGCTGGGATGTAAGTGGGTGTTTTATGTTAATGTCTCATTTTAATAATAATAATAAAGAAAAAGCCTTTCTAAGATTCTCAAGTTGTTCTAATGCAAGTTCATCTTAATAAATTAGAATGTTATTGAGACATTTAAATAATAAAAGTAAAACTAATTGTAATTTATTTTGATTTGTTGCATGCACAACAATCTGTTAAGTGTTTATTTCCGTTACTTTTGATGGCTGCTGTTTGCAAATAATGAAAAGCCAAAATTCAGTTTCTCTGAAATCCATATCCAGGACAAAGTCTACAGCTGTTGCATCCCTTGTGTTAAGCCAGTTTTAATCAAGCGACGACATCAAAAGTCTTGCCTTGGCTAAGGAGAGAAAGGACTGGACTTTCTGGACGTTCAGTGGTCTAAAGTCTTCTTTTCAGATGGAAGTAAATGTAGATTTTCATGAAATTAGGGCTTGATTTCATTAATAAGCATTAATCAGCAAGGATTTAACAATACCTGCTTTAGAACATGGTGTCAATATTCCTGATTCGCCTAAAAACTTGCTTGACCACAGAGTATGGTAACCATCTTTATTCCTCTTTAATTTTGCAGCCACTGTTACCTACTGAATTCAATGGTCCAGGACTTGAGTATAAGCTCTCCTACAGAAAACTGGAGGTGGAAGATAAATGGCAGGAGCACCTGGTCACAAGATCCTCCTTTATCGTCAGGAACACATCCATCTTTGCACCGTACGAGATCAAAATCCAGAGCAGGAACAGCCTCGGCTGGGGTCCAGAACCAAAACCCATAACTGGCTACTCCGGAGAAGATAGTGAGTCCTATGATCTTGTCAGCTCAATTTATGTGTTTTCTAATGTTTGATAACTTAAGAAACCCTGAAGCCTTAGTTTTCACACCAGGCTATTGTTGTTCTCATTCTTTATTTTGAACTTCCTGTGCTATCTTTTCCATCTGCTTCCTCAGTTGTCTTTTGGCACTGTCTCCAGGAAAATGTGTCAGGTTAAGTTCTTTTCTTATTTTCCCCCTTTACTGAAGGTTTTTACCATGTGCAGTTGTGCATTTGTGACATCTCCTCCCCTCTGACCTTTCTGACAAATATAAGAGAAACACTATTGTTATTTCTAGCAGGAGGCAGATAACCTTTGTATAAGAGAAGAAAGTCAAATTTCCACCTCTGAGTCAGAAGCTCTGGGAGAATTGACAGATCAAGAAACACGATGGCCTGTTGAGGGCTTTCCACCATTCCCTAACATCTGAACTGTTTTTATTTAACTTTTTAGAAACTGCAGTAATAGGATTTAGAATTATTTAGCTTTGAATGCAACTTTAGTTGCTATCAAGTTAAATAGTTGTTTTGATTGTTGTTTTATGGAATTGACATTTTTATTTGTGACTAACCAGAATTACAGTAGCTCTATGCTACACACTCCAAACAAAAACCTTTCAAATGTTTTTCCTCTGTATTAATTTTTATTATAATTTAGTTTACTGTTTTATGTTAACCCAATTTTTAACAAAATCCTTATTTCTAACATCTCTGTGAGAACAAAAATCTAACATTTTCTTAAATGACATCTATGCACATTTTATGTTTTATGTTATTTTAAATTTGATGTTGAAATCATTTACTTAATCTTAATTAATTATGTTGAATTTGTTAGATTAAATTTTTAGATATCTTGTAGTGTCAAAATTCCTATATATTGGGATTTGTAACTTTTTTTTTTTTACTTACTTTTAAGTTCCGACTGCAGCACCACACAATGTAGCAGTGGAGGTGATCAACACCACCATTCTCAGAGTCAGCTGGAGCCCAGTTCTCCCAGCCACAGTGCGAGGTCATTTAGGAGGCTACAATGTAAGTTTATCTGGTTTGAATTTATTCATCTTCTGCCTATTTTTAGTTTGCAACTGAAATTAAGTTTCAGTCATTATTACTGTTGAGAAAAGGCTTTTGTAGCAAAAGTTATTTTTGTAGCTTTCAAAAAAAAACTTTAAATGTAGAATATAATACAATAAATGTTAATACAAATTACATCTTTCATCTCGCAGGTTAACTGGGAGAGAATAAAAAGTTTCCTCAAACCTGACAAGATTTTAGAGGAGCAAAACTCTAAGTCTTTCCCTGGAAACAGGACTCATGTCATTGTGCCAGGATTTGAACCTTTCTCTGAGTACAGACTCACAGTGAATGTTTTTAACAAGAAGGGAAAAGGACCAAAGAGTGATCCAGTCAGCTTTTATACTCCAGAGGGCGGTAAGTTGGCACAGCCATGCAACAAGTCATCCATGCTCCTTTTGCATTCACATAGATAATATTTGACTGATATTTTCCTGAGATTTTTTTATTACCTTGCTCAAACCAAAAGGTTTACATACACTATGATTTCCATTCATTTAAAACATTTGGGGAATTTGATTTTGCCGTGGATGCATTTAAGACAGAGTCATGATGAAACAATTAGGCAAAATCAAGGGGAGGAAATTGAACAAGTCTGGTTCATTGTTAGGTACATTTTCCAGCATCTTGGAGGTACTCTGTTTATTTGTTCAAACAATTCAAGTATTAACACCCTGGAAATGTTTAGCCAAGAAGTTGGTTTATGTGTTTCAGAGATTAACATGTTTTGGCCTAAAATCAATCCCAAAATTAAAGTCAAAGCTGAATTACCCAAAGATGAAATTGTCAGTGAAACAAAAGGCCACACAGTAAGAAAGAAAAGAAAAGAAAAAAAAAACTTCCACAGAAGTCTCACAAGAAGAGAATAAATCAACACCTTTATAAATAATGTATCATGAATATGAATGTGTGCAAACAATGTGAAACAACACAAGTGAAGTAGTTCAAACTTCAGACATAAACAAGTTCCCCGTGAGTGCTTTTGGCTCCCCAGACCAAGGAAAGGCAAGTATGTCCATGAATTCACTCTTGACAGTAAGATCCATATGGTTGCAGCTTTAAAATTTCACGTGTTCTTCTGCTCTGACTCATGCTCAGGGATAAACTAAAATGAACAGGAATTGAGGGATTTATCAATGAAATCCAGAAAAATTAGGCATTAGTTTTTATTTATTTTTAATCCCTTCATTTTTTTTTTTTGACATCATTCTGAATTGTCATTTGGCTAAATTCCCTGAATGGTAGTTTCAGTTTATGTATTGTATTTACATATTTAAATGTTTTCTTTTTAACAGTTCCAGAGAAAGTGCCCGTGCTGATTCCCAGGATTCAGGATGACGACACTGTTCTGCTGGAATGGGGACCACCACCAGTGACGAATGGCATCCTCACTGGTTATTTTCTAAAGTATCACCTCTGTATGTAAACCCATAAAACACAATTTCTAATAATTAATGTACAAACTTTCAACTTTTTGACTTATGTTTAATTTAAATATTAACAATGATGTGAAGAAATGTTATCTATACATACAAAAAAATATATATATTTTAAAGTTTAACTCCAAAATGTGGCAACAGGTTACCTCTGTTTGGTTTCTAGAGATCACCCCTTTTTTGATTAACTAAGTTTAAAAATCCACAATATAAAGACCTTTATTCATTCATTTTTATTTAGGTGATGCCCTTTGTCTGTCATTTGCCATTTTAATACATGTTAGTCCAACTAGTTGATTGTTTTGTTTAAGGTTCCTTGACAGAACAACCAAATCTATGCACACTCTCTTAAAGCAGTAATCATAAAAACATTTACCTTTATGGATCAGGATTTTAAACTAGACCTGGGGAGTCCTGTTTAGATGTCAAACAAGCTAAGCACCAACAACTATTTGTTGAATATTGGCAAAGAAAATAAAGTCATGTATAGTGGATATAAGAATTTGAATTCAAAGGAGGAGAATCCAGTCCTGATTTTAAAAATCAGGACTGGATTAGTTATTGGAAGCAAAAAAGCAGTGAAATAAACCTGATCTGAATTTCAGAATTGGTGTAATTTTTATGGTTTAGGTATTTAGGGAACAGAGATTCCAACACAAGATGGTTAACATTTCTAGCATATATCAGTACTACTTTGAACTGTAAGTCTATAAAAGTTTGAAATTTAAAAGGACAGATGTGTGGGCTTTGGGTTTTTAACCCTGCAGTTTCCCTTTACACTGAAAACATTTTCCACAATTACCATCTGAGACCCTGATTTCTACCGGTTCCCAGCCTTCCTCTTTTCATGTGTGTTATTTTCTCAGACAGTTGGGGGCGCTGTTTAACTCTATACCTTCCACCACATTCTCCCTAACACTCAGGTCTAAAAGCTCCCTCGTTGTTCCTGATCACATTTCTGCTTGGACGCCAGCTTTTTTCTTTTCTTTTTTTTATTTTCCTGGTAGAAATGTTTAAGCCAGTGCTGGTGGTGCCTCTTGTGTAAATTCCACTGACATTTATCACTCCTCGTCCAAGCGCTTCTTCATGTGAGAAAGTGCCTTTCTGCTGTAGTACAGCTAGGGCGAATGAGAGAGTCAGGAGCTTTTATTATGATCTCTATTTTCAAAGCCTACACCCTCGTTTGCTGACATTTCTGAAGTCTTTTGTGTAAAATGTGAATGCAGAGACAGCCCTTCGCCGCCTCCATCTGCACCCACGGAGTCTGGCCAGCTCTTCAATACACTCTCCCCCCCAAACCCCCTCCTCTTTGCTTATTTTTCCAGTATCAGATGTCCAACTTTACACAGATATACCCACACTGTGCAATCTGTGGGCGTCTGAATGTTTCTTTTCAGCTGAATTGATTCAACATGTAACTGAAGAACGCTTAAAATCCAGTTTGCTGCTAATGAGCTAAATAAAATAGGATTTGTGGCGCAACAGTATATGTGCTGTCTGCATGTCTAGCTGGTTCACAAAAGCAGTTGTTTGATTAATAAATGAGTAATCTGTTGTCAGCAGAAACAAGAAAAATAAGGCAGTGTTGTGCACCGATGAAGAGTCACAAAAAGATCTGGCGCGCCAAGCTCTCACCTGCCGTTCCAACATTTGCACAGCGGTGACATCTTAGGGGGCTTTCAGAAGGATATTAGAGTGCTGCTTTCACCAGTCTGCACACACGCTTTACTTTGATGTATAATGCATGTTTAGTGATGAGCTGCACTACTGTACTTGTAATGCAGGCCTTCTAATTTCTTTTCCGCACTTTCCCTTGTCTCTTTGTTTCGTTGTCTTTTATCTGTTCTCGTTTTTCCACTTTAAACAGTTTTCAAACATTTTACGTTCCCTTTAAATGTTTTAAAAAATACTATTTTTTTGCATTTCTTTCATTCCAACTTTTTCATTGCATCTCCTCTTTATTCATTGCCACTTGTTTACAAGCCCGTCCTCTTGAGCTCTCCAGTTCCACCTTTCATCTCCTTGCCTTTCGTCTTAATGTATTCCTCCTCAGCTTACCTGTCACCACTTGTATCTCCCATATTCGCTTTATATATGATCCAGCGTGGCATCTCTTCATCTTCCTTCTCCCTCAAACATTGACCCCCATTATAGCTATGCTCCATTACAACATGACTCACCGATGATAGTTTTTTTGGCAGTGGTCCATCCCGGGCACCATGTGATCTAAACTGACCTGACATCTTTCTTGCCTCCTCTGCAGTAAATAAGACTTCGCTGGAGATGATTGAGTCCTTTGAGCAGAACATCACTTTGCCTGACGTCACTCAACACCAGATTGTGAGATCGGATAGGGGTAACCTCTTCCGCTTCTACCTCAGCGCGTGCACTCGAGCAGGTTGTGGGCCTGCAGAACTGGCTGAAAATCACAGTCCTTCAGGTGAGTAGAAAAAATCCCTGCAAGTACCGATGTTAATGTTTGCATTTGTTTGGGTGGAAGGAAACTCAGCCTTTGAGGTTTGGAGTAGAGGTGCACAGACATTCCTTGAACGAAGTGGGAGGAGAAAGATACATTTTTAAAATCAAAATCTTTAAGAAATAAAAATTTGAAAGGTATGGCATGCTTATGGATTTCTAAACACTATTCACCTATGGTAATTATATAAAGTTTCCTAAGACGGAATAATCTTATCAACATGCAAAAAAATATGTGACAGAGAAGGAACACTTAACACTGAACACACACTTCCCAGTGTTAAACATGATGATTGCAGCATTTTGCTACTTTTCTTCAACGGAGACAAATCCAAGCTTAGACCAGTTTGAAATTTGTGGCAAGATGTGAAATATTGCTTACAATGACTCAACGTTAGATATTTTGCAAAAGAAAATAACTGTTATTCTGACTCTCCCTAGACCTGGCTCAACACACATTTGAAAGGAAAACCTATCATTTGCAGTGTGTCCCACTGCAACTCATTTAAGAGATAAAACAACCATGTTGAAGAAGGTGATTTACTTAGATAAGACAAAAGTCAGACTTTTTTGTTCTACAGGCAAAAATGTGGTGGAAAACTAACATTGGTGTCACCATCTATATGATGTCGTGATGCTTTTCTCCAATGGTGACAGTGAAACTGGTCAGTGTTTATGGGGATTGAGATGAGGCTAGGCAAAGGGCAATAATGGAAGAAAACATGTTAATGCTGTGTAAAGTGATGTGGTGATTAGTATTACTGCCCCCCAGAAAAAAGGTCTGCAGTTTATCAGATTTCCTCTCCATATGCACGCTTGGGTTTTCTCCACGTACTGTTTCTTCCCTTTCCACCCACAGTGGCAAAACAGTTCAGTAATTAGAACTAGAAATTGAGATTTGGCCTTGAGGTCAAGGAAAGTTTCAGGAAATTTAGCAATCGTTGTCTAAAATGATTGCGCCATTCTCTTTCTCCCGGCCTACACACTCCACTACCAGCCATTGAGTAAACCAGAAGAAAAGAGTAAAAGCATTTGCTTATTTTTTCACCCACATCAAATAACTAAGGCTTTAATTTCCCTTTGATAAGACTTTCAGGAAAATAAGGGAGAAAAAGAAATTGTGTTTTGTCTTCAGCTTTATCTGTAGCTACAATTTTTTCCTCTTGAATCCAAAGACCTGACACAAATCTTTCTTTTAATGTGGCGAACACAAATCTTTGGTTTATTTACTATACCATAACCTCCATGCAGTGATGTAAGTGGTGTTTTTCCCTACAGCAGCTAAAAGCAAGGTTTAACTGTTCTTCAGCCAGCATCAGTTTTTGAAGGCAACTGCTTTGGTGGTCGAAACAGAAAGAAAAGTTTCTGACTTTGAAAGTAGCTGCAATCAACAGGCTGGTTGACTTTGGATCTTTAAAGCTAGATACAAACATAATCTGCACACAGTGAAAGGAACGTCATTTATATATGTAAGGAAAAATGAATTGTCCATGTAGATGGAAGAAAACATTTTACTGACAAGAGCTACGTACTATTGTGATCAACAAGGCAATTTGTTTCACTTAGTGCCACTTTCCAGACTTAGTTAATGTCTTGTGAATCTCTTTCAAACTCACAAATAGACTCTGTTTCACAATCCTCTAGAGCAGTGGTTCTTAACCTTTTTCTGAGGTACAGGACCCACCAGTTTCATATGCGCATTCACTGAACCCTTATTTAGTGATAAATAAAATATGATTTTTTTTTTTCCAAATTCAAGACATAGGTAAATACTTTTTTACTGGTGCACAAAATGAGTCATGCATGAACATCACCTTGCTCAAAGAACAAAACCAACACAATGCATGAACTCACAACAAATTACGGTATTACTTTATTCTGGCCCCGAAAAATATTTTGGCCCCATAACGGAATTTCAGCCACCCCCCCCACCAAGAAAAAAAAAAAAAAAAATATATATATATATATATATATATATATATATATATATATCAGACATCTCAGTCCAGAAATGTGCAGTTCTAGGCACAGCAAAGATACTGCGCAGAACCCTCAAGCTCCCAGGCCTCTGGTTAAGGACCCGAGCTCAGAGGATAAGAACCACCCGCGGTGGGTGAGAAGGGAATTTTTATATATATAAAATAAATATATTTTTTATATATATATATATATATATATATATATATATATATATATATATATATATATATATATATATAATATATTTTATATATTTTATATTTTATATATATATAAATATATTTTATATATATATTTATATTTTATATATATATAAAATATATTTATATATATATTTTATATTTTATATATATATAAAATATATTTTATATATATTTATATTATATTATATATATATATATATATATATATATATATATACTTTTTTTGTTGCTATTTTACTAATTAAAAATAAATTTGGATTTTTTTTTTTTTATTTCAAAAAAATTGAATAACACTTTTTTTTTTTTATTTGAAATTTAATTTGTTTTTTGTCGTTTTGAATCCACAAAATACTTTTTTACTTTTCCACATCTCCATGCAGCTTCAAGAAGTGCTCCCATAGTTTTGCCGGTGCGAGACTAGAGTTGCTCAACTTGGCATTGCACATCATGCAGCTGGGACGCTGACTCCCATCCCATTTAGTGATACACGGGAATCCATGTTGTACATATTCGTCCGACCACTTTCATTTTTTGTACAACATGTTTAGTATGGATTAAAATATTGAGAAAAAATCCACACAACGTACAACTACGACAGCCGTTAACTGCTGCGATCATTAAATTCTCCTCAGCGCTGATTGGCCAAGCAATGTCATGTGATCCTCTGAAGCGAGTGATGGCCAAGCGGGGCGTAGTCATCATGACTTTACACAAGTGTGTCTTTACCTCCGAGGCAGAGGCTCCGCCGAACCCCTGAGACTGACTCGTCGAACCCAAGTTAAGAAGCTCTGCTCTAGAGGTTGAAGTTGGCTATCTTGGTTTGGGCAACATTTTCCTCTATATTTTTCCTTCCACACAATTTTCCAATAATATTTGTGTCATTACAGCATAGAACCTAACATTTCTTTACAGTAACATTCACATAATTAAACCCTTATTTTATTGAATTCGTGGGTTGTTTTTTTATTAGCTGACACAAATAATCAAAATTAAAAGAAGTACATATATCTGTTTACATGTAAAAATAGTAAAATGTAATTATTGAAATAAATTAACTTTTTGAGGACATTCTAGTTTATTCAAATGCATGAAGGCAGGTTAAATGAATGCCACTATGACACGCTTGCATATTATTGGTAATCATGAAATGTTGCTTCACTGTGCACAGATAAATCCACAGGAAGCTATCTTGAATATTATGAGTCACATGACCTGCAGGTGAATGGATTCTCTCAAGCCAATGACTGTAGTGGGTGAGAGGAGGTGTAATTTGTATAGATTTTCTCTGAATTGTGAAATGAGTAATGGCCGCTGATAAATAAAGCTGTGCAGAGTCTTCCAGCCATTACCGTGCAGAGCGAGCGGAAGGATAAGGAGAAAAAGAGAGCATGAGAAAATGTTAGTAAGCTATAAAGAAAAACAAGAGAGAAAAAAAATGATCTTATATTTTTGTAAATATCTGTAGATGAGACGCCTTCCTGCATTAGTGGATATCCAGCCTGAGAGCCACTACATGCATTGTTTGTAAATGTGGTTGAGCAGAGGCTTGATGGGAAGATGAAATACTTCTGTTTGAAAGAGTTGTCCTCCGGGTAGGTTAGTCACAATGCAGAGGAGAGATTTATGGATGCCAGTAGGATGCGGCTGGGGCTCCCTGAATCCAGGCACATAAATGGGAGGAACATGTGACACAGTTACAAAATGAATGCATATGAATGAGGAATCTTCTTTTTAAAATTGTGTCTGTGCTCTTTAAGTGAGAGGAGCTCCTGGACGGGCGTATCTGGCCTTATCTGAAAAATAATCTGGATATAAAAAGCAGAGGTCTTCCTTTGCAAATCTTATGATACAAAAGGAATGTCATAAATATGAGACGAAAGTATAGAAACATTTGCAAACACCTAGGAAACAAACAACAACAACAACAACAAAACAGGAAAAAACAGAGAGAGAATTTCTAACAGCCGGCGTGGAACAAAAAGGAAAATCTCATGAGATAAGAAAGCAAGAGAAATTCAGCAGGCTGCAAACAAAAAAAAAAACAGAAAACAGAAAGCATAGAGAAGCATATGCCTGGAAAGTCACAGAAAAATAACCCGCTTCTCAACAGATAAAATAACTTGCTTCCTGGTGGAGCATTCAAACACAGCAGTTTTCACAAATAAAAATGTAGGACGTTAAATGTAAAAGTTAAGATGTAACTGCATTAGTCGAGGCCTGATTTCCCCTTCACATTAATCACCACATGATTCATGCATCAGTGTGAAAAACAGCAGTGTGTTTTATTAAAATGCAAGATTAGATTGAGGATATGTTTATGCTTGGCAGTCCAATTTATAAGACAAGGGACGACATAAAAAATATTAATTAAAAAAATTAACAGGAAAGATGCTAATTCTTTTTCCTGATCAATATCTGTGATATAAAATATCTGTGGCTTGAATGGCATCCTGGATGAGCCCTTACATCTGTAAAGGGATATTTTTTTCTCTGTTCGCCCTTCGCATCCGCAAAGAAACAGAGTTTAAGGTGAGAAAAGCATTTTTAAAGCTTTGTTTATGGTGTAGACTGGATACCCAGAAATTGCTATGTAAGATGATGCTCAAGTCACACTTTTGCCTCCTGAGCTAAAAAACTACATCGTGTTGTCATTTTTATAAATCTTTTTCACATTTTTATGGTTTTGTCTCGACTGTTCCTATTAAATTTGAATACTTAAATATATACTCTTGTGTATATCTTTTGAATTTTGATGCCATTTTTAACAATGCTATTTTAATAGAGTGTTTTCTTTACCCCTATGCCCCAATGAAAGAAATAAGTATTATTTTCAAAACATCCTGGAGAGTTCAACATGAATAAAAGGTGATGCTGCTGCTAAGAAACCAAAACAAAACTCTTATTTCAAATTGAATAAACTGCAAGCCATATCTTAAAGATTCAGTATTTGCAGATTGTTACACTCTAACATTAACATTTGTTACCAGAGGGTTAAATGTGACTGAGATTACCATTTCATTTATTTTATCGGATCATAAGCTGTGAATGAAACAAACTTTAATGCCATCAGCCACCTGCTGTGTACGTTACCATTTTCGTACAATGTGTACACCACAGGAGGGCCCCCGTTTAAATGGTTCAACATTCAAGTTAGCGCCAAAATTATTCATTTGCCTGGAAAATCAAGGTTTAAAACAAACTTTTATTTGTTATTAAAGTGTTTTCTTTGATTGGAAATGATAAGATGTTGACTGGTCCAGTGGCTTTGCAGCCTTCCAACTGCCTGCCTCATCACAAAAAAAATAAAGCTAAAATATCTGGGGAAACTTGGTTGACCAGTTGAAGAACGGTTCAACTGCTTTAAGATCTTTAAATATTTTTAATGTATTTGGAGAGATTCCAGGCTCATTTTTGTTCAGAAGCAAACTTCTTGATCAAAGAAAAATATTTTTAATAGCTTTTGGGCAAAACTGTAAATAGTAATATTAATAAACTTATGCTTTTACTTCTTTGCAAAATGGTTTGTGCAACCATGGGCAGAAAGCAATGCTGCATACACAACCCCCCCCCCATCCCCCCTAAATAAAACCTAGCTTACTAGTGCAAAATAATTTAAGTTGCACCATAACGTCATGGGACTTTTTAAAAGATGGTAGAGTTAAAGCCAAACTTTGCATGTTAATGCTGATGTTTGAATATGAAAACTATCTATAATTATCTGATGACTTTGATCTTGTAATAAGCATTACGTTCCATGAAAGATAAAGTATTTTGTCAACCAAACAAGAAAGGTCCTCCACAGTTGATGGACTTTTGAAAAGAATCAAAAACATCGTGAATCTCATTAAAAAGCTACAATTTAATGTAGTTTTATTAAGAGGTTAAAATGAAAGCTTGGTGAAATTTTCAATAAACTATTTTTAATGATTAGCATTTCCATTCTATTTTGATTTGAGTTGCAATTGTCTATTAATTTCTACTTTAAGTCTGTCTTCCCACAAGACACTAAAACACAGATTGCCCCTGCTGGTGTTTGTAAGAATGCTTTGTTCCTACAGCTGTGTCAGACTGTGTGGCTAAGCCAGCCTGCTTTGAAAACCTTGAAGCCAGCTTTCTGCTTACTGCTTTCTGCAGTACTCTGCTGTATTTATTTATTTTTTTCCTTTTTTTCCCCTAAGATTTTTCCTTTGCTCCAGCTGTGGTTCCTGTTCTGAACAGTATGTACCACCGCCTGCAGCTGATGTAGCTAGTCCACATAGACATATGCTGGTATAGAGATAGACCAGGTTGTAGGCGTGCTGTTCTTGTAGTGTAGAGCCGGTCATAGCCTGAGCAACAGCTTGTCCTTTAAGGCTGTATTAATAAAATCTCAGAGGTGAACTCCTGTTTCTAACTGTTCAGGAAAAAAGCAACAAAAAGGTTAGGGACCAACAGCAATAATTGTGACTTCATATAAGAGATCCTGATTTATTTAATGTAGTTGCTGCCTAAAAGCTTGACTTAACACAGGTGTCCCACTTGTTCTAACAACTCTGACTTAATATAGTTTCTAGTGCTCCCTTGTTGAGTGTGCTGCCTTGCAGTATTGCAGTAGAAATTTGAGGCTTCACTTTCATTACAGTGATCTACTGTGAACAATTTTACTCGCTTTCTGATAGTCAGAAAATGTGCACTCTCCCATCGATGTTCAGATGATCACTTTTTTGATAGACACAGAGTAATTTCAACCCAATCTCATATCTGTCCTTGGTGAGCGGTGTCAAGAAATGTCGGTTTTGCATAATGCAGGGTGAAGACCAGATGCGATGCACTCCTCTGATCTGTAAATCTGCTCTTCATGAGTGTAAATCCATCTTTTCTCAATTACGTTTGAGGGCTAGAGTTAGCTTTTGAACTGTCTTCTTGAAGGGTTTCTGCGAGATGCGCTGGTTTCAAGCTATGGGGGATCCTGTTTTCTTCCACTAATCCTCTTTTCCTGCCATCTCTCTTCTTTTCTATGCACCTGTCTCGTTTCCATTCCTCCTCCTGTTTCTTCTCTGCTTTATCAGTTTTGGCGCTGTTCAACATAAGCTCTTATGTGAGTGACTCCTTTGCCAAAATCAGCTGGTCTGCTCGAGAGAAGCAGGGCGACTCGCAGCTTTATTTGGCTTATGTGAATAACTGTAAGCTACTTTTCCTGTCCCAGCTTTTGGTAAACATTGATAGAAGGCTTATGGCATATCATATGTAGGTATACTTAGAAACTAAATATATGTACATGTTTTGACTTTACTCCTTTCCGTAGCCATTTCCAAATGTGTATAGATATATTCAAATTAAGGCGGAGTCATTGTTGACAAAGACTTCCACCCAGGAAGGCATTAAAGAACAAGTGACAAAGGTAAGGGGAGGAATACAAAGAAGCATTATTAGCCTCTTTCACAAAACATTTCAAACCGAGGCTCAGCTGCAAATCAAAGGAGTACATGTTTCTTTCTCAGCATGTATACATTACACAAAACACTTTCTACAAGTTAAAACAGAAAAAGATTTGACCACTAGAGACACAAATAATGAGGTGACCACCTCCTTCCTGAATTAGATAGCAGTAGCTATCTAATTCAAACATGACAATAGTTTATAAAATTATCTTCCTGAAATACTGATCGTTTTAAGCTGCTAGAAGTCTGCTTTGGTCTTTGAGCTGCTAGCGGTTAGCCTAATTCTCTGATCAATTAATCTGTATTTCTTCTAAGAGAGTTTAGATATTATTCACTTGTCATGTTTCAACAATTATTTATCATTTAGTATATTTTATGCCTAGTGGTCACATTTCCTGTGGTACCATGATCGCTGCTTCACTTATGAAAGCTCACATGTCCATAGGGTATCGGTGAATTGGTGGAAGATGCACAAATAACCACAGGCAGATTAAAGAGGAATCTTTTGCAGCTGTATGAACTGTTTAGTTAAAAAAAGGTTGTTGTCAGTAGATCAGATGCTTTCTGCACTTAAATGACAAACTGACTCTGCGGCTCATTGACTCCAGTGAATGTAATGCGGTGGTTGATTTTGTTCAAGCATATGTGTTTGTTTTGCCTTTTTACTGTTTAATATTCTATCAGAAGTGACAGCATAATATAGAGGAAGGGAATGTGAGTTTAATGCAGTGTGAAAGTATCCTCGCAAACCCAAGTGAGCCATGCTTATGCTTAAAGACAAAGTTGTTTGAGAATTATTCAGACAAATCAATGTGATCGAAAGATTGTTGATTTCTGTGTCTCTTTGCTCTTTTTGCTAGCAGGAAAAGTTGGATCGGAAGCCAGCACTTCAACTCAGCGCTGGTTCATCGGGACTCTGTGTGCGGTGGCATTACTCACGCTTCTGGCAGTGATCGTGTGCTTTGTGATGAAAACCAAGGGTGGCAAATATGCAGGTATGCAGCCATGCTGGATTTAAAGGTATCCAGGAAGGCTAACTGATCAAGGTCAGTTGGCCTTGATCAGAAAATGATCCCCTCTTCATTTTGCTCTATAAAGTAAATCAAAAATTCTGCAGAAAGAAAGAAAAAAAAAACATAAAAAATCAAGAGATTTTAATACTTTTACAAGGCACTTTTAATGCGTCACCCTTTGTCCCAGCAGTTCCAAGCCCAGGATCATCTACATGTATCTGCTGTAGTTTAGTTGTAAATTGAACACTGGAAGTTTGCACGATCCTTGTTAGTTCTGCTTGACAAAAATGATTGCATTTTTTGTCCAGCATGGGAAGTGAGAATGAGAAGTCTTTGTTCCCCTGCTCCTTACCCCTCACCTATGCAATCTTCTGTGGCTCTTTCCTTGTACCCTTTTTCCTGCTCTGTATCAAAGCCCATTTCCATCTCACAGCGTTTTGTCCCTGTAAACTGTCTCTTTCACATTCCAACCTTCGTTCTCTACTTCTTCCCCACTATCGCTATTACGCTTCTTTGCCTGAAGTAGTGTTTGACAAGAAGCACTGAATATTTCATCAGCTTTGTTGGATTGCCCCTTTGTCCATCTAGCTCTTTTCACAAAAATCCCTTCTTTTGTCTGCCTCAAAAGCAACTGTTATTTTCAGAAGATGTTTACACAAGGGGCAGACAGCACGTGGTGCACACATGCTAAAGAGTTGGTCTACATGTTGACTTGATGTAACGTGTCAATAGATCTTTGAACAGTTAAAAAATATGTCTGGTCTGACTCCAAGTGTAACCCAAGTACTGCATTTATTTTGTTTCTCTTAGCAAAATGTGAAATATGCACAATGTTCTACATACATCCGAGAGTATCTCGTATGCGTGTAGCACTAACTGTAAACATCATTCACTCCAATTATAAAAGTGAAACAGCAACTGTCTGTTTTCCTTCCCTCTTTCAGTAAAAGAGAAGGAAGATCTCTTTCCTGATGCGGAGTCACAGCCAATGAATGACGACACCTATGAATACAGGTGAGTTGCATGAAGTTAATTAATCTCATTGATGTTGTTTTATGCTCTGGCAACAGTTGGCAACTTTAAATAACCTCAACTGTGAATATGATAAAGAAGTACTCACAAATTACAGATATGCTCTTTTCCCTTTCCCGTCCCAAAAGCAAATCTCACACTCATGACGTTTACCAGGATCAACCTGAAAGCCAGTGCACTCATCATTTAATGGGCTAGGTAATCACAAAGTGTGCTTAAGAGTAGTGGATAACCCTCAGCTTAAGCTTTGTTCCCTTTTAGCTGGATTTATGTGTTTTCACTCAGTAGTTAGATTTGGGTTGTGTGCATGTTCATGCTTTTCAGACCTCGTGACCCGTGTTATGCTTGTTGGCTATTTCAATGTTTGCGTGTGTGTGTGTGTGTATTTGGCATTTTTTCAAGGTTGTTAGTTACAGTAAATATATAGAAACATAGGCTTTTCTCTTTCTTTTTCCCCCCTCATAACATGAACAATTTCAACCAAACAGGTAAACACATAGCAAAATTAATGAGACATAAAACAAAAGCACCATGTCATACAGGCATGTGGGGTTGATTCGCTATCGGTTTCCATATCTTGATAAATCCCTCGTTGTCATCCTGTTCAGTGTAAGTTAGTTTTTCCAATTAGTTAATTCTTAAAATCTCCTTGTACAAGGACTAAATGTGGGGGCATACTTTTACATTTTTAAATGAGCTTCTAGATGTGCAGCTGTCCTTGAACAATTAGTCAAGTGGTTTCTGCTGTTGGTATATGAAAAATGTACGTAATTTGACAGAAACTGATTTTTTTAAAAATAGATGAAGCTCATTTAAAACACCTTTATTTTATTTGAAAAAAATACTGCGATAATTAATGCATTGCAAACCAGATCTGTTTAATCAGAAAGTATAAAAAAGGTAATAAGTCTACATTTCTATTAGAGTACATAAAAACTGTCTTCATTTTTTTAATTATTTATAATATTTCAATATAGTTTTTGCACAGGATGATATTAACAATAGCTTAAGTAAAGATACAGTCAAGCTCAAAGGCATTCATACCACTAACATGTATAGATGTTTGCTTGTCAAATGACAAAACAATGTAAAATAAGTGTCTGTCTGTCTCAGTTCAGTACATGCACAAGGAGAAAGTATTTAGTCTGATACTAACTCGGTATTTGGCTAAATGACGCTGAGTTAGTTTAGTTGGACTACCCAGAACAATAATTGTCTCACTTCCAGAAAAAAACACAGTCAGTCAAAACTCTTTGTGTATCACATTTAATCTGAAGTCATGTGACAGGAATTATTGATATAATGGGTAAAATCTGCCTATTTTTTATTTTGCTGATGAGTTTTGGCTCTCAGTTAGAAGCAATACATTCTCAGTTCTGTGGTCTGCAAGTGTGTTTCTAATAAAAGCAAGTTTGCGTCGACTCGCAAAACCCCCTGAGTGCAAATTAGCACATGCACCTGCAAATCCTGATTGGAACCAGAGCAAATTAATACCAGGAACTTACGGAGAATCATCTGAAATGAGTCTGACTTCTTAATCACTTTTCCATTGTGCTCAAAACCCAGATGTTGGGAGACGCTAATATAATTTTGACTGATGTTTTTTGTTTTTAGCTCACACTCTTGTTCACAATAACATTCATGTAAGTTGTTCAGAATTGGATGAGAACAAATATGGCTAAATCTACCTGATTCAAAATTAATAAATCAACATAAATTACCGAGTGATTTACTAAATAAATATATATTGAAATAAGATCACACTTTCAATTTACACACACATGAATCATTTTTACCAAGTAGATAACTTTTGATTCCAATTTGTTCCAGTGAATATCACTCAATGCAACTGTCCATCGCACTGTGCAGATTCTTATTTGAAAAATATTTTTTAAAACTGTTCATCTCATGTTATGTCGGCCTGACATGAAATCCAAATAAATAAAAATTTGCGGTGGCAACGTGACAAAATGTGAAAAGGTTTCATCTCAATACTTTGTGTCTGAAGAAGCGTCTCTCAAAGTGCGATTATTGCACGAAAACGAGCCTCTATATGCTCAACGCACAAAAGAAGCCACAGCATTTGTTAGTGACTGTGTGCAGATTTTTGTCTCCAACAAACTGCTTAGAATGCTCCTCATGGTTGGTTTCATGGGGCTGTTTGCAGTCCCGTCCCCCCAGAGTGCCCTTAGCTTTTCTGTGATGTTGTTTGGCTGCCTTCAGAGCTAGTTTCAGGGCTCTCGTATGCCCTTTGTATCTCTGAAGGCAATAGACCACCCACTGGTATCCCATGTGTCTGGGGAGCTGACAAGTGGTAATTATGCTTCTGATGCTTTCTCTTTTGAGACCGCCATCTACGCCTTTTGCCCCTCCGTCCTCTGCGAGAACAGCAGGTGTCATAGTTGCGCCAGGTTATTCGACTCATATAATTGTTTTTTTTGTTTTTTTTTAACCTCACCTTTCAATAAATATTTTTTCTACTTAATGTGCAATTAGGGGGAGGGAAAAAAATAGTTAATGTGCAGAAATGTTTTTCTTGACGCTTTCTATGTACAACTTTAATCAAGAAAATGTAAACGCAAGACAAAGGAAATGCATCTGATGAATCCAAATTGGGTCGATATTTATCACAGGGAAGACATAAAGGATTACTCTATGTCTGGCGATGTTAATCTGGTGCCTCCCTTTGTGCTGTTTGTGAAACAACTTTTGTACTGAAACAGGAGCAGGATGCACCAAATAGAGGTTCTGAGTAAGCTGGGGCTCAACTGCTCTCAGCCCCATTTTATCGCAGTATTCAAAGTCACTGTGGGCGGGCGGCTGCGGCAGTGGCATTTCTCCGCTCTTAGATAACAGCCACTTATCTTCAGCGCTCTGGAGACGTCAGAGAAAGAAGGTTCGATAAGGAAAAGCCTGGGAAAAAGAAGGTTGTAATGTGGACCTTATGTGGCTTGCATCATAAACGGCTTCGCAAAGTGGCTGAGATAAGATTGGTTATTAAAAGTCCCTGTGAAGGAGACTCGAAGTATAATCTTTGTCTTCAGCTCGGCTCTTGTACTTGAATCCCCGCTCGCAATTTTGTGCTTCTCTTCGACTCAGGTGTCAAGCATAATATGCTTCAGTAAGCACCATCATGTATGAAACACCGGAGTTTTTGTGAGCGTCAGGGCTTTGTGTTGTGAATACAAAATCAAAGTGGAAGAGAGGTGTTACTAAAATTGATAGTTTAGGCAAAGAGGGAAGAATGTCAGTGTTTTGAGGTGACCCTGTGTTTTAAAGACAGACACCTGCGAGTTGGCCACTCGTCCTGCGTTAAATTGGCATCTAATCTCCTCGGTTCACGCACGAGCCCCCGGGAATACCAGGAATGACAGGCTGTTTGTCTGGGATTGCATATGCGCCACTTCTCCCTCCACCCCTTCTGCCTTCCACCAACTCAGTCGTCTTCTCCTCCACCACAGACACAAACCTTCCACTTGGCATCTTTCTCACTGCAGTCTGGCAATTTCCATCGCTGTCTCTAAGGAGATTTGAAATTGCCTTTGGTCTTGGAGCTTTGGCAATTAGCAATTAGTGAAGTGATTGTAGAAAGCTCTCCCTGCCCCCCACATGCTTTACTTCCTGCTGTGCGTCTTCCTCCGCCTTCTGCATGTAGTTATATACTGTATTTTGTTGTTCGTTAGTGGGCTGGTGTGGCTTCGCATTCGGTGCTGCTAATGCAAAATGTTTTCTTGGGTTTCTCCGGCAAGTTTCCATATTTAATGGAACCCATGGTAGAGATGTGTGAAAATGCTTAACATAAGTTTGATGTGGCATAATCTGACATTGAATCATTTTTTTAAATTCAACTTTAATGTGAGTACTTTTATTTAGCGCATTAAAAGTTTTTAACCAAAATTATCATTGACACACAGATTGACACCACTGCTGACAATACTTTGAGCTTTTTATTTTCTTTCTTCCTATTGTTGGAGTTGTTAGTTATGCCACTTATACAGGATTATTCGCAATTTTTTTCCTCACTGTGCAATTTTAATTTAAATGCATTTAAATTTAAATACATTACACAATGCGAGAATACATTATTTTCATAAAAGATGAATTTATTCTAAGAACTTTTGTGTTTCAAATTTTTAGGAAAGGTGCCAATAAATGAGAAGAGTGCTAGGGGTGCCTAAGATTATGTCAAAAACAGGGGATTTTATTTATTTATTTTTTATCATTGTACCCTTGATTTGAGATGTTCTGGCTTTTTCGATGCGACACTGACCCCGACCCACCTTCTTTTGTTACCGATGACAGTGGCAGCGATGAAAAACGACTCAAGAGTCTGATCTTGGGTTTCACAGACGACACGGTTGAGGACAGAATCAGCAGAGACAGCTTGGTCGATTACACCGATGGAGACGGAGAATTCAGCGAGGATGGCTCATTTATCGGAGAATATTCCGGACCCAGGTACCGGGATTCCATCAGTGAGCCCAGTGGACCCAGCACTACCACTGCTTAAAGCCAGGATCCACCATCAAACAGTCTCTGTCAGTTCCTCTGACGAAAACATTTTCATTTCTGCTTGTACTACTTTAATCCTAGTCTGATTGACACAACATGGTAAAATAAATTATACTCAGGTATTAACTGTTTTACTGTTGGGAGAGTTTTTGTCCATGTTTTGTTTTAAAGAAAGTGAATATTTCTGGTGTAAACATAGGTGTGATGTCACATATGACTATGTACATATTGTAAAAGGAAAAAATGAGCTATATTATATTAGAGTTGTTTAATTTTGACAATATTGCTTTTATGCCAACCGGCCTATATTAAGCACATTTTTTTTACAACTTTATACTGGCTTGGAAAAACAAGGGTCATAAAAAGTTTTCAGTAAAGTAAAAGAAAAATAAGTAAAAATGTTAACGTTTTTGTATTTTTATACATATACATTATATTGTCACAGATGCTCTTCTTTCCATTCCTTTTCTTTGTCCTTTCTGAACATTTGAAATTTGATTTGTATTAAACACGATGTGCAATTTTCTACTGTCCGAATATTGCATTCTTAACAAATGGGACGCAGAAATATGAAGACAATGTGAACTCAAAAATAAAGGTATTTCTACAAGCTTTCAAAGTTTTTTTTGTTTCAATTTCATTAGATCAGCTTGTGAAAAAAAAAAGAATGCACAAAGATAAACCTGCCACATTTCTTGCTGTATTTGCTTATATTCAAAGTTTCAGAAATGTTCCTCAAAACTTTGGGGATCATACTGACTGATAAAATTGTTTTATAAATCTCTTTTTGTCCAGGTTTGGTCAAATTGTTTAGTCTGTGTAGCTTTCTTCTGCCGTTGACCACCTGCTTTGAAATTCCACTGGACCATTCATACAATGTATTTTGAATAGCTTACCTGGTTGCAATAAATGGCTATTTGAGCAACTTCTTTTTGCTCAAATGGCACATTTTGGTTCTGTCAAACCAGCTGCCACTCACTGAAGAGTCATGGTTGCGCATAAAAATTGTAATACTCAGACCGGGCTGTCTGGAACCAACAGCCAAACTGCCTTCAGAGTCAATTAAATGCCATTTCCTCCAGCAAGGAAATTATACTTCAGCAAGTTGTATGTCTCAAAACTGACTGAATTCAAGTGCAGTTAAATGAAATGTTCAGGGAACTTGTAAAAGTTAAATGGTGAACAAGACTTTGAATTTTTTACCTTTCTTTTCAGAATCCTATCTTGAATCCTTCTGGATGGAAATGATCCTGTTTTTCTGACTTTTTTGTGCTGAGTGTGGCAGGATTAATCAGATACTGTGTTTTATCTCTTTGCTATTTAATGGATTTCTTTTCAAATCGCCTCTTGTTCACATATTCAAAGCGCTCAGGTTCATGTTCAAAGCTCTATTCACATATTGGGAACGAAAATATCCTTCTCTACCAACCTATGTCAAACAAATAAAGTAAAATTATGGACGAAGAAAAAAAAATGCTCTTACACAATATAATGACCGGGTTACAAATTTTCTCTCACATCTCTGCTTTATATGGAGGTAAAGTTTGATGTTAAAGGTGTAGTGTATTATTCAAACCACATTGAGGCCATTTATGAGATTGAATTCATGAGATTTCCTTTAACAAAAAAAGGAAATCAATAAAAGAACACCAGTGGGTTCCAGCTGCAACACTTCACTTGCGAGAGGCTCATTTATGTGTCGTCTGGATTCTCCAGATAACTCTTTAAATTTCAAGGACTATTTAGAAGTACAAGACTGCTTTTAAGTAAATCACATCAAATTATTTTGATATTTCAGAAAGAGGCTACTTGGCTTTTAGAAGCACATGCCAGACATACTTAAAAAGCAAATTGCATTTACAATGCCCTCCAGGTTTATCAGCGCCCCTAGAAATGATGTCTGAGAAGCCTCAGAATAATTTCATCCGTTCTTCATTTTGAGTGCATTTATTCAGAGAGGCAAAAATCACACATTAGGGCAAATGAAATCAAAATTTAACTTTCTGGCCAACATGCACAATGAAATGTGTGAAGAAAAAAACTAAGAGTGTACTATCACACTGAAGAAACTCCCACTGTGAAGCTCAGTGGTGGCACCATCGTGCTTAAGGGAAAATATGTCCAGGCTCGGTGGCATGATGGATGGAGCTCGTTGAAGATTATTGTAGTAGCATGATAAAAGGGATAAAAGTTCAAAGAGCAGAAAGCAGTGTATGTAAATACTGGACAGAAACCTTGTAATCCCTAATTAATACAAGAGAGCAAAAAAAGGAAAAACTCTTCAGTTCAAACCTAAAATAACAAGGATAGTTGTGTAGAGACGTTTTTTACCCCGCAAACTACAGTCAGTCTGTCTTTTTCATTTTATTATGCCAGATCCTATGCATGGCTCCAATTATTTAAAACCCAATTGAACATGTTTTTCTTTCTTTTGCTAAGAGAAGGAAAGTTTGTGTGCTGTCTGTCTGACAGTCCATCCTGGATGAGTGAGGTTGGTGTGGAAGAAGTTGACTGGTCTGACTGGTAGAAGACCTGTAGGATCAATTAGTGACTACACACTACAGCTATTTGTCCAACATCAGTGTTTGATCTCACAAATGCACTTCTGAAAGTGCACTGGCTTGACAAACAGAAGCACAACTAGAATGGCAGATTTTGCTCCTTGGTTTCTAGCTATTTGTTATCTGAATGAAGTTTTGAAGCTTTTCTTTCCCTTTTAGTTTCCTTTAAAACAGCTGTTTAGCTCACCCATCACCTGATTGACATTCTTGTTATAAGTCAACGTGTTGTAGAGACGTTAAAAGCTCGTAGGGCCTTGTGACAACGTAAAGGTCATTTAAAGAGATGATCCCTGTATTGTCAGGGATTATGCCCTTATCCGGTTTAAAGTTGCTTTCTCTGCACAATGTTAAATCCTCTAAGCAACATGATTAATTCCTTTCTCTCCCTCTCCATGCTCCCCTTCTATTTCTCTCAATTACATCTATATTGAGGACATGTAAAGTTGATTATTTTGGAAGTCAGCTTTCAGAACAACCATCAGGCCGTTAGCCGTGTCCAGCAGAACGGCCCTGCTTGCTGCCTTTCTTATGCTCATGTCATCATCTGCGTTTCTTCTGCTCATGTCATCATGCCAGACGGCGCAACAAAAACACAGCTTAAATCTGAGTGCAATCAATCCCTTCCATTCGATGTGATTGGAGCTGATATTTAGGCCAAGTGCCCTGGAAATTGCCTGGTGGGAGGAAATCGATAACATGCCCGCACACGCCGGGAGCTCGCGTCAGCTCTGGATAAATTTTTAAAGGAACCGAGGCTACGAGGGCAGGACGCTGTGCAGACACACCGAGGGAGGTCTTGGGTTTTCTCAGGGTGCCTCGCAGTGCGTTTACACCCCAGAGAGGTGGATGGTAACAACTTTGGCCATGAAGATCTCATCAATATTAAACATCCTTGAGTTCACAGAGAGGGGAATTGTGACAGGTGTGTCTGGAGGTGTGCTCTTCGGGAAATCCCTCTCCTCCTTTGCCGTTTCAGTTTTGCTTTTAAGCAGCATTTTGCTGATGAACCCGAGACAAACAAACATTGTCTTATTGAGCTTTTTAAATATTTCAGCGTTCGACCAGTCTGCAAATGTCTCGCTGGAACAAAGGGGTGAGGAGCAGGTGAAAAAGGGAGGGCTGCGAATTAGACTGTACGTAAGCAAGTTTTAAGTTAAAATATGTTTCAGCAGCTGTAAAATGCAACTTAAGACCCTAATATTCAAGTAGTTACTTTTCTTAAAATCAATTTTATACCGTAGAAATGAATGCTGCATTTATCTTATTCTCTGGGGCAATTTGGTTCAGAAAATATTGGCGGTGAGTTATACCTGTCTTGCTATTGTTGCAAAACACCAGGATATACTTTCAGAAAAGTATTTCCAGGTGTTAAATATATTCACACCTGTCAAAAAAAAAAAAGAAAAAAATGTGCTTTTGATGCCAAAAGTAGTTGCAAAACTCCCATAAAAATACCTTCACCAAGCAAATAGCATCTCTTATGGAGGAATTTAAAGGTGGCTAAACTCATGGAATATATAAATTAAGAAATGATACACAGGACTCAGATTCCTTCTGCTCAAAGCCAAAAATGGGAAGAGATTTAATGCACGTCTGCGGAAACCGAAAACATCACACTTGCATCGTTACAGAAATCCAAAATGTCTTGACTTCTGCTTCTGACATCATTTTTTTATGGAGTCTCAGCTCTACTGTTGTGTATTGGGAAGCTCCGACTTATGGCGTTACCGCCCTTCGTTTGTGTAGGAGTTCTGGCTCCATTTTACACTGGATGTGTATGTGGAAGTTCAGAGAATTAGGGGTTGACCTCCTGGAATCAAATCTGCTCCATCAGAATAACGATTAGCCAGATCTTCCTTGCACAAGAGCTTAAAAATAACATCTTTCCTCTCTTTGGTGATTGTTATTCCCTATCTCTCCAAATCTGAATTCCTTCCTGACTTCTAGGTCGGACTGACCCAGTCCATTTGACACATTACATTTCTTTTAGATAAAAACATACCTTAATGCGAACCAGCCAAACAACCTGATTTTTAACTATTAAAATAATTATATTCCTCGAGCTTATGCAATTTGCCCACAGTTACATAAAGTATTACTCTTTCATTGAGGAAGGAGCCCATGCTTATTTATTAATATTTTTCCTACATTAAGGAAGAACAAATCTCAGTGTAATGTTAAACACTAGAAATAGAAAGAAAAACAGAAATCACGAGATAATTCCAAAAATACATGGACAGGAGGAGAACCTATCTGGTTAATTTGTCTCCCACTGAAGTGGGAGCATCTGGGTGAAGAGACCAGAGAACAGAGACAGAGGAAAAACTCACAAAATAAATCAAAGAACAGAAGCACACAGATACCAGAAACCAGAGAACGGCACACAAACAAAACATAACTCAATTCAAACAAAGGCTCAATACAAACCTAACAGTAGGGGGGGGATGTCAGAAACAGGGGGCAAAGAAAAGAAGTAGAGATAATACAAACCAGGAAGGACCAAACAAATAATAATAATAATAAAAAAGACAGGAAACTCCAGCTGGAAAAAACTTAATTACATGACATGAGAAACACAAAGTCTAACATAACACGACATCGATTTGTTGAACTGGATCTGATAATCTAGCAGACAAAAACAAACAAACTCTAACCAAATATATTGTATGACGTGTTTATCCTTAAAGGTTTTGGCCTGTCTGTTGTCTACATTGTGCGTGACAATATTTACAGATAATATTTGTATGGAGTACACGTAATATAAATCACCTCAAGGTAGAAATGTTATAAGATTCGTCCTATGAGATTTTGTTTTTATAGATTTAAGAAGTGCGTCTTCGGGTGAGATCCCCACGTTATCTGCTAATTGAAATATTGATAGAAAGCACTTTTTTTCACTATGTTTTCAAGTTTTGTTTTCTGGTGGGAGAGAAAACAAAACTTTCTTTCACTGGCAGGGTGTTGTGCTTTAAAAATGGAGATAATTGTACCATTTTGCAGTCCCTTCCCCAAAACAAACCCTATGCCTGAAACTGTCACAAATACATATTCAGATTAAAATTTCCCAACACATATTGATTCCATCCTTAACATAAAAAAATAAAAAGCAAAGTGAAAAATTTCTCCAGTGAAAGCTGCCCTCACCCCTGGAAAAAAAAAAAGAAAATATTCCATTTATTTTGTGTTCGTTTCCCGTTTCTGCTCGTTCTCTTTTCATCTCGACATGGTGCAACACTCCCCCTCTGCTGAAATTTAATTTGTCTCACCAGAGTTCAAATAGAATAGAATGATTCTGCATACAGAGAATCCTTTTAGAGGGCTATTATTTCCCCCAGTAAACTGTTTTAGATGCAAGCCCAGACACTCTCAAATGCCAGCCAGAGACTGAGTGAATGTTTGTGTGCATGCGTGTGTGTGTGCGGGTGTGTGTGTGTGCGTGTGTGTGTGTGTGAGCAGGAGGAAGCAGGGACATTCAGCTGTGACAGAAACTAATGAGACGTGCATCTGTAATATGATTACCAAGTCAGCATGGCTGTGCCACTGAACAGAGGTCTCCTTTGGCAGAGATATCCGCACGAGACTGCATGCTCTGCTGGTAGGTGAGTGGACAGCAGGTGCAGATAAAGAAGAACGCTGGTTGCTTTGGTTAAGCTAATGATAATTCTTAGAGCAGCCCTAAAGAGCTTGATAAATGATAATATGAGACTATTCGGGGTGTGCATTTCATTAAAGAGTGCCGCTTTTGTGTTATTTTAAGGTCAACACGCTCTGGGTTTGATCCAACAAAAGATTTAATCTAGACTACTGCTGCAGCATTAGATAAGGGACTTGTAAGTGCTGCGTGGGTGGAAAATTATTCTCACCTTCGTTACTTAGCTCAGAGCTGTCAAAGCAACATCGTGGCACCAAACACAATCCGTACACAAGTGTTTGATCAAACTCGTCACCGCTCGGCAAACGGCACGCCTGACTTGCACAGTTAAAGCAGAAACTGTTTAAATGCTCCACCTGCACACTGGCAGAACGTTGGACCATTTCTTTTTACTGATTGAGTTGATTAGGATAGTTTTGCTTTTTCTTTGCTCTACAAACATTTTTTTTTTATTGTGTTCACTCGAAATTAGATTTTATTAGTATCCGTGGGGAAAAAAAATTGTATTTGGGTCAGAATTATTTGATTAGTCCATATTTTGTGGAATTCATGTTAGGTAATCCTAATGCCAAAACCATATTTTAAAAGTGCTCTATTTAATTCCAAACAGAATAAAGGTTTGAGACACGTTTTTATAATCTGTGTTTAGTGTAGAATTATTTTCACCCAAATATGATCAATTGCAATCAAGAATTATTGGAAACTGTAAAACAACTCTTCATTTAGGCACCATTAGCAATCCTCAAAACAAATGCCAGCTGAAACACCGTCAGCAGGGAACGGTGGTGGTGGTGTGGTTGTATCTCATCTGTCATCATGTCACAATTATTTTATTCCTCCCAAGTATCCAAGATGCTGTAAGCAATTTTAATAGGATGGAGAAATGTTTAGTGCTTTTGTACAAAAAAGTTTACAGATAAGAGTCTGTGAACATGTTTCTTTTCACAAGAGTCTAGACCAAATACAACAGGCTTAAAACTGTTTCCTTCCTATCTGGGGCCCGTATTAGTGGTTAACACTTGGACGTTTATTTATTTTGCACTTAATCTAAGATAATCCTGTTGGCAAAAAAAGCAACAAATTGCTCCTTTCTTCGCACATATAAGATTGTATTAATTCACACCCGGGAGGAGAATGACACTAAGATGAAATGCCCTTCATCTTAGTGGAATATTACTAAGATGAAGTAATCAATTAGCACTGCTAATTTTGCAGTGCTTTCATTAACTACTTGTGCAAAAAGAAATGTCACTGTTTTTTATTGTTGCTTATTTATTTGAAAAGACATAATACTGGGTAGTTAATCATGTCACTGACATAAAAAAGTAGTCGTGAAATTGTTTTTATGGTCAACTGATTGGAAAGGCCAGAGTTTTTAAAGGGTTGGGAGTTTGATTGAGAGTGGATAATTAACCTAACATGCAGGGGATTTAAACCAGTAAAGTTTTGCAGGAAAGTGGCCACAGAGTGGCTAATTATTGCCACCCCCAACACACACACACACCCACACACACACACACCCACACACACACACGCACACCCCGCCGCTCAGATTGAAACACATTCTGATATTTGTTTCCTTTTAAAGTTAAAATAATAGGATGCAGCATAGGACAAGCTGAGCGGACAGAACTAGTGCACTTCCTGTGCTTCACATGCTAATTAAAAACACTTTTTTCTCTATACTAGCGTTTGTTAATTAGCAAGTGATGAGCAGTTCTGTATATCAAAGAGAAAAGAAAGACACTCTTAACATCAGTTCCTATTTTTCTAAAGTAATTCTTATTTTTTTTCTTTGAGTGTGCTCCTGTGGTGTGTCTGCTGTGAAACATCGTTCCTGAATTATTCATGCAACCTTCATTAAAACACCTCAATTTGCATAACACACAGGGCCGCATAGGAAACATTAGGGCTTTTGATCCTGGTGTACATGTCAAATAATTTAACACAGATATGGACCACCAAGGAGCTGTGGAACCTAGAAAGCTCAAAATTTCTTTTAAAAGATTAGAAACCTTTGTCAGCTTTGGTTTAAAACTGTGAAATTTTCATGCAATGTGGTAAGTGGGTCAATTTCATTCCCTTTGGTGCCACAAACTGATAAAGTATGATGAAGGATTTGTGATTTGTGGAGACATTACAAGACGTTATATTTGATGGAAGTAACTAGGTTTTGCTCAGCTACTCAGATGCATCTTGTAATTGCCGCTGTTGCAAACCAATTTAATCACACCCACACAGCTCAGAATCCTTTATATTTTATTCACTTTGGCAGCTTCTATAAGGCTGATGAGGCCACATTAAAGGGTAAAAGTAGCAAATAATGCAGGCTGAATGCTGTTTTTACAAGCGAAATGGTAAAAATAATATGTGCATAATAGGAAAAGAACCAATATAAGCAGCTAATGGACATGTGAGAATACGTTGGAGCTGCAGCACATCTACAACCGAGAGAGGAAGCAGTTCAGTTAGTTCAGAAGGCTAATTGAAGCAGCACTCTATGAAGATGCCCCCCACCCCAGACCCAGTGCAGGTGGTGGGAGACAGACGGACTCCGGCTAAAATAGCATCACTTTTTACAATGTCTCCAACCTCAAGCACAAAACTGTCGCTGACCTGGAGAGTTCGTTCTGTGACAGACTGCTGCATCCTAAACGCACAAAGGAGCGTTAACGTCGATCCATCCTCCCAACAGCAGTAAGATTTTAAAAACATCGCTGGTCAAAACAAAAAAAGGAAAAAGTTTCAATATCTGCTGCCATTTGTACATTTTTCTACTCTGTTCTTTTATTTTAAACATGAATAAAAATGTTATTGCACATCTGTTTTTGTCTGCACTGATATACTGTATTGCAGGTTGTTTGTTTTTACACATCTACTTTCTGTATGATCTTGACAAACTAACACGACTCAGTTGCACTTCCCTTGGATTGTGGGTTTGAGATTCCTTGTTCCACCAACAATAATAATGGTTATTATTTGTTTTAGCACTTTAAGAACTTTATATGCGAACCTATAATCTGATGCTGCCATGTACATTTCCCCGTGGTGGATCATTAAAGGCTGTTTCTTATTGGATGCTGTTTGTAAAGTTACACATTCATTTTTCAAAGTCATGTTTTTACCATGTTACTCTTACATCTGCAAATATATGAATGCAGCTGTTTAAATGATAGTGAGGAAAGAGACAAAAACAAATCCACAGAAGTATAGATTCTGAAACCCTGATCTATACATAAAAGTGCCATTAAGAATTTGGATATAGTCAAATTGTGAATATCCATGCATCATCTATACCCATCACACAATAACACAAAACCACTGCACTCTCATAAAAGGACCCAGTGATATATTCATTGCTCACTACCCCTTATGCTGACAGGATGAAACTGGACTCCTTGTCAAGCTTTACCTCCAATGTTGGCTTTGATGTCTCTACTTTCCATGATGGAACATTAGGTACATTTAGTTTGACTTGTCTGAGCTTATAATACCCAAGTTCATATAACTTTTCACACTCCAGCGACTCCAAGCTCCCCAAAGGAGCTGAGTCCTCTGAATCTTTGAGCCTAAATCACCTCATCCCATTTGCCTACATTACACTCTATCACAAGATCTGCTGCACAGGTTTAAGAAACCTGAATTCTCCTCTATTGTATTCAGAGACATGCCGTCAGCCACAATGCAGGTACCTTCCCTCAATTAACAGTCAGGCATCCCCCTCCCGGAATCCATCAAGTTCTGCCCACCTCGTTTTTCTGCTCCTCACTCCTCGTCTTAATTCCATATTTTCTGCCCAAGAGAAATCTCTTCTGACACGCGTGATTACAAGAAAGCCTTTCAATGTCCTTTCCCATCATACTTACTCAGCTGTGATGGAGCCTAATTTAGCTCAATGGAAGATGGAGTGTGAAATTCGTTATAATCTATGTGTCTTTTTTCCTTGTGTGTAGTGGGATATTTGCTTGAGAACACTACTTTTTTTTTTTTTTTTCAGTCAGTCAGTCAGATGGTCAATGACTCAGTCATTGGTTTGGGGAAAGATGGAAAATCAGTGGCACCAAGCTGAGAGACGTCTCACTCCAATTAAAGGAGGGGCTTTAATCATGAATTCCAGATGATTCCTTGATAGAGGCAGCGTGGTTTAACCATTAAACGGAGCAGCACTTACTTGACATTTATGGGGGTACACTTACACATAAGTGTGGTGTTGCACAGACAATGAACTTACACTTCTGTAATGCTGTTTTTGTTCTCTCCAATTTGCTTATGACTGCTGCTGCATGCAGCAGGACATATAATGAACCACTCTTATATTAAGAAGTAACTAAAAAAGTAGCAAGGTGTTGCTTAAAGCATATAAGCAACACATAAAGTATGCGATGAGATATATATGGTTTTATTGTAAAGCGTCCTCTCAGGGAGCTTCTTCATTGGGTTTTCTTTGTGATTTTTCTTCACAGTCAGTAGTTTATAACTCCTTAAAAATGCAAACAGCAGTAACTACAAAGCCCAACTGCTGGGAAGCATCTTATTAATTGTAATAAATTACCAGCTTGCTTACATAAGTAGAATCTGGAGGATTGTGGATTGGCCTTTTCCCCAGTATGCCGAAGACAGTAATGAAGCAGATGAATGAAGATGGTAAATCTCAATGTCAACCTCGCCTTCTCCTTCCCCCACCCCGACACAGCAGGTAGCTCAGCTGTAGTTTTTGGAAAGCTTCCATGGTACACAGAAAATAACACAGGGAAACCATAAAACAACATAAATGTGTATCTTGTGCCATTATGCTTCCATCTGCTTCAGAAGGCGGGGGAAAGTCTTTTACACTTTCACACATTTTGCTAGAGCTCCACTCGACAACTCACTTTTAATAAGTTGGTACGGTCGCATTAAAAAATTAAAGGAAAAATGGATTTAGATCATTAAGTGGGACTGAATCCCGTTGTGTTAGGCAAAGCTTCTAAAGAAGAGGTGATAAAAAATGCATATTTTATGGCGCAGCACTTTAAGAGCATCTTTGCACTTTAATAAAAGCAATTCAAAAAGCACTTTTATTTTAAGCGTGGATTTGCACATCAATAATAACCATTTCCACACAAGGCATCTTAATTCATTATCAATGTGTTCAAGGCTCAACATAACAGCTCCATATTAAGCTAACTGGCAGTTGTCTGTATGGAGGGAAAAGTATCGCAAATTGCAGACGAGGTCCACAGGTTTAAATGTATGAGCAAAGTTCAGCTGGGTAGTTATTTTTAACACCATAATATGGAAAAAAAGTGAAGTTATATATTATGGTTTTTTCCTTGTCTTTTCCTCTCTCAGGTATTTAAGCAAATGCTTCTCCAAAATCGATGTGCATTAACACAGGAATTTTTTTTTTCTTTAGTTTTTGGTGTTTCATGTTGATTTATTGTGTATAATTTGTCAAAAATGGTATATGGTTCATTTCAGCATCAGGAGAAAAATGGTTTTGTTCTTTCAAAGCCGATTGTAGTAATATATTCTGCTTCAGTTTCTCTCTCATTGAAATTCAACAACAAATGGTGGGCTTCATTACAGTGCAGGTACCTCAAAGCATGTCGTAGAACTAGTATTTTGCATGCATATGTTCATAAGAGGAGCTCACATTTTTTGAGAACTTTAACAGAGCAACACTATTTTTTTTAAAGAGAGAAGTGTGTAGAGAATTTAGTTCATTTAACTGCTCTTTATAGGACTGGGAAATTATGAGAAAACTTTGGATATTTCGCAAAGAAGAGCTGCAGCATTTCGTTCGAAAGTGTGCACTGAGTGTCTGCTGAGTGTCTCAGGGTGTTTGTGGATAGGAGAGAAGCAGTTCAGCTTTTGTTAGGTGCTATATTGTTCATTTAGGCTTCGTGTCTCCGCTCACTTTACCGTTGACTCACTCTCCTCCCACTTCACTTTATGCATAAGAACATGAATGGATCGCTCAAACTCCAACCCTTAAAACTGTTGGGCTACAGAGTTTTGCACATTTGTATTTAGTTTTGGTTTATTTGCGGCTTGATTTTTTCTTGTTTTTGTTTTTTTTGTTGTTGTTTATGGAGCAAAAGACCCACAGAGAAGCTGCAGTTTTGAGCTTTTGTCTGACCATGCTGTAAATAACTGAGAAAACAAAAGAGATGTATTTACTTTACATGCTTCTGCAAAGTGAATGAGATAAAAAATTTGCAAGATTAAAAAAAAAAGTTGACAATCATATGACCAAAATATGTGCAGGATAAATACATTTTATGTGAATAAGAGCTTTTGTTTTGTGATTTCATCGATTATAAATCAAAATTAATGTGAAACAAGACAACAGGGAAGAATAAAACAGATGTCAGGCAATGGCATAATCCATACGCTGATTAGCATATTATGTTAATGAGTGAATTAGTTAGTACTCCAAAAAGAATGCTCAAATGTCATGAAAAATGTATCATAATATCCGCTCAACATTTGTTCATTCTATCAGCTTTAACCTGCACTTGATCACAACAAAAGAGGAGTAAGTGACCTCCTGCTGCTTGTTAAATCACCTTAAATTATTTGTTCTTGAAGCCGGTGCATATCAGCAAGGATGTTACAAAACTTTACACTGCTGGTATAAAATATCCAGAAAAAGATGGTTCATCACCCATAAACTTTGATGTACAAGGAGAGCAAAACTGTAGAGACTTATTATTTTATTATAAGTTATCTTATTGTAGACTTATTGGATAAAGCTTTGATTGGTTAAACTCTAACAGTTGGTCCGCAGTCACCCTTTCTTTTGAAGAAAGGTTGTGGGGGACACATTTACTAATCAAGGCATATGGCTTGAAGAAAAATGTGGTTGTCATAGTGTCACTTACTTAATAAATCCAGAAAGCAGTTTATTTAAGCAAAAATAAGGGTTGCAGCCAGTGCAAACCATAAATAACTCTGACACTAAATCAATTATAATATCTCTTGCATGTGTAGCACAGGCGTGGTAGACGGAACAATAAATACCTTAAAACTCTCTTAGTTCTCCTTATTTTCCAATCTTGTTTTATTTTTTCTTTTAATTCCCTGAAGCTCTACTTAAGCTTCAGTCTTTCTTATTCCTGTTTACAAAAGCACGATCTTCTATCATTCATAACTGACAGATAATTTTTTAGCAGGGGTTTCTGGATTTGCATAGGAGATCAGCAACAGGAAATAAATGAGCAAAGTATTGTCCATGTAGGCCAGCCGATTGTTTTACAAAACAATTGCTTATGAAGGATTATTGGAGTGTGCGGCTTTTACTTGCAGTGCAATAACAAGCAGTTGTTGGTTTTTTTTTTTCTTTTAGGCTGACCAAGCAGAGCATCCTATTCAAGTCTTCACTTTGATACCCAATATTTTTTACAGAAGGTCCTCTGGCTTCTGACCCACAGAGGAGAGACAACGTTCATCGACATCAACACAGCTAGGCCATCACAGCAACTGCAATTTCAAGCATGCATTATTCAGCATCGTGGGTGATTATTTAAACTTTGAAGCAATCGGAGGGCAGCTGCTATGCATGTCATATAGGGGCAAGAGCGCAATATTTTAACGTTTGAGAAAAACAAATCAGCGAATTTGAGCCGGCTCAAATCAAATGACAAAATATGTGGCAGGATTCTGGCGACGCGATCGCCCAATGTCAGATATTGCCTTGCCTTATATTTATTTTAAGATGTCAGCCGTCATGCGAAGTGGCACATTGGAGCAGGCTATTTTTTTTTTTTTTCTTTTACACTGGGGTCTGCATATTGGGAGTCTTACATTCATTATGGTAATTACCCATGGCAGCCAGTGATGACTCCTGCATGCTGTGTGTCCACTGAGCTGGCATCATTGAAGGGGCAGGGCCTACACTCTAAATTACTACACGCAGTGTTTCCCACATAAATTTGTGAATCCATGCTAAAGGCATTCCCTGTAAACACATTCGTTGTGTGTAGCTTTTTCTCTTCTTTCTTTCCTTCCCTTCATACTTTCATTGTCTGTGGTGTTGGCCGCAATGGTGGAGATCCGTGGCTGTACGTGTCAACGTCTCTCCATCGGCACATCAAGACAAACAGAGGGGCATTATCAGACAGAGGGATAGACTCCTGCATTCAGTCTTTGACTATAATAACCTCCCAACACATTGACATTCATGAAGTGAAATGGTAGCTTTGAGAAGAACTGCCACTCTGTGCGCAGCCTGTTTTTAATTTAATTTCACAAATCCAACATCATTGTATCAAAGTCAGGCAGTCCTTCCTTTCTTCTTGTTGTTAAATCATCATGTAAACTGACAGTACTAATAGAATCAGTTTTTGTCTTAAAAGGTTTGCTTGAAACACACATGTACACGCATGCAGCATGTTTCAATTATTTCTTTTCTCTGTTAATTTACTGGTCCTGCTGATTATATTTCTATGCAGGGCATTTTTGTGAGACTTTAGGCTAAGATGTATGTGTTTACTTACCTCTTTTATATAATAGTGTTGATATTTTTGTCGGTAACATTATGGCAATGTCATCAAGTTCAGACTTTGACTAGACCACTCCAAAATGTCCTTTTTTTTTTACCAGTTCAGACTTAGACTTAGTGGTGTTCTTTGGATCGTTATCCTGTTTCATAACCCAAAGGAGTTGGGTGAAACTTTGATGGTCTAATATTCTCCTTTAATAGGAGAATATTAGGTTCTTCCCTTTAAAAAAAAAAAAAAAAAAGTATTTTAATTATGGGAACTCGTTAAGGCAAGTAACTATGCAGCCCCATACTATCGCCCCCAGGAATGATTTTAACCCCAGATTTCCTTCAAAAAGTTCCAGTTCTGTCTCATTCATGTTCACAAATTATTTTTGGAAAACGTGAGTCCAGCCTTTAAGTTTTTTTGATCAACAGTGCTTTTTGCCTTTGAACTTATTCTTGCATGCCCGTTTTTATTCAGCCTGTTTCTTGTGGTTGAATCATGCACTCTGACCTCAACTGAGGAAAGTGACGCCCGTATTGCTTTAGATGTCGTTCTCAGTTCTTTTGTAACATCTGAGTTGCTGATACGCTCATGTTCCGTGGTTTCTTTATTTGAATGCTGTAGCTCTCACTTCCGTTAACTGGAGTCTCAAACAGAAGAATGGCTGTGTATCGGTTCCCAAATTGATAGATGTCATTGGTTTTCTTTCTCATCTGTTCTAAGGGGCATGCTGTGCTGTGTTTTCAGATTCTTTAGATCTTCCAAGTTCTGTTAAGGCAATTGCACAAGTTAGCTAGTTATATCATCTGAATGTCTGCTTTACACAAAAATACAGTTGATTCAAATACCAGCCTGAGGTTTTTTTGTGTGGAGTTTGCATGTTCTCCCTCTGTGTGCGTGGGTTGTTTCTGGGTACTCTGGCTACTACTCCCACAGTCCAGACACATGGCTGTTGAGTCAATTGACCTCTTTAAATGTCCTTGGGTATCAGTGTGTGCATGCATCGTTGTTTGTCTCTGTGTTGCCCTGTGATGGATTAGTGACCTGTCAAGGATTCGCCTCGCCTCTCGACCAATAACCGCTGGAGATAGAAACCTGGCTGCCTACTTGTCTCTGCGACGATAAGCGGATGTAGATAATGGATTGACGTCTGGTAAATAGCTAGTTAGCGTTGACAGAGACTTGCAGCTCAATTTCACCATTTCTCTACATGTTACTAAGTTAGTAACATTTAGTAAATGAGTAACATTTGCTAAATGTTGCTGCAATGAGTAGTATTTCACGTTTGTCAGTAGAATGAACTTTGTTCCTCATCAAGCCTTTTGATTCATATTTCCATTTTTTTTAGAAATGTTTTTATTTTTATGATACATTTCACTTGTATTTTTCATTTTAAAGAGATAGTTAAATAACTTTTCCTTAGTGTAAATTTCATATTTAAACACAAGAGAAACAGAAATGTAGCCTTTAATAGTCAGGAGACCCAAGAAACTGTGAGCAATTTAATTTAACATAATTCATGAATTTAAGAAATGCTTCTAAAATACATAAACCTCATGGCACTAGTGAGTTAATAAGAAAAACTAGCAAAAGTTGATGTGTTATTTTATTAGTAGAGCAAAAAATTCCAAATTGACGGTTATCTTAATCACCAGAACGATTATTTTGTTCTGGCCAGCTGTCGATTGTTTTAAGTTTTTTCTCTTGTCTTTATTAGGAGAGCAACTGTATGATATTCTTTCAACACAAATCTCCCTGTAGAGGAAAAGTATCATTGTCTTTCTTTTCTTTGTTATTATTGTGTGAAATGAAAACTTAGCATAAGACAAAAAAAAAAAAAAAAAGCTTTTGAAAATTAAGACACTGCAAATAATAATTAACTTCAGTTCACCCTAGAGAAGAGCTGATCTCCCTTGAGGCTATTGTGTTTCCAACCAGCTTCTGCTGGAAACACAATCTTTGCAACAGTGAGCTGTGAAATTTGCTACCTGTAAATCCTTCAACATGAAAAATTAATAGATGAGCTGAGAACTTAGTTCACATTTTAATATGGGATGTAATGACAAAACTGTGTGGAAAAAAAAAATGTATCACTCAAAATGTCTTCACAAACTGCATTAACAACAGGGATCTTTTTGCTATATGGGATTTTCCTTCTTCTTTTTTTTATTTAACAAAAACATTCCCAGTGCAATGTCTTCATTACCAAGACAATTTTTTTCTACTGCTGCTTGTTTTGGGGGAAAAAAAATAAAAAGAATACAAAAGAAAATGTTATTATGATTTATAGACAGGAGTATTTTGTTCCATATCCTTTTAATTTCAAATCACTGCTTTTATGTGATTTTCAGAAAAGCAAGGTCAGAATTGCCACCACAGATTTTCATCTCCTCTTTTCAAGTTTTTGTATTTTTGTCAGCCCTTTGATAGCAGATGACTAACAACAGAGAAAGATCGACAAGCTGCAGTCTCAAGTGACAAGAAAAATGTGATTTATCCTTGTTATTAACCTGTACAACTTTCCTCTACACTCGTTCAAATTCATTGTTAAATTTATTGCTTTTCTCCTGCCATTTTTCCTTAGTGCACCTTTGTGTTTTTTTTTTTTTTTTGTGTGTTTTTTTTTAACTTTTGATCTATATTCCCAGATTGAGGGTTGCCATTTATGGGAAATAACAATTTTGATAGCTTCCAGGAGTCTATGGATATTGTAGATGACAATTTATTAAAAGCAGCATGAGGTGACTGGCAGGAGAAAAAAAAGAAAAAAGACTGTGGGGTAAAACACTCCAACAAGAGACGTCAAATATAGTCTATAGGTTGACAGACCAATGGGAACCTTTTTGCTATCCACCACATACATATTGACTTTTTTCCTACAAGAACCCACAGTTTTGCATGAATTGATTTTCATGCATTTCATGCCCTTATGCCAATTGATCTGCTCAGTTTTTGCCTGTGGAATGGAAGCAGCATTGTTTTCTTTGTAACGGGTTAGTTAGAAATATGAGCATTATTGTTTTTGTACAGGAGGAATATCAGGCACCTCCAACTGTCTGCTGCTCCCAACACTGCTTTCAGCTTTTTTTTTTTTTACTTTTATCTATGTGATAAGCTATCAGCAAAGCAGGGCAAGTGAATTTGTTGAAGTATTTCAGAACAGAGGGAATTTAAATTAATAACTTAAGATGAATTATAGAGGAATTCATTTAAAAAGCCATAAATAATCAAAATGACTCACCTAGAAGCATAAAAGATCCAGTGCCTTTTAAACCTATTCATGTACTTTGAACTGTCTAACATTTTTCACAGTGCAACCTCCAACTCCAAGGTGTTTTATTGAGATTGTGTGCATCAGCCTAACACAAAGTCGAACATAACCATGCAGGTGAAGGAAAAAAAGGATACATGGTTGAAAATATCATTGCAAGCAAAAACAAATTGAAAAGTGCGGCACCCATAACAACCCCCTGAGTCATTCAGTGCTTTGTAAAACCACTTATCACTCCAGTTACACTTGCAAGTCTTTTGACAAAGAAGTGAACAGTTTTGAACATCTGGAGACTGAAATTTCTTTCCATTCCTCTTTGCAAAGTACCTCGAGCTCAGATTGGATTTAGAGTGAGTTCAACATAGTGTGGAATCATGGCTGTGGGTTTAGGACCAGCGTCCTGCTGGCAGGCGAACCTCTCGTGGAATCCGGTTTTCTTCGAGGGTCTAATTGTATAAATCTCTATCTGTCTCCCAATTAACTCCTACCAGCATCTTGTTCCCGCTAAAGCAGAGAATCTTCACAGTCTAACACAAAGCATGATGCTCCACCGCAAAATTTCCTGGTAGGGGAATGTGCGGTGTTGGTTTTCATCCACATGTATACCAAAAATCATCTTATCTCAGCATATTATTTTCCTTCATGTTTGCTGTATGCAAACAAAATGTCTCCCAGAAATGGCTCTCTTCTTGCAACTCTTTTATGAAGCCCAGATTTGTGAAGTGCATGACAAATAGCTGTCAGTAGAGTCTTGCCTCTAAGCTGTGGCTCTCTGAAGCACTTCCAGAGTTTCATGGACCTCTTGCCTACTTCTGTTGTAGGTTTGTACTTGTGTCGTACTCTTTCCATTTTCATATGATGGATTGAGCAGTGCTCAGTGCAATGATCAAAGCTTGAATACTGATGTGGTATTTGGTATTCATGATGCTGCTTGTCTGCTAAGGTTCTCTTGCAAACCTCTACGGCCTTCAAGGAACAGAGGAGCACACAGTGACATTAAGTTGCATACAGCTAGCAAGAGATCTGGTACGAGGATGTCTGCTCTCCAATAACACGTGGAGCACTGAAAAGCCAACTTTATAAACTGACCAACGTGACCAATAAACTGACCTTGCTTCAAAACGGTTATCAGCAATGATCAAAAACTTTTTAATCGGTTTTAAATAATTTTCCCAATACTTCAAGTACTGACTTCCTATTATGAGATCGTCAGCCCTCTCCCACACCCTTTAGAAGAAGAGTGATGCCAGAAGATTTTGAATTTCTAACTTTATGAGACCTCATTTTGTGAAATGTAGAAACCAATGCACTATTTCTCCTCCACTTTACAATAAATTATACTTTGTGTTATTCTATTTTGTAACATTCTTAGAAAATCCAACATAGTTTCTGGTTGCAATGTAATAAATTGTGAATAGGTTTGAGAGGTATTAGTTATTTTGGAAAACACTGTATAATACAACTACTATCCTTTAAAATTTAGTTTGAAAACTGCATGTATGAAAGATAAAGCCAAATTGTTGACAGTTTTATTCCTCTTCTCTGCACATTTAAACACGCATACTTTTCTAAAATATAAACAGAAAACCTGACCCTTCTGGTCATAGACATTTCTGCTGTATTTCTGTTTGCCTAAGAAGAGCCAAGCGCTATAACTGCTCAGAGCTGATTTGGCTTGCTCTTTGCATAATACAGTCTCGGGTTACGTACATTGCTTTAGATCAAAATTGTGTTGAGTGACAAAGATCCTCCAAACTACTCCAGAGGCTAAGTGGCTGTATTGATTATGGTTGTATGACAGTATTCGCATAAAGTGCTGCATCAGGGCGTTGAATGTCATACTCTTGCAACATGGGGTTATGCTGAAACTCTACACACGAACTGGATTTTGTAAATCCAATACAGTGGCTCTGGCTGCGATGGAAAGGTGTTGACCGCCTCTCAGCGGGTTGGATAATGGATGGATCGGTTGGCTTTGGTAACAAATCAGAATTACATTAAACTGAACTTAAGGAAATGTAATGAGAAGAACCGTGAAAACAAATATGCCATCAGGAGGATGTGAAAGTATTATGTTGTGTGTGTTTACATTGACGTGTTAGAAGTTCTGAGATGGACTGGCGACCTGAAATGTGTGTATCTCACATTTCCACCAATGAGTATTAGAGAAAGACACCTTTCCAAAAAACATTCTGCATTTAAATGTGGGTATATGAATAGATGGATGGATAAATAGATGATAAAAACGTCCAAAAAGGACTCATGCATTAAATTCATGTGTATGCGCACTTATTATGTATTATTTAGGCATATTTAATTTTGATGTATTCTTATTATGCCGTATGGTGTGTGTTGTGCACCAATGACAAAATAAATTGTACACACTGAGAATGGCTGAAATAGTATAAACTTGAAAAGTTTTGCAACTTTTCAATGTAGCGTAAAAACCATGCATTGATTATTTGAATATGTTTTTCGGGTGTCTATATATAATAAATATAGTTAGAAACTGCATGGTTAAGATCTACCAACGTTCCTTGAATTTATGGATCATTGACAAGGTTTTTGTTTACTACACCGTGGGCAAGAGGTGTAATGGCTGCTTAGGTGTTGAAGTTAAAGCAACTGTGTTGTTCAAATAATTTCAGTTTCTTCTTATTTACGTTTATTGGTTTTTAGTCGATACTTTTCTGGTACACAAAACTGTAACTGTTGATGAACTGAAAAGGTGCGTCCAATAATCCTCACAAAGTCTGATAAATGGTGAATTTTACTTTCTCTTTGAGCAGATATCAAAACTCTTCAGTCTTGCATGGTATTCCACACATAACGATCAAAACACTGCATGGACCAAGCTAATTACTTCGCATGCATTTTCTTTCTTATCTACTGTCAGGCAGCACTTTTCATATAATTACTATTGCAGAAATATTTAAATACACAAAAGGTATACAATAACCATACACAATAACAATGTAACAAAATTGCATTTTTGGTTTTTATAGTAGGTGAGAATGGTTGCAACAGACAAACCTATTCTGACTCCGTTGAGTCTTGCAGACTGTAAAGTGTTTTTTATAATGTCTGACCTTCAGACAGCAGTGCTTTTTTCTAAGACAGGTTAAAGGAATCATAAATTCTACCATGAAACCAGTGCCGGTATAAATTATTGTTTTATGCTTTTCAAAGTCTACCAGCTCCATTTCTCATCCACTTCCAAAAAGCTTGAACTTAGTGACCATAACAATCAACATGACTTGGAAACTGAACTGGATTTTGCACCATTCTGTGCTCTTACAAACTGAATGAAAAAGTATGTTTATTTGCTTTTTGTACTTTGTTTGGTTCATTGTACCCTTTTTATTTCCCCCAAACTTTGCCCCCCCTGAGTTCTGATTCAATTTTGTCTCATAAGTTTTACTTTCACACAAGGCCACTTGGAACGTCGAAATACCCCTCAAAAAGAGAGAACTAATATTTATAAATGATGAAGATTTTATTTTCAAGACATTCCTTTGTATTTTGTCAAACTGCTTTTGAAAGCACCGCACAAGCATTACAAATCACAGTCAGGTAAGGAAAAGCAAAACAAAAAAGGGGACATAAATGTTTCATCAGGAGCAAAGAAATTCAATAACTGTCACATGAAGACAAAAGAGGCAAGAAATTTTAGAAGTCTGAATTAAATTAGTCCTTTTCTGCAAGTGATGGAGTCATATGTTTGAATCATGTATTCTCTGGTGTTTCTTGTTTACTTATGTCATAGAAATGACATAAGTAAACAAGGCTGGTATGGCTGATACTGGGCCCCACTCTGATCAAATAATAAATATATATAATTCTAAATATATATATATATATATATATATATATATATATATATATATATATATATATATATATATATATATCAGGGCAACTTTCAGAACTTGATGTTTGCACAAAGAATTTAATTATGCTGTGAAAACAAAGCGACAGAACACAAGCTACACAGATCCAACATTTACTTTTTTTCTGCCTTATGTCATGAAGTGTGGAGTAAGGAGGTGGTGAGGCAGACGCAGCTGACCCAGGTTGAAGAGTAATGATGGTTTAATGATGAAAAAGTCCAAATACAAACAGTCCAACAACCAGGCAGTGCAGCAGAGCAGAATGCTAATGCTAATGCTAAGGCTCAGCGCTGGTAGGACAGACTGACTGGCACACAAACGACTAGGACCCGATGAAGACGCAGAAACACAGGTGACATTAAATACACAAGAGGTAATCAGGGAACTAGACACACCTGGGAGCAATCAAGGGGGAGACAGGACAACACGGAGAACTCAGAAAACACAGAAACTCAAAATGAACACACAGAAAAACACAGAACATGACACCTTATGTTTTATTGGTAGAAGTATAAAGTCATTGCAAAATAATTCTTAGAATTTCAGGCATCACTATATGCTCACATTTTCAAAACAAAATACGTTTTTAAATCCTTCCCAGGTAAAAGATCCAAACTCATGAATTTTAATGTTTAATAGAGTCTTTTGAAATTCAGAATTGACTTGCTGCAGCAATTAATCAAGAGGTTACAAGGTTCCTCTAGAAGAGTGTTGTGATGAAAATGAATGTCAACACTGGCTGACTTTAGCCCTGTTTAATATACATGTAATGATGGCTCACAGTTGTTGGAGAGAATCTCTGAATGTGCAACATGTCCAAGCTTGAAGTTGAAAGGCTACAGCAACAGAAGACCACACCAGGTACCTCTCCTCTCCTATCAACTGAGGATGGGAAACTGGGGGTAGAGCACACAAGGTCACCAATGACACTGTGCAATGACAGATTGTAGAGGGAGTTAAGCAACATTCTTTGACATAAATCTATGATAAAAAAAAAAGTTCCCACAATAAATCTCATTATTTTCTGATGCGGCTCCAATCCTTCCAAAATAATTGAATTTCCTTTCTTCAGGAAGTAGATAATGCTCCCTAGATCCAGAACTCATGTACTATTACTCCAGTCAGTCTGCACCATTCCCAGTTTGCATGTGACTTGACTCTTGTCCATCCATTTGCCCACCCACTATCTAAAATCCTATCAAAGTTCCCATTTGCTTAGTTTGAACTAAGCAGTATGGCATGGGTTGGTGGTCAACTGTGACACCAGAATCTCGACCTACAACTGAAGGAGGTCCAGGACTGGTGCGGTATTGGTCACTATGTGTGAAACAGCGTACCGAACTGCATCGACATGCATTGTACTGCTCAGTGGAAACAAGGCATAAATTAAGTAACACTTAAAAAATAAACATACACTTTAAACGCACAGTAACATGAGAAATTGAATCTGAATTTGGAACACAACAGAGTGAGGATCTCAGCTCTAAGGTCAAATTTTATAGACACAGAAACGTACATCCGCTCTATCAGGCCTTGACTAATTGATTCCAGCAGGTGGTGGTGGTATCATGATGGGGGAAATAATTTCTTAGCACTATTTGGAGTCTTGGAAGCATTATTATTCATAAAAAAAAAAAGTATGGTTAACCTGGACAAAGCTATTTGCAGTCTAAGAAACATAATGCAGAGAAACTTAGCCGATCTGGTTTGACAAAGAAGAATTGTTTTTGGAATGTAATGTGACAATCTGAGTTGTGACAATCTGAGTTGTGACAATCTGAAGCATCAAAACATTTTTTGATCCAACAAGCATGTCAATGTTTGCTGAGATTAAAAAACAAAACAAAAAAAAAACAAAAAAAACACTTTTCCTCAGTGTGAGCTGAGAGTAAAAGTGAAGGTATTAAAAGGCTGAGATGTTTCACTTGTGTCCCCCTTGAGTTCAACAGAAAGACCAAACAAAGAAACTGCACTAAAGGCTCTTTCAACCACTTACCCACAAGCGTCTTTCTAAATACTATGAGAGGTTCACCGTGCTTTCTTTGGCCAGAACATATTTTCTAATTACTGCCTGTCCCCTTTGGCTGACAGAGATACTTTGAGAGCAATAAAGTTGTGACATTTTAAATTGAGTGATGCCAGGCAGTTATGGCTTACCGTAAGGTTCTTCATTTCATATGTGACCCTGACTTAGATTGAAAGCTGTGAAAAGCTGTTTCAGTGAGTTTTATCCCGCTTTTGTTTGTCTGAATGTTTCACACTGCACGTCAAGGTCAACCGCAACAGTTTAACCTAACAGTCAGTCTGTAAATGTCAAGCCACTTGGCAGAAAAGGGAATACACTTCCACCAGTGTGAAGAAGCCTCATCAAAGACATGCATATTACACCAGTAAATTTTCAACACACAGTCTTGTAGCACAGTAACCGTCGCTGCCTGTTTCTTTTTGGCACTATTTTCACAGTCGTGTACCAAAACAAAATGCGAGGAGAGAACGTTTGTAGAGAAAGAAACGATGCATTTCATACCACCTTGAGTCAGCTCCAGAAAGTAACACCCATCCACTTCCTCCTCCACACAGGCTGCACAAATAGCTGCAAAGTTCGCTGATTGATAATTATCTGTATCTCCAAATGTCTCAGGTTACAAGGCAACAAATAAAGGGAGAGGAAAGAGGGAGCTGGCAGGCAGAGGTCAGTGGGAGGACTCCTACATTTCATCCGGCACGCTTTGAGAGACGGATGTGCCACGGTGTGACAGTCCCGATCCCCAGGTGAGATCTGAGAGGAAAGATAAAGGCAACTGACGGGCAGAAAATTGGCAGATAATTACAAAGGCCAGAGGGGCAAATTTAGTCTCCCCTTGTGTCTTTCTCTCCATAATACAACACACACATACATAAGTGCACGGACGATAAAGCAGTGCCATTTGAAGGGTGCAGAGTAAGCAGCATGCACAAGAAGGTGTTAAATTACCTGCAAGCCCCTTTCTGCCATTATGCCGACGGTTGTTTGGGGTGGCTTGGTATTGAGAAAGCACTCATTAAATCTGCCATTTTGGAGAAATGCTTATAAATGGTACCTTGCAAATTTGTTCCTACCCTGAAGCATTGTTGTATGTAGTTACATTACAATGAACTTCAGTGTATGTTATGGAGATTCTGCATGATAGACTATCGTGAGGTAAAATGATAATTAATAATAATAAAAAAATAAAGCTCTTCTTGCCAAAAAAATAAATTCATGTGCGTCTTGACTGTAGACTATCAGGTTAGAGATATGCAGGTCCTTGTAGGTTTGCAGTGGTGCCACACTCTTGTCAGTTTTTGGACCAGTAGAAGAAACATTTTCCACGGTTTGTTTCGAAGTCTTATTTATTGTTGTGAAATGTAACCGTGCTTCAAACAAACAGATAAGACATCAAAGTTCTTGCTGTTTTCAGCAGAGAACATTCTCTTAACCAGAGGATCAGCAGAAGTTAATAAAAATGAATAAGACGTTTGTTTTTGCAGAATTTCGACCTTCTGAAAGTTGTTCTCGGTTTTCCTCCAGTACTGGGTTTGTGAGATTATGTCTGGACCTGAATGTTTTTTTAAGTATCCCTTCTTGAAACAAATTTGGTAAAAATTTCTAAAAGGATTATGATAAAGTTGATGTTGAAGTGGTTAAGAAGCACTGCTAGAAAATCTCTTTATGAGACCTAGTCACGTTTTGTCTTCTCAATTTTTCCAGTATCCTTCCAGGGACCACGTCTTTCTAAAGAAAAACTATCTTGTCACATTAATGAGATGGATGGATGAACTGATTGATCTAAAATTAATGCTAAATAATGTTAATCTGATGAAAATAAAATCTGTCAGCGTGCAAGAAAGTCTTAGCTTACAATATTATGCTAATTTATTTCTTATAGTGGACTCATAAAATTTGCTAACTGAAGTGGTACACAGATCCACAGGGGAAAAAAATACATATATTTTTATAGAATAGCAGCATGCAGCAACAACATAAGGCTGTAAGACACAGACACTGTTTGGTTCTGGGAGAGGAATTATTGTTCCATCAGCTCTTCTCTTTAGATGTTTCATTTCCCAAAATACTGTGTCAGTGCTAGAAAAGTATATGTTTTGTGCAGCTTGGTGTTACCTGAAAAATAACAATAGGACTCAATTTCTACTATTCCTGAATACAACTGTGACCCTTTTCCCAGGAAGGCATTTTCTCTTATTGTAATCCTGAATTCATGCCATCATCCCTTTTCAGAGCACCAATTCTTGCTCACATAATCACTATGTCTCCTCTGCTTGAAACTGAGTATTTTTGGTTGTTTTGCCTTAACTACTGTGTTTTTCTGTACATTGCACTTCTACAAAAGTGCTTAGGAAAACAAATCTTGCAAACAAAAATCCTTGAGCAGAAAAAGTCAATCTAAGAAACATTACCCTTGTTTTTTTTCATATTTTAGTAGGAAATACTGAAATGTTTCCTGCTGAAAAACTGCATATCACAGTTAACAGTTTTGTCAACTGTGATATGCAGAGAATTTAATAACTATTCACACACTTAGATTTTTTTTTTCATTTTGTTACATTGCAACCACGATCTTTAATTTTATGGTGTATAAAAGTGGAGGGACAACTGAAAAGTGTGGCCTGGATTTTGTAATCAGCTCCTTTAACCCTTAATGAAATCCTGTATAGTCTAAAAGTGAGCATTAATCAGACAAGCAGCCAACCGGGCAAAGGCATCTCAACAATATTTTGCAGAACAATGTTTTTTTTTTAATGATTATTGGTTGTGAGCTGTATAAGTCACATCTTTTAGAAAGTGTGGCAAGTTAAAATGTATTGCTTAAAGAAAGTTGTAAAGAACATTTTACAGACAATCTTTTTTTTCCCTCAGATTTGATGGAAGGATGCTAAATGCACATCTGTTAATTGTCAGCTGTAATTGCACGTTGTCTTACAAAGTACTAACTCACTTGGGATCAACGCAAATGCACACCACACGTTTAAGATCTTTATTTGTAAAACGTTTCAAAAAGAGTTCCAAAATTTCAATTTTCAAGTGGGAAAATCTTAGCACTGTTTCCTTGCAACAAGAAGGTGGTGGATTCAAGTCCAGGCCTGGGATGTTTCTGCATGGAGTGTGCATGTTCTCTCTGAGTACACCGGCTTCCTCCAACAGTCCAAATGCACGACTGCTCGGTCAACTAGTTTCTCTAAATCGGAGTGTGTGCATGTCATGCACACGCTCGCACACGCGCCCACACACAGGAGCCAGGTCGTGTCTTTTCCAATGACTGCAGAGACAGGCACCAGCTCCCTCGCAGCTCTGCTAGGATAAGCAGGATTAGATAATGGATGGACAGAAAAATCTTATTGTACCATGCAGAATTTCATGAAGGACAGTAAGTAGAAAAGGGACCCGTCCATTCAAGTGTATGACTAATTTCAGAACCCATCTTAAGAACTTGATCTAGAGTCAGTAAATTTTTTCTGCATTAGTAATGTGAGAATACTTGAGCCATGAGCACTAAACGACAATGGTTTGATGCTGATCCATTTCTCTTATTTACAGACAGTTCAGATGACCCAGCATTGTTCTAGCAGCAGAGGGTGCACTCCATAATGTGAAACCCAAACCTAGAAAGGGCAGCCCTAATTGTCTTAACAACACACAACACGTTCCTGGGTTGAGGCAGCATCGACGTCTAACATATTGGATTGCATGCTGGAGCAATCAGGCCAGTGCTGCAGTGCTGAGGCACTGTGAGACACAACCAGGAGCCAGGATAATTAACATTTATTGATACATGACTGCTGTAAGCCTGTTTGCCCAGTGAATTAAACCAGCTCATTACAAACATAATGGTGGGTAGGGGAGATAAATAATAGATGCGGGTCCACTCACTGCCACTCAAGAATGCATCAGGAGACTCTTCTACTTTTTTTTCCCCTCCCCACCCACGCTGACTGCAATTTGCCCTACAAGAAGTCAAAGTGTTCTCCCTTGAAATCAAAACTGCCATTACTGTCTCAATCCAATGCAAGTGGCCTCATGTAAACTCGGTTTAAGGTTTTAATGGCAGTAGCCCTGAGGAAATGCTACAGCGAATTGGATATATGCAACTTGCTGAAGGTAGTGAGGGCAATGGTTTACAATGATGCTTTTTCATATTTCTGTGTCTGATATTTTACTAATAGAAGTGAAGACATGAAATGGAAAAACCAGAATGTGTGTTTAGGTCTTGACTAGATTGCTTCATTGAAACTGGGGTAATTCTTTCCAAGGGCCACTGAGACAGGGAGGTTTCTGCTTATATTAACTTGTTGTCCTTGCATGGATAGTTGTTCTTCTTCTAAACAAAAATAACTACAAAATAACTCACACACCACTGCACTCCCCACAGCCTTTTATGCTACAGAAAATAGGCCTCGAGCTTGTTTTTCATTGATGCTCTTCAGCCATGGTTGAGATATTTTGTAAAGAAAAATCTGTCACTGTGACAGACATAGCGTAAATGACTAGGTGCTCTTAGTAAATTTAAAACTGATCCTACAAAATAATTGACTTTCGGTCAAGCCACATTTTTCGTCTTTTTGTTAATTAGAAAAATAATAATGAGCATGCAAATGTGTTGGGGATTGTTTTATGTTGGTTTGACAAAATGTTCGTGGTCACAAGATGACCACAAACATTTGAGCATTTGCTTATTTGAGCATTCACTAGCAAGGACCACGCCACAGAGATATATGTTGAAAGATTCATAGATGAATGAAGGGATGGAGAGTTGAAGGGATGAGGGAATGATGAAATGAAGGTATGAATGATCTTGATTTGGTTATTTGGGAAGAATGATGGAGGGTCGGGGAGGTGAAGACTCTGCGTGGGGGTTTGGTCTTCAGGAAACGGTTCCTCTTATTTTTCCGAGCCAGCATAGGACCCCCAAAAGAGTCTGATTTAAATTGAACAGAGAAGAGAATAATAAATCGTTGAGCTTGTTGCGGATGCATGAACACCTCGGATGACCAGCAACCTAAAACTTGAATCATCTGATCGGAGAAAGCCTGACTGGATGCTGAAGATGCGGCTCCTATGTGAAGAAGAATAGTTATTTGAATAATGCTCAAGAGGGATGCCTGATTTTAACAGTTCTAGAATAAGATGTGTAGAGTTGAATGTCTTTGGGATGAATTTAAAAAAAAAAAAATCTATAATGTAAAGCACTTTTGAACTGCCTTGTTTGCTGAAATATGCCAGAACTTGAGTCAACTTCTGGAGATGATTATACAAATGAAGATTCTTCATAAATCAAGAACATTATGAACAACATTGACCTTCTTATTAATGAGACTGACTTAGGAAAGCAGAGCATCTTTGGTCAGAGGCTTCTTCAGATTCGCTCATGCAAATGTGACGTCAGTGCCGTACGTTCAGAGTCCATTGAAGGTCATCGTCTGGATCAGAACTGTAGAGCTGAATAGACACATCACATTCTGTGGTGAGTTGAATTTGTAGGCTTGCAATCGTAGCAAGAGTAAAGGGTCTGGCTGTTGACGAAACGTAACAGACTGAGATGAGTGGGTGAGTGGATTATAAATTTTCCGCTTAGAAAATTAGAGTGTGGTTTGGGCGTGGCCTTGCTCCCCGAACTTAAGTTAACACATTCACTACATTTCGGAGTAAAAATCGAGATGCTTTTTACGGAGTACTAGGCTAGCTGTGACAGAGGAGTAGAAATTTGCATTCTGTTATCCAAGTTGTTCAATATATTAAAGACAGCGGGGCAGCAACCTCCAAGCTCTCTATGAAGGTTTGTGATTTAAGATTCCAGGGACTTAAAGTCAGTGACTGTTAAGATAAGTATTTTCCATACAGGAAAAAATTCAATATTTCTCTTGCCCACATAATCACAAGGGCCTCTCTATCAGTTTGAGAGTAATATCTGAGAACACTAGATAAAAGCTGGGCTTGTATAATGCATAGCTTGCTGCAGTCTTTTTCTTTGTTTTTGTCTTATCACGTCCACTGGACTAGCAATAGTTATTACCACTCTCAGAGTTGATTAAAGCAACCAAACTCTCTTTTCAGCTCTATAAATACTATTTCTGTTCTCTTTTACTGTTTTGCAGGAATTCTTAAATCTCCTTAACAGCTCTGGACTTATAAGGTTATGGATAAAACTGCAGCAGTAATACATCTACCTTGAACTTTGCACTCATTTAAAGTTTTTTACGGTCACGAGCTAAGTGGCTTAAATTAACTAAATACAAAGTCTGTAATTTCAAACTGACTTTTCTTGTTAGTCTTTGTGTTCCTTTATTTCAGTCAGTAAAGGCCATATGAAGTTTCCCCTCTGACACAGTAATATTTGTGTGAGTGATGGCAAGCAGCATGTAAAAACCAGAGAGATGAGGTGATACCGGCATGTAAATTGTAGTGACTTTTAACAGAGATTCTGCTTTCTTCAAACTTTCTCTCAGAGGCTAACATTCTTGACATTACAAAGTGTTTGTTTTTGTTGTTGTTGTTGTTGTTGTTGTTATTTCCACTGAATTTAATTAGTTGTTCATATGTTTTTATGCAACTTTTATAAATGACATGAGAATAGTGTTATGGACATACATTTGCAGAATACAGTAAAAATGCTTTGGACTCCCTGATGATGCTTTTTTCAATCCAGTTAGGTTTTTTTAGCAGTACTTTACTACTTTCTCAAAACTCATTAGCTGGTAAAGAGGGATCCATCACACAAATAAAATATAATATCTATAAGTATCTTTTCCCCCAAATGACTGCCTCAATAATAAATCAGGTGAAATATCAGTCTTCATCATCTTTATGACCTTTTAAATGAAAACGGTGAGTAAGTTTATCATTCTAGGCAGTAGGCGTCATTCAAATAATTTAAGTATTTCCAAATGGTTCTTATTGGCAGTCTTGACTATTCTGAGGCTGTCAATTATCACTTTACAAATTAATTTTGTTTCTGCCTCCCTGAGAATAACTCCTTGATTGGGCTCAGACAGTGAAACAAAGAGTAGGTTTCGTACTGAAAAGCTGAGCATGCCAATATGCAGCTTTACTTGTTTGTTCATTTTTTACAGGATGGTTAATGGAAATTGTTCATTACACCAGGTACTTCAAAAGATGTTTGTTGTTTTAAAATGCTTGATGTCAATATTATATTGTGTGACACAGAATATAAAAGAACTACAAATTTCAGATTTGGGAAATAAATCATAGAATAAAAATTACAGCTGGTTCATTTTTTTTTTCTTTAAATTTGCAATTTGTTAGACCTACAAAATATGTTGTCTTGTAGACACTGACATTAATGACTTATTTTCATTTATATGCTTTGTGGAACAGAGAAAACAATGAACATGCAATAAAATCATACTAAGACAATCCTGTTGAAAATAATAAAAGAAGGCTCTTCACTCAGTGAACTGCTAAAGCAAGCAGCCACAAGATTAGTGGTCATTTTGGAGAATTGTTACACTCAAGACTTTTTGCTTGCAGTCCTTGACAAGTAAACTGTGGAAATTATTTCTAACCCTTCTCAGTTAATGGAAGGATGAATTTGGCTCCTTATTTAGTCTTCTTGGTTCCAGTTGTCTTGAACATTTTAATCTGTTTCTCTATCATGTCATGTCATACTGATCAATTTTAAAAAAAAGCAAGACCAGCAGAATGCTTCAGGTTGATTTACTTTGAACTAAACTTCATTGGCACAATTATGTGAAATAGATTTCATTAAAAGCAATTTCTTCTTAAATTAATTGTGGTGCCGAATGAATAAATGTAATTTTTTTCCTAATATTTTTCAAAGAAAAGTTTCTGGAAAATGTCTGCAATAACATTTTACTTTATTGGGGCCTTGTACATAGATTTACTGAAGGTATCACTACATACAGAGGGTCAAATAAAAATAAAGCATTTATTTAGAAAATTGCTAATTTCAAGTCCCTTTACATCACCTTTTTATCATGCAAATATATGTTTCAGTAGTGTAGGACACAAACACAACTACAGTGTATTAAATCGAGAACAAAGGCAAGGAGAACACAAAAGGGATTGAGGGCACAAGACAATGACAAGGAGATTCATCAATGAGTGAACGAACGAGAGCTTATATACAGAGAGAAGTGATGATGAAACAATGAACAGGTTAGTCTAATTAACTGAAAGTGCTGCAGTTGAGTGGGAGCATGACCTGAGGTATGGAGGGAGTAGATGAATACAAAGGAATCAGGGAAATAGACTGGAGAGAGTAAATAGCAAAACTTGAAAATCTCAAAGCAGGAGCGACAGAACTGAACTCAAAATTCTTTTAATCAAAACAGGTAAAACATTTTGACAATGCTATAAATATTATAATTTAACTTTATATTTTTATTACAGAGTAAAATAAGGAGAAAACTTCCCAGAAATCTTAAAAACAACAGTCATTAAATCGCATAGTTTGATATATTGTATCCAATTCAGTCCCAATTTAAAGTACCTCTGATTTTTCTGATTTGCATCCAGTTTCTCAACCCTCAGCAAGAGCGTTTCACCTTGCTTACTGGTGGTTAATGGTAAAAATATAAATGCTGGGTAAAGAGCAATATGAATTCCTAGAATCATCTCACTTGTATTATAGGCAAAAAAACAACAACTGATTAACTGGTTGCTAAGCTGAATTGTGCAGCTGCACTTGAAGAGCGCTTTACATAAGGAACGCTGGCCAAACTGGTTACAGCAAAAAACATTTAGACTCTAAAAAAAGCTGAACCTAACTTATACCTCCAGACTTGCTGAAGTGTGATAATAAACTTCCTCAACAGTAAGAGCTGAGACACACGTGCGCGCTCACTAGGACCGACACACACTTCAGCTGTTTGCCAGTTCCTCATGCGGCCCTCTGTCCCCGGGAAGGAACGGCTCTGTGACCTTCTCTGATGTTTTTAATCATTCGCTGTTTGATCTCGCTTCAGTTTTCAACGCAGCTACCCTCCAGCAGCCCATTTCAAGTGGCCAGGTGCTGCCTCTTCACACCAGCTCGCACAGAACTGCCCACCAAGCACCCAATTGTATGTTTTGTTGTACTCCATTACAAAAAATAAAAAATAAAAAAATGAAATCAGCTGCAAAGTTCTGTGAAATTTTTGAGCTTGCTGCCGGGGTTAAATACGGTGATCTGCTGCTCTGCCTGGTCTCTATATATTTACTAAAAACCCAGATACTTTTAATCTGTATAGTGACAATGAAGGCTTTGAACCCCAGAAATGGTTGTAAAAAGGTACTTCAAGGACACTCAGGGTATGTGTTTGATGAGGGCACATGATGTAAAGAGCAAGGGTCAATTTTGCATCCTGTCTCTTTCAGATGTATTTGTGTACCTGGGCAGGTCTGCAGTTAAATTTAGCTGCAGCCTGCTATAGTCATCACAAACTAAAGATTAAAAGTTCTAGGTTACCAGCTCAGCCAAGCTCCTGCCCCACAGTGTGCACCTCTCACACACAGATCCAACCAGACTGGCTGCAGCAGCAATTAGCAAACACCTGGTGGGACTGTGTGTCTGCTCAGCTTATTATACAAACTACTTCTCAGTCCAAAACTCCTGAGAACTCCTGAGTTGTGAATGGCATGATGGAGAAGCACTGTCGCGACGATGTGCAGAAAAAGGAGTGTCTGAAAGAGTTAGTTTCTGAAATTGATTGCAGACCAATTTCAAGGCCTCAGATATGGCTGTGATGCAACTTTCTTTTAAGTTATTTTTGATGTATAGAGCATTTTTACAACAACTGAAGGCAACACTAATTCGATTGTGCTACAAAATGTCACTGTGTGACTGGAAAATACATGATACGCCCGTTTTATTTGCTAATGAATTTTGGTTTAATTATTCACTTAAAAGATTGCTGTTAAGGGAAAGAGTTTACAGTAAGCGCAGGTAGATAATTGACGACATACTACCAATTACCTCCACTTGTGTAAATATTAATCAGCTTCTGTGTGAATATTTGCCCAATGGAAATGTGTCAAAGCTTTACAGGTTCCTTAATCAAAGGGCTGTAAATTTGTCATGAAATGCAATGGCATTTGAGTCAGAAAGTAGTGGTTGCTTCATGACTTGCCCTTAGTTTCTGTCTCTGAAACCATCAAGACTAGATTTATGAAACATACAAGTTATTTACTCCAGGAAAAGTAACAGCTGCCTATAGTTACGCCTGTACAAAACTACACCTTGACACTTGAATTTCACTTTAGTCTCTTTCTACCGCATAAAGCAAAATATCATAATAAAAAAGAAAGTGCTTTAATTCAGATGATTGTAGTGGTCCAAAAGAGGTCAACACTTTTATCTCACAACAGTTCTTCAGGGCCACCCATCGCCCGATGCAACAAATCTGTGTTTCGACTGAACAGGGTCAAACAGAGACGGCACTGGAGGGGAAAAATAATACTTGCTCCTTTAAAATGCAGCTTGATCCATCGCCTTGTAGTTTCTGCAGCGACGGGGCATTTCTTAAAGCAAGTAGTAAACCAGCAACCTCCAGTTATAGACACAGCTTAATCTCCTTTGTTTTCAGTGTTTTATAGGATTCCAAACAACAGCTGCTTAATTACTCATTTATTCCTTTTCTGAAACCTCCCTTTTTCTGTTTAGGGAGATGACAACAAACAGTAGTTGGAAGCTGGAATCTATCCAAGCTATCAGGCAATGGCTAGGGGGTCCATCCAGGACAGGTTGCAGACTGGGACTGCGTAATTACTTACCGTAAAAGTCAGTCTCAGATGTTAACATACAGTTACACGATTTTGGGCAATGACATACCCAGTGCATAGCTTTTATATATGCCTAACTTCCTGGCCTTTCCAGACATTTCTGTCTCTCTCGCCCCCATTTCCCTCACCCTACCCAACAACACCATGATCTCCAACAGCCATTATTCTGCTCTGTTGGATACAAATACACTCATTCCACTCTTGTTATCAACTCATGCAGAATCATTGGCTTTGACACATATTATTATAACGCCCCTCAATGAGTGTTCTACCTTTAGTTGGATCCTCTAGCCTACGGGGGGGCTCTTCTGGTAACTGGGATATACGTGTTTACCCATGTCTGCAAGCTTTGCCTTTTAGCATCCCCTCCCTCATGTTTATGCTATATGTGTGGCACTACACATATACGCTTTCCTGGAAAGGTTTTATGAAGTTATTAAAGAGTTTTCGTATAATATATTTTGCCAGTCAATGCACAGACAAATTTGGACAAAACTATTTTTTTATTATTAAAATCAGTGGCCTCAAAAGTCCTATAAAATAAATATGTAAAACATTATATATATATATATATATATATATATATATATATATATATATATATATATATATATATTATATATATAATATATATATATATATATATATATATATATATATTATATTATTTATCATATATAATGTATGATATATATATATATATATATATATATATATATACATTAGTTTTTCATAAAAAAAGAAAATGATCAAAGTATTTTTATTTATTTTTTGCTGATATGATGCAATTTGTATGACATAAATTCCAATAATTGCTACTAAGCTCTAGTGCAGCATATCTCGTAGAAACACATTTTAACTGCGCCCCCCTTTTTTGTTTTGGTTTGTTTTTCAGCTGTAACTTGTAAAACCTGGCTTTATTGTGTATTCAATTCTCTTCACAACATTTGACAGCTAAGGTAACATGGCAAAAAAATCCTTTACAGCAAAAGTAAAACAACAAGCGGTGCCCTTCTTCTTATTGTTTAGGGCTCAATGGGAGACTTTTGGAGACAGATCAGTGAGATGACTCTGCATAGGAAGCATGTGGTCTCTTTGACCTTTCCTAACCCTGGCAAGATGATGCAATAGCCAACTGTGAGGCCGTCTGTCCGTCTCTCACTTGGTCTTTTTCTTTGGTGACAAACTGGAAAAGATTGCCAACACATTGTTCTAATCCCAATGAAAAGCATCAAAAAACATGCAAATATAAAATAGCTATTATAACAGCTGCTTTCATGCCATACAATCCCTCTTGTTACAGGATTAATAGGAAATTAATAAATAATTTTGCATGCAAGTATCCAACACTTTAAATGTTACTTGCGCCCACCTCCGCATTACCAAATGATTAAAAAAAAATTGTGGCTGCAGTCCCAGTGGCCAGTCATTAAAGGAAAAGTTCAAATTGAGCATCTGTTCAAAGGTTATAAGCAGCTAATATCTTACATGTTCTTACAGCGCTTTACTTGCTGTAGATTGTTCTCTCAGTGTGTCCAAATAGTTAAGTCCATATTACCTCGTCCCAGACGTTGATGGAACCGGCTGTCTTGGTAGGTTTTTACCAGCTGGCATCCTAAATTGAATTTGACATTATATGAACAACTTGGATCAAATCATGGTTTATGTCATTTGACTTGATTGTAGATTTATAGACAATTTCAGGTTGAATATGAGGTTAAATTATTTTCCCTAGTAACATGATTTGAGATGACATTTCTTGCAAATTAGTGTCTTTAAATTAATTAAATTAAACAATATTAACTTGGAAGTCAAACTAATTGATAAGATTTTTGTCATGCAGAACTAAAAAAACGATTTCAGCACTTTGACTCAAGATCAACCATGTTGATCTTGACTCTTGTAGAGTAACTCTTTTGCTGGAAAAGCCACAAACCACTTCAATCAAGTGTAAAAGTTCTTTAAAATGTGCATTTAAAAAATCTTGATGGAAACACAACTAATGAGACCAGAAAACTGTTTATACACAGAGAACGAAGTGGAAAATGAGATTGTAGAAATCAGGTGGGAGCAGCTGAGAGAAGAAACAAACTGGCAGGTTGAGGGAAAATCCATAGAAAAACACATTTAGGCAGAGGGAAGTTATGAGTCAAAAGTAAAAGAATAACACTGACTGAAGGGAACAAAATCAATTGTGCAAAGAACACAAGAATAACTGAAGACACTAAATACAAAGATATGAACACATGCAGCAAGGTCTCATGAACAATAATTATAAACTTAGCATGGCAAGACTTGTGGGGCACTAGTGAAGGAACACAAACATAAATGACACTGAAGAATCATAACAATCTGCTTTGGGTCAGACAGAGGACTTGTAACTAAAGCATCTGAATCGTTTCAAATTGTTTTTTGCGTAAATTCAGCGTTTTAATTGATCCATTAAATGAAAGATTACATTTAATACACAGGCATAAATTAATCTTTTTGAGCATCTACTTGTGGCTGCTGAAAACTTGATAAGGTGTCCTCAGGTAAAAAGCTTATCTCACAGGTAGTTGAACCAAAATGATTTACTCCTTTTACTAAAGTATTGTTTGACTAAATTACATGGATGTGTGTGTGCATGTTCAGATAAGAAGAAGTCCACCTGTAAACCCTACATTCACTGATGCAAAACCTATTAGAACATAGTCTTCAGACTGTGAGCAAAAAAATAAATTAATTAATTAAAAAAAACACGCACACACACACTTGGCCTTATTTTAGATAGACAAGACATAGTACCGTGCAGGCATGAATTACCATGTTGATCATTCTCCCACTAGACGTGATGTCATGCAAACGTATTGCTTTGTCTGCTGCTGAGGTCACCTTAGCCAAGACGAGTGTCGGTGTGGCGTAGGGCTGTCTGCCCCTGTGATGCTTTGCTCTCGCTCTTGAATTAATTTCTTTAGTCCCCAATTTATTTTCATCAAAATCTTGGTGATTTTTTTATTTTTATTTATTTGCGGGGTTTTTTAATGCTGAGTTATTTTTTTCTAAATTTGGAGTCTGGGGACATCAGTTAATCAAATGTGCTATAGAAAATCCATTTGTTGTATCACTGATATCTCTTCAGGTGTTTATTTCTGATTCTTTTTAAAAGCTTAGTCTTCTATTCCCACCACACCAAGCTATCTGTCTGGCATTTTGTATCTCTGGTTCTTTTGTGTGTTTTCCAATATTTGGCTCAGATTAAATATTGATTTCTATACATTTTTGAACACAGTGAAAAATGCTCCCTTGAGCTGAATTACTGGAGGCCACTCATCATTTTTCTGATTCTTACAATTAGACTCAAGAGGTGGAATCATGTCCTTAAACTTCTTCCTATTGTTTTTTGTTATGTATTAGCATACATTTCTTAATTCTTGTGGAAATAAAAATGTACACTGTTCAAAAACTACACGATCAGTTGAAAGTGTCCAATTCCGATTTGCATGCTGTCATGTCCAAGTAGTCTTATTCCTTATCGAATTGGCATAATTTATTTGGAAAGCACTGAAGTCCATTTTTGTCAAAAAATGGGATTGTTTTGACAAAAAAAAGATGACAGAAAAAAGTCATTTTCAGAAAGAAATGTTGGCTTCAAAAGTGTTCATTTTAATCTGCATTGCCATGCAAAGATATTTACACCCCTTGAACAATTTCACATTTTTTCTGCTACAAACACAGACCTCAATGTATTTTACTTGGATCTTTTGTTTTTGTACAACATAATGTTGTGCTCGATTGCAGAGTGTAAGGAAAATTATTATTCATAAGTGTTTGCTCCTCATCACTACAACACCCATAAAAAACAATTAATTTTACAAGAAGTGAATTAAACGCAGATCTTCTGCGAAGACATGAGATGTTTGTTAAAGAATATTTGTGAATGAATTGAAGAACAACAAACCCATCTTGCAGGTCAGAGAGAAAGCTTGTAATCAGATTTAAACATTCAATATACTTTGAAACTCTCACAGCACTCACTGTTCAATCTACCATTTGAAAATACACATAGGAAGGTATAACTTGCAAGCTTACCTCAACCTTACTTGCCAGTGTTACTCAAAGAAGCTGTCAAGAAGGCTTTGTGAACAGAGCCACAGCTCAGGAGGGAGAATCTGTTGACATGAGAATTATTTGTCCATTGTTGACGACCACAATGCATCACCTTGTTAGCCACAAGCCATGAAGGGCACAGCAACACACAGAAGAAGGTGCAGCAGTTAGAGGAAACTACATGTAAGACCATAAGACAATATGCGGTAACACTGCATATTACATTAAACACACAATCCCTACTGTCATTTTTAAAAGGGCTTCTAAATACAGTTGGCTTGGCTACTGTCACACTTGGTGGGACATGTGGATGGAGTTGCATTTCTTCATTTGGTGAGAAAAGTTGCTCAGAATAGGTGGAGAGACAAAGTGATGTAAAAACAGGACAATCTTCCCGATAAAAAAAAAAAAATTTTTTTACTTAAAAACTCTTGAGAGGCTGGACCAGACCTGAGCCTGGGGCAGAAGTAAATTTTTCAGCATGGCAATGATCACAACCTTACAGGCAGGACAGGTATAATTTAGGTCAAATTCAAGGGCTGGAATGACCCAGTCAAAGTCCAACTCTAAATCTAATGTAGAGTTCATTGTGAGATTTGGAATTGGGTGTTCATAGATCTCAATCCAATCTGTTTAAGATTCAGCTGCTTTGCAAATAGAGTATCCAGCATTGAGAGTAGAGTCTCTGGAGGTTCAGTCCAAAAGCTGTAATTGTGACAAAGATGGTTGTAGAAGGGTTTGTGTTGGAGGGCTAATTACACAGCCTACTTCCATGTTTAAAAACCGAAAAACAATACCTTCCGCTGCACAATTGTGCACAATTTGTTTTGGTTTGTCACATAAAATGCCAAAAAAATAATCGATTTTGGTGGTTGTTAACTGACAAAATATGAATAGGTTTTGCAAGGTAATGAAAGATCTACCTTTCTGCGCAACAGGAGAAGTAACTGCAGGCTATTAAAGTTGTTCAGATCAATTTATAGATTTACAGAACTGCGGGTTTCAACTTTGGGCGGGGGGAAAAGAAAGACTTGTTCTCTTTAGATCCCAATAGTTTCTCTCTCAACACTGACTTGTGAAAGCGTTTTGTCTGATTCTGTTTCTGCAACGTATACAAAGTATATTTATTCTAACTTAAAAAATTAAACGCTCACCTGTTTCCAGTAAAACATGAAGCAGGCTAAAATCTTTTAACAAATACAAATGTTTGTAGTTTGAATACTTTCTAATTGTATGTTTATTTTTCTTAATAGTATACAGTCATGACTTCAATAGATGGTGCCTTTAATCATTGGGGTAAGTGATGTTCATGGTTTGATAAATGACAGTTATTCTCTGCTGAGTCTATTTCATTGTCATCGTCCAAAGCTCATTAAATGCTCCCCCTTTGTGCCAGCAGATAATTACAAAGGATTTACAGGAAGCCCTCACCTTGAAATATGTTAAGCCTCACCGGGGCCAAATGTCAGCTATCTGTTCTGAAGTTGATCACAGCAAAAAAAAAAAAAAAAAAAAGACAAAGTCACCTGAGATCTACAGTCAAATTTTTTAATCACAGATGTTATGAGCACTGCGATAATGCAGCCTTGTCCTTCATGAGCGAGCCAGGTAATGATCTCCAGAGAACATCCATGAGTGCTCCACAAAGCATGATGCTTGGCTTGTTCTTTTATCTCCATCCCACAGTCTGGGAGCAACATTTAAGCCACTGCAGATGCTGGTTAGGGCTGAGAAATCAATGCACTCAAACAGGGATAAGTGGGACTTGGTTTTGGATAACTCGGGGGGGTGTCTTAGTGTGCATTATTCATTAGATGGGAGAGACAGAGTCACAACTGCTGCCTCTGCAGGAGTGTACCTGAGACAAGGAATAAAAGCCCAAACCGAATTATTGTTATTCCCGGTGCTCAGTTTCAGGGTACAAAAACAGGGCTTCTGAAGTTTACCTATGTGACAGGATAAGTGTCTGTAGTCAGAAGTCATGCAGGATTTTTATGGTTTCATGTGGCAAAAGAAAAAAAAAAAGTTGACACCAAACTGAACACTACAAGTTTAGAGCTGCTGATTCTAAACCTATGATAAACAGAAAAAGGAATGAGGAAAGATTACAAAAGAAAGCATCATGGATTTAATGAATTATTTAAAAGAGCTTGTCATGCAGTGTCAAGCAGATCTGGACCACAACTTTCAAAACATCTGTCTGATGCAAAAGGATTACTGTAACTCATGTAAGCTCAATGAATCCTTGAACATGCTGACGATGTTGTTTTCTGGAATACATGATCCTTCTGTTATGGGTTAAGATTGAGATGTTTTGCCCATAGACATCCCATATAATACTAAATATTGAGCCTCAGTCAGAGTGAATTCATTCCTACTACGCCAGACACTTGTTTTGAGTAGAATGAACCAATAATTTTATTTAGAAAAATAAAAATAAACAACCATTTTAAGACAAGCTAGCATCCAGTATGAAACCTCTTGACACTCTCTGCTCTTGTCAGGATAATACCTTTGCAAGGTGTCACTCTTGGCACAACCAGTGACACCATTGTTGCTTGGCGCTGGTCGTGTCATTTTAAGCATTATGAGAAAACTTTGAATTTTTTACTTGTAAATCTACAAGAAAATAAATATTTTTAAGCATCGAGATTAGTGTACGGGCTGTGAGAAGCTCATTCATCATAACACAAGACAAATCTATTTTAAATTCAGTTTTTAAAATCACCTAAGCTCATTAACTTCAGGCTAAATATGTGAACGTATTAATCATGTCGCTCCTACACAAATATGTTCCTTCAAGTGGTTTTCCTTTGCTCAGATAGATTGGCACGTAAACACAAAAATAGACAGAAGAGCACATAATACATGCAGATTACTGAAAAAAACACCTCAAGGGCATCCATTTACACACAACCAAGCTGCACCCGCTCGTTCCCCGAACAAACACACACCAAAACATTTTTTTGTTGTTGTTGTTTTTTTGTTTTTTTTTCAGTTGGCAAAGTTTGAAGCTGACACTTTGTCACTGTCATTTTCTTTTAGAAAGTCTCTCCAAAGCCCCAGTGTGACTACAACCTCTGGGTGATGAGTATTATACAAATCCGTTGGAAAAAGTGTGACATGTCAAAGTACTCTCGTCCAAATTCATTTTCAGCTCTTTGAACAGAAACAAAACAAAACAACAAAAAAAATTATATTTCTGAAATAAAAAACTTAAATAGGGTCCAGTTGAACATAGACGCATGTTTTTTCTTACCACAAGTGCATATTCCTACACACAAATGATTAGATGATCACAAATATAATGTAGAAATTGATCAATGGCAAGTGCTACAGCTTTCAGGTTTACCTTCACAGGATCCCAATGAGATTACAGAATTGTTTCATCCAGAACAACATGACCATTGATGATGATTAATGGTATTCAAAAATGAAAACGTTTACTTGCAAAGGCAAATTGTTTGGGGATAACTTAACAGACAGTTGCGAGATTTTCAGAAAACGATTTGTTATCCTTTTTTTTTTCTTTTTTTGCAAAGTTACCGAAAATGTGATGAGTACATTTCTGATGAAAAATTCCCGTCAAATTTACCTGATGATATCCGCAATCTAAATAACCGAATAGTCCTAAAGAAGTCTGGTTGGTGTCCTCCAGTCAGACAGACAACTACCTCTATTTCATGGTTCAAAAACTCAGGTTTCTAAGTGAAATGACAGAATGGCTCAAGGTTAAATGCTCCAGCAAGACAGTTATTAGTGTGCAGCAAGAAGGGTTGGTGGGAAAAAAAGTACCTCTTGATTTTTTGCAAGATACCTGCCACAAAGGCAATTTGGCCTTCGAAATGAGAAATTGCAACTCTATCTCACAGATCTTAACCCATTTCAAACTAACTGTTCTAATTAGAAAATAATTGGGGTGTGTTCTCGCTGGAGTGTTCCGATTTGCAGTAGGATATTAGGCAAGAGGTGTGTCTGTCAAGGTACTTACATTCCTAAATTAAGCTCACTTAATTGAGGCGAAAGCTCAGGTCTGTTTATCTGACACATGAACTTACAGACATTATTACATTTCAGCAGCCCAATTCAATAAAATGATATGTAAGAGATGCCTCAGCCCACAGTGCAATAACGTTCCTTTTCACGGAAAGGCTCGTAATTATATGACCACTGTTTTCTTCTTATTTCCCTTTTGAGTTGCAGATCTTGTCTCCCTTTCTAATGACACATGTTACGACTCATCTACAGGTGGTCAGATCATGAAGGATCACAAAGGATCCATCCTCGTCAGATCCCAAGCAGCCGACACACACGAAGTTGAACATTTTATAATGTTATTTATTTTAAAAAGATGTATTTTTGATTAAGATGTTACAAGTGGAGCAAAGGGCTTCAGAGTGAGCTATAATGCAAAAAACAACAAACAAAAGGAAACTATCTGAATATTAACCAACTTACCTAACTGGAAGTAAATAAACCAAATGACAAAAATTTACCTCCCTAATTAAGAAAAACGTGAGGAAAACTAAGGAAACAGCAGCTCACTCCTACAAACTCCAGAAATTTACATCGTGTTAAAAGACAAACAGTGTGGCTGTTTGAGATGAGCTGAGGATGGATGGCAGGAAGTCCGTCAGCAGCTTTTATATCCGTCACCTCTGGGAGGCCACCAATTGGACGTCTCCGTCGTCTTCTGGGAACCAATCAGAAACAGGCACCTGCACATTTATATTTGCATAATTAAGTTGACTACGCCAGTCATAACACACATCCTTCATATAAATGTCTGTGTAAGTAAACGTTGATCATAAAGTCATTTCATTTGTCACTGGAAGAAGAAAGAATAGCTAGTGTTGCAATGCTGATTTTTGATCTACTCTTTTTTACGTTATGGAAAGCCAAAAAACTGTCACATCTCTAGCATGCAGTTTGTGTCATAGTTTTGGAATATGTTTGAGCTGTTGGTGGAGTGCACCATGCACACAGCTGGCATATGTGTTGCTGTGTGGGTGACTGTTCAGTTTGTTGGAGTTTTCTGACATTCACCCTCACAGTATAACTCGTCTCCTGCTCTCACTCCTTGGTTCCTCTTATTAAATCATGTTACTTCCCTGTTTCATCTGCTGGCTTTTTGTACCTGGTTCTTGTGTGCTTGTTCTGCTCTGGCTCCCTGCCTTCTCTGTGATTTTTGTAAGTGTTTTCTATTTTATTAAACTTCATAAATCTACTTGCTCCCACCACCTTTCTGCATTATGATCGGCCATCACCACAACCTACATCAAGACAAAGAGAGATATGCTTCTGGTGTTTATTTCCATTCATTATTAGTATGGCCTTACATGTTAAACACCAAACGTCAGTATGTCAGAAAATCTGTACATTTTATAGGGTCAGTATGTTTAAAAAAGGATTTTTAATTTTGAAATTTTATGTCATGTAGAGAGTTATTGACACATTCAGGTTGGCCCAACATTTTTGCTGGGCTACGAAGAAAAAGCCCTGGAACATTGTTCAGTGGTTCAAAGTCCTCTTTTGATGAAAGTGAATTTTGTATTTTAGTTGGACGGGCTCCTATAGTCTGAAAGGAAAGGGCAGGCACAGAATCTAAAGCTGTTTTAAGTTCTGTTTGACTTTACCACATTCAGTGATGAATTGGAGAGCTATGGTACCTGCTGGTGTTGGTTTATTGTGTTTTTTAAAGTCCAAAGTCAGTGGAGCTACTGGGGAAACTTTTGAGCATTTCATGCTTCATTTTGCTGAGAAGCTTTATGGAGATGATTTAATTTTCCAGTAGGACGTGGCGCCTCGTCACACTGCCAAAAGTACCAATAGCTGCTCTAATGAGCACGATATCACTGTGCTTGACTAGCCAACAAACTAAACTGATGTCACTGTGGCACAAACACTAAGACAGTAATTCATGCAGACATAGCCCCAAAGAAATATTTTCTTTATTCATATTTAACTACACGGATATACATTCTGAATTAAATAATCTTTTTATTTCTCTCTGATCATATTCTCATCTAGGGTTGGGTTGAATTTGGGTTTTCGTGAGTTATAATCTCATTAGATCACAATTGACAAAAAGTAAAACTTGAAATATGTCCATGTGTGTATGATGAATTTATAAAATGTGATTTTTAATTTCAATGCTTTTATTTTCTTACCTATTGAAATCCATCTGTATTTGGAACATAGCGTTCCATTAATGAAGACACAAGAAATACCTGTCGTGACAATGAATATGCATGTGACTGACAGTTTTATTTTTGTTTTTGTCCTCTCCAGTGTATGTTAGTATTATTAGTCATGGCCAGCAAACAAGGTTATGCACTATTGCAGAAATTACAGAAACCTGGTGTAGTCAGAATAAAGGAGCAACATGATGTATAGAATATTAAATGTTAAAGAACATGTTCTCTGTTCATAGTGAATATATCTATTTAAAGATTGCTATTTAGGTATTTCATTAGTCTTTCTTGCTGTAGTTGTTAGAAATGTCTATTGTTATAAAACTGTTGAAGGCGTGACGAGAGAAAGCTTTTCTTCTCGCTGAAGACTTTGATCTCTAGGATTTCTCTCTCAGCACCTGAAGACAATCTCAAAACTTAGTGACATGAAAGTCAAAATCCTGTTACCCTAAAACTTTCTAAATATTACTTTCAAACTAATGAACTACAAATTCAGAAGGGAAATAGTCATGTAGAGAGTTATCGACACATTCAGGTTGGCCCAACATCTTGGACATTGCAACATCTGTTGTTAAGTTGCAATGTATTTTACAAAATACATTGCAAATGATAACAGGTGACACAGCTGTATATATGTGTATTTCTCCCTAGTGAAAGCAGAAAAGAAAAAAACAGGGCAGCATTTATCTTGATTTTTGTTTTAAAAAGAATATCTAAAGTAATATTTTGTAGGAGCAATTCCAGCCAGACAAACACATAAACTGGACCCATTAAATATTCAAGCCCAGTCCAAGCCCAGATATTAGGTGACTACATACAAAAAATGTCCTTTGATGTGAAATTATTAACTGGGTTTGTGTGTGGATACTTAGAAACATTAAATGATAATTCAGTGAGCTAATCCAAATATAGATTTTTTTTTCCTTTTCACTTTTTTCCCAAAGCTTAGTAGGGTATTCATTAATTCCTTCTGTAATTATCCCTCTACCATTGGCTCAAACACAAGCAGATTCCCTTGAATCCCACTTCACATTATGAGTGGATTATGAGCCAGAGGCCTATAAAAAGTTCTGACTGTTTAAACTTAATGAGCTTGCAGCCTGTCTGGGATTGTTTTACAGCAGTGAGAATCATTTGTATGATCAACTGACAGAGACGTTATTCGAGAAAACTCGCTTCCTGTAATGAACTTAAAGTATGCATTCGGTGCAGAGTGCTGACAATGTTATGCTAAAGAAATTGGATATAATTTAATGATTCTAAAAACAATATATCAACAGATGGCTCAGGATGATATGTTTATAAAACCATTGTCTTAATTAAGTAGTCTTTTTTTTTCACATGGACATACATGCAAAAAATGTTAGCATTATGTTTTTAAAAATTTAATTTGCCCAATTGTTCCTTCTGCCTTTGTATATTTCTAGTTGTATTTGAAGCTATGTTAATACCTGTTAATATTAAACTTAAACTCTTACAGTAATCACACCAATGCTTAAATTCTCTCTATATGCTCTTTGTATGCCTTGCCGCTGCGGAAGAAAACATTCTCCGAGAATGATACTACCACTACCATGTTTCACAGTGAAAACCTACGAATCTCTGTAGAGTCATCATGGCCTCCTGGAAATTTTCTCTGATTAATACTTTACTTGAATGTCCAGTCAGATGATGTGAGTGGCCAAGTCTTGGTAGGTTTGAAGTTGTCAAAAGCTGTTCCGATATTAAGGTAATAAATTGAACTGCTTTAAACTATTCCATGTGGTTATTTCTTGGTCTTCATGATGGTGTTGGTTATCTAAAAGCCACCATAAAACATAACACATATACTGAGTGAGATGTCATTCCACACATGTGAACTACAAGTTGCCCTGGATATTTTTCAGCAGTATTATCTTAGAAGGGGGTTAACAAAAATACTGTTAACACTTATCAGATTTTTATCTGGGGGAAAAAAAAAAAAGAATAATGAACAACAATGAACAGTTTTGCAATGCATCATGTTGGTGGGTCATGTAAACTCCTACTGAAATACCTGCAAGTGGCTGTAATGTGATAAAATGTGAAAAAAAAAGTTCAATAGATGTGAAAACTTTTGCAAAACATTGTATAAACTAATAAAGGGGGGGATATTAGTTTGTTATTTTTGATTATTATTTTATTATTATTATTATTATTATTATTATTAGTGTTGTTGTTGTTAGTATTCTAAAGAAAAGCAACTTACCAAATTTCTTCCATTAATTTAATTTTTTTATTTTAAAAAAAATAAAAAATGCATCAGTGGGTCTGGGTGTAGCCTGAAAAACGTGGTATGATCCCTCCTGTGGATCCACCTCTGATGTCCCGCGTGCCGCGCCGCCAGCTGCCGCACACTCACGCAGTTCTCACGGCTGCGTCCTGCTGCCGGAGCGGCACTCTCGGATTGGAGAACGATGCAAGTCAGACTGCTAACCCGTCCACAATAAATGAAAAACAAAATGCCACACGGTGATATGTGAGGACATTTGGAAGCGCGGAAGTCCTCGTCTGAAGCCGCCACACCGGGTTGGGTTTGTGGGTAACCCGCCAGCCTGCCTGCCTGCCTGCAGGCGATGCGAACAGAACCGTCGGGGTGACCAATGCGCGTGTCGTAGGAGACAAGCAGGGCGCATTGGACGGGAGAGTTTAGAAAGAAAACAACTGTTTTGACTTCAAAAACATTTTTCTTCTGACAAGGGAAAGAAATGCTCGCCAACATTTTTAGTTAAAAGCGGGAGAAGAGTTAGAAGGAACCGTTTATTTTCAAGAGGAAAAAAAAAAAAAAACAACTTGAAACTATCGCTTTGGACTCGGATCCAGATGAGAGCTGCGGGGCTGGAGCTGACAGGAGATGAACGATGCACAGTAACATGGATCTACTGAAGGGGATAAGCATCAGCAAGCACCGCTGGAGATGTATTCCGGTAAACATTCAATGTCACTTATTCAATTCAACCTTACTGCTCCAATGTTATCAATTGTGTCGTGTGTGCATTTATCTAGAGCAGCTACAACTTCTTCTACCTACCTTCAAACCTGATATTTTGAACATCAGTAGAATTGAAACTGCTAATATCACATAACAAGCAGCACATGCACATGGAGTAAGTGGTGAATATTGCCCTGATGGTCATGCTAACAGGTTAAAATCCCAGCATTTTTTTTTTTTTACTTCCCATCTGAATTGTGTCACAATATCTCATTAGTAATAATAACAATCTCTGCCTCCTCTAATTGCTGTGCCCACCATTCAGAACAGGGAGCCTTTTTCTCCGCTCTGTAACATCCACCTACCAAGTCTTTTCTCATTTAAAACCCCTCTGGCAAAACTCATTGTCGTCTCTAATCCACGGGGGATTGGATTCACTCCAGTCTCATCATCGCTTCCTTTTCTTTGATTGCAGCCAGTTGATTGCTTCAGATTGTCCAAAGTCCTCTTGACTCTTGCAAGTAGTTACTCTCCTGAAAATGTCCATATGTCTAAGAGGGATGTCTGAGAGGGAGCTTGTAATGCTGCAATTAAGTAAATTGGAAGGAAAGTGGATTTCTGTGACTGTGACATAATATCTCTATTATAAAAGGCTGTAAACAACAACAACAACAAAAAAAGTTTGTAAATTATTTGCACAGAACGTTGGTGCTGTTATGTTGTTATTAAGTGCTTTTGAAAAAAAAAAAAAAAGAAGCAGGTTTGGTAAGGTAAGCATTGTTCATGCTGTCTGATGACTTAGCTTAACTATATTCTCTGCAGAGAAATTACAATTTATTTTCTTAAACAGGGTGGAATATTCGCGCTGCAAAGCATCTCCAAAGTCTCATTATGAATGGACATGTTTCCAATGTCACTCGCTCAGAGAGAAACAGAGGCTGAACTTGGAGTTCATTGTGCCTCACTGACTGCAGTCTCATGGGTGAAATGATGAGGAAAATTTGTGCATTGAATGAGGAGTTCAATTAGCTAACTCCAAAAACAATGTGAGAAGGACTTTTTTGAGAATTTATTTTACTTAAAGTTTCAATTTAAGTTTATGAAAACTACCATGGTGTCATGTAAGCTTGCTGTGAGTTAATTCACAATATTTGAGTGAGCCTGTAGATTTATTTTAAGGCAACACCCAAAACAGACTAATTCCTTGTAATGCGTGCAAATCTACATAAATTAACCAGGATTTGTGGACCGCTACAAGTTTTGGGTCAGCCTTAGCTACCATGACTGAAAAAGAAATGTCTTAAAGGCAACACTGTCAATGTTGTGGAGTGGCAGCTACAAAGAACTGATCTCAGTCCAATAGAAAATATGTTAGCAAAACTGGAAAAGGTGTTTGAGCCAGACGGCTAACAAACCAGACTCAGTTACACTAGTTCTCTTGTAAAGGACTAAAATCCCATTATGAGACATTTTTGGAAGGATACCCAAAATATTTCACTAAAGTCATACAGTTCAAAAGGCAATTCTATTGCCTTTGCTATAGTAGTGGGTCATTTAGTAATAGCTTGAAAGGAAGAAGGGATGAGAGAAAAAGTAGAGGTTACAGGGGTGGGAGGTATGTAGTAAATGGCCTGGGTTGGAAATTGAACCCTGGACAGCTGGATCAAGGATTATAGCCTATGTGTATGATGTCCCTGCTCTTCCTCTGAGCCATGTGTCACCCCACAGAAAAGGTTTACATTAATCTAATATCCGACGATGAGAAAGAAGGTTTTGTCTTTACAGCATATGTAACAGAAAACATTGCTCTGATCCATGTGTTTTAGCATTTAGATCCTGCTGTGCATCCTTCTTTTAAGCACACAAATGCTGATGTACGCTTCCATTTTTCAGTTGTATTTAGATTACATATTGTAAACTAATTAGTGTGCGAGCACTGGGTCAATTAGAAAAACAGTACCAATTGAAAGCAATTGGCGCACTCGCTGAATGAGAGCGTATGATTATCTCAGCTGAGTTTCATGACTTTGTGCTTGGTATTTCTCTTGTGTGATCTTGTTGGCAGATAAACAAACAGACAAATGGCAGTGAAAACATGCCTTGGGGAAAAATGCCACCACAAAAACAAAATCAATTTTGGGTTGTGGAAAGAATGGGACACCATTTGGTAGTCTTCAGGGAAATAACAGAAGAGAAAAGTGAAGAGATATACTGGCCTAAATATACCGGGGAGAAACAAATTTCCTTTTAAATAAATGAACAATAGTTACCAATAAGCGATATCGTTTATCTGTAAGAAAAGAATGAAACTTTGACTGATCTAGACCAAATAAACCCTATATAAGGTTTGGGCCAGGATGAGATTTCCATGGTATGATAACTGTAAAGTAAAAATATAAAATTTTTTGAATGTCATACTGAAAAATCCCAACTAAAATGTATTATTTGATCTAATTAGCTGTTCAAAACCAAAAGACATTACATCTGCACCATTAAATAACATATCTATTACTAATATTGTAGCATTTTGTCTATGACATTGTGTTTCTTGTAAGGGATTTAAAGCTGTAAGATGCCTCTTTCAGCCAGCTGTCCACCAGTGCACAGCAACAGGTGGGGTGGGGGCAGTGCTGTATAACTCTATTCCTCAACCATCTGAACATCCTAAATTCACTCCACAACTTTCTTTGGTCTGTAATTAAAATGACTTTAACCTGTATGAATGGTTTGGCAGAAATTGTTAGTTTTTGAAACCCTAACATTTTCAAACCTTGATTAGCCTTAAACTGGAGATCAGACCATGCACACTGGACACAGAGCAATACTCTTAGCTTTGTAGAATAACTTAGCTTTGTAGAATAACTTGTGTATTTCAAAGGTTTTGATCCCACAAGACAACTGTTAGTCATTTGGAACATAAGAAATCTCAAATATGTCATTTGTGAACAAACATATATATTTGTTCATTTGACTGGATTGTGACCTACCTGACATAATATAACCAACAAGTGCTGCATCCCAAACTTGTATTTGCAAATGCTTATCTCCCTCTGTAAATCCTCTATCAGGTTTAAGTTAGGCTTTTTCATACAGTTACTATTACTTCTAGTCAGAATAAATGTGTTTGTAAAATTAAAGGATTTCTTCAAACCTCACTAAACTGAAACCTTAAAACCAAATCAGCAACCTGCATCCGGACTTCATATCACTGTTTTTTTTTTTTGTTTTACACTTTTTAAGTAAATGTGTGCACTCTTGCTCTATTCTGCAACTGCAGAGTACATATAGTTTCAGGCACATGTCTGTGGAAACATATGCCAGAGTTGACAGGTGGTCGTTATGGAGGTTTCAAGTAGTGCAATTTCTGATCAGTCATATATCACCATTGGCTTTCGATGGTGTCTAATAGCCTATAATTTGTTATGTCTAAGAATTTCTAATAATGCTTAAGGTGAGATAATTCTTCCGTCATATCGTTTATTGTAGGCTCCCTAATATGTGTTGCCACTTTATTCTCTGTATTTGTATCACAGGTGTTCAGATTATGACGTTTAATAATAAGCTATAAGCTAACTTAAATGTCTTATTTCAGTGTTCGGAATGAGTGTTCCTGTGCATAACGTCTGAAGTTTGTCAAAAACCTTTCAGACTGAGGTTTGAAATGTCATGAAGGAAGCAAGAGAGCAGGAGGAGCTGCTCAATATATTTCTGTGGCTCTTGTCACAGGGGAGATTGAGATGAGCGCTTTGGTGGGGTGCCCCTGGTGTGGGCTGGAGAAATGAAGAAGTTGGCATGTGTTATGTCACGCCTCCGGCTTGTGTGCTTACATCAAAACACTATTAGTCTCTTTGTCTTGTGCCACTACTTGAGCAAGACTTTTGGCTGAGGAATATATTGGCACTGCTTCAGCTCCCCCGGTGCTCTGTATGAGAGGAAGGAAAATGAATATATTGACTAAGTAAACCTTTAGCTTAAGAATGTATTTGATTTCGGCACTATACAAAAACTAATTCTTGGAAGAAGGAAGCATATTTAAAGTCAATCAACTGATTTGAAACTGAAGGCAGAATTTGTGTGCAGATTTGCAAAAAAAATAAAATAAAAAGGCATCGCAGACACATGTAATCTGAAGCATAAAAGCCTCTTTGTTGCTGTCTTTGTGTGTTTGTCTTAAAGATTGCAACAGCTCCAATGTTTTTGGTAAATCAGAATATACAGGATTAGGAAGATTTTTTTTCCTGAGAAAAAAAGAAAAATTACTCATCATTGAAAAGGAACGTGTGGGAAAACATGATCCAGCATGCGATCAAATGAAGTTACAGGACCGTTGATTAAAGATGCAGTACTGTGTTCTGTTTTTGTTTTTTGGGGGGCTCTTGTCTTGTTTCTTGCAGAGTGTAGGAGTCTGGCCTCATTCATGATTCAAAGCTGGCGGGGTGGGTGTGATTGTGAGTGGGATGCTCATGCGTTTGTGCTCAGTGTGAACTTCATCTTCATCTGGGCTCCTCAGGCAAATAGGACCTTCAGTACAGACCTGTTAATACACTTTTGAGTCCTGACACAATTGATGGTGATTGAAAGATGGGGCGTAGTGATCAGGGTCAAATCACCTGACAACGCTCTCAGCTTTTGTGACAGGCTGAATTAAAGTCTGTGGTTTATCAGCTCCAGCTGGTGCTGTCAGAGGAATAGAGGGCAAGAGATATCACTCGTACAACATGGGACACTTTAAAGATTTTTCTTTGTCTCCAAGAATCAGAGGCTTCTGCAGCAGCAGCTTTTGCCTTTCCTCAAAAGTTGAAGGATGCAATGTGTAGTTTCCATCTGTACGTTAGCAATAGTTTTCTGTTCAGCAGAGATTACTTTATTCATTAAAAGTAAGTTAGTAATTAATTTATAGAGTCTGTATTCATTTTTATTTCATGCATTTGTAATCTTAACTGAACAGTCTTGAGTCTCCCCAGCTTCTATTGAGGTAAAGCGTCTTGCAAAAAGATTGATATTTTCTGTACGTTTTCACATTTTCTGGTGTTATGACCACAATCTTGATTTCATTTTAGGATGAGTTGAAAACGGGGTTAGTTTATAAAAAAATAAATATCTTAAGCATTTGAACATGTCATGAAATATTCCATTATGTACCAAGTTATGGCTGGTAAACAAAACTGAAATGCCTAAGAACTTGAATCAAAAAACCTGCCAAGATTCCTTTAGTCAGTCTCATACTATACTGTCAAAATATGTATGTAAATGTGTTGTTTTTGAAAGAAAAAACATGAAATTAAAACATTTCACTCCTAAGAAGTATTTTTTTTAACTTAAATTGAGTGACTTAAGCTGAGGAAACTCTCATGGAAGCATTATCCAACAATTCACCATAAAAAAGAAAATATTTTTCTTCAGATGTAATTTACATGCTGTAAGCATAATTTGGGTTTTCCCCAGTTGTCTAAAACCATACTAATCTTAATAGTATGTAAATGGCTAATAGCAATGTGTCTCTCTAATTATTCTTGGACCTAGAAAATGGAGATAACGCTGATAATCCCAACTGGTGTAAGACATAAAAATGTGATCTGATTGAATCTCACATAGTGAATACAGTGCATGTAAATACTGTGCATCATATTCATTGATGAACTGAGAGGCAGATTGTTTTTATTTTTTATTTTTTTGCCATTACATTTAAATGCGGCCTAGTTTGTTCTGTCTGGGTGGAAACAGTCAAGCCTTGGCTGCCACTTTAGCCTGACTGATATCCCATTTCTCAGGTTTTGACTATTTCAGCGACATGAAAGCAGTTGGAACTTGAAAGGCAAAGTTTGAAAGCCTTCCCTATCATTAACTTTCATCTCGTACGGCAAACAAATGGGGGAATCAGCCTGCGATGAAAGTGAGCCATCGGCCTTGTCACGAGCACTTAAGGCCACGGGGGTAATTAATTTGTATTGAATAGGAAGTCAAATACTGATGTGGACACTGCCAGACTCCCCTATCATCTTAGTGCTGAGCTTCCTTGGATCAAAAGGATTTCTTTCTCTTCCTCCACCCGCCTCCCTGCCCCTGCAGTGTGATGTCTTGTCTCAGGACTTGCTGAATAATAGAGATCAAGGGATTGCTGTCAGAGGCCAGCAAATATGAATGAAGTGTCATGGCGGTTCACATATTCCGGCAGAGTTCGCTTGTTTTGGTGTCAAGAGTGGATAAATTAATATTAGATGACCAAACGGTAAAACATTTACATGGCTGACAAAACAATTACTATAACAGATCGTGAAGACGGTTTTTTTATGCGTGTGTAACAAATCACAGAGACAGCTCAATGTGCAAACCGACGTGACACCTACACATCTACATTATCAGAGGAAATGCATTTCACTTAATTGCTACCCATATAAATATCAGGCATCATTAAAAAAATGCACTTGTTTGATGTTACAAATGAAGCTTTGCTGAATTTCCAGATTTCCATATATATTTTCTTTCCTCTTAAATGCATTTTGCAAAGTAATTTATTCAGCGCATTTCACAATGACTCCCTCAAAGGCGGAGAACTCCAAAAATATCCAGGAGCAGAAGAGGGGGATTTGAAGTCTTTCTGTTTTATTATTAAAAGCCAACAGTTACTCATGACATTTGCATCCTAATAACTGCGAGATAAGTTGGAACTAAGTTGGCACTCTAAACCTAATCTCCATAATGAGATTTATAGGCGAAAAAAAATTGCTACTTTTAATGCTACAGGCAGGAAAGAGGGGTAGTGTGGGCAAACGTGTCAAGGGAGGGTGTTGATATACTCACATAGGCATCAGTATGCTCTGTCATGCCTTTCAGTGGTGCAAAGATAGGAGGCGTGCAGATAACTAGGAAAGTATGAAGGTATAATCTTTCAGTTGTCCCTGTTTCTCTCTTTTTCCAACCCTGCCCTCTTGATAGACTATACTGTGGTTTCCTATTAATTCCTTCTTCTCATTCATTTCGCTATGCTGATGGTGTGTGTTCAGAGAAAGCTCCACCATCAGTCAGTTAAATGTACCAAGGAGAGCCGGTTTGAACAAAGGCAATACCTAATTTCCTCCCATCGTGCTTTCTCTCTTTATAATCAGCTTCCCATACCAAACATTTGTCTGCCGCCTTACCAGGGAGAGAATCTTGGCTATCAACATGTTGGAAATATTTAGATAAATACAACCAGATCCCTGTTTATCACTTAGCGGGGTAGGAGCAGCTCTCGTTACTTAATAACATTTGTTTTTGGGGGGCAGCAGTTGAGGGGAGGGGCTATATTTCAGGTAAAGCCGAGATGAATTACAGCAAGGTCCTTGAGAGAAAAAAAATCAATTTGAAGTCTCCAGGGGAGACTAGAAAATGGTTTGGGTCGACGTACAGTCAGCTCTTTATGTCAAAAATTCATAATCCGGCTAAGATGGATTCAAGGAGCCGGCACAGTGCTTTATTACATGCTAGGGTTGTGTCTGACAACCGGGCTGACTTTTGTTTTGTCTCAGCAGGTTGGCGCAAAAGACGGCAGTCCCTTTACGCTTCTATTGAAGGCAGGATATCTATTCTGTAATATTAAGCTTACTTAAGCAAACTTCACAGCCAGTGCCATGAAATATCGCATTGTATGGCTACGAATATAACATCTCATTACTTGCAAAGTTTTCGCGATCTGCTTCACGTTCATCTTATTGCAAGGAATTCACGTTGCTGTCCTTGTTGATGAGGCCGCTGGTTGTGACTCACTAATACTTCCCTGCTCCTTTTCTTTGTGTCTGACAGATGAACAGTGAACATTACTGGAGAGGACAAAGCCAGAATTATATGCACATGTGATTGGATCTGAGCTTGCTCTGACCTGAGACCATTAAAATGGAGTTGCTATGGAAACTCATAGTGCTGCTGTCATTGGTGGAGTATCTGACAGGTAAGCCTCCCAAACACACTATTCGGCCTGTTGTTTTGTGGACACTTTCAGAATCTTGGGATAGAAAGTCTTCACAATTTGTCACATTACAACCACAAACTTTAATTTGTGGTTGTAATATATATATCACTAGATGATATATATATATAAAGTGACTTATGAAGATAGTTTATTGCAATGGATTTTATTTAAGGGCATCAGAGTAAAGGAACTGCAGTATCAGTGGACAACAAACGTTTCAGATTTTTATTTATAAAAATTTTGAAAACGAGTTAAATATTTTTTCTTCCACTTCACAGTTATATTCCACTTTCTGTTTGTCAACTACATAAAAAAATCAAGAGGTGGGAATTCTTTTGCAAGGCAATGCACATTTTTTGTTAAATCCTACTGGTTTGAAATTTATATAAAAGAAGAAATATTTGATCTCTACAAACAAAAACAGAGATGAAAGCAAACATAAACTATTAAAGACTTTGAAAAAGGTTAACACCCTTAAAGCGAGGCTTGGAAAAAAAAAAAAAAAAACTCTCCTTTTCAGAAGGTCAGTTCTGCTGAATCGCAAAGCTGCCTATTCGCCGTATATGAGAGACAACCACCGTGCAGCAGTGGACTGTGCAGTTATTAATTCTAAAGAGCGCCTCAGTTGTTTTCCTAATTGAGACTGTACTGGTCGTGGTACAGAAATCTTGTCATTGATCTGGGTTTTAATGAGAGACCTAATTTTCCTCCCTTTAGAAACTGTTCGGGGTCAAACACGAGTTTTCCTCAGACCGCCAGCTCCTGGAGTTGAGAACAAGATGAATAAGAGCTTTACTGCATGAGCAAAGTGTCTTGAAGGAAAGACTTATCTTTTCATATTGCCTCGTTCAAAATCAGCGGCTCCTCCTCGTGGCTGGGACTGAAAAATAATTACTCTGTGTGCATGTGAGAGCTGGTGACTGTGGCTTGCTTTGTATGCATTCTTTTTCCTTAAAGCGGCAGAGCAGGAGGACACCTAAATCTGCATATGTGGCAATTAGCACAGCTTATCGCTAAATCTGAACACTAAATCTCATCAGACATTACTAGATGTCTGATGAGGCTTTCCTCTGGAAATTGCTGCCTGCTGGATTATGATCTACACTACTATTCGAGATCACCAGGTTTATCCTGCTGAGCGTGTATTTTAACTGCACAAACACTGGATGTTGATCAAAACATATAATAAACCTGCCTTTTTTTGTTTCAGAAAAAAACTGCTTCCATAAGGCTTTTCACACCTACTTTCTGTGTTAGGCCACAAAATCTAATCTTGCAGTCATTAGAGGCACAAATCAATGCCGTGGTTATCAATTTACAGCAATTTGGTGCTTGACAGTGGAACAGAGGCTAAATTGTTTCTGCAAAGCATTGTGCTGCCCAGTCCTTGTCTCGCTCTTGAGGCTAAGCAGAAACACATAGTTACTGAGCATTAATATTCAGTGTGGGCTTCCATTACATGTGCTCTACTTACAAGGATGTATGTCGCAGTATAACCCTAGACGTCTGAAGCCTCTGTCTGCAGCAAAAGGAAAAAAAATTATGAAACAAGCCAAATGTTTTTTCTGTGTACATTTTGCGAAGGGCCACTGTGTCAGGATGTTTAACTTGGGTTTAGATTATTTATCTGCAGACTGAGGTGTTATTCTTTTTTTTTTTTTTTTTTACAGACAGTGGGCATTGGCTGTGTGGGAGGGCATTCGAGTTGAGGGGAAACCATTCCCAAAGCGAGTTCATGTAAAGTTAACCACCTCTTCTCTTATTCCTCTCTGAGGGTCTGAACAGCCTGAGGCAGGGGTGTCTACTACGTGTGTGAATGAGTGAGTAGAGCAAGATGGCACTGGGGCAAAGAGGAGGATGCTGTTTGTAGTCACAGATGCTGCATCACTAACCTGCAAACAGGCTACTTTCTTCAAGCCCTGAATATATGTTTGGATTTGGAAAAATAAGACACTAATCTGCAAATATTTATGGCAAAGAAATTATGCATGAAAATGTGAGATTATTTTGTGGCACCTTGCAGAAGTATTTATAACCCTTGCGCTTTCTGACCAGTTACAAAACCTTATTGGGCTTTGTTGTGATTTTATATGCTGGAGCAGTTGCAAAGTTGTGTGCAACTGTGAAGTGGAGGGAAATCAATACAAGGTTTTAAAAACATTTTGCAAATAAAAAAAAACTACAAAGCTTTTTATTCTTTGGTCAATACTGTACAAATAGCACTTGCTGCACGTCTTTAGGAGCATAGCTATTAAATGTTTGAGCATTTGTCCGTGCAAAGCAGCTGATGTCAGTCAGAGTGGATGGACGGCAACATTGATTTTCAACTCTTGCCATAGATTCTCAATTAGATGTAAGACTGGACTTTGCCAAAATGTCCTTACTGCATAACAGTCAACAAATTTTCTACCTGAACTGTTGATCTCTGCAGCTGCTCTACTTTTTCTATGGGCCTCTTGGCTGCTTTTCTGATTAATGATAGTCATATCTTGGTCGCTCTGAAATTGTACTTTTCATCTCCAGAACATGGATTATTGATTTTATATCCTAACCTTGATTTAAGGTTTTCCAAAATTGGATTCCGACCTCTCTGGTGTTACTTTGTCTCCATGATGGTCCTTATTAACTATGTTTTTCAACCGACCCCAGAAGTCTTTAAAAAACAGCTGTATTTACAGCGAGATACAATACGTGAATATTTTTGCTGCAGATTTCATCAGTGTAAAAAATGGCAGAATGCCAACTTTTGGATTCAGTTTGTGGTTGTAAGTCCAGTTGGTGTGAATAATTTTGCAAGTTCAAATTGCAAGTTTGAATTTCCTTTCATAATGGTGACGATGTCAGGCATATGATCTTAAGCATAGAGCAAAGTCTGTAAAAGAAATATAGCAAACTTTGTATTCAACCTTCTTGTAATGAAAGACATTGATTTAAATGCTGTTCTTTAAAGGCTCAGTGAATTTCCAAGAGGTTGGCTAAAATAATTGAAAGAAATCACATAAGGGTACAATTTAGCTGGCAACATTGGGAAACAAAAACATAAACATATTACCTAGAATTGCAGCTGAAGCTCTTAACAACAATCAACAGTTTTATTCTCTCTGAATAAATAACACACACACACAAAAGAAAATAAGTTCACATTTGCTGAAATGGGTATAATTTATTTATGCTGTGTTTTGATATGCTGTTTTCTTAAATCTTAAGAACACAAAAGCTGAGAAGTTGACAGATATAATTAGATGGTTTTATGAAACTATTCATATGTGATGGAGTGATTTTTTATTTTTTGGGGGGGGTGTCAGAGAAAAAAGGGAATCACAGCTCACAGAGCTGAGGTGTTTTGAGATATTATTCTAGCTTCCATGGAAATGAAAACAACAACTCATTTATATGACTGAAAACCTTTCAGTGTTTTGGTGTTGCATATATGTCACTTATTTCAGTGGAATGACAATATTATTGGAAATTCCTGATTAAAATGAAATAAACTCACACTCAAATATAATTTAGACAAAAAGTGTGTTGAGTTAGGAGTGATTCCAGCCAAGTAGAAGAGTAAAAGTTGCATGCACTGTTGAGATGGACCCCATGCAATCAAACATTAGTATCAGTGTTTCTTTTCAGATCAAATATTGGGTGTAAGCCACCAACAGTGACTGAGAAGAGAGAGCTGACTACGATCACATTCATGGCCTCATTGCATTCAACATTTCTCTTTCTCTCAGTCCATTTTGTTAATTGATATTTATACTACTCATGCACCTGACAAGAACGCGAACACATGTACAAGCAAGTCCATTTGACCCTTCATTATTGAGCTTATAAGTAGACATGAATCTGCTGCAAGATTCATGTCTTAATGAATAATAAGTTATTCATTCATAGCATATGAAAGTGTGGATCTTCTAGAGGATGCAGATCTTGATTTTCACTGAGAAATTTCCAAAATACTGTGAACATTTTTTTATTTTTGGCAAACTCTAGTCAAGATTTTATCTGAGTTTTCTTCCAACAGTGGCTTCCTCATTGCCACTTTCCCATAAAGCTTTTACGGGTGAAGAACCTGGGCAACAATTGTCTGCAGAGTCTCTCCCATCTCGGTTGCTGAAGCCTGTAACTCCTTCAGTGTGGTCAGAGACCTCCTCTCTCCTTCTTATGGGGTCACTCAGAGGACGGCCTGATCGAGGCAGATTTACATGTGACATATTCCTTCCATTTCTTGATGATGGATTTAACTCAACTGTTTTTGGCAGATGTGAAGAATTTTTAAATAAGTCGTGAATTTTTGCATAAACTAAATTATATCAGACATCCTGCAGAACCTGATATGTCGTCTTAAAGCGCTCAGAGCAACTGTTCGCCCGGGCCCCATAACAGGGAGGCGTCCTCAAAAAACCTGAAATAAAAGCTGTTTTTGTGTGTGTTTTATTTTCATAAAACCCTAATGAAATAATGACAGAAATAAATTCATCTGGGCTATTTTAAGTGGCTGAGCGAGTGAATTTTGTATTAACAAACATGTTTATGCAAAATGTTCTCGGAGGCCCATATCCCTGTGCACCCGGATGAGTTAGATAAAAGTGTTCCAAAAGGCAGTGGTGCTGGATGAAGGAAAAAGCCATGTCTTTCCCCTTACAGGGAAAATCAGGCTTTCAAATGAAAGCACAGAGAGAAATTACTCATTTCTTTGACAAGAGTCTGAAGGAAAAAATAAAAAATAAAAAAATACACAGTCTGAGCTAATATCAGCAGCAGTGGTTTCAGAGTGAAGGCAGCATGTTTCCGCTTTATTCATCAACTTCAGAGTAATTTCCGCCAATCATTTGACACTGAGAAGATGTGGAGCTAGCAATAAAGCAGTTCAACTTTGTAGACATTCCAGCCCTTTCCTGGTGATTAATCATGACACATTCCATAGCAATGAATATCCTGTAATATCAGGAATGTGAAACTGAACGCAACAAACTACAGGAAACTACAGGAATCGTAGTGTTAATGGAAAAAGAGATGCTGTCATTTGACAGAGGGCTAAATGGTCAAATGAAGATGATTTTTTCACTTTATTGTCAGAAAGAGGGATGAATATCGTAGACTGTAATAAAAAATATGACATACTGTTGGTGCATTTGAATCAGTCAATACCTTTTGGAAACTTAAGTTTCTAGGGTTTAACAAGAAAATAAACTTATCAGGAAGGGTCATATCTCAGGAAAGTGCCCACTCATTATGAGATTATAAAAAAATTGTAAGAAATAAAACACGAAAAATGTGGTCTTGCATACCAAATTGTTTATTGAATAGCAAGCATATACATATACATTTAACCTTTTGGTACTGGTATAAATCATGATAAAGTGTTATCAAAACTTAATATAATCCGCTATGAGTGTAGGCCAAACAGCCTTGTAATTATTTCTATTAAGAGACAATCAACAATAAAAAAGACATTGAAAGACCTCACTGGTGGCTTTGGAAGCATGAAGACCCATCAATGGACATTTACTGGAGAATAAATTCCTTCATCATCTTTTTCAAACACTATTTTCAAAGCAGACTTCTTTAAACATATTTCCAACACCAGCTAATGAGCTTCTTTTTTGTGTTAATAAAGATAAAGATGAATGACGCCTGCTTATTTGATTATTGTGCAGACAATTAGGCAGTTTTTCAGTACAGACTGTACACTAAGATCATATCATATACCGTGGGAAAAAATATGCTTGAGAGATAAGGATTGACTAAGCACGGGGGTCAAGCTAGATCGTTCATTCAATGCCCAGAATTTAATTCTCGAGTCCAGTGTAAGAAAACATTGTTGTTCACACAGAGTGAAACAACAATAAGCCAAATATATCACATGCTAATTTAAAAATTATGTTATTTCTGTGTTACATTGTGTTGGCTTCAGTAATATTGATGCATTTCATTAAGAAATGGCTGTGAATCTAAAGCAAGAGAAATTTGGGAGTTTGACACTTCAAACTCTTTTTTTTTCTTTAGCAAGAACAGATATGTGTGAACAGATGATGCGCTTTTCTATTTTTTTCGTGTGTGTGAATTTTATGTAACCACCGGAAACAGTCATCACAGTTAACCAATTAATCACCTAGAACAGCGATACAGTTTTATTCTCAGTTATATTTTTCTGATACTTATTAATGGATGTTTTTAAAGACTAAAATGAAAATGAATACATTTTTATCAATGGAAAAGCAACAACAAAAAGAAAAAGGACATACATTTTGGTTAGCTTTAGCAAAATGCCAAACATCACTTTGCTGTTGTTTCCACAGCACAACTCTCAAAATGTAAAATAACATAAAGAATACAAAAAATGAAGTATGTGTACCATGTCTAAGTAAAATAGGATGTGAAGCAAATATGTAAAACTCATTTCCTTATAGTATCTCAGCACATAAAACTACCCAAGCACTGGTACACCTAGAGGACAAAAAAATAATTAGATTTTAATATCACTGTATAATTAAAAAATATATATATATATGTATTTTGGACCTTTTATTAGTTTTTGTAGTATTAAATGAACAAAGGGCAAAATGCATTTTTTTAATTATATTCATGAAAAAAAAATTAAATACATTTTTATTTTGTACATGATTTTTATGAACATCAGATCTGTATTTACGTATTTTGGCTGTAATGCAACTAGATGATAAATGTTATTTGCGCAAGCAAATCTGCTCTGTGGGTTATGAAGCCATTTTGTACAGAGAACTATAAAAATTGCTTTAATTTGCTGTTCCTATAAAGGAAAGTGGGTGGAATCACTTCTGTTTCCCCAGTGGTCATTGCACTGTATATTACTGATGCAAAGCCTGTTATTGCAGTTGGAAAGCAATAGCTTTGATTAGCAAGAATAGTGGAACATGATTGGATATTGGCTTTAAGTGTCTCACATATTTCTTCCTAATAACCATGTAGCTAAAAGCAGGTGGCATAAATTTAGTAAGCAGCTTTGTGCTGTTTCTGACATCCCAGCTGATTGTCAAGAGGAATAGTTAGTGTTTTCTATGGCTTGGGCAAGCCCAGTCCTGCATGCAATAGTTTTGTATCCATCAAACAATCAGCGATCTACAAATATAATTTACAGACCACAAATTATAAAAATGCAGCGATCTTCTCCCTCAATTTCTGTGCTGAAATTTTTACTGTCAATTTGCCAAGCAAGTTGCACAAATGCATCAAGAGTTCAGATAAACCAAGCCTTCTTTTTTTTTTAAACAACCAGGACACTAGGTCTGCCCCCACATTAATGTTTGGTGCTACCAAATAAGAAACCTTCAAGGTGTATCTTATCAGGAGTAGACAGAGCAGAAAGATGCTTTAAAAGGCAAAACTGTCTTTTTTCATTTGATGTCTAAAACCTTAAGCTGAAACGAATTGATTCAGGGTCTCAATAGTGGTCTGTACCTCCCCCTCAGTGGACTCCTCGTGGGCCTGTTTATTCATGCTAAGGTAAACTAAAGGAATCCATCTGCTGTCAGCTGGTATTGAATTTGAGATTAGTTTTTATTTCGACCTCTAAAACAGCTCGCTCTTCCTACAACTTGCTTCGGAGCAGAGTCTTGTTGTCCGATGAGCCTTGGAACGCACATATCGCCATCTGGCAGCAGGGGACAGATAAGGGTAGAGTTAGCCTTTTCTTCCATCTTCAAACACCATTTCACAACGACCTCCATTTCCGGCCTATGGCATTGTGCCGTCAACCAACTGAGGGTTCCAGAACACTCCAATGCAGTGTCATTATGTAAATATTAATTTTGGGAAGTAGAAAAATTTCTTATTTGGTATTAGCAGATATTCCCAGCACTCCTAATACCTGATTGTGGATTCCTTTCTTGTTTCTGTATCATAAAATTCAAAGAGGATGTGGTGTGGCACAGTAACTAAGATGACACAATTTGACCAAAACACTGGGAGGAGGTTGTCAGGATCATTTAGAGAGAAAAGAAAACTAAGTTATTTATGAGCTTACAATGAAAAACTAGAGGTTAGATGAAAGGAGAGAAAACAGTCGGAAACAAACCAAGAAGGCACACAGAGCGCACGAGTCTAGGAGTAAACAGGCGTGGTAGTTGGGGAAGGAACAGCAGGGAATAAATGAGCAGATGATGAACTGATATACAGAACTGAAGATTAAAAAAAAAAACAAAAAAAAACAAAACAGTATGCAATATGACTTTATGGATACGATAAGTAGAAAATTACCACAAATTACAAAACCAAAAGTCTTTTAGATCAAAGACCTGTAAAGAAATGGAAAATGAAAACACGTGTTAGATATTATCTATAAAAGACAACAAGGAAATATTATGTATTTAAGATAAGTTCAAATTCACAATTATTTTATTAACAGAATGAAAAAACCAGTAGGATCAGCAAAATACATGGATATAAAATTAAACATTTCATTTTAAAATTAAAATTAAGACATTAAGTGATACATTTTCGTTATAAGTGATTTACATATTACTAAGTCTATTAAGTTTATTTCTACAGTATGTTGTATTTATTCTTTGTGGTTGTTTAATTTCATGGTAGAAATATTTTACTACGCCTGAAATCGTTCAAAGAAGCAGTGCTGGTTTTGAGTTAAATTGCAGTTGTTTTGAGTTAAAGTTGGAGTTCTGTTGTCAACTTTTTCCATGTGTTTTTCTTTCAGAATAATTTTTTTTCACATATCTCCATCATAATAAAATTTGTTTTTGGGAACGCCCACAAATAAAAAAAAAAAAGTGCATTGCTTTTACTTCCAATCTAATTATCTGATAACCTTAGACTCATGTCTAAGATATTATGGATGTTTTTGCTTTGATCTTTGTCACGACTGTGTAGAGATGCAATGATAGCAACTTCGCACTGTTATAAAAAAAGACATAAATGATCCTAGAAGTTCCAAAAACACACAAAGGTTGAGCCCTCAAAACAGCTTTGTTGTATTCAGCTCAGCCTTCCTGTTATCAACTGAAAGTTTGTCTTTCTTAAAGCTGAAATGAACTGCTGAGGGGTCTCAACATGTTATAGCAAATAGTTTAATCATGCGTCCCTCATTGACTTCATCTGAGTTTCTCTTGATTTTATTTTAATTAACTTACTACTGTTGTAAGTAGCTAAATTTACAAATATTTTCTTAATCACAGAGAACTCCACGTAGATGAGTGTTGTCATTGTAATCTTGTAGTTCTTGTCTATAGTGCGTATGCTGACCAGACAATTATTTAAACAAGATTTCAACTATCAAATCACTGATCAGGACAGACTGAGCTGAAAATGATCAGACTCCTGTCCTTAGCCAATTTCTCAATCCATCTCCAGTGAAAATTAAAGCAGCTAAATTTGTACTTCCCTCTATCAGTGATGAAGGTTTTTTTTGTTAAAATGAAATAATTTCTCAGTTTACAGTGACACACTTGTGATCCAGCTCATAATTGCCACAGGCTTTATCTCCCCCCATAGGCTTTTGCATAGCAGGTGTTTCGCCTGCAGATGAACTCTCTTCTGGTGATCTGTCAGTTCTTATTGCAGCTTCAAGGAAAACGCTTTGTATGACAGACGATGATAATTAGGTGGATACTTATTTTTAATTTTTTTCCCCCATTTGTCCCCATGGAGAGAAATAATCTTTTTTCAGGGCTCCTTCTTAGACATTATTACAGTTATATATATATATATATATATATATATATATATATATATATATATATATATATATATATATATATATATAAGAGTTAATCTGAGTTCTGAGGTGAAAGGCAGACCTTTCACCATCATTTTCAAGTCTCACCCCTAAGACTTGAAAATGATATTTGCCTCTCATACAAATGACTTTCTCTAACTAATAATTCTACTATTGGGCTATTTAATTAATGCAAAAACTCTTAACTAATCCAAATGAATTCCCTTTTCAGAAAGGATAGCTTTTATTTGTTGACTTCTCCTTAGGCAACTCTTACACAGTGTCTGCACATGCATTTATTTGTATAATTCAGAAGCTGACCGTCAGGCACACAGCTAAATTTAATTGTATTCAAAAGCATGGAAAAAAAAAAAAGTTGAAATCCTGCCCACTGCTCTCTGGCACTTGTGCATGACCTGCAAAAATTGGGTTGTATGCTTGTGGGTTATAAATTTGAATTGTCTGTGAAAATACTTCCATAAAACATTTTTAACAACAATTTTATTCTTAGATCTTTATGTTACAGTTTCCTGGTTACCAGTTGGCTAGTCTTGTGCATCGACGATTTGGTAGGTTTTAGAAATTAGTAGAAATTGTAGCAACAACCACCTACTTTAGATTGCATTATTGTGCTCTAAATTTGCAATGAATCTTATGTTTCAAAGGAGTTATAACTGCACTGAAATACAAGAGCAAATTTTTCACAATGTTGTGATTGAAATGCACTTAAAATAAATTCTAAGTTAAAAAAATATATAGTTTAAAACTTTAAAAATAATATACATGATATTTTTCTGATTGATGTTCTAATAGACTCCATCCATCTTATTAATACATATAAGAATGGACTGGAAGCTTCTTTTATATGAAATAAAGCTTCAGTTTATGAAGAACCCACTTGGTTCTCTGGTGTCAAGAGAAAGGTTACTTCTAGTCTTATTTCAATAGCCCGACATCTCTAATATGTAACTTCAAGTGTAAAGAGTTTGAAAGGAGATAAAAAGGAAGTCGACATTTTGGAAGCCTCCTTGACAAACAGCAAGTTGTGACTGAAGTTAAAGGATTGAACAATAAATCAGTCCCAAAGTTCTGTGAGAAGAGATGCTGGCACTTTAGTCTCTGTTGGCTGGAGAGATAGTCATCTTGGCAACAACAGCAGTTCTGCTTGCCCAAAGATCACTTCAAAAATCTAAATTGGACTGGCCTATCTTTATGTGCAGGTTTTTGAGATGTCCGGAGACTTCTCACTGTGAATCTAGAACTGATCAGTGAGTATCTAAAACACCATGGAGGTTTTAGTGTTCAGTGCTGTTGTTTGTGCATGTCAGTAGTGCGTCAGATTTTCGTAGCACACCTCAGACGCTCAACTACAGACGGAAAGTTTGTATGTAAAAAAAGTTTGATTAATTGCAATAAATTTTTAATACATTAAAATTGATCATAGCCCTAACAAATGCTCATCAGAGCAAGCATTGAGTGTTTTTAGTTATTTCTTTTTATCTGGTAGAATAGTCATGTTGTATCTTTGGTGATTACCTCAACGTTTGGGTTAATTCCATGCAGGAGTATGTACAACACTGTCTGGGTCCGATTTTGAATTTATGAGCTAGATTGGATTAACTCTGGTGCTTCGAAGATTTGGTAGATTTTAGAAATTAGTAGAAATTGTAGCAACAACAATGAAAATATATCAGAACTATATAAGTTCAGCACAACTGAACTGATCTTTGTTTTCTACACCGTGCTCACTGCAAAGAACATAGCAGCTTGAAACTGGATTGCAATGTTTATTTCTCTTGCTTTAATTTTGAGTGCTCTTACTTTGGTTGTTACAACCTAGTATAATACTGGGTTGCTTAAAATTGTTAGACTTTACTTCAACTACACTACAGCTGAGAAGCTAAAGGGAGTCAAAATTTTTAAAAATAGTTTTTACCATCCAATGCTGGTTAATTTCATTGATGTATGGCTTTATGAAACATAAATTAGTTAAAACTAATATTTTGCTGAGCGCTATTCTGCACATTAAATGGAATTGCTTCATTAGATATGCAATGTAAACAGATTATGAAAACATCCTGAAAGGGGACAAAGATATGTTTTAAGTTGAAAAATACAATTTTGAGATAAATGTTTGATTTTGTCTAAAAAAGGAGATTATTTTGATCAATCTTCCCGTGGTCTTAGCGACACTCAGGAAGAGTGCGGCAGATGTCACAGTCAGACAGTGGAGAAGTAAAATGTTTTCCCACAAGGCCGCCAGTTCCGAAAACCACACACACAAAAAAAACTTGTAAAAATGATCCCGCTGCACCATGTACAGGGCATAAGGCTTGCGGTGTCCAAATGACCCTGTTTCTTAGATTAAATAATAATAGTAGTAGATGAACTTTGTACTTTTGTGTTTTCATGATGTAAAGCATTTTGAACTGCCTTGTTGATGAAATGTGGTTAGCAAATAAACTTAAAAGATAAACAAAAAAGAAGTAAAGGGTCAAAATCCACAGTTGGTTCACAATGTGGAACAATTTTTCAATATTAATATTTTGTACCCAGTGCCTAATGGACCAGTTGTCAACTTGCTGTCTTGTTATTCAGACTTCTCTTCAAACCTTTTTCTCCTCTTCTCTCCTCTCTAAATGCCCAATGTCTGCAAACAGAGAGATGTTTGCAGTGCTTTTTCAGACTCAGCTGGAAATCAAATCTGACATAGTCTTTGTCTGTTCTCCACCTAGGAAGTGGAGTCCTGCTAAGGCCCGTATTCACTAAGCAACCAGGCAGTGTGGTGTTTCCCATTCAGCCTGGCGAGAATCGGAGAGAGGTGGTTTTTAGCTGTGAGGCCCAAGGACACCCACCGCCCTTCTACAGGTAATGCCTGCAGACACGGCTTCATGCATGCATCGTGTTTGTTGTTACATGGAGGCTTCAGGTAATTCCTCAAGGCTACCAACTGCAACATTTGCACTAACAGCCTGTAGAGATTGGATTTATTGCTTGAGGAAAAGTGGGGATTTGTGCACCATATGGCTCACAATGGCTTTCCGCCTGCAGAGCTTAGATTCACTCTCAGTGATGGTTAATAAAGGAATGACTAATTCAATTCCCCCCTTAGTTACTGCTGTCTTGCATATTTACAATGGAAGTGAGACATTAATCTACAGAGTTTACCAAGAGCTTTCTGTGATACATACTAATACATATTGGCTAGTAAAATAAAAGAATGACCACAGACTTTCTGAGTCAGAGATCTCCATGACTTGCTGGAGAACTGATGGAACCATGGAAACAAAAACTGAATGAAACCATGCAGCTCTTAGTTTGTAATCTAAATTCAAGCTTTGGTGATAGAGCAGGGCAACAATTAACAACACACCATCAAGACCAACTCTATATGGTTAAAATGAGACAGAAGAAAATTAATGATTTGGAGTGGGCTAATCAAAGTCTGGAGTTAAATTGAAATGGCATGTCATGGTGTAACTGTAAACAGGCTGTTCACACTGGAAAACTCTCCAGTGTGGTTGAATTTCCACAATTCTGTAAACAATAGTAACAGTGGTAACTACTTTTTCAAGTAGATCTAGCTATATTTGGATTTCCTTTTCTCCTTAATACATAAATGATAATGAATTAAAATGCTTATTTTATGTAAAAACACTTAAATATGTGATGAGATCAACAACAATACTGCATGACGGTACAGAAAATGCTGGTACAGAAAAAAATAATGTTGACCTGATTCGGTACATTGGATGTGCCTTCAGCCACTGTGTCCCTCAAAGATTAATGATTTCTTTCGCCAGAACAATGGCAATGACGAAGTAAGAATTCTGAAAAAATATAAATAAATAAGTGTCTGTGTAACCTATTCAAGTACTATCCATCACATTCGATGAGGTAGCTGTTGTTTTCCTGTCTGTATAATTAAATGCTGAATTTAAAAGTTGGTATTTAATGTGCAACAGGCTGAATTTGAGCATCACAACGTGAATGCAGCTGCAAATGTGGTTTACAGAGCCTCAGTTTTATGTTTAATGTGCATAAACTAAAAATAAAAATGAAATTGAAGCACTCAAGTAGTTTCTTTTTTTTTTAAACACTCAAGTAGTTTCTTTTTTTTTACTGTTATGTAAAAATGAAAACAGAAAATGTAAATATTGTACTGCCCCTCTAAGTTCAGTTTCTGAATTTGTCCAAATTATTTATAACTAATGCTTTGATCCCAGTCTGGAGTGCCTACAATATCATTCGCAAGTTTCAATTCAAGCATTCAAACGACAGATCAATCTGACATTTGATATTCCAGATTTTAAATGGTGAGTAATCTCACCATTAGCTTTAGTTAGTTTTTTTCAGCTGTAATTCTGCTGCAGTTCCAGAGTGACTCCAAACTCCTGCAGCTACAGGCAGGTGTATTTCAGGGGCACCAAGGACACTTCCATTTATTTTCCATGGCCTAGCAATCGTAAGGCAACATAAAGCCTTCACTCCAACTGATCTGTCTCCCCCTTTGTTTTGTCTCATCTGGAGCTGTTGGACCACTTCCAGCTGTGATCACTAAATCAGTCTAATTAGCCAGTCTGGTGCACTGCATATGTCTTCCTCTTCCCACTATTCTTCAACTCGGCCCTCTGTCTGTTTTTGTTTAACTCCCACCAGCCGAAAGAGGGTGATGATAATGTTATCAGGAGGAGGGACAATCCATATTCATTTATAGATTAGCATCTTTTGTTACTTTGTTTTTTGTTGTTGTCTTTGCCAGCATCACCCTTCTCTCTTTGCAATGTAAGCCAACCACAGTAAATGAAATAGTGGAAATTTAATTTAAAAAAATATATGTGCGTGTGTGTGATTTACAGATAAATCTAAATCTTGGTTTTGATAAAGCAGATTTTTGTGGTTCAGTGTAAAGGAGGTAGTTATTCAATACTGAAAGAAACAACATTGACTTTGTTTCTGTACTTGGTCAGTCATATGTAGTCATTTTTAGGTTACAAATGTATTCTAGTTTATTTTTAACTCATTTTGCTGCACTTACTGAACATCAGGCAAGCATAAAATAATCTACACCTCCTTTTGGAGCACAGTGATATGTTTGTTATTTATAAACAAAATAGTATGAGCTTTTTTTCAGTTAATTTGATAACATTTCAAGGTTCTTTACTTGCATTCTTTTGCATTTATGTAAAAAGAATGCAACTAAATGGCTATATTTATGTATAGACTTCATATGGTTTGTTTAAATTACCTCCAATTTCTCATTATTCTCCATGATTTCTCATAATTCCCATGACACATTTAAAATCTGGGATATCATATTAACATGAAAACCATGAAAAGGCTTTTTATCTGAGTCAAGTCCAATCAGACAGAACCACTTCGGGCCCAAAACAACAGCTGAGAAGCATAATCAATGACATTGTGGGTAGAGGTTTAGGAAGCGTCCTTTCGTTCTCAAATTATGCCTAATTCCTGAACAATATGGAAAGATGAGACCAGACTTGATTCCCACCCTTGATTTAAGACAATGTTGCTCTTATAATGAACCTAAATCTTGTTTTGTTTGTTTAAAAGGGTCGGTCTATTTCCCAGATTACATTTCTTCTCTTCTGCTATTCTCAACAAAATGAGGTCTTTAAAAATACAGTGAGCACTGATGAGACTGTGGCCATGTGTATTTTAAAAAAGCCTTTTTATGGGTTTAGTTAATATTAGCGATAAATAAAACATATTTCGACATTTAGAATTTATTGAACTGATTGTAATGATGAGCTGTTTGATATATTTGTTGAATACTTTTGAGACAGTCCTTTCTACTGAGTTATTACTGATCAGACTCTTAGCGGTGCATTGCGTAGAGAGACTAAATCAGAGTCAGAGATGAACAGTTCAATGTGCGACTGCTGTCTGTCATGTGCTGTCATTCACAGGTGGATGCTAAATGACTCCTTCATCCTGCCCATGCCGGGCTCACGTTTCTCCCTCATGGGTGGGAACTTACACATCACCAATCTGAATAAAGACGAAGACGTGGGCATCTATCAGTGCTTCGCTTCAAACTCATTTGGTACAGTCATCAGCAGAGAGGCCAGTCTTCATGTTGCTTGTAAGTTCACTCATGATTTTACTCATCAGTGTCTGTTTATATGTCTCTGGTTCTCAAGGTATCCTTATGGAAGCCATGTTGCTTCTGATATAAATTTCCTGAAGGTTTGCACTACATTTAAAGCAGCATATATACTGCTTGTGAGGTTTGTTTTTCTTTTAGTTTAACATTTGCTTTGCTGGGAAATTCATCAGATGCTGTTATCCACCAAAGGTTTGATGCCTCAGCTTGTGTTTCGTCAGCTCAATTTTTTCCTAATAATTTCCTGTGCGCCACTGAGAAAGCAGCATCCACCTCTCTGCAAAAAACCCGCTCGCCTTGGCATTAAAGACACCTACACCAGAATTCTGTACATTTAGTTTGACATCTAATTTGATCTTTTCGAAGTAGAGAAGCTACTGGATGTTTGCCTCTGGATTCTGAGCTTTTTATGAGAATCCACAATCAACTTGCATTGGTAGAAACATCTCCAACTCCATCACACTGAGATCTGGGGTACCTTAGGTTTGCGTGCACTGACCACCGGTGTTCACACTGTTAACACACTGCAACATTTAAACTAGAACTACCAGGCAGTTGTACAGCTTTCTGCTTCAAGCTGATAATATATTTAGCAGCTTGTAAGATTATTTATTTGTTTTATATGTTGTATTTATTTGGAGTATCTACTATCTGTTTAATGATTTTTTTTTCTTTCATGGTAGTGTGTTTTGTATCTGAGAAAATTGCTCCCACATTTATATGAATATTTTCCAACTCTGATTTTGTTTTATGTTGTTTTTTTGGACTCTGAATGAAACATTGGTAATGATGAAAAATTCTTATTTCTGCTCGCTGAGGTAGCACAGATGATGCATCACAACATTCATACATCATATTTTTATTTTTTTTTTAAGACCACTGTCTATGCGGCATCACTTTTAGCAAGGTGAACTTCGGGCCTCCTCTCTATATGGCGAGCCTGTATCAAATGACACTCCTGATATCTGTGAACAGATGGGCCAGCTTGATTGAATTCTGATGTCTGTTTCTCTGCCGCAGCCGACACGGCAATGATCCTTGGCGAGAGAGCACCAGCAATGTTCATCTCGCCACTGTTTGGTGCTTCTTTGTCGCAAAGCAGCGGTAAATCATCAGCATACAGAGCAAATCTGTATTCTGAGCTGCCTGTGGGCTGCTGATGATATTCACATTTCCTATAAATTTTTGAGGCCTGTCCTCAGCTGTATGTCACCGTGATTGGACTCATTCATTGCCCGGGCCTGACTGGAGACCCGCTGCTTTTGTCAACAGATGAGGACAAGCATCAGAGCTGACACGTTGTACGTCTTATTTATTGCTCTTGGTTTAACTTAATTAAGTGTGCGGTGTGATTGAACGGGTCTCAGGTCAAGGGAATAATTTATGGTGGGGCAGTCTGTTATGAGTCAGTATCATGTCATTTGTAACAGAATCTGACTCTGTGGGGCTCAGGATCCCTTTTCAAACACAATATGGTTTAATGACTCCAGGAGTGTTAGACCAAGGTAAAAGCCATTAATGAAGAGACCTCCCAGGATTAAAAGGTTATGTCTTCACTCGTAATCTTCTCACATCTGGCCCCCTAAAAATAAATGCTTTTAAGCAGAGCTATTTCAACTAAATTACAGTTCATTCCAGCAAAATTTTACATTCTTCAACAGTGTCATCAGAAATTGCCATTTTTTCTTCCCATCCAAGTACTCAGTGATGGCAAACAACATCAAAGTCTTCAGTTTCGCGACATCTAATGAGGTGCACTTTTTGCTAAATTGGATTGCGTAAACATGTGCAGCATGAATGTGAATTAAGATTACATTTTTTAATCCTCTGAGAGATGGATGATATAACAGTTTCCATTACCATCTGTTGTGGGCTTAAACCTCTAAACATATAAAGGTTGTTGATCCCCTCGACAATACACACAGTTAAAAAGGTTCTTTCCGCCTGCTGAGAACGCTGAAAGGAATAATCTAGTTGCTTATCTTGCATTGAGCCAGATTGAGTTTCCTAATCTTGTTGGAATGTTTTTTTTTTTTTTTGAGAGAGAGAATGAATGGATTTTCAGTAAGGCGAGATGTTACGCTGTTACGCAGGGCCTGTAAGCATGGTTAATGCCAGTTTTAAGAAAGAACACAGTACAAGAAAAATTTGCACTGAATTTGATAGAAATCTGGCATAGTGACAGCTATGTATATGTATTTCCATTGAGATTATGTTTGCCCTTTTATTTGCACTTAGAGCTGTCCCTAAAATTATTCAAGCCCAACATCAAATTTGCTTTATCAAAACTAACAACTGTTTGTCATGGACAGCTTCAACAAGATCAATTTAAATAGCTTACTACAGCTATTTAGCCTATGCTATGCATGTAGATACTTCTAATTCAGCCTCTGCTTCAGAAACATGTTCTTGATTCTGATATTCTTGCAAATTATAGGCCAATCTCCAGCCTGCCTTGTATCTAAGAAAAAATCTTGAAAAGGTAGTTTACTAACAATAGTCTTGTTTAGGAAACATTGTATTTTAGATGCTTTTTCAGTCTTGTTACCAAGCTTTACATTGCACCGAAGTTTATCATGGTGAATGCATTGTTATTGTGGTTTGACAATTAAAACCACAATAATTGCCTTAGAGACTGTGGATAAATTTCTCATTTAGAGCAGTAGGTCTGTGTCAGGACTACTGCATTGCAGTGGTTCAAATCTTATTTGGCAGCATCACTTTTTTCTCTCAAACTTTAGGATTGTGTCTCTTCTATCTGGGATGCCACAAGGTTCAGTTTTGGGCCCCCTTATTTTCTTCCTGCATGAGCTAGCCCTTGGCTCTATTTTTTCAGAAACATTGAATTGGTTTCCATTGCTATGCAGATGGCTACTTATTACATCTAGGCTTGATTGCAGTGACATGCTTTATTATGGGGTTAGTACTGTGGACTTCAGGTTGTGCAAAATGTACCTGCATGTTGTTCTTGTACACTCTTTCTCTTTTTGAATGGTAAGCTAGGAGCTTGTGTTATTGTTTTATAACTTAGCCTGTTTTAAACATCTCTGCAACTATCTCCAACCTGTGTGCTGTGTTCCTTAATTATCACGATTCTGTTTGTTGCCTAACTCTCTGAGATGTTTGAGAAAAGCAGAGATTAAATGACAGTTTTTCTAACTACATATACTAATTAGTTGGCTCGCTGTTAATATTATTTTGGGAACTGAAGTATCCTGAATACATTTTCACACCTTTCAAGCTCTTTCTTTGTTAAAAAATTTGAAAATCATTTATTTTATTTTATTTTATTTTTTCAAATATATGCTCTGCTTTGTTTTGGTTTGTCACTTGATCTTGTCAAACAAATCTGTGTCGAGCATTGATAGTCAGTTATTATGGTTCCGCCACCTCATGATTTATGATTAATCAGACCCCATGTCTGTGTTTTCCAAGTAAGAACATTTGCCGCATACGAAGAACTTTTTATGCTGTCCTACAACTTAAGTACCGTGTGACAGACAGACAGCTATAAATAACTTGTCTAAATAGCTGTCAGAAACTGGAACAAAAGAAATCTCAAGGGCCGGTGTTGGCATAAATCCACACAGCGAAGGCATTTATTCTGTCACTTGCTAGCTTCATAGTCCATGCTCACATACATCACACAGGGAACCCAGCTATTCATTAATTATATGTTTAAATAACAATACAAATTTACATGTAACTTATTATCAATGTTAAAATCAAGATAAGTCTCTGCATGGTACTTTTTAATTGGGTGACATAAACAAGATGAGAAATAGGATTTTCTTAGCAAATTTCAATATTTTATAATCCAGTTGATCTCAACTAATTAAAATAATGATGATCATTCTTGCCAAAAGCAACTAGAATTTCTTTAGATGTAACTCTACACAAGTTAAGATCTTCTGAAAGGTGTAAAGTCGGGGTGGCGACTTTAGTTTACAGTGCACATGTTGCGGTAGAGAGTAATAAAAAGTAGCTCATTGTATTTCCTGAGTATGTTCTATTCCGACCCAAAACATACAATTGTTCATTCAGAGGAAGCTTAATGGTAGGAAATAACACGAAAACTGCAGAATGTTAATAGCTCTTCGGAAAACGCTGAAAATCCTCTCCTTGCCTTTTGTCCGGTGGAGAGGTGATAAACGTAACCACATCACAAATTACCCTCAAACTCACATTCCAGTAGAATCGCCTCGTTTTGCTTCTCCACATTTGCCTCTCATTCATTACTGTGAGTCACATCGGAACAGCTAGCTCCCAAAAATGCAAATTCACATCCAATTTCATGGACCTGAAAGCACTCAAAATAGCCCGAACCCTGCCATGGCTAAGCACATAGAGGTGCAGAACCGTGATAGGCTTGATAAGAGGATCCACGCGGCGTTGAACAGCTTGCCTTGTCAAGCATTGTTGGCTTTTAGTGCGTCTAGCTCATTAACGCTCCACCATACACCAAAAGAATATTGATAGAAAGAACTTCACTCAGTCTGTTTTTTCTTTTTTTTTTTGTACGTATGTTCAAACTTAGAAATAAGGCAGTAATAAATCAGGCTCTGCATGTTGCTCACACATTCTGATGACAGTAATTTATGGAAAGCTTGAAATTGGGGAAAAATACTGTTTTCATATGCCTTTTTTTTCAAACCACAAACTTGTCATACATGCTGGTTTGGGTAGTTCTCAAATTTTGGAAAGAACCACAAGATGAATTCATATTCGACACAGTCATCCATTTGTCGTCTGTATCGAAATATCCTTGCAGGGTTGGGGGGGGGCTTTCTCCAGCGGTCATTGGCCAGGAGGGGGGATACAACCTGGGCAAATAGCCAGGTCATAACAGGTCACCACTGAGGCACACAGGACAAACAACCAGGCATGCACATACCCTCAGCTAGCAGTCATGTTTTTGGACTGTGGGAGGAAGCCGGAGTACCAGGAAGAACCCGACACGCACAGGACAAACTATGCAAACTCCATGCAGAATTTGGATTTGAAACTTTGCTACAAGGCAGCTCTGCTACCAACTGTACCACCATACACCTCCAAATACAGTCATATTTAATGAATTAGGATATTACATTCAGTAACCCATTAAGTGAAATGCATAGAATAAATACAAACTGATCTTTTCTGTTAATCTTTTTAACAGAAAAGATTAAAGATAGTGAAAACCTAGAGTTTAAGATTAGGATATTACATCAGACTGAAAAAGAAAACAAAAAAAAACATTACGAAAACTAATGGGCCTGATGAAAAGTTTATTTCCTATTTAAAAGTTATTTGTAAAAGGTACATTTTAATTTGTAATCTGAAAATAAATGCACTAAATCATACTGTACAAAAAAAAAAAAAAAAAAAAAAAAAAATATATATATATATTATATATATATATATAATTCAAAATACTACAATCTGTTCTAAATAAAGAACAACTAAATATAATGTGATACGTGGTGCATACCTCCAGCTTGACCTTTCACCCTAAGGGGCTCTTCAGTTGTCAGGGTGACGTAAAAATGTCTTTGCTGCAATGTGAGAAATATATTACCTTTTCCATTGCTTTGCTCAAGATGCTTGGTCTATATTCTTGTCATGTAAATTATCTTATTGGGCTTAAATTCAAAAAGTTTTGAGGTAAATCAGATTTTTAACTGCCAAATTACTCTAAAGGTGTTTTAGAAGATTTTCTAAAAAAAAAAAAAAAAAAAAAATTATTGTAACCCTTATAATCCTTGTCTTATGGTTCTGAGAGACAATTAAACACTTGATAAATGTTTAATAATATCTTTATAACCATCTTAAGTAATAACATTTTGAACATTCATTTAGCTGCTGTTACACTGTATCATGTAAAGCATGTCAAAACACAAGGAAGTGAAGTCGAACGTCAATTCTTCTCATATATTTGAAATATGCATGCTGCTATGATGCATTCCCAATTACTTGTTTCTAAACACACCTACTGCTTAGATTTAATATATATTTGTTTTAAAAATGAAAGATTTTCTGACATTATATTTGTTTTAGTTATGTATTACAAACTTGAATATAGACCTAAATTACACTGTCAAGGATTTAAAATACAGCAACATGCTCCCACAGCTATCAATTATGAAGCCGACATCTTTACCAGCTGAGCCAGGGATCGGCAAGCTCATTGTTGTGTAAATCTTTCAGAGGTCCAGGACGCAAACATTTATTTTTGTTTGTTGTTATGAGAAAATTGATGAGTTTACTTACAAATTACAAGTTAAACTCTGCTTCTCCTCTGCCTCTGAGATATTCTGTCAGCAGACTGTGTGGTCTCTGTTTGCTACTAACAAACTCTATCAAAGAGGTGCTGCTGCTCTATGAGAGTGAAGATGTGTTTAGAAATTACAAATCATGCTCTACAACTGACAGTTTTATGAAAACAAACTGAACTTTGGATCTGCCGATATTGAGAAAACAGTGCAAATGTTTGTCCACACTTTAGGAACGAGTGGATTCCATCTGCCAGAACAACGCCAGTAATACCTCTAGTTTGTGATTTTCTTTTGCCTCTCCCATGAACAAAATCGAAACTGCTACCGCAAAATCACAAAGATAAAATTCATCCTTAGTGATTAAAATTAACCTGTATTTGAATTTCACATTTCATTTTCTGCCACTACCTTTTTTCTTTTTTGCCTTTTTTTAAGGAGCTTTCAAATGTTTACTTCAAAGTCAAGACTAATAGCTTTTAAACCAAGCACTTACCACTTTGTGTTAACCTAGATTAAGCTATATCTTCAAGCCAGAGCTGGAAATTGATGTATCCCTGACTCAAGATTAAATTAGGTCTAAACGCTGTCATTACATTGAAATCCGGTCTATTGCTTAGTGGATACATGCTGGAGCATTATTTACCAAAGAGAACTTATCTTCCTATGCCATTAAGTGGAAGACGTGCAATACTGTGAAAGATATATTTAAATGTAAAAATTTTAGAAGTGTTGAGTTGTAAGACTTTAATATGCCTAATTTATGTTTGCTTGTTTTGCTTACTTTGCCATAAGTGTGTAGATTTTAACTTGATAAATGAATTTGATTTTTACCTATATTATGGATGAGTTGTTGCTCAGATCGTTCTTTGGAAAGAAAAGACAGAAATTCCTCCGTCAGATTGAATTTGATAGATTGAGACAAAGTTGGGAGACATTTTTGATAGATCAACAGTCTAATTGGTTGGTGATTCTCAATATAATCAAATGCCATTCAACTTGGCTATAGCAAAGTATATGAAACCAGCACGGAAAAATCATAAAAACACATTTCATCTGCGGTAAAAGAAGAGCATATAGAGCATCTTTCAAGGTATTATGTCTCCCAGATGGGGTCAGACACACTTGTGAGTTCATTGAATGCTTTTGTGTGCTATCTTTCCAAATGGCTTTAAGAAATTTACATTAGATTTGGTCCAATTGTTCATTTGAACTACAAAATAAATTGATCTGTTTTTATGCCCAGTGGTTATTGTAACCTTCTCGCCGTTGTTTTTTATTCAAACATGATTTATTGCGCATTGCCCAGAGTGAATTCCATCACATTTGAATATTTCTGCTCAGATTCGGTAATGAAGTCATTGTCACAAAAGGGGATGGTGGTCACGGAGGACTCAAAATGCAGGTGAAAGGAGGCAGAAGTGGAGCGAAGACAAAGATGTTCAATAACACTAAAAGAAATGACGGACAACGAAGTGTGCAATCCAAAAAATCTGAACTGAAGATGAAGACCATCAAACTGGGCAGACTACTCTAGGATTGAGCAAATGATCCAGCATCGACTACAGAGGGATATGTACTGAGTGGGACAAGAAACAGAGACTAATGAGCAGAGTGGAACCAGCTGAGAGTGCAATCAGCGAACAGAGACAGAAAGTATCAAATAATAACAGAATGATTGGAAGAACAAGAACTAAGTACAGACCAGAAACTGACAGAAGCTACTAACACAGCAAAGATAACTCTAAATGCAAAAGACATTTTAACTACCCAAACATGATAAACCAACTCAAAGATGTGGCAGTCATGAGAGTATCGAAAAATATTTTACATCCACAATAGACGAGCACTGATGCTTTGCAGATGAAAAATGTGGGATCCATGATCTAAACTGGCTGCATGTGTTAGTGAGCTAAACCTTTTTGCTTAGTGTTACCTCATTTTTAAATACACAGCTTGTTTCTATGTATATGTCTTTCATCAGAAGCCGCTGTAGCTTTCAGCAAGTAGGGTGCTGTGACGTTAGAGAGAACTGGTGCCTTTTGAAATAAAAATTAACAGATAATGATGTATAATGACACAAAATGATTAATATAATTAGGAGTCAGCGTCTCTACTACTAATTTGCTTTTCCTGGAATGGTAATTTGTTTAATTTTTATAATAATTGAAAGTAGCATACTCACATGATTTTGTTATAAAATCAAGTACTATAGGCCTGTAAAATACTTAATATAAATACAGGTTTTATTTACCTAAAGAAAATATGCTGCATTCTTGCAAGCAAATGTAGTTTGCTTGCAAGAAACTACATTTTAATAAGCCTTATAAATTTAAATTTAGTGTATTCTCATATTACCAAGTATTTTGCTCAGACCAACCATGTACATGCATTCAATAAATCTATCTTGTAATTTATTTGTTTACCAGATAGTTATTTAATGTTACAGTCAATGACGTGAAAAACACATTTGTTTTCGACAGTAGCAAATAAAATGTTTTTTTATTTATTTGTAGTTGACCTGTTAATGTTTTTATGTTTTCAGAATCCAGACCAGACAAATATGATAGAAAACTAGCTATCTCTTGTTTTACCTAACATTTCTAACAGTAATCTAGCATGCAATGTATGCATTTCTGAAGAAAAGATTTTGACAAACAATAGATTGCTATATATTCCATATTAAACTCTATGTATTGCTGCTCTCAAACTGAACATTAAATACTAGTCCTTATTCTGGATATGTTAGGGGGTTAGAGCAGAGGTGCCGCTCAAGCACTATTAATCCAACAACTGCAAAAGAAATATCCAAAACTTGTAAAAAATGAGGTGCTGCAACCCAGGATATTCTGCTAAAGTTCTGGTTTTAGTAATTGTTTGGATATATTGTACAGTGAAAGTTTTGTAATTGGGTCTTTTTTGCTGGCTCTGTATTTTGTTGTCCTCACACTTTCATACTGTGGTTTGAATGGTGTCTACACAGTGCTGCCCAAAGTTTAAAGCCCCTAAGAATGCAGGAAATGTGGAAGGAAAAAGCAATCTACCGGCATAGAGATGTGTGTTTGCCTAGTTTTTCTACTTAGAACTGTGAATTTATCGTCACACAGATTACTTATACGCAAGCCAACCTGAACCGATGTGGAAAAAGTAAGCCCTCCTCCCTTGTTGAATCATAAATTATCAGGGATCAACCCCTATTTCAGAGGGAAGGGGAAGTGTTATTAGGGCCACCCATATACAATTAGGAAAAGTGTTCTGTGTCTGAGGGATAAATGAGAAAAAAAAAAAACATTAGCTGGGGCTACGAATCCATTGTGTACTCAGAAAATAGCTTCATGCAACAGGAATTGATAAAGATCTGATCATGGAAGCGTAACAAATTTGCAAGGGGAATGAACAAAACATGATATACAGATTTTTTTTATTTTTTTTTTATAGAAGCTTTTTAATAAACTATATATGAAAAAAGAATTTTAAAAAAAATTCCCCCTTTGTGTGTTTTTCTTTATCTAGAAACAACTTTTCATTGCTCAAAAGTTGTGTGAAGATCATGCACTCTATTCATTATGCAGAGCCTCCTCGTGCTCTGCTGCTACAAAGGAGATGTCAGATTTGCATTCTCTCTCTTCCTGTTGTTTTGAAGTGAGTCTTTATTATGTCATTTTATGTCAGGCACACATTTGGCTTCGCTGTCTGCAATATCTCCAAGAGCTGCGGCAGGCGAGTCTTAGCAGAGTGTTCAGCAATTCCTGTCTCTATTTGCTTTCTCTCAGCAGGTTGTCAACAAATAATCGGTTTCCATACAAATGATGTTTCTGTCTTTGTCATTTAATTGTTGCCGGTCTTTGTGCAGCGGATCAAACACAGAGAGTGATAACAATACGCTGTTTCAATTAAATTCACTCATGTGTGACTTATGCTAGAAGAATTGCTTTCTGCTCCAGTCAGAAATGTTATGGACTTTACAAAGCAATATTTATGCAAACATATGACAGACATGGAGAGGTTCTGCATTGTTCAACATCATTTCTCTGTCATTTACCTTGATCTGAAATTACTGCCCAATCATTTATGCAATGTTCACTGGTGTACATGTTTTGTTTTTTCTTTCTTTATATCAGTTTGTACAAAGAAATTGCTTCTGGAATTTCTATGTTGATTTTTCATCTCTTACTCTGCTGCTTTTGTCAAACAGACTTGGAGAATTTCAAGACCCAGAGAAGAAATCCGGTGAGGGTTCGTGAAGGTCAAGGAGTGGTCTTACTGTGTGGCCCACCCCCTCACTCTGGAGGTAAGATTCTCTGGTGTTTTAGTCACATGACGGCAAACCTTTAAACATAGCATTTTTATACCCGGTATATGAAGTTTGGTATGCATGAGGAGACTCTATTGCTGGTGGCTTTTTTTTCTTCTTCTTTTTTCTGCTTGTGTCGTTGAAGTTAGCGGAGTGAGTCATTTTTATTGTGCAACATTTTGGCCTGTCAGCTAGGATTTCTAGGAGGATGAGGAAAGATTTGGCATGCAATCTGCAGAGAATATTTTTGGTTGGTACTCTGATAAGCAGAATAACAAAGCTTTGCTCTGATGGTAATTTCCCCCCCTCCCTCATATCACCTCTTTATATCTTTGGGAGTAAGTATCCAGCGCTCTTTACACCTCCACATGGGTCTTAAAATAGACTAATTGTTAACATGCATTAACTTAACTTTAATTGCAAGTATATCTACATGTAATTTTACAATACAAACAGCTTAATCTCTGATTCAAAGCTGTAGTATGTAATGTTGTTTTTTTTTTTTTTAAATATGTATATATTAGTTAAAACCATCATTATGTTTTGACAGTGTTATATGAGACAGATAATCTGAAAAAAAAAATCAAACTCCTCCACCTCCTTCCTGTGCTAACGCACTGCTTCCTGTCAAAAACACTCAGTCAGAGCTCTGTCAGTCACCTTCGTGTTTGATCTGCTCAACGTACTAATTCTTATTTGGGGAAAAATCATGTTAAATAATATTTTTGAAAAAAATCCCCAGTAGCACAGTTTATAACAGAGTCGTTGTTAATGCTTTGTATTAGTTTGCATAGAATATTTTGGTTAAGATATCTAAACAGTTTAAAATCCATTATTCTTTACTGTGTTTCTTCTGCTACCTATTACCATCTTCCTCACTCAAGTGAAAAAAGCTGGATTCTTGTCCAGCCTTGCTTATCACATATCCAGTTGTTTTGAACCTTTTTATTACTAATCTGATTTTGGGCATGATTAAGCCTCAATGAAGACTAATTCCAATTTTGTGTTTTGTGATTATCTTGAATTAAATCTGTGTTTACCATGTTTAAGAGTGTCAAAAAAAAAGTGATTGCATCATATTATATTTATAGTCAAGGGAAACATGAAGTCACGGATTGCTAATTAGACAGTGTTTAAGCAATCAGACCAACATAAAAAAGTAAACTTTAGTTTGTTCGTACAAATAGCAACAATTTTGATACCAGTAATGTTTCCCACTTGGCAAATTATTCATAATAAAAGTTACTTTTTTTGTTTTTGTTTTTTGTTTTTTTACATTTTTTTTGTTTTTGTCTTAAATTATACTGCTGTGAAATAAGATGAATTTACTGTAAGGCTTTTTATATATCTATATAAGGTGTGCCAATTAGTGTAGAGGCTGCAGTAGGTTGGTTTCATTTGAAGCTTTGTGACTCTGGTTAAAAATTATTTTCAACTCCACCACAAATAGATAACTTTTCCCTCTACAGTCTGAAGCACGTCAGTATGCGTTCTCCTGGAAATGTATCTTTGATGATTATTCGGCATGAATGCGGACGAGCTCATTATTTCTTCCACTTCTGTGTGTTTGAAGCTGGGAGTGCAGAAATCCTGCGACTGTGCTTCCTTTGACCAATGCTTGTTAGCATCAGTAAAACAGGTTTTAATTTCCCCCAGAACCATGCGGTTAATCGGTGCATAAAGGCGCTCTTACAGAAGCTGCCGGATTGTTTCATCTGCTTCGGACAGTGTTGTAGCTCCCCCGTTTGACATTTTCTCATTCTCTAGAGTTCCGTTTGTTGGTCTTAATGTTGAGAAAATGTGGGGAATGAATGCCCCTGCAAGGTAAGCGAAAACGCATTGTTGTGTTGTTTGCAAAATGCTTCTGATGCGCTTTTCAGTTCCCTTTTTTTTAAATGCAAATCTATAAAACACTCTCTTGTCAAAGTCAGCACTGAATGTAACATCAATGTTTCTAGCCCTCCTCTCTTCTTTTCAACATGTGCAAATCTAATTTTGACAGCCTTGATGCAGTTTGATCTAAGCCTCCCCCCACCGGGAGACGGGGGCTCTAGAACCGCTTTAAACAGACCAAAACGTGTCAAACTGTCAATCTAATTTGAAAACATATGAAGCGTGTTTATTTGGGTGTACGGTTATGAGATGACAAAATGTTTTATATTTTAATGTCGGCAGTGGAAAATATTTCATAGTCATATTATGGATAAATTTAAATGTCCCATTCCACGTTTGGCTGCGGTCCACCGCAGCCATTGTTCCCCCGCTGAGGGAAAAATGAGTCCTTAATCACATAACCACTTGGAAGCTTAATAGGAGTCCCACTTTTCCAGCGCTTTGTTCTGTTTGTGTTATAATGAGGCATCTTACCTCGTGTTAGAATATAAAAAGCTGAAGCAATGAGCCATATGCTTGCATTTGGCAGTTTGAATGTTTTTCGGACGACCCTTACTGCAAGGTACCCTCATGCCTACGCTCCCGTCAGCAAACAGCTGCAGAATCAGCAGTGCTAGGGTTCAGTGTGACAGCAGTGTCATAAAAAATAATATTTAAAAGTGTCCAATTTCGACAGATTGGGAAGCACCAAATTGAATCTAGCAGATTATTTATCATTTGTAAGAAAACAGATTTGTTTAGGATAATATCACATATGAAAAGTGTCTTGTGTCTCCGAGTGTGTCGTCTGTACTCGAGGCAATTTTTACAAATTGCAGGAGGAAATTGCTTCCTTTCTCTGAGTGCTGTGACAAAAGACAGTGTGCTCTTTAGATAGCCTTTCAGAGAGGGTGTTTTTTATTCTCTGGTGGAAATACAATTACTCAACCTTGGCTGACTTTTACATGGATGGATTACATGTAAGGGAATAGACATACAGTAAACAAATATAATGTATTTATTTGGAAATGGATTGATGTTTCAGAAGTCACCTACAAGTCATATTTGAGTCAAAAATGAAGAGGATTTTTTTTAGATGTTTCCACATGTAATGAATTCTGCGATATGTTTAGGCTGCACGGTCCAGTGATGTCCAACAACCAAACTGTAGACAACTGGAAAAGAATGAGTGTTCATTGAAAAATGTTGCTTGTTTTTTGACAGCTGCTCATTATCAGCTCGAATTGAAGTATAACTGTTCGTATTAATATATTGAACCCAATGAATTAGTAATCATGTACGGTAAATGATAAACTGCTGGTGGTTTTTAATTGACTGCATGCGGTACATTTGCTGCAATAGCTGATGTGCTGCACATATCTCAGCTCTCAGCGCTCCTGTGGTTTGCAAAAGGAAGAACATGCTGCAGGTACAAAGACAACAGCAGCAATTAAAATTGACTTTTTGAGAATGAAATCCCCTCAGCAGCAGATTATTTTTGATATTGTGCATTACTGTGTTGTCAAGCACTTTATTTTTTTTAAAGGTGAGCCATAACATAACTATATGCTAATTTACCTAATTATTCAAAATATCTTAATTATGACAACTTGACATTAACCATGATCTGACATAAATTTGTTATAAAAGTATTTCTGATTAAACTGTAGCTTTATGTTATTAAAGTTAAAGTTCAATCAGTAATTCTTTTATAATACATTTTGAATAATGTCAACTTTGTATTAAAAGTGTCTTGACTTACCGAATGACACTTTGCGACGACAGTCTTAAATATTCATGAAGACTTGTTCATGTTCATGACAGGTGTTATGTCATGTTTATGACGGTGTCATAATACTCACAACCCGTCAAATAAAGTGTTGCCAAAGTTTCCATAGTTTAATGTATTTTATGCCATAGCTGAATTGTGCAATTTGAATCCTGAAAGGAATTATCCATTCAAAACAAGTACACCGTAATAACTTCAGGGAGAGCACTGAACCATATAAATAGAATATACTGCTACAGGATCACTATAATCCAACCAACGTATTTCTTGTTTAAGGCTGCTGGCATAAGTAATTCCTCTCAAAAATGTAAAGTATTCAGTAGATAAAGGTATGCTTTACTTGAAGGTATAATTTGGGAAAAATTAACAATAGAAAAAAAAATGTTTTTGGTTTTATATCTTCACTGCTGTCAGTTATTGTGAAGCATACGATTGTGGTGAAATAAAATTTAAAATATCTAGGTTTATTATGTCAGTAAGTAACAAGCATGCAGCATGCTGTTCTGAAGGTAAAAAAAAACACACTTAAGCAAAACTCAGTTTCAGAAAATGGATGTAATGCTGTAATTATCAAATTACTCCTAACTAGATCCTTGTGTCCCTGCTACTCTACAAAAAAGACGCCAAAATCAGCTTGCATTCATCCTTCTGTTCTGAGACCAAACCCCTTTTTACTTGAAACATCTATTCAATATGTTTAACTGAATTAGCTGTCACTGGAAATCATTCCTTCTGAGTTACTCACTGTGAATCTAAAGATAAGCAGTAAATCCCTGTTTTTTATCATAATTGTAAAATTGCAAGCATGCCATCATATTTCAGACATATGTCTAAACACACTATCACTGTTTTATCCTCCTTCAGCAATAATTTTAAGTTCTATGGTAAGTGTAAACAGTAGTGTTATTATGTGCAGAAAAATGCTTGTAAACAATTGAAAATGTGAGAAAATTAACTTGAAATGAGTTCATATAAGACATTTATTTGATGGTCATTTTGAAACAAGTGAAAGCAGGCTCTGAATCTGAAACACTTATCAAGTTTTAACTGGTTACTAAAAGTTTAAGGTGATAACCTAAATTACTGCTAACAGCCATTTTATTAGTGTGCTCTGAATAACTCAGTTGTATATTAAATATTTTTTATGTCTGGAAGCAGAAAAAAATAAATATTCTAAGTGAAGCGAATTTCGCTTCACCTAGTGTACCTAGCGAAAATCAGGAGCAACAAACCTCAGGGGCCTCTTGGCTCTGAAACTCAACTTTAATTTTCTGCACATGCCCTGTGAAATGTACAGATATGAATAGTATGAAAGTCAGTTGTCTTTAGATTTCTGTATTCTGTGCATTGTTTTTAAAATATAGTTGTTTTTTGCAAACCCATGAATTTAGGTTTTTATCTTTCTTTAGTAAATACTAACATGTTGTAATCTGTTTATAATCTGTTTTTGAACACCAGAGGCCACATGGAAATAATTTTAGAAATTGACACGAGCCAAATCCTTTTGGAGCCTAAGAGTTATAGAGTTTTATTTCTTTTTCCTAAGTTTATTTGTATTGAAAACATAAAAAATAAAACATTTGATCGTAAGAAATCCTATTATTTTTTATGTAATCAGATTTCGAATTTAGACATGCAATTTTTTTTGTTCAGAAGATCACAATTGTGGAGCACCCTTAAAAAATAACACAGCATCTGGATTTCCATTTTCTTCTTTTTTTTCTTTTTTTGCTATTTGTGGTTTCATTTGGGTGTGGTTTTCTTAGTGGGCCTCATCTAGAATTTATTGGTAAAAAGTAAATTAATAATTAGCGTTAACTTTTCAGTATGTTTAAACTATGATAACATAAACTCAAGACATTTAATGAGTAAAAATTGACAGTTTGGTTCAACCATTGCCATTTCCCTCTCTAAGCAGGTGTGTACAGGGAAAACATTCCCCAGGAACGTGAGCACACTTTATTAGTTCTGGAACTTTGCAGTACCAGGAAATGGATAAAATGTGGATTTTTCACATTGTACTGTTTCCTATGTTAGGTTTTGAGTATTTATTGAGATTAAATAATATAGGTTCTGTCCGTCTTGGTTTGTAAATAACAGTGTTTTGTTAGCTCTTCATTTAATGTAAATATTCTTGTTTTGCTGACCATGTTACCGTTGTTTGTTCCTTGAAATGCTTTCTTCAAATCTAATTCATTTTAAGCAGTCTGTCATTCATTGTTCATGTTTTTATAGTTTTGTGTACACCGTTGCACTGAAACTAAAGAAGCTCTCATTGATGCCAATCTGAGGATTTTTTTGCAACCATTTAGGTGGAACATCCATGACCGCTCCACCACCATTACAGTATGCTTGAAACCTTTACGACATAAAGAACAGTTTTGAAGACATCATGCAATCATACTGCAAAGTTGCAGCTGTAATACTAATGGAAGAGTGACAACAAAAAAACAAAGCTGAGAGTTCAGACCACCATGTAGTAGATAGTTTCTGCTCATTTCCTTCCTGGCTGGGATGATTGAAAATACCTTTAGGATCTCACTGATCCAAACTACCGACCTATCCTCTGATAAAATGTGAAGTTACTTTATCACTAATGCTTTTATGCAATTTGTTATTTAAGAAATTTTTTGTGCATTTGATTTTTTTTTTTTTTCTTACAATGAGCTGCCTTTCTACTTCTCAGCGATACATCAAAGCTGGCACTAAATGAGTCAAACTGACATTTCGGTTGTGGCCCTTGCTAATTGACTGAAAGTAAAGCTGATCTGGAGTCAGTGCTCATAATTTTCTCTTGCTGATTCAGTGCACCCCTGCTGGACATTAGCTAATCAAGATAACACACTGTGATTGATCACTAGACAGTAATTCAGTGTTCAGTACAGCTCTATTGCAAGACATATTTAGTTTTAAAAGTCTGTAAAAGCTATTAGATTCTGATTTGTGCAATAATACACTCAATTTATTTTTTCAGCCATTGTAATCAGCCCCTTTCAATGAAGGCCCCCTGAATACATAATGTCGGTAGATCCAGGCTAGATGCTAGGCCTGTGGATGATATTTCTACCACCAAAGATGTGGTGGTAGAAATATCACCACATCTTTGGTTTCTACATTTCTACTCTTAAATGTAGAAAGACTTTGGACTTTACAGCTGGAAGACTTTTTGAAAATGTCTTTATGTTTGCTCCATGCAAAAGGAAAAAAAAAAACTTGAGCCGTCTTCCTCTTGTGGCAGCCACTGTGAGAGCTGAAGCCAGATGTTTGTAGATCTGTTTCAATTTATCATATTTCTGAAGACTGCTGAACTTAAGCTAACACATATTAGCTAATTAAGACAGCTATACAGTATCCTCAGCTGTTGTGAAAACACAACTTAACAGAGGATGCATTGTATGTGTTCCTGCTGCAGACTGCAATTCACCCCTGACATCATTTACAAATGTTTTCAAATGAGTTAACTTGTTAATTGGAGCTTGTAACACTAGAAACAATCTTGATGCTGGCGCGCTGCAAGCGAGACACTGCTAACAGAAAGTAGGTACATATTTATTTTGAGCCCAATAATCCTCACAAAACATTTTCAGCCTCTTTTCCTTTTATCTGTATTCTTACTGCAGCTTCACATCGACAGAGAGAAGTCTGACTTGTATTTAAATAGACTCTCTGTCCTGAAAAAAAAAAAGTGAGAGTCATGTTCTCATACAGGATAACAGGACATAATTCAACATCAGCCCAACGCAGTCCTTGACAAGATCCTCTATCTCCCTTTTAAGGGTTTCCAGGAAGCCATTATTTCACTTTAATGGTGCCTTAAAATCCACAGCCCCTCTGTAGGAAGCAGATTGGTGGTGTTAGGATATTTTAAAACTGCAAGGCATTTCAAAGCTGCACTTCTACCATGCCAAAACATTGCTGTGCGTTCAAAAGAAGCGCTGACTGAATCCTTTTTACTGGGCTTCCCCATATTTACTTTATGGCTTGTCACTCTGTGCTTTGAGAAGCTCTGAATGTCGGTGGCAGGGCCAGGGCCTAATGCATCTGACCTCCTTCTGCTAATGGAAATGTGCTTTTCAGATTTACTCAAGGTTGAAATCACTTGTTTTGTGCTTCCAGTGCATCTACCCCCACCCTCCAGAACATAAGCTGTATGCTTGCTGATAGAAGCACATACAGCTTGAAGGGATTTTTACCCGGTGCGTGACTTGAGCCATTTCATAGAGTGAACTTGTTTGTTATGAATACAGATTGGAAGTCATAGTTAATAGCTGTCACTTTCCATGGAGCAGACCTGCCAGGATACACTGTGGCACAACCTGTGCATATATTGCGCATAAGCCCACTCTTAGACTCTGCTCGTCCTTGGCCTGTCATGTTGCATTTCTCTTCCCTCCTCTCAGATCATTAATGGGAAATTGATGCTGTCGGTTCATTATACTAAGACTAAATGGAGCCACAATGAAAATCTGCAACTCACTGTCATTCACAATTGCATTATTTGATTACCACCCATCCAAACAGGGCTTTGAAGTCAATCAAATAAAGCCAATTGTGCCTTTTACTTTCCACGTCTTATTTCCTTTAGCTCTACATGAATCTTTAAGAAACCAATTAGTATCTGATCATTTTTTTTATTTGATTTTTCACAACCTGCACATTTGAAAGATGCGATTCCACAGAGTATGTTGCAGTAGATATAAAGCACCTTGAACAATTATTCACACCCTTTAATACAAATTTACTTGACATTTATTTCTGGGAAAAACAACAGAGTAGTTAGCATCTCTGTTTATTTTTGACAGATAATATAAAAACAGCAAATATGTGTTAATTTAGAATTATTCACTTCATCAGAATGTATTTCAATGCATGCAAATGAAAAAAATAACTGATCGTAACAACTTTCTGTCACATTACAGGTTTATGTTTCTGATTATGATTTATTTGTAGAGTACATAGCATTATTTCTTATCTTTCCTTAAACATTTGAAAAAGATGTAAAGTAGGTTGATAACAATTTAGATTTGCACTGTATGTAATATTCTCTGTACAGTATATAGATTATGAGGAATACAGTAGAGAACTGTATTCACAGTATGCAATAATCATTGCAAAATTCACTGTATATCAGGAAATGAAAAAAAAAAAATGTATATATCACAACTAAAAGTGTCATCACATTTGTATTGCATTTTAGAAATTTCTCATATTGTTCACTTCTAGGGTATATCAATTGTCAAAGAAATTGTGTAGAACTCAATCCATGATGCCTGAGCGTATGGCATCATAAACTCTTTCAAATAAAAACATATTTTAAATACTATTAATTTCATTCACCTCATAAACAGAAAATTAGTAATCGGCAGGATGAGACAAATCAAAAGCCCTGCTTGACAAAGAAATGCTTCAGTAGACACAAAATCAGTCATTCTCAGTTCCAGTGGGCTGAACAAGGAGCTCCAAAAGATGATCAGGAACATTTTTCAAATCACAAAAAAATCCCTCTCTTTGCATACTCTGGCCGCGTAAAGTATTATGTGGGAACGTTAAGTGCTACCCCACTGGTAAAAAGTGGTTGTACAAATTATTAACAGAGTGTGTGAGTCAATGAGAGCGGAGAATTATGTAATCTACAGGTGAGAACGGCATATCAACTTCTCCACCTGTGGACAGTTTGCTCAAGGTGATGCGGTTTGTTGGAAAATGATAGGGGCTGAATCACAGTTTGTTAAAAAATAATAGCAAAACATAAAAATATTATTCTGAAATACTTGCATTTGTCTCAACAAACATGGGGCTGCACAGTGGCGCAGTTAGTAGCACTTTTGCCTTGTTGCAAGAAGGTCCGGGGCTCACTTCTCAGCCCGGGGTCTTTCAATGGTTCAATCAGGGTCTTAATCGTTGCATTTATGACAGATGTTGTTGCTATGATTCTCCTTTTAACTTCATAAACAGGGTAAACGGCATGAGTTTACCCGTTATAGAGACCTACAAACTGCCATGGAAGGGTCTGAAAACTATAATTTATCGAACTGACGGTCATTCGCTATCACATTAAAATGCTAGAACATGCACCAGTGATTCAGAGCGGGGAAAGCATGACTTTAGGATCCCAGAAGAAAGAGTTAGTTGACAACTCGCAAAAGGTGTTGCATCAGATGAAGATAAATATAAAATTCAAAGTGAGTCTGGAACACATAGTTTGAACATTTGTCACTGGGCAGCATTGTCGATCCATGTGACAATAAGAAAATCCCAGAGGTGGAAAGTATGCCTGATGTAATACTCTAATTGGATCAATTAGAAAAGCTTTCACTTTCCCACATTTGACAGATAAAACGACAGCAGCCTCTGTTTAAAAGCACAAAAAGTCTGAGCATAGACAGCAAAACTTTAATATGTTGTAAGGTTTGAAAAATGCTGCGTTGTCAAAGACACGACAAATGAGCATGTAAATGCACCGACTTAAGGAGCACATGGAGATGTAGTAGTATGCAACTGTTCAAAAGATTGTATGGAAACAGGCGAAAAGGGAAAAAAGCTCATGCATCAAACAGGTGGGATAGTTAAATAAAAATGGAGTATGGTCTTAGAAAAATGATAGAAACATACAGTTATGAGCATTCCATTACACTTGCTAGGCTGCAATAATATAAATAATACTGCAAAGCCCAGGCATCCTGCTTGCCATAAAACAGCAGAGGTGAATAAGTGTACATCTCACATCTCACTTATTTTATTCTCTGTGCTATACTGCAGAGTCATCACTTAGACAAGTTTTACCAACAGCCTAGATTGCTTTTGGGACAGGGATGCAGTGTGGTCCAGAGCAATTTATCCTTGTGTCAATATGTCAAAACACCAATATTCAGCCTTGTAATGCCACTGTTAGTGCAAAAGCTTTTATGAGTGCATTCTATTTGGCTGGCAGTACCAGGGTCCTTTCCCAGAAACTTGTTACATCAGATAATGAGAGGTGGTACGAAACCGAGTGACACAAACTGTAATATAATGATTTCACAGGGCATTATTCTGTCTTTTATGGTGTAGTTATAAGATTCACAGCAAGGTTTCTCTTATTAACTTGCAATTGGACGCATTCTTTTCTCAAAAGCGGTAAGACTTTTTCACATTTTGGAAATGTTCCACCATCAAACTACATTATATTTAATTGAAATTTAATTTAATTTATAGCAATATAAATTTTTGAATAATTGGTCAGTGGAAGATTAAAGCTTAAACAAGATACAGTTCAACACAAATCAAAATCTGAAGTGTGTCATGTATTTGCAGGTTTTGACCATATTAACATTTCTACATCAATGTAAAGTACTTTGGTTCTTGGTTTGTTTTTTTTATTACATATTCCCAGCACTCACTCAACCTGTCCAAAACTGTTAATATTTAAACCTCTTCCATGACCATGGGTGCAAAAAAAAAAAAAAAAAAAGATTTTTACAAATATTTGTGAAAGAACAGTTCCTTCTTAGGAACCTTGATAAAATACCATAATGGTTGAAGCAATTGGGAACAACAGCAACCCAGATACGGAGTGGTAGTTGTAGGTTTGTAGATGTTGTAGCATAGAGACTGCCAACTTTCTGTAGTCTCCAAACTTTGTGTGGCCTTCAGGTTGGCTGTAGAACAATTTGTAGAGAGCAACATTGAACGGGTTTTTATGGCCATGCACCTTCATCCCACTCCTTACTTTATCACGTTCAATGACTTAGTGGGGTAAAACAGCCACTGCTAGACTTTACAACAGTAGGGATGTATTGTTTGGAAAGACGAGTCATGTCTCTCTGTAGACTCTTGTAATTCAAGGTTCTCAGGTTGACAATTGCAGTTAGAGCAGGAATTGCTTCTCTTAATTTTGTCAAACTGGTGCAGAGGGAATTTTGGTGTGGTCCTACTTTTTATCAGCTGGGCTTGGCCCCCTAATTTCATTTAAGTTTAATGCTTTGGCATCCCAAGACAGTCAGGACACTTTTATGCTCCCGGCTGTGTGGGATGGGCCCCTCATGTTCCAGCCTGATTGTGCACCAGTGAACAAACACAAAGTCCATAAAGAAACTTTACTGTCCTGCACAACAACACCTTGGGATGGATTAGAGCCAGGTTTTCTACTCCAACTTTAGCTTTAATAGATTTATTTATCAAAACATCCTGTAATACATTCCCATAGCTTTGGGAAAGCCTTTCAGCAGAAGATGTTGTGGTACACATCAAATATAAAGAGCTAAGCAAATTAAAATAAAATAAATCTGAAATTTTGAGAAACATTTCCTAACTTCTTTCCCTGAAACCTGCAACAGTATAAGTAAGTAACGTATGTTCACGTAGAAAATTGTCTAAAACATCTGCTTATTGCATGCAATGGAGACATAAATGTCATCTTGTTTAAATGTTAAATTGTCAAACGTTTAATCAAAACAAACAAACAAAAAAGGTTTAACATGAAATGATAACATAAAAATAGCCAGCCTGGAATGTCAGCAATCAGCTGCTCAGATGTTTCATATAGACAAAAGGCAAGACATTTGGGTTATTCTTTGATTTTCATCCTTCTTTGACATAGTTTTTTATTATTATTTAAGAGGTAAATCCCTTCTCTTGTGTCCCTCCTTTGATTTTACCTGTCCATGCACCTCCAAACTGAAAAGCAGACCCACTTACATGTTGCTTTATCTTGCACTGTGAAATGCCACTTTATACCACAGTAAGCCAGTTAGTTGTGGGAGTTTGTGGGTGGCTCTATCCTGTTAATTTTGTTCCATGTTCCCTGCTCCAGTCCAAATGCCTGCCAAATACCAAAGCAAAATTCAGAATTCTCATTTTCCCATATTACTTCCAAGTTAAACAACCTGAACTGAACAGAATAACTTTGCCAGAGACTTAAAAAAAACACAATGCCAATTAAAAAAAAATCCTTTATTCATCCTCTCAGCCTCATCACTTCAACATACATTTGATTTATATTAACAATATTATAAATAATCCCTCCAATAACAGCTAATGAGAATAATTGATCTTCAATTATAGATGATGTTTTTAATTATGAAAGGCTGGTACTCAGTCTGATGTACTAATTGCTTTATCCCTTGGGGCATTATCCCACATGAATGTGATAAGACTGCAGATGAAGCTCACCCTCTCTGCACATCTCTGCAGATATTCTATAAAACATAAAATCTGATCACAATATGCATGTCACATTCATACATGTATCTTCTTTGCAGAACTCACCTTCTCGTGGATCTTCAACGAGTACCCATCTTTTGTCGTTCAGGACACGCGTCGATTTGTCTCCCAGAAGACGGGCAACCTCTACATCGCTAAAGTGGAGCCCTCTGATGTGGGCAACTACACGTGTGTGGTCACCAACATGGTCACCAAAAGCCTCGTTCAGGGACCACCGTCACCTTTGGTCCTCCGGCTTGATGGTAACGGTGAACCTCCCTACGCTTACTGAAATTTACGTGGCAGGATAAAGGACGCAGTTTAATTTTTAATTTTTTTTTTCTATTTTCAGACAGCAGGTTCTCAACATCACAGGTGTAGAAACTTTAATTAGTGACTGTCTGGCAAAAAGTCTGTTTTTGCAAACTGTTGGCAGAAAGTCCGTGTTTCATTTTATGACTAACTTGGCTCACAAATATGTTCAGTTTGGGAGTTGTTTGATTAGGTTCATTCTTTTTTAATGGGAAAGAACAAATGAAACTTGAAATCTCAAACATTTGAAGACACATTTAAAGTTAAATTAATTTGAAAGCTGTGGTGGACAAGTATTCACACCCTTTAAACATGTCCAGCTGCTAGCTTTGATGTTGACAGATTCGCCTACCTGAGTAGACGATGTTTGCACATCCTCTAAAGCCTCTTTGTGGCTTTTTACTGCTTCTCTGATGAATGCTCTCCAACCTACAATGTCAGGGGCCACGTATCTGAGTACTTTTGCAGTTGTGCTATAATATTTTTATTTCTAGATGATGGTTTGAAAAGTTCTTTGTGAGCTTTTCAAAGTACAGTAGGCTAAATATATAATAATATTCCCCAGTCATGTATTTGCTTCAGATTTGAACAAGCATGCATAATTTTCATTATGCATGAAAATTATGCATTGTAATTAAACAATGCTTACACTACTTTATAAAGTCCCAATAAAACACATAAAACTTTTGGTTAAAGAATGTGAAAATGTATCAAAGTTTTTGCGAGGCATTGCAATTCAAAGAGCTACAAGAAAATGTAGTGGCTGGTAGCCTGCATGCAACTGAGTCATACAGAGCTGTACCATTTTATTTATATATATATATATATATATATATATATTCCTTTACATCCTTTGTAACCTTTTCCAGGCCTTGAGCTGAAATTATTTCTGTGAGACATGCGGAGGAAGTGACACAGTGTTATTCTTTGTTCCTGCAGGTGTGATGGGTGAATACGAACCAAAAATTGAAGTGCAGTTCCCTGAAGTTGTCCCTGTCGCTAAGAGCTCAACTGTCAAACTTGAATGTTTTGCACTCGGAAAGTATGTTTATTTTATTTTTTTTATCATTCCAAAACATCAAACCCGTCATTATTTGTTAATTGCTTTAACAATTATTGAGGTGATCTAATTGATTTTCAGAGCACTCTTAAGAATATGTAAACAGTGCTAACGTTACAAGCTTCATCCTTTTAACTGGTTTTCAGCCACTGTATATAGTTCTTTAAGAAGACCTTAGAGACTGCTATTTTTCACTTTTGCTCGTGTGTGAATATCTTTCTCATCTCTTCAGCCCGGTGCCAACCATAAGCTGGAAAAGAGTTGACGGGGCCCCTTTTGGCAGGAAGGTGGACTTGAATAAAGCCAGCGGAGTTTTAGAGATCCCTTATTTCCAACAGGAGGATGCAGGGATGTACGAATGTATAGCAGAAAACAGCAGAGGAAGAAACTCAGTTAAAGGAAAGCTGTCTTTCTATGGTGAGTTCTGCAGCAGAATGGTTTCCCCGACTTTGATTTAAAGCTTACCTAACTTCATGTCGACTGCCCTGGATATGAAAAAAAAGAGAGGAAATCTTCTGCTTTAAACCTGTCATTCTTATTCCTGAAGTGTGAAGTACATTTTTAGAATTTCTAAAACATCTTCTACCACTTGATTCAGAACCTAATTTAAGCCACTGTCAAACTTCGCTTGGTTAAAAAGTCTTGCAAAGAAGAATTGAGCTTTGGTGTGAAGCTTGCAGAAAGTTTTATTTGTTCTCTTCCAATCTGCAGGTTTTATGAGTGTCCATTTACAGCTGAATTAAATGCTTGAATGTGGTTGTAAATTAACCCATTTCCACCAGTTCATTTCTGACAATCCCTTTTATTGTTCCGGCAAATAACAGGGGACCCAGCCCTTTTAGATTTACACCTCGTCTCAGGGAGAAGCGATTTTTCTCTCACCAACACCGGACTTATGGCCTAGATTCCGAGAAAAGCTTTTAATGTCCCGAGATGAAGGATTTTTATAGTTTCTCTCTCCATTATGTTGCAGTTTATGCATTGATGATGCCTGACCACATGGTCTTTGGGGATGTTGTTTACGGAAAGCAAACAAGTTTGGAGGTTTTCTTTTCTGTAAAGAGTGGCGCCTTTCAAGTGATGATGCACTTTTTGGAGTATAGAAAAACTGGATAAAATTCTTAGACTGAAAATAGAACTATACTAGAGCTTTACATTTATATTTACCCATTTTTGAACAGTAATATCCATGTTTATAATAATAGATTATAAACTGTCGATAAGCTTTCAAAACTGGTCATATAACATGCAGATGGAATCAGGGAATTGTACAACGGAATCCACTGTAAGAAAAATAATACTTGCATTATTTCTTTTTAATTTGGCACATACGATAATTTTCACAGAGAAAGAGCAGGACAGAAAGATTGTAATGGTTGCTGCAGCTTCCTGCTGAGCTCGACCTCTCCGTCTTCCCTGAGAGTTCACAAGTTATTTATATGTGATTAACTGAAAGTTGGTCATTTTTAAGTTTGGCTCAAGTGTAATTTAAGTCTTAATTATTATAGACTGCTTGACAATGTTTTAATGTATGGAAATGATTTTACAGTAAATGTTCTTGATATGCTGTATTTTGCCATTTAGGCGTCGTTCTCTATGGTATTTTTATGGTGTGATAGTCCTACCAGAAATGTCAACTTACAATTTTATAGAATGAACACCAAAATGGTAAACAAAAATTCATATTATGATAAAATATTTTTTACTTCAAACAAAAGAGCAACTATAATTGCTCAGGCTGTGGAAATAATATTCTTCAATATAGTTATTATATATGTATGTAATATATTTTTGTTGTTTTTTTTTCTAATTTGGCACAGGCACACGCATTTGATGATAAAAAAAGATGAGTATCAACAGTTGATGTTTGCGACCTCTTTGGTTGTTTCGTGATAATTTGTCAATTATTTTTGCTAAATATATTCTTAAAAACTGATAAAATTCTTCTTGTGTCAAAAGACGTCGTTAAAAACACGCCTTCATATGATTTCTCTGCTGAAACTTTGTGAAAGCCCTGTGTGTCCTTGTGAGATATAACTCTTGTCCCATTTCACAACCTCACAGACTGACTTGTGGGCAGGTGATAAAAATCTGTAATTTCATTTTAACGTCATGCTGACGGGACCTTGTGGGACCGACATCCATTCTGTCAGAATCAGAGGATCAATAGAAGGATGCGGGTTTGGCAGTCAAACAATAGCCAGCCTGTTCCAGTACATAGTTTTGTTTTCTCTTTTAGTTTTTCCCCAAACTATCCTGTTAAAAGTTGAACAGTGTTTTAAAAATAGATCAGACTGGTTAAATTACCTTCTAATCCACCAAGATTGAGAGTTACCCATTTAAACTAATCTTGTCTTAAAACACCACTTTTTCCTCATTTTCTTATAGTCGTGCAGTAATTTGTCAGTATTTTCAAAATAATCTTTTATTTCAACTGTTAAGTTAAACAACTAATTTATTTTTTCACTGCACAAGAATGACATCTTGATTAACATGAGCCAAACCCTAAAGCTTTCCTTGTTCTTAGTTATTGATTATTCACTTTTCTTCACAATAACTTTATAGTTTTCAGATTTATTTATATAGTTTCCAAAAGGAGGTCAGCATCAGGTTAATTGGAAGTGGATTCCTGACTTGTGCCCTTGGATGCATCCTTAATGGATTGATTGCCCTCTTGGTTGCCTCATTGATTTGTTAAAACTGCTGCTTTCAGGTATTTCTCAGGCATTTCTACAGTGCTACAGTGTTCATTCACACTAATGGATTTGTGTCCTCACAGCTCCACCTCAGCTGACAGAGAAGCCTCAGGATGTTCAGAAGACCATCGACGACACTCTAGTGTGGGAATGCAAAGCCAACGCTAAGCCAAAACCCTCGTACCGCTGGCTGAAGAACGGAGAGCCCCTGGATTACATGGAGGTAGAACATTTTTTTAATTGGATTTTTTTATTCAGAACCAGCGGTCAAAAAATTAACACCAAAAAAACTTGATTTTTGTTTCACACTGCAAAATGTGAGCTTCAAATTCATACCACTCACTGTTTTGCACCCAAATAATGTTTTTTTTTTTTTTTCATTTATACATTAAATATACAAAATCTCTGTGTCAAGGAAGTAAATTATTATCTTTTTTTTTTTTTTCTCAAGATACGCCGATATGAACATTTTGGCTAATATTGATACTCAATACATATATCGCTGTTGTGGCTGATAACCAATTCATACCGATGTATATTTCACTACCATTTTGACACCTTGAAAAAGACGACCACCCCACCATGCTTTTCTGCTTCAGTTAAACTCTTCCAAATCGTGCCCTGCATCACTATCACTGTCTCATGACTAAACAGATACCACATGAACGTACTCCTCTTCCCCCCCAGAAAAGTGGCAACAAGATGGACATATCAGACCAGTTCTGTTTATCATAACGGTATTAATATCTCAAAAATGACTAATATCAAACAATATCAATGTTACATTGTGCTGAAATATTGTAGAAATATTGTTATATTTCTACATAGGTATAGCTTTATACAAATATATATTGTATCTGTAGGAGGCGTTTGTTCTGCATGTTAATGGATCTGATTTGCTTGAATGGGACAAATGCAGTAAAGCATTTGTCAGTTTTCTGTGTTCATAAACACAAATAAGCCGGTTTTATATTGTGTGTAGTTAAAACAACTTTGTAAATTTATTGCTCATTTTGATTTATTAAAGCCTAATTTAATGTAATAGTGGTATACCAGGAGAGACAGACTGTACTTCCGGTGATTCAACATGATTACCATCTGTTCCATTTCTGCCCGTACTTATACTGATGCAATTAGACTGATCTCTTGCATATCGCTATTTTGTAACCTATCTGCTACTTACATGAGGCTGCAAACATCAATGTTTTAAACAACAGCATTACTTTCTCACATTTAGGTCATAATGTGCATTGATTTTATGTTGGATCTTTTTTACACTGTGCCACTTGTGTATTTATTGTTCTAGTCAAAGCAATCTCAAAGATATTTGCACTAGATCCACATTTACCCGATTACACTCACTAATACGCACTAATATGCAAACTGGTAGGCAACTTTTGGATTGTGACTAGCCTAGTTGCACACTGAAATGTGGCAGAGGAGGACGAAATCAAACTCACTTTTCAATGACTCACCTTAACCAATTAAGATGTGAAATAAGAAGGATTACTAAAAATAGTCAATTAATTTGTGCTCTATGATGGTAGAGATCAAATCTGTTTTGGTATCTTAATGAATGGTTTCTGCACCCCTGTTTGAAGTGTTGCTAAAGTTGTTTAAAGAATATTGCTGCTCTCCACAGAGCCTCAAACAGTTCAGTAAATGGAGATAAAGACATGTCAACAAGTAAGATGAAAGGCGATAAGATTGCTCTAAATTTAGGAGCATTTTGCTCAAAGGATTCGGTATTTGTTGGATTCAAGTTGCGCTTCCATCTCATAGGCATGCACTTGGCAAAAACATGCCACTTTGAAATGCTTATGTTTGCTTCTGACTAAATTTGGCTTCAGAAATTAGTGTGTCTCTGTGTGTGCATTAGCTGGGGAGAGTGTTTGAATGTGCTTTGCAAAAATGCCAAAGTGGTGCCATTTTCTGTCTGTAATCAACCAGGGATTTTTGTTTGACAATTTAGTCCTCGGTCGCTTATCTGCTAATCTCAATTTTATCATTAAGTCCCCTCTCTGGGGGAGGCAGGAAAAATACCTCATCATCTAAAAAGCATTTTTAGATTTCACCAATTTGCCCTGTTTTGTATTATTGTTGTATTGCTGTTTTATGCTTTGTGACAAAAAGCATGGCTCAGTTATGTGCACTGATTTTGTCAGTGTTTGAATTGGGCTATGAAATGGAGACTGGAGCGTTGTTTTGTTGGATGTGTGTTTAAAGGGTCGATATTATCCAAAATCTTAGACACTTTAATTGACTGCCTGGCTGTCAGCACCCATGTGTTGAAACTGTTTTTAATTTTCACTCTGGGTGGATGATAGCTACGAATGAGTACATTTACGTTGCCATTTGCAAAATGGATTTCCCCCATTAGGCTCATCTTGAAACACTTATCGCCCCACCTGCATATATCTGATATTGATTTGTAAATAACTTTGTAAAAAAAAATCCTTTGGCAGGTGGCTGAGGTAAGATATTCTCTGTGCATGCGGCTTTATTAATGAGGTGTGGTGTTACCATTTTCAAAATGCCAGTCTCAACTGCAGCAACGGTAAATCAATTTCCAAATCCAAAGGTCAGCATTGTAAAGAGAGGAGGACGAAGAGGGGGAGGCCAAGGGGGCCATTTGTTATTCCTCATTAGAATGGATCAGTCCTCTTCTTCCCCCTGCCTGCTGTTATCTCGCCATCTCCGTTGCTCCCTTTCTCTTTCTTTTTTCTCTTTCTAAGTTATCTTCTCTCTCCCTCTCTCCACCTTCTTTTCTCCTCCCTCTGTGGGAATTAAATGGCACAGAAGAGGCCCGTCACTTCAAAATGTCACCCTGGAAAACAAGGACCCACTCGAGCTTGTATTTTTCCAATATGCCACCAGCTACCTCCTTTTTAGTAATGTAAGAGTGTGTGATTTTCTTTCTGACGCCCTCTGAGCTCTTCTAGTTCCCCTCTGCTGTGTAACTGTTGTCGTTGGGTTCAATTGGCAAAAACACCATTACATATTCAGCGTGCAAAGCAGTGGGTTAGTGTCTCCGATTTGTTTTCTCACAGCATAGCTTGATGTTGTTTTGGTTTCAATGTGCTGCCGTGCATAATTAGAGTTGATAAAGCAGACAAATGGCTCCAATCTGATTTACTGTCAATGGTGCCAGCGCTAACTTTTTTTTATCCAGGTGAAGCGTTTAGAATGGTTCAGGGTGGCACCAATCCACAAACACGCACAGATGCTGTTTATTTCTTTCCCCCTTTTGGGCTGCTGTATGCTAAAAAGCATAATTGCTCTTCTGCTTAGACAGAGTAAAGGTGCAGCTCAATAAATGTTAATATGATTGAGAAAAATATGTTTTTACAAATCAATTTAAAAAGTAAAATGTCAGCAATATATTTCTAGCCTTGACACTATATCAGATTACTCAGTTGGTCCAATCAATAACTTCCATGGAAAACACATGAATAACATCTAACACTCGATCACATCTATGAAAATGACAGGTCACTATCAGGAGCTCAGGGAATTTTGTTGGAATACTGTACGATAAATGCAGAATGGAATCTGTCCAACAACAGGTTGTGGATTTTCCTCATCACTAAATATTCCCCAGTAAATGATTATTATTGATTTTAACAAAGCTTAATCAGTTGGGAATGGTAGTATCTCAGTGGGAGCTTAGGAGTAACAGTCTGTCTGTAGAGTCAGAAGACATCCAAACCTCATGTAATCTGTAATTTAGCTGATGAACTGTCAACTGAGAGCTTCATGGAATGAGGTTTTCCAGGCTGAGCAGCTGCATCCAAACATTATGTCATCAAGTAAAGCCTTATATACAATGGGATAAAACAATGGAGACGGGGTTCTCTTGAATGATCATTCTTGCCTTTCTTGCCTAATGATCTATTGGTTGAGTCTGGGTTCAGCAGTTGTTAAGATAGTGCCAAGTTTATGCAGCTTTTATTTTTTGGAAATGGCTATTTATTTCCAACTAGTTTAATGCTTCAGTGTACTGAATTATTTTAGCCATGACCTTAACCTTTAGTTCTTGACCCCAATAAAACATTTACTGGTCAAATAACCTCACAAATGTAATACTGTTTAAAAAAAAAAAAAAAAGTGCACAGCTTTTACCGAACAGCTGTAATAGCTGCAAAGAGCAGGCTGACATCATTGTAAACCCTCCTTTTTATATCTGTATTGAGGCAGACAACCTTTTATCAGTATAATATATATTGTACAATCTTCACTTTTTGAATGTCTATAGAATGAATTCACTTCTCAAAATATCCAACTTATTTTAGATTAATCTGAAGGCCTCCCATCTTTCTTTTCCTTCTCCCTATCATTCTTTTCCCTTGAGTAAACAGTTACTGCCAGTTATCTCCTTAAAAGGGTGGACTTGTTCTGTTCCACTCGAGAACCACTGCATCCTTTACCACCCGGGGTCCCCTCTGGCTGAGGCTGCAGCGCTAGCTCAGCCATGTGTAGCCAAGTGTCTGCCTGATACATGCTTGAGCCTGCCTCTGAGGAAAATGTATTTGAAGATCCTCAGCAGTGTCACTGACTGATGTTCAGGGATAGTCCTTGCCTTTTCAAGTAGCAGTGCCGTAATGATTCCCGTAGACAGACAGACTGGCGACAGGACCCTCTGGACCACTTTGTCAGTGACATTAAAAAGTCCAGGTACACTCTATAGAAGGATCAAGGGCAGGAACAATGAGTGCTGTCACACTTAAATTGACATAACTATAAAAAGGAAGCAGGTAGACTGTTCCAAAGCTTCTGAAGGTCAGAAGAGCACAGGGAAGAGAAGAACTTTGTTCAGCCTGTGCTATTAGTAACTATTCTCTGTATGGCTGTCTTTGAAGAACGGTATGTTTATTCCTGTTTATCTTATTCTTATGTTGTCTAATTTCATCTTATTATTTCTTTTTATGTTGTCTTTTCTTTTTAGTAAGGACCTCCGTGAGTGTCTGAGATTTAAAAAATGATTGATTGACTGGTTAAACGATGTTTTGTGCTGTTGCATTTTGTTTTCCACCACCAGCTGATATTTTTTTTTGTTCGTACAAACAGCCTCCAGCACTCCAGACTTGTGACTGATTCTTCTAAGATTTCGTTAGCAAAGTCTCAATTAACAAACTCCCAAAGGAGAGAAAGATGTTGTAAAATACCAAAATTGAATCTGTACATTTGTCAAAATGAACACAGAGGCCAGAAGAGCTAAATACAAACTGAACAGCTATTTTTGTTCTTTAATGTGTGGCATTGTTGTGCTATATTGGTGCTTAGATTTCTTATAAGAAAATATTCCAAAATACATATTTCAAAAAGGGCTAAAGTAGTAAATAAAGAAAAAACTATCAGGAAGAAACTATCTACTGAGTTCTACTGGACAAAAACTGAACATTCAGATACTACAAAATAATTTTATGTGCAAACAATAAAACTGATACACAGACTCAAAGCTTAAAGTGAAAACGCTATTTCTAGAGAAAGGTTTCTGCAGGGCCTTAAAAAGTCATAAAATATCTCAAAGTTTTCAATATAGTTAAGTAAACTCTGCTCTCAGAATAATTGCATTAAGTGTTGTGTGACTGCGAGTGCAAAAGCAAAAACAATTGCATGTATGTGGGTCACTGGGGTGAAGTCAGGTCAAGTTTAATTGTGTCGCACATTTCCATTCACTGTGCTTTATATGATGGAAACAACATAATATGCAAACAAAAAAGAAACATTGGATTACACTGTCAACATAAAGAGAAGTAATGAAAAGTTGTAATCTAGACCAGAATTAATCTGTGATCCAGTCGTTATTAATCAAAGATAATTCCAAACATATAGGTTTTCCAGTCTTCTGGAGGTTTTAACTTATTTTTTAGATTAAAGGAACATAAAAACTGAATGCTGCTTCTGATTCTGGGGATGCAGAGTACACTTCAACTAGGAGATCTTTGACTCAACCATCAAGTCTTTAATGAAGGTTGATGCTGAGCCATCCTCCAGCTTTTACATTGTTTTATATCAGATTAAAAGACTAAACAAAATTTTAAGGATAACTGATAAACACAAAGATTTTTTTTCAGTTGTCAATTCACTATATTACCTCCTTAATTAACTCTAATAGGAGATGATGTAAATACCATACTAAAAGTTACTCCCCTAAGATATTTCCTAAAACTTTTCTTAATATTGCAGCTTTATTTGTGACTACATAAGGCTGTTTTAAAAACTAATTTATGTATCTCTCTTTTCAGCAGGACAGAGTTCAGGTGAATAATGGAGTGCTGACAATCAACAACTTGAATCTGGCTGACATTGGAATGTACCAATGTGTGGCGGAGAACAAGCATGGCCGCGTCTTCACCAATGCTGAGCTCAGAGTCATTGGTAAGAGCATAGAGGTAGCGCATTTGTTGTGCATGTAAACCATTCTACATCTGGGTCATCAATGTAATTTTACCTAAACTATTTTTCTGTTGCTTGTTTCTGTATGAATCAAAGCTATATTCATGGCTTACGTTTATGTCCATAACTTTGTCGAAGCTCACATGGCTCTTCTAATTTTCTATTTTTATTTTAATACATAGAGTTTACAGACAGTTGTAACTTGAAAAGAGAAAAAAAAATCTGTCATCTGTTTGACATGCACCACACCATGCTATATTTAACCTTGGCTAGCAAACCCAACTCCTAAGCTAGAGTGAATGTCTACATGTTATATTAACAATGGAGTACTTCACACAATTGTAACACATAAAAAAACTATTAAAGATCATTGGCGAGGATGAGGATTCTGTCCATAAATATTATATCGTCACCCAATGAATGATTACAGAATTGCCCTTATGACAGCTATTCTGCTCAGCAAGCCTGAAGGAACTACTCACATGGCCTCTTGTCAGCACAGGCCTGTAAATCTGTAAAATTAAGGACACTTCAACACTCATAGTATGTCTAATCATATTTGTCTAGCTGGCTACCATCCAGTGTTTGGTTTTTCTCAAAGCTAGCTTGTAGGCTGTATCTGTCATAGCAAGATAATATCCAGCAAAACAGGCGCCACATCAGTACAGGTCAAGAATGACTTCTAGGCCAAACTTCCCAGAAGCCTAATCTACACTAAAAGCTCCAAACATGGCTTGTTTAAATTCAAATCCTTTCCCTTCCCTTGGAACATGGGAGGTGTGAGTTCAGGATGTTTCTAACAGAATCTACTGCCAAATGTACCCACTTAACTCTGTGACAAATCTCTTATTTGTCACAGAGCCAAAATTTTGATGCTCTCAATGAAATTTCCCCCGTTTTCCAAATTAAGAAATATCCTATAATACTAAGGTTGATAAACACATTTGCTGACTGTGCGATCTCAATTAGACATTTCTATTAGAACCTTGTCTATGAAAGGAGTATATATTTGTTAATCGATGTTAACATACCTTGTGAATTAGCCGCATTAATTAAAAAAGTTGTTTGACTGTTTGACTGACTAAAAAGTGGGTTCAACAACAGATCCATAAAAAAGTTCATATGGCAACTTTAACAAGCAGAGTAAGGAACATTTTTTTATTGTGGAGATATTTTCTAGGCAAATGGCATTTGAGATATTTAATCAAAGCAGCATTTTTTCACATGCTGAAAAAATCACTTTATGTTTTTGTTGCAGTCTGAGACGTTAGCAGCGACAGTTTGACACCAAGGCTTTAGTGATGAAAAGTATTAGAAAGGGCTGCTTCTCTTCCTTGTACTGCTGCTTTATGTTAGAGAGAAAACAGAACTGACTGGCAAGTCAACCTTCTTGTTTATAGGAATTATTTCTATTCAGGTAATTACAAACATAACATGTTTTATCTCTAGTCAATCAACTAAGTAATTTCACATTAGTCATTGAAAACATAATTAGTTTAAAACTTTGAAAATCCTTCTCCCTTAATTATATAGCTAACTTAAGTCTTCCTTCAGACTTTAAATGAGTAAAAACTAAATAAAAAATACTTCATGTTTCCATTTCCCATGCACTGTCAAATAATGAAACTTGATGCTGCATGTGCACCATGTCGCTGATGCCACACGTGTTCTCTTTAAAGAGCTTTTTTCTGAGTCAGTGCACGTCTAAAACAGCTTCAGATGGTGGTGCATTAGTAATTAGGGGCCTAAAGAAGCAGCAACAAACCCTCAGCCTTGTTTAACATTCTCTCATTTTAGCTTTTACAGCCCCCAAAGCTCAACTCTCAATGCATAATGTCCTTCTAAAAATATTCACGCAACTAAAATCAAAAGAAATGCACCCTTGAAAATTATGTACCATGCTTCATTTATGAGTATGTCTCTGGATGTGTGAAAACAAGAGCATGAACGTTCAGAGAGAGCAGGATGTGAGTGCTGCTGACCCGCCTAATGGATAGAGTGACCTTCACATCTTAGGAAACTCCTCAGTGCTCTTCCTCAGTCGCGCTGTTTCCATTTCTTTTCTTTCTCTTTTACCTCAATCAATAAATTTAACCTTCCTCCCCTTGAATTCCTCGCCTGCAGCTATTGCTCCCGATTTCTCCCAAAACCTGCTGAAGACACAAACGTTGGCCCGACAGGGCGGCGATGTTCTGATCGAATGCAAGCCCAGGATGTCTCCTCGCGGCGTGATTTCATGGAGGAAGGGGAACGAAGCCCTGCGCGAGAGCCACAGGTACCAGGTTACTTTCTTTGCTGCTGTTGGTTGAGTTTGTCTGTTCTGCTAGTGGAGGAAGATTTAAAAGTCTTATTTAATTTCATCCTACTTGATATTCATGCTGACAAACTGTGAAGAACAGAATCACAGTGTGACACAATATAATTTGCATTGCATAACAGGGTCCGCTCTTCACTCCCTTCCCTGTTATCTGCGTTTCTTTCTTGAACTCTGTTGTACTTTCCTCCTCTGGCTGCTCTCTGCTCTGTTTGTTTAAGGTAATTGGGTGTTTCTAGACTGCAGCATTCAGATCGATGTGCCGATCCATCAGCTCATTAGCAGAACGTAAGGCCCGGAGGGTCGTTAGAGCACAAGGCAACCGGTGATACAGACCAGCAAGATGTGGAGGAAGGGGATCAAATGCCCAAAAGGACTTATCAATGAGTTGCTGCTGTGCTCACGATCTTTTGTCATAGCGGTGCGAACACCGGGGGAATGCGCTGGACACCTTGTTTCATTAGACATAGTGTTAAAGAAAAATCAATGCCGTGCCTCCATGAGCTAAGAGAAGGTAGAGAAATAGTAGAAAATGTTAATCAGGCAGAGAAAACCTTTCTTTGTCTGAAAGCAAAATTGTGTTCTCGGTGTCAAAGATTGGCAACTGGTCAGATCTATGGCGTTTATGCTCACATTGCAGTAGAAGGGTTTTCATTTACATTCGTAGATGCAGTTGTACATTCCTAAAATTGAAGTTGAAATGTGATCAAACTCTCTATGTGATCACATTAAAAAAATATATCAGGATCATCATATGTGGATTCATCATTAATCAATTTTATCAGCAGTTTTGAAGAAATGTTCTAGACATATGCACAATGTGTTATAAGCTGAAGACGTAGTTCTAAGAACGTAAATTACAAATAACTATCTTCCTGCAGCATATGTATGTGTCTTTATCATGAATTCATCTCTCAGGTACAGAACCCTTTTAAATAAACCTACCCATAAATTAAAAAAATATATATCTGTATATTTTCAAAATGTGAACGTACATACAGGATATATTTTTGGACACCGAATTTTATGAAAACAAAACAAAACAGGACATCAGCATAAGAGAAGTCTGCAGAAAATGTTTTGACAATTGAAAATGGCTACAAGTTTTAAATAATAAACTCTACTGTTTATTATATATGCATACATAAAATTAGCCATTATTTAGCTGTTTAATTTTCTGTCTGTAATCTGTAGAGTGCCTCACAACTAGTGAGTGGCAAAACTAGCTATGAACAGGGGAACATGTTTTTTTTTTTGTTTTATTTTTTACTGCCTTCTGCTTGCATCTGCAACAGACTGTATTTGATGGACATAAACTACACAGTTTAGTGTGGTCACAAAATATGATTTTAATGTCAGTTTCCTTTTAAAACGTCAACATTAACCATCCAAAATGCTGTAATGGTGATGTTCAAAATCCAAAACCATTTTATTTTTACACTTAAATAAACAGGGTTTTATTTTCGCAAATAGTAAAAGGGCAATTCAAAAAGAACACTCTTTATTTGACTTCCAGTTGTTGGCTCTCTAATAGAAAGACCTGTTCAAACACATAAAGAGTCAGGCCAACAGGCAGCACTTAGTAGTTTTCCATTGAAATCCTCTGTAATGTAAATCTTCTTTCACAGTCCTAACAAGATTCAAAACTTCAAACGGATTAAACTTGTAGAAACAGAACCATCATGAAGTGCAGCTGCACAATAATTGTTGCTCTAGTTTCTCTTTTGTCTATGCAAATGACTCATATTGTGTTTGACAACATTCTTATTTTTAGCAGAAATAAACCAGCGAGAGGCAGAGCACACCAGCTGGCACATGCAGGAAACTGGCGGGGGTGTATATTTCTCATTTGATATGGGATTAATTGCTCAACAGCCTCAGCAGCTTTGCCACGTCTAACCTCTGGTATATCCATCTTCCAGAACAGCGGGGGTGCTACAGGTTTAGTCATCTCTCACCTCCACCTGGCAAACAAGATGCTCTGGAAGCCGAACACGCGATCGTGTTTCGTTAATTCCAAACAGGACAAAAGATGTTTTATGTACGGGATATCAGCAGAATCAGGCGCCGGATTATATGTTCCAAAATGTCTGCTAAATGTGTAGCCCAGCTTGCAGATTTATCAGCCTCTAAAGCATTGGAAGGAAAATGCATCTAAGCTGCAGCGTGCAATATCAATCATGCCCATAAAAGCAAGATTTCCCATATGAGATTTAATATCCCACCCTTGCCCTGAAGTGGGTGAAGCCGCATGCAGGATGTTCGGATTTTACATTATTGCAACTTCTCTTGCCCGCCTGCTCCCCTTTTCCTGGCTTGTTAGCATTTACTTTCCCTACATTGAAACGAGGCAGTTTCCCGCACCATTACAGCGGTGGCACAGTGCTGATCCATCCTACTGGCTTAGCTAAAGTACCCATAATTCTTTCTAATCTTCCAGGGATAATGTCTTCAAGCCTCCGAGATAGAAGAAAACAAATCATCTAAGAACAACGCGGTATCCGATTAGTTAATAAAATCATGCTGGGACTATACTTAAGTCAGCTCATATCCAATTCACGTATAACCAGATATTCCTGGGGATGCTCGGCACTTACAGTATGCAGGAAGTGATGAGGTTAGCGGTAAAGCGCTTACCCTAATTAAATTTCATTGCTGACCACTGCCAGCAACTGGGAAACGGATATAAGGAATAGAGCTCTAGAATATTACCCCGAGATGAAACCACTGTGTTTAAGAGTGTTGTGCTAAACACTCTGTGCTGTTCTTTTGTCATATTATGAATCAATTTATAATCCTCCTACTGTGAGGTGGAAATGTTCCAGTTGTGTTACTAGAAACAGATTCAGCAGTTCAAGTGAAGCATTTAAGCGGCACTTTAGAAAATTGTGAGGCGTTTGTAATACACTGAGTTAATTACAGAGTTCTTCTGAAGTGGTTAAAATAATGTTTTCATTTACAGCCTCTTGGTTTTTTTGCAACACCACAGAGAGACTTTTAGATTACAGCCAATAGCTCACTTTTAATGCCGGGCCAGCAAAAGGTTGAGGTAAAGTGCGTGTTTACTCTGTCACACCACCCTGGCTTTTATGTACCCCTCACATTTCACCAGTACCTTAATTGCTTTAGAGCAGCCTTTCAAAAAATAAAAATGTAAAAAAAGGAATTGGAGTGAGCACATTTCTGAAAGATATTTTTCTTCACACATCCTTCTCTCCGTTTCTTTGCAGCTTTGGTGGGGAGGGAAACCTGAGATTGTCGTCTGCAAGAGTTCATTGGCAAGCCTTATCCCAGTGACATCTCATATCCATAACTCTTTGTTATAGCCCATTACAAAGAAAGCCCTCAGTTCACTTAGGAGAAAATACGTCCGGCTCCGCGGGGACTAGGCGATGTTGTAAAGACTAATGTACTTTAATTCTTCATCCCTTAAAGTAATATAGGTCATTCTTGATCATTTTAAAAAGCCCATCCTCCCCTAAAAGGGGTCTCAAAGAAAAGGATGAGTTCAGGCACCTTTAAAGCGTTATATTTTTAAAAAGTGTCTTAACCCCATTTTCATTTACAGTTTAAACAACGACAAGGGAGTTTCTAGTAAGTATTTCATTTTGGAAGGAGAAAGAAGATTATCCATTTCGTAAGGCAAGGTGCAATTACCAGTAAAAAAGTAAATCAAGTTATGGTTTAAAAAATACAGTTCCTGTTGTTTGACGATGTTAGAGTGAACAGAACATAGAGTAAAGCCTATTTTTCATCCTGATGGACCTTAAAGCCTCACTGACAATATTTTCTTTGTAAAGGATAGCTAATTATGACATCATTCTAAGAATAGCAACCATCCATCCATTGTCTATATCTGCTTTTCCCTGAAGGGCAACAGTACACATAGGACAGACAACCACTTACGTAAGGAAAAATTAGATTAACCTAAAAGTCATGATTTTAGTGTATGTAAGGAGGTTAGAGTACCCAGAGTACAGAGACATACCAATGGATAACGTTCAAACTACATGCGGAAAGACTTTAGGCTGCATTTTCAACAGAGGACCTCCTTGCTGAAATTGACTTCTATGTTCAGAAAATGACTAAAACGTCCTAGAAATATGTGAAAGTGCAAAAAGTTACAAAAGGAAAAGTTTCGTGGCTGGAAGGGGATCCAGAGGTGGATTTTGTGAGGGGATATCTTGCTGGATATTGCACACATAAGTAATATACAGCTGTTAACAAACATGTATGTCCTACTCAGTGAATGTTTAAGTGTTATCTTTTTTTTTATTTTTGCATTTCGACACAGACAACGTGGTGAAGATCAAATTAGGACTGTAAAATTAGAATCTCAGCAGAACAGCTGTTTCACATCAGGAAATATTGATTTGTTCTCATGAACTTTATTGGATTTCACATGTTTGTAATACCTTTGATGCCTTGCCAAATTAATTATTAGCTCAAGACGCAGTGGGACCCTCTATTAACAGAGGGATTTTTTTTATTGCCTGTCGAGGTAATTTTTATGTCTGAATTGGTACAGGCAGCTTTGACAGACTAATTCTGTAATTCTGCTTCTGAGAATCTGCAAGGCTTTAATAAAACAGCTGTTCTTTGATGCTGAAGAACTCCACAGCCCTTCCTTAAATATTCAACAGTAATCAGAAATGCTTTTAAGCCTTTTTATCAGCATTTCCGTTCCATCTGCTGGCAGGCCATTGTTGTAGTTGCCTTTAATTACATTTGTAAACAATTTTTTCAGATTTTCCTGGTTTCAAGATGCTAAATACCACAGGACATATTGGTATTTTTTGTTTGATATCTCTGGTTGTTAAGTAATCAAATATAGTACTTGATTCTTTATGAAGTCCCAAAAGTCCCTTTGTGAGAGGTTGCCGAGAAAATACTTTTATTAAAGTTTTTTTGTTGTTGTTGAAATAAAACCACTATCCACACATTCCCTCAATTTCAAACATTTGCTGCCAGTAGGTGAAATATTAATAAACACATTGGAATTCAGAGAGAGACGACCATTAGTATTGCTAAAGGAGTGACAGGCTAAAGATCCTCACAAAACATTTGTAGCTCACTTTTTTTGGACAGTTTGCTAGTTCCTCTTAGTCAGCAGCTTTTGTTACATATTTAAAATATTTACATAATCAAAATCATTGCATACCATACACAGAAAATGCCATTAAGCAGCTTTTTTGTTGTTAGAAATGAAGACAGTGACTATTTGCATGCAGGATCTAGATTGCTACATCATCTATGTAAAGAATTTTTAAATTTCTTTTTAAATACTGAATTAAAAGATCTCTATATCACTGGGAAAAATACAATTAAAATATCAAAAGTTGTACCATGTACAAAACATATATTTTATGTTACTCAAATAAACTAAAATGAGAAAAAAACAAGTTTTCTGAATTATAAACAGGACATTATCAAACAGTTTTTGTTGAGGTAAAATCAGCAGATTTGGAGTCAAGCACAAACAGTTTTGTATGTAAAACAGTCACATTAATAAATTAAACATAAGCAATCAGCTTCAGATACAGAACTGATTAGTTCCTTTAAAAGGTTGAGCTTGTGAATGGATTGCACTTGAATGTATTATTTTCTTGTTAAAGAGTTCTTTGTTGGTAGAGAAGCTTGCTGTTTTGTTTACATCTCATTTAAATCTGCACTGTCTGATCTCCATTCCTGTGATCCATGGCTGTACAATGCCCCAGTAACCCGTCAAACATGGCAACCCTAGTGCCTGCTGTGAGACAAAGTGGCAGCTGGTGGAGTCGAGCATTTATTGTCTGGGTGTTTCAGAGAGTAATACAGCAGCGCATATTAATCAACAATTAGGGGGGAAAAAAACATTAATTTCAAAAGTTCTACATAAAATCAAAAGCCAAATCAGTTTGTAAAGATTTACTTCATATTTTTACCCGTAGGAGTAAAAATACAATAAATAAAGAAATAAGAAGCTCAATATTTGTAATTGCCTCAATGTGTCATATTGATTCACTTAGCAAAGTAAGGAAATAATTAAACTGTTTAGAGTCAAACTGTAATCATTTAACCTTTCGACTGCAGTAAAAGAATGACCAAACAGTGCAGTTTTTCTGCCTTTCACGGGATTTAATAGATTAGGATGTGATGCATTGCTTTTACTAATTATAAAGGTCAAAAAGAAAGAGATGAAAGAAAATATGTTGTTTAAAACCAGCTGGAATGCACTGAGAACTGTGAGCGCACACGCTATAAAAGTGAAATGCAGTACTTTTTAGACGCATTAAACTAGACAAGTGATGAACTTTCACTTGAGAGCAATATATGAATAAGTGTTTTTAATTCATATAAAAATTTACAAGAATGAAAGCGGTGGGATTTTCTTTTAATCTTTTTGTTCAGTGTAGACTCGGGTTTTACAAATGGTAAAAGAATGTATTTTCACAATCACGCAGTTAATTACCTTAGTCAGATGCGCCTCTAAAAGATTTGAATTTGTAAATCATTTCGCTTTCCTGGGTATTCGAGGATCCTAATCTTCCTAAGTGTTTTCTTTTTATTTACTTCATCCTTGACTGAACAACTGCACAAACAAAAACACAGTAAAACAAATAATTGCATTTTTCCTTAAAAGCTATTTCCTCCCACAATTGCAATCTTTTTCAATGACATCCCTTTTAAAACACTCGCAAAGCATAACAGTTACATTTCACTGAAGTTTTAAAAGGTGCCCCATGTCACCGAAAGTAAATAACACAAATTCTAAATATTATTTTGAAAGTCTTGGAAAATATGTATGACTTGTGTCATTTTTTTTCTGTATACTAAGCCAAAAAATTTCAGCGCTTTTGATATGCACAGTTGATCCCTGTCACTGTTGTCATGAAGTCAAGATGTGAATTTTGCCCCATGAAATGATTTTTTTTCTCTCTTCTTTTATGAACTTGTGGGTGACAGATCAAACTGAAACACTTCACACAGAGCTTCAACTTACATCAAGCTGACACACAACCTGATGAAAATTCTGCGCTCCACTTTGGCTGTTTTCAGACTTTGAACTTCTTATTCCACTTTTAACATGGAGTCTAATGGTAACATGTAGTGTTTTGATTCCTACAGAATGATGGTGCTGGATAATGGAAGCCTGCGGCTATCCAATGTCACTAAAATGGATGCTGGGATCTATACATGTGTAGCCAGAAACCAGTTTGGAGTAGCGAGCAGCTCTGGCAGCCTTTTCGTCAAAGGTAAGCTCTTGAACTGGTTTGAAACATTTGCATTTAGTTACTGACTGTTATTACTCCCATATTATGGTTTCCAGGCATGTGTCCAAACATTGTACTAAACAAATTCACAACACCTATTTTATTGATAAGAGGATGTGAGAACCTCTATCTTTAAAAGTGTCTTCGATCACTCCTATTTAACTGAATATTAAAAATTAATATGTAAAGACTAATCATGGTTGGATGCGGTCCTATTGCAAAACAAATTTAAAAAAGCATAAATAGTAATTTTTAAATATTATTTAAAAATTATATATAATATATAAAAAAGCAGTTAGTTTTTATCAACATGTATAGCATCCAGCATCAAACTAACTTATTATTGATATTGTCAATAATAAAGGATAAACTGGTGTTAACCCTAGATATTTACATGCATTATACAATAATTTAACCACTTGAAATCGGTTCACCTCTACTGATATCATTTAAATTACTTTAGTTTGTTTGAGACAGATAATATGTTGTGCTAAAATGCACTGTAAAAGCACACATTTTGGGAATTCCCCACTGTTCTGAAAGCTTCCCTGAGACACAAAACTAGCCTGTTATGCTTTGTGAGCTGCATAGTTTATGACTGCTAAAAAAATCTGGACTCAGCACTGCAACGTTTAAATAAAACCAGACATAGTAAAATTCATTCTCTGTTTCACCCTAAAGTAATTTCAGTATTCATGTAACGTCTGTTCTTCATTCTGCAACAAATATAGTGCTTTAAAAGAAGGCACCGAGTTCTGGGCACACCATTTGCATGGAGAGTGGCCTAGTTTTTGTGGTATCCTGCAGAGCAATTTCACAGATATTACACTCATTCTGTTTTTACATCAAAAGTGTTGGACCAATCTGTATGAATCAGTTAGTTAACTAATAAGTGCCCTGACTCCTGCATATGCAATGGTCAAAAGTGGTAATAACAAATTGCACCATTTATTTAGTGATTTAGTTATTTATTCCCCTAATGTTATTCTGATAGCAGTAAAGATAACCTTTGTGTATGAAGGTAAAAAGGCAGAGATATTTATTTCCATGGGAAACATTGTTTTTGTAGCACACAATCTCACATCATAGAAACTGATTTCCACTTAACTGCGTATCCTTTGCAGTTAATTTGCATGTATATATTCAGGAATGTGAGTGCAGCTGCCTCAATGCACTCCTTGATTACTGTGATACATCTGTGGGTTAAGTTCTGTTCAACAGACTCAAATAGCAATGTTAAATATTTATGCTAACATGAGAAAACGTAAGGATTCCTGTAAAAAGGTCCTGAGAAAACTGACCGTTGTGACCTGTGCCTCTGTAGTCACTGAGACGGTAAGCAAAGCAAAACATGGTACCTCCAGCTAAAGATAAAATCTGGATTAAATGGAAAGGATTTTGCGTATATTACACGTCCTTTCATAAAGGAACTAGAAAAAAGAATGTTGACAGAAATCTGCATATCAAGACAACGCCAGACTGTTGTATCCAGTGTTACTGTTATTGTGGTGAAAAAGATGGAACATAAGATCCACCGCAGAGGAAGCCTCAGACAAATACATTTCCAGTAACCGCATTCCATTGCAGTCTTTTGCATTGATTTGTTACACATTCAAACTGAGCGTGCAACAAAGCACAGCAAGTGGATATTTAGGTTTCCACAGCGGAGCCACAGGCTGTTGGAGTACAGAGCCAGTCTGAGCTGTCACTGAGCGAGGGATTGCAGTCAGATGCTGCTGTAACCCATAGGCCTTAGAGAGTTTGCTATTTTAGGTTTTGTCTTTTAGCTGCAGATGACAACTTTACTTTTTCCCTGTCTGTCCTGTCAATCTTGTAAGATTTTAAACTGGTGAGTAGAAGAGCAAGCCAAAAAGGCAGGAAAAGTTCAAACAGAGGAAAAACTTTATGATGTGTCATTGTACTTTGTTTTAAATTCTAATTGGTGCTTTTTTAAAATCATTTAACAGAGATTCTAATTCATCAGATGAAATAAAAGATGCTATTGCTTTTTTAACCATTTTGGAGTCCCTTTTGTTTCTAAATGCACAAAAGGGACATGAAGTTGAAAATAATTGTATGTAGAATAAAATAGATATACACTTTACTTTTACTCTGTTCAAATAGCTTTTTTAACTCAGAACATTAAAAAAAAAGACACAAAAAAAATAACCTTTTTTCCGGCTTTCTATTTATCTGAAATCTGATTTTGAAAAACATGGATCAGCTGCTACACTGATGTTTAGATATTGCGAGAGGAAATGTCTGTGATTGCCTTTACTACAATTTGGGAACAATCATTCGAAGCCCTGAAATCTTGTTATTGTTTTTGAATCTAAATAATAAGCCCTATGAGTCACCCGATTGTCCCAGCAGATGTACACACACACACAGAAACAAAGAACAAATTTTTTTTTTCCAATAATTTATTTATGTTTTCTTTCTAACGGACAGAGGAAACAAGTAAAAACCAAACAGCATCCAAGCAACATAGAAACTCCTTTGTTTTTCTGTTTCCTTTATGTCCTTTTATCAGGCACAAACTTTGGATCCCTCTGACTCTCTCATCTTATTTTGATGCCTCCAGTCACCACTTGATGCTTTATCCTATCTGTAAGATAATATATAAGAGAGTTATTTTTCCAAAAATCACTCTCTAAAAGATCTGTCACATAGTGCTTCTTTCTTTTGCAAACATTATTTTATTACCACACACATCAAAGAAACTGATTTCCATTTACAGAAACTAAATGTGTGATTTCCAGTTAATGTAAAAAGCTGTTTACTTGACAATGTGTTCTCTGGAGATTTAATTCTTAATGTCAGTGTATTATGTAAAGTTTCTTCCTGATCTTTTCATATATTTATTGTGATACCTAATACAAATATTGCCATGTGCCAATGTCCGATACTAAAACTATAGTTAGGTGTTTGGATATTATTTTTAGCCTACTTTGCTGTTGCTGAATTTGTTCTTATGAGATCTATGGCACAACTTGTTTCTAATCTGTAGACGATAGCTTTTCTCAGGGGTCCTTGAAAAGACTCTTGGAAACACTCAAACTAGGTCTATTTTTTGAACAATCTCTTTTCTTATCTGTTTCTCTGTTTAGAGTCTAAAAATGAGCAGGTCTTTGTGACATGCTCTACAGTAGCCTTTGGCATCAGTCCATTGGTTCCCTTTGAATGCAGCAGCTCCGAGGCCTTGATAAAGTAAATGGGGGCTAGGAAGCTTTTCAAAGATCGCTGTGCTTTTCAGGGTGTTTTAGTCGGCTATTGTTGAACAGCTGATTGGTACATTGAGGTGATGATAAAAGCCAGTCAGACAGATGGGCCAAAACTAGTTTTTTCTTTTTTTTTTTTTTTGTCATATTCTGTAGATTCAAAGAACTCTTGCTGTTAAGAGTACTTCAGAGAGTATTGGACTTTTCCAATACTCATTTCTACAGCCACAAACTTCAATTAACCTTTTTGAAACTGAACGTGATAGACCAACACAAAGTAGCACGTTGTGAAGAGAAAGGGAAATCTTACTGTATGCTTAAGGTGGTTGCCGTGTCAGACGCTGAATGTCGTCTTTGTAAAGATTGCCAAAGTTCAGACAAGGTGACAAACCTAATAATGTGATGGAATCTGGAGAAAGAGCAATTTTCTTTTGACTGGAAATGACATTGAGGGACTTGTCACTTTGTAATTATTATTCAAAGAAAGTAAAACAGAGGCCACTTATTGTTAGTGGACTCTGGAAGTAAGACACAAGACTCTTTACCTTCTCCATCCTGCAATGCTTTATTCATAACTGTTTCTCAAAGTAGCTCATATTCTTGCTTGGTTTGTTTAAGATTTCAGTCTATTAAAATCAGATACTGCAGTACAAGGGATTTTCTAGGCATTTCTAAAGAGCAGAATCAACACCACTGGTCTTTAAAATGCCTTTTGGTGGTTCCTTTTAACATATTTTCTGGATTAGGGGTTCAAACAGAAGCCCTGTTTTACTCTTTTCTTTTGCACACTTTACATATGCACAAAAAGTTTGCTGTAACAGAGAAAAACATAATATATATCTGTACGGATGGACAAATGATGCATAAATCTACTTTGCATAGTAAACGTATGAAATTTTTTTAAAGAATTTAAAAATGGTCTAGTATTTACTATATGCTCCCCTTGTTGTACCAGAAATATATTGATAAATCGTTGATCAGCACAAATAAAACCAGATTCGAACTAGATATCTTGACTCTTTCTGTTTAGCATGCTTTTATCACCACTTTTTTTCTCTTTTAGTTTCATAATGGCAGTGTGGTTGTTTGAACAACTGTGCAGTAAGTACAAAAAAATCAGTCAAAAAAGGGAAGTCTTCTGAGAGAAATAATGAACATCACTGTTTTACTCTTCTACAATAACTTGTATTGTAACTTGTAAAAGTGCCCAAATTAAAATGGTCAAACAATGAAAGCAAGGGTTTTTAATATGAAATAGTTCACATCAAAAACACTGAAGAGCTGATTAGCAAATGAGGAGCAGGTGGCTGATTATAAACAAGATGCAGCTTTTGAGGGAAGACAAGTAAGCAGGCTGAGGAAAAAGGAGCGGTATATAAACGGATGTGGACTACCTAAATAAAGCAAAGCACAACCAAACTCTCAAAGATCTGGACACAACACTACTTTACAGCACACCACAGCTTACAGCAGTCATTCATTGCACAAGTTTTGCTCCTGTCATTTTTGCCGCATGTGCCAAACTTTCTCGAGGCTCACCTGGAATAAAATGCAGAGGGCAGTTGCTTTTCCTTCGGAGCTGCGAGATAAACAAGTCAGCCCATTTTGACAGAGCTGAATATAGACCTTTACTTCTTCTGACATGTTGCATTGCTAGGCTGTCCATTAGATGCTTATGACATGCCTGCAGAATTCACAAAGAACAGGTGTATAGGCCCCTCCGGGTGGGACCAATTCTCTGCACAGCACTACTGCTGAATGAGACATCCAGCTGAGACAACTAAAGATTATGTTGACGGGCACCATAGAGGAGGAAATTATGGTGCTTTTTGTCACACACAAACAGAGCCAAATTACAGACTGAATGATGATCTATTACAAAGTAGCTGGATGGTTTTCTTTTGTTTTTAGATGCTTTATTATTTATTTTTTTTAGCACCGTGCTTTTGTGTATATCGATGAAACAGATGCAAATGGAGGTCACTGTCAGTCACTGTCAGACTCAAAAGGGATTTGTTTTCTTTTGTTAACATCTCACATCGGAGTAGATCAAAAGATAAGATTTGTTTTTGTAATTATTCATCAGAGTTCGGGAGAAGACAAAATCAGTTTTGCTCAACATGGTAGCTAGTTGGTCAGTGTACAGGAGGTTATTCAAACTGAAAAAAAAAAAACTACTATGTTATCAATGATTTATGTCCTGCAAATGTTTTCTGTTATTTATAGAGGCAACCACGATCACGAGTCCAGCAGGGCACCTGGATGTTACCGTTGGAGAGAGCATTGTGCTGCCCTGCCAGGTTTCACACGATCCGACTCTAGATCTGAAGTTCACCTGGTTCTTCAATGAGCAGGTCATCCACTTTGGAAGTCAAGGGGCCTATTTTGAAAAAGTGGGTGGGGTAAGTCCATATGTGAATCTTTGCATTCTCTCGTTTGAGTGTCTTCCGTGTAACGCATGAGGAAAATACAAACTACGTTTGCCTATAATTTAACTTTGTGCTGTTGTATCTGCCAACTCAAGGTTTTTCACAGCAGACCCTTCAAGCCCTTAAAATCGAGGTCTCGCTGAAAGAGTCCTTAGCCATAAATGGCTGTAAACCCTTACTAGTCTGATCCTATGCAGAAATATATGCAGCAAACTTTGATGCGTTTGCAGCAACATTAATTTCTTCAGATATTTAAGCTGCAGTAGCTCTTCGGTTGGATCGGACCACAAGGGCCACCCTTTAATCCCAGCAGGACTCAACAAACCTTTTTCACCCATGGCCCTGTAAGACATTCACTCCCGTTTTCCTTCATTTGACCTTGTTTTATACATCAGAACAGCTACAGAGTCCTCCCACTAGCAGCTGCAGAAATAACCAGTATGATCCCTGATCTGTGTGCCGTATTTTCCGGACTATAAGTCGCAGTTTTTTTCATAGTTTGGCCGGGCGTGCGATTATACTCCGGAGCAATTTATGTGTAAAATTATTAACAAATTATGTCATAACACATGTTATTTTCACACTAAACCGCAAGAGGGCGCTCTCGGCCTGTGTTGATGATGTGTGTGGTAGAAGCTACGTCCGGAGTTAGCCGAGTTGTTTAAAAACAACACCGAGGATGAAGATTTCATTGCGTTTAGTGATTTGGAGTGACAAGGATAGTTTGGTAAACTTGTTAGCATGTTATTTATGCTATAGTTATCTGAATAACTCTTAATATGTTATGTTAACATACCAGGCACGTTCTCTGTTCGTTGTTTGTCATGTAACGTTAGCATACCGTACAATTATTCAGCCTGTTGTTGCCTCTGTTCTATTTTTATTGCCTTTCAAGATGACATGTCTGTTCTTGGTGTTGGATTTTATCAAATAAACCCCTCCACCCCCCCAAAAAAAATGCGACTTATACTCCGGAGCGAAATATGGTATATATACTTTAGACAGCTGCTTAAACATATGTTGACAGTTTCGCTTCAAAATCCATTTGAAGAGATGTTCTACTGAGCTGACAATAACTTTTCATTAGATTAAAATAAATAAAGCTCACTTTGTCCTATTGAAAGTTTATATTTCCATTTGTTTATAGTGACTGCTTGCACATATATAAAAGCTTTCTGAGTCTAATAAAATTATTTCAAAGTCCTTGGTTGAAAAACTTTGATATATTCAAGACATATTTTTGATCTTTACACATAATTTATACAGTGGAACTGTTCTTTAGGTTGAAGAGATTTTTCAGGCAGGTACATTTGAGTAGCTGAAAGAAAAAGCTGCAGCTGGTTAGCTTTTTCATTTTTAATTTGAAAATGTGAATAAATGTTCTAAGGTTGCTTAAGAGGATCGATCCTGGTTCTTCTCTTACAACATAAAAGAAGTCTTGTTTGTGAAGTACAGTCACCTCCTTCATTAGTGAAAGGAAGTTTGTCCCATTCTGCCACTTATTCAGTCTCACTTAAGATCTTTGAATGAGGATAAGGCATTTTAGCTCAACTTTTCACACTAAGCAACACCAGGAGTTTTATAAATACTCTATCTCTTCAAACTATTTTTTTCATGCAACTCAGTGCTACAGGGTATCTACTGTGAGTTTACCATTGCCAGTCAGGCAGCGAATATGACCCAAATATATATATTTTTTTGTCCATGTGTACTTTCTAGCAGCAAACATCTGGTTGATTAATTTTGACTTTGAGACATTCAAAACATGCATGATGTAATAAAATGTGAAACGACAATTAATAAGATTGGCAGCAGCAAGAGCTTAAAGAGACAGCAGGCACAGAATTAATCTGGACAACTTTGAAAGAGGTTATACATTCTTTTGCAAGCTTCTTTCTCACTTAAGTAAAATACATTTTACACATGAAAATGTTATAAAAACATTTTCTCTCCATTCTAACTACATCAGAATGGCTAGATGTTATGTTATTTTTACTTTTTTATCAAATCTTGATTAGGGTGGGTAAACCACTCTCTTCCTCCTCTGCTTTTCACAACATTTCCTCCATCCAAAAGGTTCTGTGCCATTTTCTGTTGATGATAAAATCGGAAAAATATATGTTTATTCGAAAAGAAATATTCTGTAAAAATGTTATTTTAATTCAGTTTTAACATCAATATATATATATATATATATATATGGTAAAAATGTAAATATAAAATTATTTGACTATTACTACAGCTGCCATTCTAAACATAGAAAATCATCTCAAAGATTGTCTGATATAATTTGATAATTTATTTTACATTTAGCATATTTTATGTGTTTTGTCTTCACCTAAATTTTGCAGATGAGATTTGTTCAGGATAAGGAGTGACATTTCTCCATCTTCCTCGTTAAAGTTCAGCAGACGAATTTAGACTTCTCTAGGACTACTCGCTTCTTCGTTTGATTGTATAAGCTCAGGGCTTCTTTTTATGCCATATATTAAGTTTGTCAAAGTGAAAGATCTGCAATCCGTTCTATCCCGAGTTTTGTTACTTTAATGATGGCAGGTGTTTTTCAGAGTGAAAGATTGGGAGCAACTGCATTTTTATCTCCATAAAATGTCCCTGATTTTACATCAAAGTAGTTTCCAGTGTCGCTTCTCCCTTCACAGTTTCTCACTTCTCGGAGATAAGACATCAACTTTATATCGGCTGTAACTTTAAAGTTCAGAGTTAACCGTGTGTTTGGCATTGAGTGGTTTTCTGTAGACTAAAAGGAGCCAGGGTGTATAAAAAGAAACGGAGCTGAAAGAAGCTTTTTAATTCCTCACAAAAAGTTGCCTTTATAAATGAAGATGAAAGCAATAATCGGTTATTTAATGTCCCTGGATGAGTGCCGTCTCTCTCCCTTTTCTTAATGAAATAAACAGAAGAGGACCAGAAATTGCTTTGAGATGTATTCACTTTTGCAACTCCATGACTCGGCCAATTAAATGTTTTTTTTTTTTTTTTTTTGTTTCCTTTATTTATTTCTTTTTCTTTCTGCTGTTTTTACTTACCGTGTATTTTATTTCTGACACCTCCGTCTACAGCGTTCAGCTGGTGACATCATGATCCGGAACATCCAACTGAGTCATGCTGGGAAATACACCTGTGCAGTTCAAACCAAGGTGGACAGTGTGTCCATTGCTACAGATGTAGTCGTCAGAGGTAAGGATTCTCCTATACAAAAAAAATAAATAAATAAAGATTTAAAACTACCAGTGCAAGCTACCACACTCAGTTGGCCGAGACGAATGGATCATAAAGAGTGGAGCTAAAAGCTTTAACATCAGATGTGAACACCCACAACGATTAAAGGCACCCCCAGTAGAGCTGTTTAAAATCCCTTGAAATGCACCCATCTTTAATTACTTATCTTAACATAATCTCTCACTCGCACGCACACACACGCACACAAACGCATTTCATTTAGTACAATAATTGACTTGAGAGACATTCTGCAGTCAGAAAAGATTGCTACCAACAAATCCCAGAGCGCACATCCTTCTGATATCAATACTTTATCCATCCCTCCTTTGCAAATATTCCTTCTTAATTTTTTGATTTTTTTTGATTAAGCCGAAAATGTTAAATCTTGATCCTTGTAAATGAATAAATAATACATGACTTTTCCCTATGAAGGCCACCAGAGTTCTTTTTAAAATATCCTGATGTTTCATTCCACCACTTGCTCCAACATGGATCCCCTGGGCCTTAATATCACATATCATTCCCTGTACCTGACAGTGGGCTTGAGGTGCTTTTTCACAGAATTATCCCTTTGTTTTTTTTTTTGTTTTGTTTTTTGTTTGCATACACGACTTTTGTTTTTAATAAATTGTAAGACTTTGTGGCACAAACAATTTTGCTCCCACATTGCCTGCGTAGACATTTACCACAATGTCACACAATCTAATCATCAGAAAAACCAGTCACAGATTTTTAGAATTTAATCATTTTTAAGACAACTTGATAGTACCAGTAGAGTGTTTTAAAATGACCAGGTGATACTTGTGAACCAAAGTAATAATCGCCACATTAAAAAACGTCTTATGAATACATTTCAGGAACTGCAAATAAGAATAAAAGCATAGTTTTGACTGGCATTGAATAGGTTTTTCCCTTCAGATGCTGAAAATCATTTGGAGCTGCTACCCTTAAGTTCCCTTTCTGCTAATCTGCTTGTTCAAGCAGCTTTAAGCATGGTCTCCTCGTGTCTTCATTATCCTTTGCAGTACGCATCTTCTGTGTGAGTGAAGTGTAACTAATCATCCTTGCAGGTCCTCCAGGCCCACCTTTGGATTGTCAGGTCACTGAGATGACTGAGACTACTGCCTCTCTTTCCTGGAGGCCAGGGCTGGACAACCATAGTCCCCTCCTCAGCTACACCATCCAGGCTAGAACACCCTTCTCTCTTGGATGGCAAACCGTCGCCACCGGTAGGCTGATGCAATTGAAGACATTTTAGGTCTCTTGAGAAATACAGTATAAATATGCAGATTTTTTTTTTTTAAAGAGAAGGATGTAGTGGTTATTTCTTCACAACACTAATAGCGAGGCGATGAGAATAACACCTTGGAAAAAGATGTTTCCCCTGTATTGATGAGATCTCCGTCTTATGATTCTCAGTCCTAGAACCGTTAAAGGGAAAACAGCTCTCGGCCACTGCTACTGACTTGAGTCCCTGGGTGGATTATGAGTTCAGAGTTTTGGCAACCAACAGTGTTGGAACAGGAGAGCCCAGCAAACCCTCAAAGAAGACCCGCACCAAAGAAATGCGTATGGATTGTTTTTTCTCTCTCTGCTGACAAATGTTTACATGACTGATCTCCAATGACAAACAACATCAAACAACCATCAATAGCTAAATGTACTGTTTGACATAGCCAGAGGAGATTTTGTTTATTTAGGAAGAAGAAACAATCAACCAAAAACAAATTTGTTTTGCTTTGTACTCACTTTTAGCTCATAAAAATAATTGGCTCATAAAAATGAAGTTAAAGCAGTTCTGAATCTGTAGTCTGCTATTTCAAAGACATCAACTTAAAGTTGTCATTGCAGGATCTATAAGAGTGCATCTTAACTAAGTAGTGTTCATTGACAAAGAGGCTTTATGGCTTTAGGCTGTGCATACAGGCTGGTGCAAACTGTCAAAACATTCAATATGTCTCAATATGTGAATTCCAGGTCAGCACAAATTAATTAAATTCAGTTCAGTGAATCTCAGTAAAAACGAAGCCCAATGTGACGCACAGCTTCACAGGAAACCTTCAGCAAAGCCAAATTCAGGAATAGTGATCATTTATTTCAACTGTTTGGGGGCTAAGAAGACAAAGAAAACAGAGTATCAAATAAAGAACTCAAAAAATAAATACAAGTATTTATGTCAGTAACACATAAATGAAAAGTAAAGACACCTTTAACATAATAAATACAGAGAAAGCCCAGTATAATGTAAGCCTATAACTATTACTTTTCTCAAAGAAAAGAAGGGGGGAAAAAAATGCCTTTTTTAAGTTGTTTTTTATTACAGACAAATCCTGTAAGCTGGTTCCATAAGAGAAGAACCTGATAAATGATTCTACCTTTAAAAGCTCTAAGAACTCCCAATAAATCTGCAAGTAGGGAACAAAGTGCTCTTGGGAATTAGGATGTAGGAAGAATAATGTAATGCTCAATTCCACATTTCACAGGTAGTCAAATAGGAAAATAAACCTTGAGAAGTGCCCTGACTTCTTTCACTTTTCATCAACTCTCGCTTCAGTACCTTTAAAAGAGCTGAAGGCTTTTTATTGAAATTCACAAATACCAAAACACTTCCTGTTTTCACAAATTAAAATCAGTCAACGAACAGCATGACATGATGATAAATGTCAAGGACTCAAAAGACAAACACATCCAACCATTCCTGCTTGATTTTGCTCAGGTTCTTGAGTGTTTTCTAGCAATCAGAGAACAAGAGGCAGGGTAAGAAGGAAGTGCACAAAATGTTACAAGTTGAAAAGACAAATATAATTGAGTTGTGTCTGAGGAAACCTTATTTTGTTTGTTGTGTCCTCAGATTTTATTGTGTATTGTAGCCTATACCTCACAGTGGAATATCATCTTATCAACCAATGCGCCTCAAACGGATGTATCATTAGAAACTTTATTGATTACATAAAAGCACAAAGCCTTTCATGTCATGTAAGTGACATAAAAATAATAACAGAAATAATTTTAAAAAAAGGTTTTGGCTGTGTCAGCTTTACATTTGACGTTTTTTTTCAACACCTGTTTGTGTCCAACAATATTGAAAAACTTCATAATTCATATATGCCACCTGATTTGTTCAGCCAAATTCTAGGTTATTGAATTTGGCTGAACTTACCAAAGTTTTTGACCTCATAGTTCCCAGAGTGACTCCAGCGAGGGTGAGTGGAGGTGGTGGAGGTCGATCAGAGCTCGTCATCACATGGGAAGTAAGTATCCAAATAAAAACCAAATATTACTTATGTTTTTAGTTGCTTTCTAGTAGTCTGATTAGGTTGTACTTGTGCTGAGTGTTTATGATCATTTTTGTATTCTTGTGTTGCTAGACAGAGAATTTGCAAATGAAGTGTAATTGTGTGGTGACTGATGTAAAAGTAATCTTCACTCATGTGTTTTTTTTAGCGTATGCCTTTGTATTTTGATTTCAGTTTGAAAGGCTGGAGTATGTGAGAAATGCATTTTCAACTTTACTTGGATTGCTCTGTTTTAATTCTTCTTAGTAGCTCATGCATTTAGTTTTCCTGTCACTACTCTCTTCAAACTGCTGTGTTATTTCTGTACCAAATGCTGATTTATGCTTCGGGGAGATAATTTGGATCATTTAAAAAACAAAGAGTTAAAACCTGTGATCCGGTTTGTTGGTTTAGGTAATTAGATTAGAGACCAGAAGCCTCATTTTTAGACCACCTTTTTGTACTACACGTCAACTGATGAGATTTCACCAACCCTGAAGGTGTTCCGTGGTACTTGGCACCCAGATGGTGCCAGCAGATCATTTACATGTTGTAGGTTTTAAGTCAGAGCTTCCAGGGAACTGATTTGTTTGTGAAACACATCAAACATGTGCTTGATCAGATTCAGATCTGGAAAAGTTGGAGGCCAAATTAATACCTTAGACTTGGTTTTGTGATCCCTAAAACATGTCTAAAATATTGGTTTGATTTGTTGCCAGGACAATATTCCTGCTTAAGGAGGAATACTGTTTCTGCGGTTCTGCAGTCCCAAACTGAGATGTACCTCTCATACCTTTCGATCACAACTATCCTGAACTTTTTTGGCACTTCATCTGTTACACTCCCAGCATGCGTCATGAGCTGATACTGATCTTGGTTGTCCCACTAGAGCAATTTTAGAGATGCTATGACGCAGCTGACTTGTCATTACCAGAGCTTTATCAAACTCAAGTCAAATCCTGACCATTTCAGGTTTTTTCAGGTTTTAAAGCATCTGCTAAAGGACAAAATGTTCATCTGCTACCTAAAATATACCAAATTGCTGGTGATGTAATGAACAGATTATAAGTTTGATCAGTGGTCATTATGTTTTGCCTCTTTGGTTTATGTAGAATATTATTTCTGACATCCACATTCAAATGTTTGTCAATAAAACTTTTATAAGAAATGATATGGTGGCTATTTTACTGATCATTTTTAATAAAGCTGAATGAGATAAAGAATAAGTAAACACCACTCATTGTTATTAGCACTGTCGCCTCAAACCAAGAATATACCTGAATCAAATCCTTTTCAGGGCTTTTCTCTGTGGAGGCTCTCTCTTGATACTTTGGTTTTCTTAAAAAAAAAGAAATTCCACTTTAGATTCAGATTCATTTATTTGTATCCCAAATGGGCAATTGATGTTATAGCATGTACAAAGAATTAAAAGACAAAGTATCAAAGATTTAAAAAATAAAAAAATAAAAAACAAAACATGCCAAAAGAACATGAAATAAATAATGGAAAAAGCACAGCAGTGAATTTCATCATTGACTGACAGTTGCCACAAACACCAAATCAGGTGCAAGTCCCTCTACCTTATCCTGCATTAAAAAGAGATATTGCTGTCAGAACAAAAGAGAGCTTGCACCTGTTGCTTTTTATACTTGGAAGTCTGAGCGTGATGCCAGAAGGCAGAAACTGGAACTCAGCAGGTAAAGGATAATTTGTCATTTGGTGTGAATGAGTGTGTGGTTGTTTGCTTTCACTGTCCTTTTGAACTTACAAAGTTTTCAGTAGGGACCCCACCTCTTACTCATTTATCTTTTCAAATTTGGACCAGACTGACCATGCAAAGTTTGGACCATAAAATGAATTTTAAAGCCAATGTTTGCTTTTTCAGTAAACCAGAGAATAGATTATTCTTTCCAACCCACACTTTGGCCTCGATGCTGAACATGAGTCAATCTCAACCAAACTGTTTACCGGACTCTTTTAGGTAAATCAGTTCAAGACTGCATTAGTCCATATTCAACACTTGGCTGGATTAGCAAAATATTCCAGATTTGGATTTGGTTGTTTCATTCAACATTACATTTGCAGTACATATACATTTCTGTGAATTCTGTCATTCAAGCTTGTTTGCAATGAGTCCTCTGTCTGTCATCTCCTGCCTGCTCAGCCGGTTCCTGAGGAGATGCAGGGTGGTCCGGGCTTTGGCTACGTGGTGGCGTTCCGCCCACTTGGGGCTCAGGGCTGGATGCAGGCTGCCGTTACGTCCCCTGATGCTTCAAGATACGTATTTAAAAACGAGACCATCCCTCCCTTCTCCCCTTATCAAGTCAAAGTCGGCGTTTACAACAACAAGGGTGAAGGACCTTTCAGCCCGGTTACTACCATCTACTCAGCAGAAGAAGGTGCGTAAAACAAGGCATCTTGTCTTCCAAAGCCGTATGAAGTCACCTCTGCAGACAGTCCAAAAATATATTAACAAATTATTGTATTTCCAAATGTTGAAATTTGCATTTCAGTTTTGTATTTCTGCTGCATCAAACCCCCATTCTCTTGTAATACTATTTCACTTGAATGTGAAATATAACACCAAAAAAAGGGAGGGGTGTTTCTGCACACAGTTATGAACAAAACAAATTGAGCTGCACTATTGTTTTAGAGTCATGCTGTGGTTGTGGGAGTAGAGAATGCATCTAATTCTAAGCATCATGTGTGCCTCAGAACCCAGCAGAGCTCCAGTGAGGCTCAGGGTGAGGAGTGTCTCAGCATCTGAAGCGGAGGTCACCTGGAAGCCGCTGGCATGGAGCAACAGCCGCAGACGCATCCTCGGCTACGAGGTCAGGCCAACAGATGCTCACATAATTTGACATGTAAAGGACGCAGACAGAATTGGCATTATGTTTTTTATTTAAGGACGAGGTGGTCTCTCTGTGTTTCCTGTGTTATTGTTTATTTAAAATCAATTGTTTTACACTTCATGCAACAAGGGCAGGAGTTAAAATAAAAGACTCGAACCGACGAAGTGTAACCCGATCATCTTTTGTGTTTAGCTGCTGTACTGGGGAGAGAAGGAAAAGCCGGATGCAGCCAGTGTGGTCAGAACAGAGGGGAATAAAACATCAGTACTCATCAGGGATCTGGAGGGCAGCAGTACCTATTACATGTCCCTGCGGGCCTATAACAGTGCCGGAGTGGGTCCACAGAGCAGCATAGTCAATGTCACGACCAAGAAACCACGTAAGGACTCCACTTTAAAGATGCTGTTGGCGAATGGAAATGTCCTTTTGTGTGTTGTATTTTCCTTGTTTCTGTCTTTTTTTGTTGTTTCTTCATTTCACCCTACCTTTAGGGCCAGAGTCTATTGTGCACATATTAGATTGAGGAAAGTGGTCAGCACCAACTGTAGGAAGATTACGGCCTAGCCTTTTCTGTGCGTCAGCTGATATTTTACTAAATTTGTGTGTTGCAGCTGTAACTAATAGTGTTTTTCTAAGGGGGGATTATTAAACAGGTTCATTGAATTTGACTGGTTGCACAGATTTGAGTTGATCAGTTTTCTCCAATATGCAGAGGGTCAAAATTATGTATGCACTCCAAAATATATCATTACTTCTCCTCAGCCAAAATATTGATGGGGATGTATGTATACATTGTAGCCTGTATGTATAATTTTGACCCTGACTTGAAGAAATCTATAATACGTGATAATAATGATTAAAAGTCTATTGAATTTCTTTGTTGTATAATTATCCCGGCACAGGAAAGGAGCAGCTCAAATAAATAATTCAGGACGTAAATTGATATTAATATTCTTTCCCAAGATAAGTGAACTACAGCTGAAAAACTCAATGAGGGATTTTTTCACCCTCAAAATATCTGGTCACTGTTATCAATATTTTTTGTGTGCACAGGTTTATATGTAAATATCTGTTTCATTAACCGTCAGCATGTTTCGTCTATCTGGGGAAAGATGAATTTTTTTCTCCCCTTTTCTTGAACCTTGAATGTACCATTCACATACTTTATGGGTTCTGCGGTTTAAATTACTGTGTCATAAGCATATGCACAAATATTTAGGCATGCTCAATAGAACCTTGTGGTGCAGATTATTTAAAAAAAAACTCTTTTCAGAAAGGGATGTGACATTTAAACATGTTTAGCTTTATTCGATGTTGGATGTTTGAAAATCTTCCGTCCCTTCAAGAATACTTTCCTAGCAGAGATCACCACTAACGGAGGCTTTACAAACTGTCGTCCAGTTGTTGTGTATCTGGGCTACTTATTTATTCAACCACTTGTTGCTTTTTTTCTTGCACACATGTCACACCCTGTCATCCATTTCCAGCTCCCAGTCAAGCCCCAGTTAAAATCGTGTGGAACACTTCCAACTCCAAAGTCATTCTGAGGTGGGACCAGGTACACGCCTTGGAGAACGAGTCCGAAGTCACGGGATACAAGGTAAAAAGTGGAGAGTTTCATATTTTTGCTGTAAAGAGGCCGCAGAAGGAATCACAGTTAAGATGAAGAGTGCATAGAGTCAAGAGACTCGAGTGGCATTTCAAAAGGCAACATCTGAACTCAAGCAGCAAAAGGTTATGCACAGAAAATTAGCCCTGCACAAGCTGAGCACAGGAAAATACAACCGTAAACCTTTAGAAAAACAACTGGAGAAATGTTTTTTTTTTTAATGATCACTGGATATTTAAAGTCTGGCGATCAACGATGGTGACAAGTGGGGTTAGAAACGGCAGACATGGGGAGCAGCAGTGGGAGGCAGGGGTTGGCGCAAGGCCAGAGCAGGCAGGAATAGATAAGACCGAGACATAGTAGCAAGAGCCAGAAAGACAAGGCAGATAAGTATTTCATGATAAAGCAAGAAACCAGAAAATATTTATGACTAAAAGGATTTATGCTCATCTTTACACTGTAAAATATTGACGTTCGGTACAAAATATTGTCTACTATAAAGCCACGGCATTTTGTAAGCATAGAATAAATAAGAGTGTTTTCTTTTCAAGGAAACCAAAGGGAATGATTTACAATATAAGATAAACACTTTAGCTTTCATAATTACAATTTGTTTGCTTAACTGGAATATGGAATGTAGAAAATTACACTTCTATAAAGGTTTAATGAAGGACTTTATGCAGAGTGAATAGGGAGCAGGGGAGGGATTTTTAATAAAGAAAAAAGTTGCAAATCAAGGAATCTGATAGAAAAACAAGAATTCAACCACAGTGCACTTTACACATTATTATAAGATGTAACATAAACCAGAGAAAACTAAATATATGGAGTTACTGTGATAATAATAATAGAGCAGAGACATGGCACAAACAAAATTAAGTAATCAGAAGGCGGACTAAGGAGGAAAACTATTTATCAATCTGCCAATTAAACAAACAGGATTTTTATCTGGGAGTTTTGTTCACATATAAATTCCCAAAATCCACTTTGTAATCCGTACAAACTTCTTAGGTCAAAAATGAGAAATTTCTATCAGCCGAGGATTCTTAAGGCATTTCATCATCAATATTATCTTATCAAAAAGCATTAAGATGATGGAGAATTTACATTTATTCATCAATTCAGAATTATCTATATCTGCAAGTGAGTGGATTGAAAATATAGATTTCATTCCCCAGCCGTGACAGTTCTGTTCTTGATTAAATATCTTTCAGTTCAATTTGCATAGCTCCAAATTACAAAAAAAAAAAAAAAAATGAAAAAAAAGTTAATTACAAGACTTTAACATTCAAGTTGTTCAACCTAATTTCAGGTTTATTAAATTCTTTTTAGTAAAATAAGACCATATTATCACCAGCAACTGCATACAGTCCAGTTCAATGTTAATGATGATAGAGTACAATCAGAGCCTGTAGTTAAAAGCCAGTTTCATAGAGTTACTCACTTTGCAGCAATCCTGTGTGTTGATCAAGCATGTGGCGACAGTGGAAAGGAACTGTCTTTTAACAAGAAGAATCTTCCAACAGAAGGAAAAGTGACTTATATCCGTATATTGTTGAATGCCGATGTCCAGATAGTGTTTTATCACAATAAAAAGTTCCTCTACAGTAGTAGTATCAGCGTGTGGTAAAACTGAGAAAGCATCCGTATCACAAGCAGTAATTAAAAAGTCTGTACTAATGAACCTTCATAAGACCGCATCTTCACAGTTTTACAAAAGAGGCCATTGCACATGTTTGCAGTGTGTGATTGAGACTTGTTTAAATCTGATTACGAGACATTAAGATATTTGATGCCAAGTGCCTGGAATGACGTGAAGCCACAACACACACATTTAAACTCTTCTTCCTATAGGTGATGTACAGCCAGGATAAACACAGCCGCCCCAGCGTGGTAGAGACCAACAACACCTCCTTGGAGTTGTCTCTCCCAACCAACCAAGACTATGTCATCCAAATTAAACCTTTCAGCGAGGGAGGGGAGGGCATCAGCAGTCGCCGGATTACCATCCCCAAAGTCGAAGGTAGGACGGCCATCGCAATAAAAGTCTCTTTAAAATGCATTTTTATACTATTGTTTATATATGAATTCAAATTACTATGGTCCTGCTTTGATTTCTAGGGATTTTCTGTTTTATTTTTTTCTCGTCTGCTACTTATTATTCTCTGTTTTTACACAGTAAGACAGTGACTTTGAATAATCCCATTGATGAAAGTGTGAACATCCAGTTAAACCCTCTAAACACATCCCACAATTGCATTTAATTGATACATTACTGCATGCTTCTGTACGAGTCATTTTTCACAGTAAGTCCTACTAAGTGGTTTTGTTTTTTATCAAAACATTTTGGGGTTTTTTCTCACACAGTAGCCGTTAAAATTGCAGCTTTTCCACACATGATCAACTAGCAGAATGGTCTCCATCATGCACTTAAAACTGGAAGTGGATGTTTGCTTTTGATCAAAACTGTCTGTTGCTTTGCTAGTGTCAGTCTTCATGAGTGCACTTGTTGTGCTACTGCCATCTAGTGGCATATAGGTGTACTCACACCAAACAGTTCAAATAACTGTACAGGAAATGTTTTAATTAGATTTTTTTTTTTTTTGTACATTTTTTTTCTTTTGTACCTAATAGAAACAAACCTTTGGTTTTGTTTAATTCTTATCTGATTCTGTATTCCAGGTTCCATAGCGACGGGAGCAGCTCCGAAGTCCTTGGGATTTTCATTGGTGAGCCTTGGAGCTGTAATTCTCACAGGCAGAATGCTGCTATGACAAACATCCAGAAATTACAGCTTCTTATTCAGAGTGGAAGGACAGCAGGTCAGAGACGACACAAGGCCTAAAGCCTAATTTCCTCCTGCTCCCTTCTCCACCCTACCATGTCTCTCCTCTCTTCCCCACAAAAGGTCTTCTTTGTGAGGAAGATCCTTTTCTTCACTTTTCTAAAGTGGTTGCTGAAAGGAAGCGCCGCTTCTCAGAATTTGCTTTTAAGAAACCGAATGGGACGCCTTGACTCCACTGACTCCAGCCTTTTTTGAAGATTAGTTTTTCTCATCTACTTTCTAACTAGTGGATATTCTTGTATGTTTTTCACCTTGGAGGATAAATTAGGACATGTACATGCTTTCCCAAAGGAATTGTGCGGGTTATTTTCTAAAAGGAGTTATTTAGTGTGTGTACCACTGAGATTTTCCTTCAGAAAACTGAACTGAGAGTGGAGGCGACCTACATTGCTTACTTGCTTATCGAAAGTGGAGATTTGCTTAAGCTTGATTGGAGGTAAGAAGCCTTTCTCTTTGAGAGGAAATGATCAACCTATCAAATGGAATAAAAAAAAAATGGGGATTAAGCTTCACTGCTTTAAGACAGGACAGAATTTGGGACCTTTCTGTTCTTTCCTGCTTCGATTCCTAACATTACAAGTTGCCATAAAACTGACTGGAACCAAAGTGGCTGCCACAGTGGAGCTCTACCTGCTGCATCGTGGGAAAAGGCAGCCTGTACTCACATTGCTTAATTTCTATCAAGCAGCTGGCTTGTGTAAATGATAAATGTCCCATCTTGCTCCATCATCAGTGTATAACCAAGACATATATGTATGAAATCCTCAGGTCCCAAATGAGCCTTAAGTCTTATGATTACCATCCGACTTATCAATCAGGACTATGTTCGTTTTTGTTTATCCACCTTGTATCTTAGCTCTCTCTGCATCATATCTTTGAATGTTTTGAACTTGGGGGTTAGGGGGGGACTAAATGCTTTTTGTCGTCTTTTTGTCCTGATGAGCATTGTTATACAATAGGTGGTCCTGTTTTCTGACTTTTCTAGCATAGTTTATATCAAATCCAGCTCAGTGTTTCACTGTCGGTTGGTCAGTGTGTGTCTTGCACACACACACATGGTTTGAAAGGATCAGTCTGCTTTGAATAAAGATCATGTCATTTTCCTCATTTCTGCCCCTGTTGTAACGTTAGAAAAATGTTCTTTAAATTAAAGTGTTGCCTTTCTTTTCACTCATGCGATTAAGATTTTGACACCCTTTTGCATCACGTCTACATCTCTACCTTTTGCCTTCTGAAATATTACACTAACATAAAAATGTCCTTTATTGACCTGAAAATTACTCCATTTAGCTCATATAGTTTTTCAACAAAGTAGCGCTTATATAAAGTGGATGGAAAATGATGAATGGCTTTCAAAATGTTTTTTTTTCAAAGTATGATAGAACTGAGACATTTGTCTTCAGGTCCCTTTATTCTAATACTTAATCAAATACAGTACAAGTAATTGCCTTCAGATGCCACTGAATTAGTAGTGATGCATTACAGTTGTACTAAAAAAATTAAAAAGTAAACTGGAATGTCTGCCCACTGGGAAAGTGGGAGTAACTCCAACTTCGTCCAGTTAAAAACATGTAAGGCTGACTTTGCATTTCAATATGGCCGCCCCTCACATCAACATTTGTAAGCTGCGGTGGAAACATGTTTAGTTCAAGACAAAAATGCAAGTCCATCTACAATCAATGTTACATGCCGTGCCTGCAACTCTAAACTGAATTAAAAGTGGTGTTTGTTTATAGAAAGTAAAGCTTAAAATTATGTTCATAAGAGGTACTGTTAACAATGTCTATAGGCATTGACATGCTGTTTCAACTATGTTAACTAGAATGGTGTTATCTTAGGTGTGACATCAAACCTAACCCCGATTTCCGGGGAAACTGGAACGCAGCATAAGAGTGCAACTCCGAGCAAATTGATTGCGCTTTAAAATTAAGAAATTTCGATTCACTTTCTTGCATTGCAATTGCACATTTAAGCAAAAGGGAAAGTGCTGGTACGCATAATAAACAGGACTCATCTTCAGCTTTCTTTCGGTCTTTATTTGTTTTTTGGGTGAAGCACAATGTACAGCAAAGACACAGCAAGAAGCAATGGAGAGCAGCAGAGCAGAGGAAATGGAGCGGAGACACGGAGTTAATCAGACACGGCTTTCCCAAGCTGCGTCTTCCTGGATATCAAACTTCCACAAATGTGCCCTCTGACTGGGTCAGTCTGTCCCAACAGGCTGTTCCGAACAGGATTTGGATTAAGCAGAATGTTAAAGTTAATGGTGAGAAGGGTTAGTGTTGATGCAAAGCTCGATACTTTTAGGTAACTGGTGCCCCCTAGTGCACATCCTGCCCATAGTCATTCACTAACGTACTTCACGTCTTCTACAATCCACTAAACGGCACCAAAATAACAGCACAAGGGATAAAAATAAGGCTGCATTTCTCTTTACTTCAACCCTCCAGCTGGACACTGCCATATCATGTTTTTTTTTGTTTTGTTTTTTACTCTTAAAAAATACAGAACCAAAATCTGAAACACAACAGAAGTCACACCACACATGTGAACATTGTAAAGTTTAGTGTTTGAAAGCAAAAATGATCAGTAGTGCATTCATAAACCTGACATGACAATGTGTTGCATTGTCTTATTTTTAATTTGCTGAATGTATTTTTTTTCCCTCCATGGTGCATAAATTTGATTAACAATATGGGTTTGGCAAACAGGCAGAAATTGTATTCATTAATTGTTTTTTCCACATCTTAAAGACAGCATACTTAAAGGGAAACCTTGTCATGCCAAGTTTATGCATTTGTCTCTCTGGCACTTACGCAATTAAAAGGAGCTCATTTATAAAAAAAGTTTTTTTGTTTTTTTGTTTTTTCAATACAAAACCGGCATTTGTACAATTTCACTGCTATCTCAATTGGCACATTACACGTCTGTGGCATTCGTCTAACATTCAAGTACTAATTCCCACACAGCTAAAGGTTCAGAGATGTTTCTCCTACACTGTATTCTACTTATGACGGCGTACTTTACATGACACATCAGAAGAGTTCAGATGCATAATACCATGTAAGCAAAACAGTTTGGAAGAAGAACAAAGTATTGTTGCAAGTCAGTAACAAAAAAAAACAAACAAAAAAAAAAACAGTGCAACAAAACGTGGGCCTGCAAAACCTCTGACGTTCCTTAAGATTTAAATAAATAAAAAAATGAACTGATATGTTTAGATATCTTATACAGCATTTGCATCTCAAGATGAGATGCAAATGGATTAAAAATTAAAAGGCTCAACCATAATGATTCACTTTCACTGAGTTTTCAGTGCAAGTATAGAGTAGAACAGATTTTCCCGTTCCTTCACAAGAAGAAGAATTGTGAATATTTGAGCCTAAATCTTTATGATCTGTCAGTTTTGTTTCCTCCTTCTGCATCAACATCCATTTTCATAGTCTTATTACAATCCAGTAATGCAAGAAATTATATCATGCAGACATTATCTCAAATACTACTTTTACCGATGCAGCTGTGTTTTGAGTCTACTTTATGAGCTTTACCACACAAAACGGCCACAGTGGCTTTTACATCCAGATGGACTGTGAAAGCGTATCTAAAGGCAGGGAGAGGAGAGAAACTTGGGTTCAATCTCTATCATCAATACTTCACACTGTTCTGAATCAATCCAACAGCTACACTGTGCAACAGCAGCTCCTGCAGCATGTGTGCATCCCTGCATACTTGCCACCCGCACATCACATTAAAAAACACGCGGAAAATAAGTTGGTTGAAAAAGACAAAGGGACTTTAAGTGATCAGGCAGAGACAAGAATCCCCTTTAATCAATGCGTGATCATCATCGTTCAAAGAAGTTGTTTTCTCCTTCAATCGAAGCAGAAGTGGAGAAGTGATAGCTTTTCAGGAAATTATTCCGAAACCTTCTTTTCTGAATTTATTATTGGTTACTTCATGGATCAACAAACAAACAAATTCAGTTCCAGACACATTAGCATTACTAAATTAATTGTTGATCACTAAAATATTCCCAAATTTCATTCTATAAAATCTGAAGTCTGAGGTCAGATTATTCCACAGTGATTCATCTAACAGAAATTCTCAAACTATAACTTCCTTTAAGGAAGAGTCAACCAAGCGTTTTGAACATCAAGGTCCTGAGAGGTTTTGCAGGGGAATTTGGTTGGATCGTGATTTTAATTGTTCATCGTGTTTTGGTATTTTGTTGGGCGGGTTTGCAGGCGGATCATCGTCTGCAGAGCATGAATCATACAGCATTTTTGCAGCTTGACTATGAGTGGCTCCTTAGATCAAAATGAGAGTAAATGCTTCAATGGAAATCTAAAAGTTTAAAAGGTCCATTTCACCATTGTACAAGCGGATCTCTGTCCGGAGCCCTGCTGACAGTCATCTTATGTAGTGGGGTTGGTGTGGGTGGTGTCTTCTGCTCCGGTACTGACACCTCTGGTCCACACGGGGGCACTCTTGCTCCAGTAAAAACGAGACTGAGGATGAGACGAGCCACAGTCGCAACCTTTCAAGACAGAGGCATCAGTCGGAGCCGAGACAGCAGCTGTACCTATGTGGCGCCATGTCGATCCTCGGCGGATGGTTCGGTTTCCCTAATGACGACCGCCTTGGTCACCTGCATGTCTGGATGCTGCTGCTTGGCTTCCTGTATTGCAATAGCCAGAGCCTACAAGGACAGCAGGAGCCTTGTGAGACACTCAAGACGATAAAGATTTTCAATTTCAGTTCAAAATACATTTAAAGTTTATATGAAACACATAGGCAGTGACGGGATGCACACTTTGTTTTCAGCTGTTTACTAGTCAATTTAAAGAAGCTATTATTGTCGCAACATTTTAAGCAAAGCTTAGTCACATCACAGTTAGCATGCAACAACCCATTTACTTACTAAAACACCATTATTATTTTAATTAATTTTGAGAAAACTCCATTGCTTGTAGAAGTTACAAAGAGCGTTTAAGTGCAATTAATAAGCACATTAATTAGTAACTTATTAATGTTTTTTATAATCTTGTTCCCGCAATTAATAAAATATTGACACTTTCTATTCAAGATTTCTTATTCCAAATTTAGCTGAAATAATAAATGGTAATTGCGTTTAAGATATGGATATATTTAAAAACTCTTCATGGACAATTTTATCATCTTTCAGTTTATTTTTCCTACTTTTTTTTTTTCTGACCACTTTGAACTATGTTTGAAGTCTAACCTATCCACAGATCACAAGTCTTTCCTTCTTTTTGGATTCTGTTTTATTTAACCCTTTCTTGTCTCACCTGCTCTTGGTCCACATCATCATCTCCAGTGATTATAATCCTCTTTTCAATCCTCGTCTCAGAGTATCCACCTTTCACTGTCTGCAACATAAAGTTGGCGCTCGGTAGATGAGTAGTAGATAAAAGTCTTTCAACAAATGTAAGATGATTGCATGTGCTTTTTTTTTTTTTTTTCCCCAACCTCCGTACCTTTGAGACATGAGTGGTTGCTGAGGTAACGTTTTCAGCGACAAGGATAGGCGAACCAGCCGACTCTCTTCCAAAACCGCTTCTGTGCACCTGATAAAGCAAAACGCAGCCAAGCTCAAAATACTGGATAATTAGCACAATACTATTAAAATTTCTGTCCCATTTGCGAGCGACTTTCCAGGGAAATTGGGATTCTTAGCCTCTTTGAGTCATTTGTCTATAGCTAAGTAGCCAAATACATATTAACATTACAGCTGTATTCAAATAAGAGCAAATTATTTTCCTAAATGGCAAACAAACAAGCCCAAAAGCCCAGCAGTCATAACATGCATGTTCTAATTCTGTTATTGAAACTTAATTTCAAAGGATTGTATTAGAAATAATAGAGTGCTGCTCAGTGAGGTCGTTAATTCCAGTGGTGCATATTTATGCACAAAGGTAAAAAATATTAATGTTTATTATTAATACATTCCTTTGAAACATAAATAGAAATACTCTCAGACACTTCGGTCAGATGTCTAACACAAAGCTGCCTCATCCTATTCGTCTGCTGCGCCCTTCATATTTCTAGACAGAGGTGTGTCATTCGTCCACTTAGTGAAGTGTCAGGAATCAGGATTCCTGTCATGGAGCCAGGCTTCTACAGCTTCATAACACTTGATTCTCCCCAAAGTCCTTCAGGTCATTTCTCCTAACAGGACGGTCGCATTGAAGATAAATATTTGGAGTCCCCTTTCAGTCAAATCTCTGAACCCTGGTCAGAATGAACACTGTTTAGTTGGGATGATGGTGGCAACAAAGAGAGGGTTGATTCATTCCTCCAAAAGAATGTGAGTTTGAGCTCACAGAAAAACACCCTTGACCTGAGTTAGGGTGGCTTTTAAGAAGATAACTTTTAGAAAAATGTGTTTGTTGCATATCTATTTAAACAGTCACCATGTCCTGACTATAATATGGGATATAATCTGTGCAAAAATCTAGGTCCCATGTCTCCTCCTTGTGGTCCTCCAGTCATCTGCAGAAATACACCGCTCCCAGTCAGTAACAATCAATCAGAGCCAGGAGAAATGTCTTGGCGCTAGTGTACACACTGCTCACACCCTTTTCCCTTGCACTCTGATGCACAACATCTTCTCCCCCACTGTGGAGCCTGCCATGAGCTTCTCTACCATTAGCACAGCTGCTGCAAACCAGCAAGCTTGAGCTTGAAGGGGGAAGGTGTGAGCAGCACATCGACAATTGTGTTTGACAGCATTAAGGCCTTCCTCCTGGCTCTGATTGGTTGCTTCTAGCCAGAAACAGTGCATTTCTGCAGATGACAACAGCAGGACATTGAGGAGTCAGAGGAGCACAGAATAACAGTCTCCTGTTTTGCTACTGTGAAAGTTTCAATAAATATGTAAAAAAATATATATATATTTATTTTTTTATAAAAGTTACCTACTGCAGCTTTAATAGAGTCCCCCCTGCTGAGGCACCTCTGATGTTTGGAACAGAAGCCCTAAAGGCAGCTAGAGCTGCAGCACAGTATTCAGTTCTCGTCTTACTCAACTAATAATTCACTATTTTATAATGACAAAATATAAACAGGTTTGTATGCTTTCACAAAGCGCTTCTGGGGTCATAATAAACACAAATATTTTCAAAACATCACAAGACACCTTAAAAAAATTTTTAAAAAATTAATCAACTGTTTCCATCACAAGACGAGCTGCATGATAAGTGCATCGGTGTGGACAAACTCTGGTTTGTTTCCATAATGATGGAAAAAAAGCTATCAAATGTTGTTAGAGCAGTTTTTGTTCTAATCTCCCTTTATTATGTGTATAAGGTGCACATGTTTTAATTGGGCTGCCATTTAAATAGATTAAGGTCAACATCTGCTTTTGTTTCAATGTTTCTGGTATGTAAGTGATGTTGGATGTTAAGAAAAAGCCTCTGTCCATTCATGTCTGTCATCTTTTGAAGTGATTGGATAAAGAAATGACAGCAGGTTTAACAGTCAAGGTCCTGTTTATACTCACTGGAGATACGCTTTGTCTCGTAGAGTAAGAAACCTCGCTTAGCGACGTGATGCCATGATCCTGGAACAGAGACCGAATCAGTGTCACACGTTTTGCTCGAAGCAGCTAACTTTCCATTTCAAGCTCTGATTGTATCAAAACACCAGGAGCCCAACCTGATCGGTGAACTCCACGATGGTGGTGGTGAGCTCTGACCCGTTGGGCTGAGTCTCTGTCCTGGTGTCGGTTTTTCTCACTGTTGGGGTGGGCATGACATCACTAGCCTCTCTGCTCAGAGGCGCTACTGTAGGAAGGCGACTGGCTTCTTTGTGCGACTGATCTCTGTCCACTGATGACGACACTGGCACTGACCTCTTTGGTTTTTTAGGCACAACAGGCTTGCAAAAAAAAAACAGATTTGGTTTGGTTTCTACTTGTACAAAAAGCACCTCAGTAATCTTTTAATTCTCAATTACTTAAAATGCTGAGGATTATTAAAGAATTTCATCCAAACAATATGAAAGGAGTACAATATTTACTGCATAAAGCTTCTGAAAAGTCTACCTGGCCGTCGGGTCTTTTGACATCTTGTCGGACTTCTGGTCGGCTCTCTGGTCTGACTTCAGGTCGGACTTCTGGTCGGACCTCTTCAGCTTGAATAAGTTTGGCCGGAGGGCTGCCACTAGCTCCTCTGGTGAGAGGAGCGGACACTAACGGAGGCGGTGGTTCAGGGGGGCCTTGCTGCTGGAGCAAGTCGATCCCAAAGCGCAGCCCCACATCGGGTGAAAGATCCCTCTCTCCCAGTTCTGTCATACCCCTGGAGAACTCCTCCATGCCCGTTTGCAGATCTGTAAGGACGGTGAAATCTACTTCAGCCTCCAGGCTGGAGGTCGAGCTCACAGTGATGCTGGAACACTTGCGCTCGATGCCCAGGTGGGTTTCCTTAAGGTAGAGGATGTCATGATCCTGATCATCCTCGGATACAGAGCCGAGGCGTCTCTCCCATGGTTCCTTCTATAGAGATAAACAAACAAACAAACAGAAAAAAGGCATTGAAATTATCTGTAAGTTTGGATGTGTTTTTTAAAAACCTAAAGAAGTAATCTCATCCCATAAGTAGTCATAAATTTTATTTCTGACTAGTTGGTTTTATTATTGTGCATCACCTAAATCTCACCATAGTGTATATAAATGAATCTAATTGTTTTCCCCTTACCAGCCAAGTATATTTTACCCTTTATAATAATGTTGAGTGTTGGAGAGACTTTATTGACTGCAGACTGATATGTCTGTGTCACATGACCTGTTCTGTGCTGATGTTTGATATCCACAGTTAGCAGGTAGTCATTAAATTTTGAGACACTGAAAGCAAAGCGCTACGTTAATGAAGCCGGTGTACAATTTCTATATGTACTGATGGCACTCAAAAAAGTTCAATGAGCAATTATCAGAACAGAAAGACAGCATACTAATGTGTTTATTAAAGCTGATTTGCACTTTAATAAACTTACACATCGGTCCTGTTGACCGTTTTCATTTAGTTTGTCAAAGTTTTACGTGTCGAGTCAGAAATATGTCATGTTTCAGCGCATTCAAATCACACAATGTATTTTTTTGAATCGTATATCACAGTGACTTAACATGCCTATCCTTTAAGGACGTGGATCTGAGTCGGCAAAAAGACATCATTTTTGTGCTGGTTTGATTAAAACTCACAAACATTTCTTTTAACTGCGTGAACACTCTCGCCTAACATACGGCCAAACAAATCCAAGTGCTGAACTCACCGAACTTTCGCTGAAATGCTCCTCGTGGATGGCAGGGGTCGGGGGCGTGTCCTAGAGAGTAGAAACACAAACAATAAGCAAAACATTAAAACAAGACTGGTAATGGAAATGCTTAAGCATATCATAAAGGGAAGTTAAAGAAAGGGTTGTTTTTTTTTTAATCAGGCTCCACGTGAATCCCAGCTGTTATATTGTAACAGGTAGAATTTCCAGTAAATAATGTGACTTTTTTGTTTTAGTCATTGCTCTCAAGTAAGCTTTCATAGCGCTGGATGCAGGGTTCTGTTTCATTAAATGAACACACAACTCCTTAAATGTACATCTGAGAATTTAAAGTAGAGCTGCTGTCAGAAGCATGCACTTGAAGTATCATTCAGTGGATTACGTCAACAAAAATGATTGCAAGTGCAATGGTAATGCCATGCACTGAGAGGTCTGATTAAAAAAAATAAAAAGAATTCCCTTTCAGGGGAGATGTATTCATATTTGGAAATGCAGCATATGAATACCCCAGCCCTGAGGCGACTTGGCAGTTCTGCAGGATATTACTTTTAATAACCTTTTTTTCCAGTTTTTTTTTTTTTGTGTGTGTGTTGCTACAGAGGTGCCAAGGTAGAACATTTGCTTCAGATGCTCAAAGCTTTTTTATTTTTATTTTTTGCAAAAAGGGATTTAAATTATGTGAAAATAGGCTTTAAGAAAAAAAAAAAAAAAAGGGTGAAAAGGCCTTGCACTCCTTGCACTCCTTGCAACAACGACCTCCTTCACTTTGTGAGGATGTTGGAAGGAGAGACTATGTGTTAAGTTGACAGAGTTAAGGACGCCTGAAGCTTAAGCAATATGAGTTTTGCTTAAAGGCCCACAGCGTTCTCAAACAGTTGAGCAGATGTGAAGCTCTGCAGAAGAAACGGGGAGGAGGGTGGAGGGACGAAAGCAAAATGCTCCTGATCCCATGGACGTGAACTGAGGCAGTCAATGGTACGATGCGCAGGGACGTGAACTTTTGCTTTCTCATTAGCAGCCACATGACTTTTGAAGGATTATGCGTGTGTGATGTTATTTGTATTCAGATGACTAGAAAACAAGATCTGAAAACCGCACTGGCTGAAGCTCATGCAATGCTCTAGTTTCCGATGATGGATAAACAGGCTGGAAGGAACTGGCGGTTTACCGGTTGCTTTCTCTTGGCCGTTTCTTGGCTGGTGGTCCAGTAGTGGATGTGGCTGCTGTCGATGTTGTTTGGTCTGTCTCGAGACCAGTGTGTTTTCAGAGGGAGGGTGCGGGGGGGAGCGGTGGGAAATTTGGAACTAAACTCTAAGATGTTTGGAAAATTGTCCTCATGTAGAGAACTCCCTCTTGTCCCTGCTGAATCTCTGCAGTCCCTCAGCTCCTTCTGCGATAACAACTCATTCGTCGTCTGATGGGGAACTTGGGTTTGTCGATACAACTCTAAAGACTGCAGCACAGTGGCATCTTCGTGTCTCCTTCCTGATTCGTAGGGCAATTTATTCATCTGTCCATTCCCAGCAGCACCAAATGTGCTTTTGTCAGACTGGCTTTGAGTTTGAGGATTTACAACTTTGTTCTCCTTATTCAAAGACTTCTTTGATCTTTGCGGTTTGAGCGGAGCTATTTTGGTGACTTCTGAATGCGAGTTCACAGTTTTGTTGCTATCCGTCTCCTCTGAATTGGGGCTCAGGTCTTTCGTTTTCCGAGCATCACTGTGCCTTGTGCCACTCTCACTTTTAGGTCTGTCGCCCTTAGGGAAAGACTCCACAGTTGCAAGAGATTCAAAGGGTTTGTTTTTCTCTCGACGCTCATACAGAGAAATGTTTGTGTCTTTGTTCATTTCATTCATCATCTTGTCAGGTGGAGAGCCATATCCATTTTCATGAAGCATATTCCTCACTAACGCAGAATCGTGATGGCCGTTAGTTGCGTCCTCCATCTTGTTCACATCTCTTCGTCCTGCTGAGTCAGTTATAGATGTTCCCAGCTTAGTAGTTAAAGATTCCCTGGATGTTTGGCAATTGTTCGTAATTGCGTCAGGCCCTGATGAGGTCTCACTTTTTTCTGCATTGACGTAAGAATCCAGTGTGGTCTCATAACCATCCTGCTTCTCAATCAATTTGGCATCACTGGTTGCCTAAATTGACAGAGTAGACAGTTTTTATTAGCCTAAAAGTGAATCCTCTATTAGTAATCCCTCTTTAACCCCAAGTTTCAAGTTCTTAGCAAAGTTCAAGTTACCCAAATGAGAATAATGGGAACATGGTCTATAAGACTGTTACCTAATATTTCTCTACATCAAGCTCCCAAATAAGTGTAAACATTGTAATTTAAAAATCAATTTATGAGAATAAAGGTCGCAATAACCTAACGACCCTGAATGTTATGCAAAGTAATTGGTTTTTACACAATGTTTATTTTCCCACTGGACTGGGTTTATCATAAAGACTTTATAAATTGGCAAAAAAAAAAAAAGTTTAAAGTTTAAAAATTTCCCTCATTTTTTCCCCTACGTTTTCATTTTAATTAAGGTAATATTTCTTTTGATATTATACGAAACATCATGGCCTGACACCCTCACCAGTACATTTGTGTTTCATTCGTATGGTACATCAAGAGACGTGGCTGTAGAAAATTATTACAGCGCCACATGTGTGTGTTAAGAGTTATTCTAGTAGTCACAGTGAAATCTTTACCAACACCCCGGCTGCCATGGAGTTTTGTCAACTACAAATATGAAGTTTTGCCCCAAGACTTAAGAAGCTGTTAAAAACTGTACAACAGCAGTGGAGGCCAAACCCTAAAAGAACTCAGTATGAGGCTGCAACTCTCAAACACTCTGCACTAATGAAGATTTACTCACCATCGCCTGCTGAACCCTTAAGGTGGCTGACACAGCAGGGACTTGGTGATTAATGCAGCAAATAATTAACTACTTACAGGCATTCAAAAACTTTAAAAGGAGCTTTATTAAAAGAAGACAGACAAATTTCAAATTAAAATGTCTAATCCAGCAAAATACTATGAGTGAAGACAATATTTAAATTAAACTTAGTTGAATCGGTGCTGTAATAAAGAGTTGTGACAGTTTTGGACATTTGCACTTGCAATTAATGTGAACAGATGACTTTTGTGAGTTTATTGAATATCACATGATTAAGAAATGAAAGGCGTACAGTAAGTGCTAAGAGTAGGAAGTGAGTCTTACCGTTTTCCGTTCTGGGGTTCCTGCAGGAGGAGTTGCTGAAGGCAGGCGCTTCTCTCTTGGCGCCTTTTTGCTGTTCGGTTGCTTCAAAGCTCTCTTCAGCTCATTGATGCTGGCCTGGTGTTTCTGCAAGACGTCCTCTGGCTTATCCAGAAACTGCTGCTCGGACAGCAAAGGACAACACGGACAGAAATTAACCCAGCTTGCTAGAAATGTAAATATAGTTAGCATGTCTGAACGCAACTAAATATATTTGATTTGTTAAAAAAAAAAAAAAAAACTAAACAAAAAATCTGAACTTACGTTTCCTCAACTCAAACATTAGTTTTATATCACGTTTAAAACGACAGAGGTCGTTGCATCATGTTCTTCAAAAAATATGCAAACTATATGCATTTGATACATGACCATTGACTGATATGGCTTTACTATGTACCAATGCAGACGAAATAAAATCCACTTAGAGGGATTGTTGTTTGAGTTTTGAGTCAAAATGAGTTTATAAGTTTTAATATAGCAGCCAGAATTAAAATAAAAGTAAACATCTTTAGCAATTGAAAAGATAAGTTGTCATTCCTGCTACACAAAGCCGCAGATAATTGAGTTCTGTAAAAAATCCAGTACATGTCTATTATTCAACAAAAGAGCTCTTCAATTCGCAAACATCTTTGAAACTGACATTCAGAACCATTATTACGAATTAAAGTGATGCATTAAATAACTACGTGCACCACAACGATAGAGCTTTAAATTGGACTTCCTTTTATTTTGCTGTGTTCTGACAAGTGAAAGATGCAGACGTAAGCTCGTCAACACAGAACTCCCGACAATGTTCGTACACAGCACATGCCAGTAATAAGAGGACGAGCAGTACCTCCTGTTTGGGCCGAAGGTGCACCACATCCTTGTCCGATAGATGAGGGGGAGAGGGGAGAGTGCAAGCGAGCAAGGTGGAGTGAGCGGTTTTAGGGGCAAAGCAGCAGATTTTGAGGGACGACGTGTGGGAACAGATGTGTGCAGAGACAAAGAGGTAAAATGCAGCAGGTGAGTGAAAACAGGCAAACGGGCAGACAGAGTGACAGACAGAAACAGCTGGCACCATCTGGCAGCAGAGGGAGGACTTCTGACTCAAGACTATTAAGCTGAATAATGTTCTGCCAAGAAGACAGGGACAATCCATTTCAGTGTCAGCCAAATGATAATTAATGCAGTCGCTTATTGATTCCAGTGTTTGAGAGAGGATTATTCCCGTGCTTCTTTATCCAACGATTTGATGAGAGCAAACCACAAAATGAGAAGTCCAATAATGTGCTAATCGAATGGCCATTTGTCTGACAGAAGACGACAATACACACAGAGCCTTGGCAAAATATTCAAGGTCCTTCTACTTTTTTCATATCTTGACATGTTACAAGCATAAATTTACATGTACTTAAGTGACAGACTAAGACAAAGTAATGAATATTGTGCAAGTAGAAGGAAAAGGATGCGCATTTTAAAATGCTTTTAAAATTTGAATTCTAAAATAAAGTGTGAGGTGGAATTTAATTCTTCAATACAAAATAGTATAAACCGAGTCAGATTGGACTGAGGGCGCCTGTGAAAAACATCCAAGTTCTTGCCACAGATTCTCTATTGGATTTAGGTCTAAACTTTGGACCATTTCAACACAAGACTACACCATATCATACAATTTTTAAAAAACTGTTTTATATTCTTGGAGTGTTTAAAGTTCTAATCCAGAGTTCACCAAATTCCTTCCTCTGACTGATTTGCACTTTTTTCACTTTGTTGTTTGAGCTTCCAATTTTAGTTCTCCCAAAACTCATAACTCTCTCAGTTGTGTTTCTGATTCATGTTTAGGTCAGTCTTACTTTCAAAGCCATCTCTTGGTGTGCCATACCTTTTCCATTTTTATTTTTTTATTTTTCCAATTAATCACACAATGCTTAGAGACCTAGTAACCTCAGTAAACTGGCTTTAATTGTTAATTTTTGCTCAAATAAAAACACAAGCGCTCTACAAAGACAATTGTTTTAATACTGAGAATAAATTACGCACAAATTAACTGGATTTATGAGCCAGACAATGTCAGAGCAAATATGTTGCACTGTTAACTAAAGATGGATGATTTTGCTTGCAAGTTATTTTGAAACCAATGAATCATTTCCCTCACACTTCAAAATTTTGCACTGCTTTGTGTTTGCCTATCGCATAAAATCCTACTAAAATCTTTAGTTTGTTGTTGCATGTGAAAAAAGTGGAAGGCGACACAAATAGTTTTTGCAAGGCGCTGAACTTGCATCGATGTGACTTAACAGTACATGTTGACAAAGTCAGTTTTGCTTCATTAGGAATGAACACAAACCCCAATCAAGATGCCCACTGCTGAATTTCTGGCATAAACGTTATTAATTTGTTTGAATTTCTTTGCTTTCCAATGAAACTCTTATACCGCAGGGAGAAAAAAATCTAAAGAGGAATATAAATAAGTGCGTATCAGTAACATTTTTGCTCTTCTGAACGTCAGTTCATGCAGCTTCCACAGATTCCAATTAGTTGAATCCTGGACATGAAGACCTAAATAGAAATATTTCCACAGGCATTTAACTGCTTAAGCACAGAGTAACATAGCATGACCTAAAAACAACCAGAAAAAGACACAAAGATACGTGACCAAAATACCTCTGGTTTCGTGTCTATAGGAAAGCCTGGCTCCTCATCCTGGGTGCAAGGACAAGGTAGAGGATGGAAATGTAGGAGAAACGGAGCTGAGGTTAGTGAGGTATGTTAGGAGTGCAGCAACAAGAGAAGAAGATTCATGAGGCAGGGTGCAAGTGTGACAAATATTATCTGCAGCAAAGAAGTCAAGTTAAGAGTAAAAAAAAAATGGTGAGCAGGGAAGACTTTAAGGTCCTATAAGAATATAGGATATTAAGCTGAGAAGAGAATAATAAGGATGGTGATTAGTGTCTTTAATAAAAAGGATTGCGAAGGAGAAAATGAGAAGTTCATGCAGTATTTTAAAACTGATGGGCAAAATTGCAGAAAGCTTTTCAAATGGTATTTCAATGGCGATGTCAAAGCTTCACAGTGTTTTACCCAATGGATCATTTCATCTCCACTTCAGACTGACAGGCGGTAGCTAATGAGAACTTTCTTGAGGATTGATATAATTAATTCACACTGTATCCACATGTTTGAGCTTTTTGACCAATGGGAGCCGCAGAAACTGAAAAAGGTTCTCTATTCTCTGTGGCGTCTGGCCTTGAATCCATCTTTTTACCTTGAGCTCCAAAGCCTTTGTGGGCGTTGAGCTGACGGCTCCCATTGGCTGTTTCTGTCCATCCTGGTGCTCCGCTTCCTGGTCTGTGTACTGGTCCTGGTCTTGATAGAGATAGTGGTCATGGTCCAGGTCAAGGCTGCCCTCCTGGTCCAGGTCTTCCCTGGACATAAACTGTGTGCGTTCACTAGAGCTTCTCTGAGATAGCTGATCCATACTGTCACCTAAAGCTGAGGCTGTGGAGAAGGAAGTGCAGAGGAACAATAAAATATAAAGTTCCTTTAGAACAATCTACCAGAACACAAACCTGTGCACAGACAGGGACAGAGCTGGAGTTCAAACCTCCATCTATGCTCCGTGGCTGCAGGTACCGCTTGCTGACGGACCGATCAAACTGCGGGGCGGGGCGGTCGATCAGAGCACTGGCCTGCCTCGTCTGCGCTTGGGTCCGCCCACTGTAGCGAAACTTGGAGCCAATTACAAGGAAGCCTTTTGGGGGTGGCTCTGGGGAAACCAACCTGTAGAAGTAAACCTCAGTTTATATATATATATATATATATATATATATATATATATATATATATATATATATATATAAATTTTGAGATTAATTACTTTGAAAAATATACATATATTTTAGATTGTAACTAAATGTGTAACAAATAGCTTGTAACATTAGATGTGCAGTGGTCCTTTTTAAAAATGTTCTGGTGACAGTTTGATGTGGTCCAGCATTAATATCAGAGTATTAATGCTGGTCAGAACTGGAGCAGAAATTACTTTTTCCCAAATGCTGCTAGAAGTAGTTATGGAGCAAGTTACAAGTAGCCTTTCATTACTGTGGTGAATAACAGGCAGTTGGGCTGGGAACAGAGAACTTTTTAATCCCTTCATGCTGTTTTATTAAATAAAAAACAGCACAAAGCAAATCCAGGACAGTATTTTCTCCTGATCTCCTCAGTAGATAAATTGCCAAATAAATATTTTCTTTCTAGTAGTTTAAATTCAATTGAGCTGCAGACTTTGCTGCCCTTATCTTCCTCCTTGCTGGGCATTGTGTTATGCATCGGTATCCCAATTTAAAACTCTCTTGAGTAACTTCTGGTCTGCATGTTTTCCTTGTGCTCACTTTTTTTCTTTCCATAGTTTTGCAGACTTCTAAAATTTTGACCATGGAAATGAATACAACTGTGGTGAGCAAAACAAAAGAATACATATATCCTTTAAGAAATAAGATGTCTACCACGTTTCACTTCCTGTATAATATATAGTATTGTTTGAAGGTTTTGACCCAGCAGTAAATTAGCAATATATATATATATATATATATATATATATATTATTAATTTTTTTTTTTAATCTATGGATGTTTTCTGATTTTACTTTTATTCACAGTTTAATTTTCCCAAGGATTAATTGCTGTTACTGTAGATTTCAGAGCTACTTCACTTTGACCTTTGGCTCCCTCAGGAACCAAGGCTCCACCACCAATCAGTCGCCAGCCTGCTACCCAGAGAGCCCGGCTCCAGGAGGATGCCTCAGTCCAGCCTCTCCATTCTGGGTGACGTTCACCTACTTCAGTGTTCAGTTTCCAACAAGACTTTTCCAATTCCCTGTAGTCTGAGCCCTTCTCAAAGTCCAATTTGTCATTAGAGACTCTACCAGGGGCTATTTGTGTCTTTCTCACATTGATGGTAGGATGGAAAGGAGATGAACAGATTGATTAGGGCCTCGCCTGCAGCAATGTGGGCTTTGCTCCACACTACGGATTTGGAGTACAGCTGCTGCACATCTGCATCAAAAGGAACCTGTTGAGGTGGTTCGGGCGTTTGATCAAGATCCCTCCTGGGTGTTTCTCCAACACATGTCTACTCTTTCTTATAGACTTTGTTGGACACTGTGCTCTATCCTCTGATATTTTCACAGAATAGCTGTTTGAAAATAGCTTTATTGGCGGGAAAAAAAACCAACATATTTTTCAAGTTATGTTCTGGCATCAGTTTGTAAAACACATCCAGAATGCTCAACAATGAGCTATTGCTCCTTCTGAATGCTCCTGGATGCTAGTACAGTCAGTCGATCTGCTTGACTGACTCTTATTTCTTTGAGTTGGATTAATATGAATATACCATATTTATCATATAGAAACCAGATAGAAATTGTGCCTTGAGCCAAATATTTCCTGGGTTAAGTAGCTACTCATCCTTGAATACCTTAAAGAGATTGTTTAAAAATCTCTGAAAAGAGTCATGTGCAAAACAGCCTAAAATCTTTTTTAAAAAATTATTATTATTATTATTTTTTTTTTGTAAAAGCAGAACTACTGACTAACAAGATTATACAAAAGTCAGGCTACGAAGAACAGAGCGATGTCTGAAATCTTAGTCAACAGTGTTTTGAGCTGCGGCATGCCAAGCGTTAACATTCATGCAGTTGGCAAAGAATTAAGTGCTGAGAGAGTGAATCTGTCTATCCTACCTGAAAAAGGTGTGGTGTTCTATGCAGACCTTCCACAATCGCTTCGAGGCCCGGTGGTTGGGCAACTTGAAGCCTATGGTGCTCTCAAACTGTTCGTACTGAGTGGTGAGGGAGATAAGTGGAGGAGGTGAAGACAGTGGGGACAGAGGGAGGTGAAGAAGAAAAGGAGAGTGTGGGGACCAGGGGTGTGGAAAGGTGGAAGAATGGCAGCAGGATGAATTGTGTTTACTCCACAGCAATGGAAAAATCAATCTTTTTCTCCCTTTTTTTATTTACTCGTGCAACTGTATTCGCTTGTCTCTCGCCGCAGTGCCATCTAAAGCCAGCTTATGAATTACCCATTTATGCATCCAGCACTAAGGTTCACTGGTGTGCAGAGAAGAAGATACTGTCAAATCAATAGTTATTAGCAATAACGGGTCTTCAAAGGCTGAGAGATATCCTTTCACGTGAGAAGGTCATCTATTGTTCCATGCAAAAAAAAATAAAATAATAATAAAAAATCAGCAGGGACAACCTTGAATAAAAATTCCTTCATATACAAAAAAAAAATCCTCAAGGCACAGTTGAAGTGACAGCCAACTTAAGAGGATAGATGTGAAGAAAAGGTGAATGAATAAAATGGCCCTGGTTTTCACCACAAAGATGTCAGTAGCAGTTTAACAATGGAGAAAAAAGAAGTCAGTAGTATCCTAAAAGGCCAGGGAGTGAAGGAAAATCATAATAACTTAAGTGAGCTTAATGGGGAAAACTCTGACGACTCCAAAACCGCATTACATTTAAAGTTATAGGAAGAAAAACAAGACGCGACTACTCCGTCTTCACAGAGGTAGCTCTAAAGGAGATAAATAATGCCCTCAGCGGTTAAGGTGGTTTGTGCCAGATAAATCACAGAAGCAACACTTACCAAACCATGAAATGAGTGTTTATGCTGCTTGGCACCAGCCAAGAAGAGCAATGATGTAATCGTAACAACTGTGAACCCATGAAATAAAAAAAAATAAAAACAAGTGATCTTGGCTTTTTGCCTGATGATCTTTCCATCCACAAGCCTTGCATCAGTGGCTGTGTGGTTGTTTTTAGAGGGGAGGGGGGATTATTGTGAGTCTGGGCATGCAATAATGGTGTAGTGAACTCTGGTTAAACCACAGAAATACGTTGGGGGATAAAAAAATTATTATTCATAGATTTGTTTACCTCTCCGGGTCGGATCTTGATGTAGAAGTTGCTTCTTTTGTAAGAAATCTTGAGAATTTTCGGCCAGGCGAAGCGATTGATCCTCAGGCGGTCTCTGTAGATGAGCAGCCCGTTTGCGCTAACGCCGAGCATTATGTCTATTCCCTCAGAATCCTGGAGAAGGTAGATAGATTGTCAAAGAAGATAAAAAAAAAGAACATTATGGGATGCAGGATTTCAGCAGAGCAAATGAGAGAAATCTCCTCTTGCCTTTGCATGATGCAGATCCACTCCGTACATCGAGAGCTTCTTAGCATTTTCAAGGAAGTTCATCTCTGCTTCTGCTGGAGTCATCCCCCTATAGAATAAATCCCAAAAGAGGATCAGTTATTTCTCATCTCCTCAAACTCACTCCTCAGACCCAAACACTTTAATCATGGTGGCAATCAAGGCTTTATTTTTCTGACCTGTAGTTACGGTGCAACTCCATCACTCTCTCCTCCAGCTCTCGCGTCTGGTTTGGAGCAAAGTGGAATTCGCTGACGTAGTCCGGTCCGTGTTCCTCGGGGTCGTAGTCTCCCAGTTCGGCCTGGACGGTGTAGGAGCCCAGCAGCGCGTGTGTGACAAACGAGCATGGGAGGCGGCCGGAAAGGATGTCGTCTCTCAGTTGCAGACACAGGTAGTACCTTATAGCCAGCAGGTGAAAATAAAAGCTGCAGAAGCCACTTTGTTCCAAACAAATGATCAAAGCTCTAAAAATCAGCAACTTGATTCTTGTCGATCTGGAATGAGAATGCTAGGGGTTTTGTGTGGCTCTAGGGAAACTAGTGCTGGTCAGCAAACAGAAATGAGGCACACAAACATTTTACATCTTTAAAATATGCGCAAGATATCAAAGTGATGAAAACATTTTGCTCTAAAGCTTACACCCGCATACCGGTCTATCTGTAAGAGGCAGCTATCTCAATGTGGCTCATTAGTAAAATTTTTATTATTTCTTTGACTTCCATCTGTTTCTTTTGAAGGTCTGTGGGAGTTAATTTGCCAGTAACCACTGAGCTGTGAGGCAACTTTATGTCATGCAAAAAAATGCAAATGAATCGATGATGAAATAAGTCAACAGCATGATTCTCCCCACCCCAAAAACAAAACAAAAAATTAAAAATCAAGGCAGTATAAGTTCTAGAATCAACAAACTTCAACGTAAGACAAGAGCGTCACTATATCCAAACAGGTGGTTTAACTGATTATGTAGCATACATTTTACAAGCCATTATGTTTTTGCGTAATCAGAGAGCCCCAAAACTGTGACTCGTAGTTAAACCAAAATCTAAAGAGCAGATGGCTCATCATACAGCTACATTCTGGCCCAGGGGAAAGTTGCTGTAGTGAGGAGATTTTGGGGTGCTTCATCTAATTCAGATTCGTTTGAAATTGAAATAATTTCGAGTAATGTCTTAAATTCCATCTATTTTTCAGAGCCGATCCAGGAATGCGACACCTGCCTCAAGGAAAAAGCAAGTAGATGTAAATATGTATGGGTTTTTTCTGTTAATTAGATGTTAATTATGTTATGATGAGTTTGAGAAAAAGTAAAAGTAAGCCTCTCCCTGTTCAACTGTGACTGCAGTCTGGAGCTGGCTCAGTTGGCTGATCACAAAAGTGGTCTGCAGACTTTGGATTCCAGCTGCCTTCACAACTTTTCCCAATTTAAATTGGGATTAGGTATTAGAATCACAATATAATGCATTTTAATTGTCACTGCAATATCAGTGTGTGCAATAGTCATATCACAAAGGACTGCAATAATAGTTGGCCAGATATGCCAAGATTCTAGCCTGCATTTTTCATGCTAATGCAATATTTAGGCAGTTGACCGAGTTTATTGGCAGCAGATGCTCACTGGTATGTCGCCTTTAATGTTAAAGGTCACAGAGTGCAGCAAAGACGAATACGCGAGAAAAACTATTGGCATATAACACAACTGGTATTTACCAATATGCCAACACAAGATTTTTCATTATCACAGCCTTATTTATATTTCAGAAATAAGCCAAGTTCTTCCTTTCCCTTCAACTTCTCTGACAAAGGCCCACAAGTTTAAGAGTTTGCTTGGATGCTAGTAAAGATTGAATTATTTAAAATGTGTTCTTATTTATGCTAAATACAAAAATCTCCTTGTCTGCATGTATCTGGATTGCCATCAATTTACAAAGTTTTAGTGACATGTCTGGTTCTCTGGAAAATAAAAGTATCCACTTTTCTGATTAATTTTGAGAAGTTGTGAGACGATCTAAGATCAAATGGCGAACAATTTTTAACATAATCCACACTCATTTTTATTTCAGTATTTCTTTTTCACATGATGTTACACAAGAACATCCCATGCCAGGTAAACTCTCATAATTGTGCCCATAAATTCAGGTAGACAAAAATGCTCTGACGTCAAACTGCAGAATAAACTGAAAGACTACTGACAGAAGTAGGACACAGACTCGCTGAGCTGTAACAAAACAAAGAGCCTGAAAACTTATGTAAAAAATATTCCATAAAGCCTAAATACAAAAAAAAAAAAACTCTTGGCTGGACTAAAACCAAAACCTGATCTACTCCTTTGTCATTTAGTTAGATAAAGTAGGTGGAAGAAGACGCAAGCCTTCCTCGTCATGTGAAGTTAAACATACGACTGTTTCCCGGCAACTGTGCTTATCAAACTGGTAAAAGTAGCAGCAAAAACATTTGTCTATGTCACTTCAGGTAAAACTGTTTTTTTAAGCATCTCAACACTATTAAATCCTCAATGCTTATCTTAGCACAAAGGTGCATTAGCAAGAAGGATAACTGCAACCTTGAAATGATTGTCAAGAAAAATTTAAGTGAACTAAAAAAGTATTAAACTTTATTGGTACCACAGGCTGGTCAACTCCATGCCACTCCACATTGATACAGTAATTCATGCAACTGGAGGACCAACCAAGCAGTGAGTCAATCAAGATTAACATGTTTTTCAGATGCCTGATATCGCTGTTGAGAATATTCTAGATCTTATATAATTTATGTTAATGCATTTTCTGAGACCTTAAATTTGTTTTTTATTATTATTATTAATCAAAATTACAAAAAGGCTTAAAATATTTCACTTTTTGTATATATATATATATATATATATATATATATATATATATATCATATAATGGTGGACTTTCACTTTCTGAAAAGAGCAAGAGAAAATATTAAACTTTTTCACATCATTAAAAATTTCTGTGCTGTACTTGTCTAAAAACTAAAATACTTTTTTCAAAGAGCAATCGCTTAGAACAGGTAAATACACTTCCAACCTACCTTGTGATGTCTTCAATCAGAACAGATGGGTCTGGAGGATAAAACTTGACAGCAAACCCAAAGGTCCACGAACCAACTGTGGAGAAACCAGCAGCAGATATATTTTATGAAGATCTCTGCTCTTAAACACAATATGTGCACATTTTGATGTATTTGCATATCTGAACAGCATTTTCGCAACACTTACCCCGAATTTGCTTCTTAATCTCTTTGGATGGATCCAGCCAGTTCTGATAAGTACAGAAAAGACTTAAAAAATGTAACCCACGCAGATTCCTCAATATTCATAGGACACTCTCACTGTTCCCCATTTTTAAAATCTATCTCCCTTGTTGAAAGCTTTATACATTAATGCTAGAGATTTGATAAAGACTTCTGTCATCATGGAAAGTGCCAATACTTGGACTAAAAACGTAAGCCGATTTCAATTTTGTCACTTCACTATCTCACCAAAGCTTTCATGCAGTGCTGCAGATCCTGTGCAGTTTTTTTTTTTTTTTTTTGTAAACGCCAAGCTGCCTGATCACATTTTAAAACATGAAAGGTCATGTGTGTCACACTAGCAGCCCATTGTTGTTAAAGGAGCTGTGCGGTCTTAGTGCTCTAATACTGGACAAATGAGACAGGTGAGCTGGACAGCTTAAAAGGCTAGAAAGAAGATAACTTTTAAAACAAAATATTTGTTATAAAGTAAAAATCATCTAACACATCTAGTGCTTAATTCAATTATGAGTTTATATCTTTGAAACTACATGAAGTGCAACCAGACATTGGTGAGAGTTGAAAAGGTGGTATTAGTTTCATTTTTATAGCAAAATGAAACTATGAAAACATTTTTCAGTTGTTATAAAAAATGCTGTATATATCAAACATGTCTTAAATTAACTTTGACAACTTGAAATTTGCCCCTGTCTTTTTTAGAAGCTCCTGCTCTTTCCAACACTCTTCCTTCAGCATGCCATCAGAAGAATGCTTCTCCATGTTACCATTTTAAGAGCATTTGACTGAGAAGTTCTGTGTATGAAAAGGTCAGCAGGCTCACAGTTCCACTAGGAGTAGGACCAATTGCTGCTGCCGCTAGTCTGGTGGAGATTAGTGGAGAAGGAGGGGCTTTGTGGGAATCGGTGGAGTTTTGTGGTAATAGGAGTTTAGGCAACTCTGAATTGTTGTCATAGTAGATTCAAGAATTTTTCGAATTCTTGAATCTACGACATGATTCACATTACGACATGATACAAATCTCAAAAAAGATGATTTTACATAATACACTCCCCCAACCCACCTTTGAAAGGTTTAAGTTGTTACAGCTTTTATACATTAAGGTTTTTAAATTTTTCTCTTTTTCCTTTTTTTTTTTTTGCATACGTTTATATTTATGTTTCTGTGCCATACCTTAGAACTATCAGAGTCAATGAAAGTCAGGCCAAAGTAGTCTCTCTCCAGTAGGTTCAGATGGCCACACACCATGTCCAGCAGGGTCTGGCCCTTGGCAAATTTCTTTTAAAAACAAGTAAAAGAGGAAAGACCAAAAGGTTGAGATTAAAGGGTTTGCAAATATTACACATTCAGCAGAGAGTTTGTGATGCATATCCCATGTAGTTTTTCCTCATTATGTCCCCATAATACAGCATGGAAATGGCAAATTGTTGCACATTAAAGGCATTTGTATATCAGTTGGATATTATTTAAGCAGAAACCAACGTGAACTTTATTTAGGACATTTTAAAACAACCAGACTTGATCAACAATAAAAACAATAATGCCCAACATAGAATCAAAAAAATAACACTTTATCCAAAGGAACTAAAATGATTACTAAAACAATTCTACAACAATGAGTGGCTTAAGCTTGTATAGAGAGCTGAAACTCAAAGTGAGAAAATTGCTTGTGTTTTTATATTCCGAACCTGTTAGAGAACAATTCTTACAGAATCAATAACTATTGTAGAAGCAACATAATCATATTCACTGAAAATCTTATTACTCAGGTCTCATTTGAAAATGTTGCTGTAGTTTCTAAGAAAATTTGCACTGTAAAAATTATATATTATGTCCATCAATTAAAATAAAAAAAAAAAAAACACTCTATTGCATCCTTTTGTATAAATATTATTTCACCTCATGTTAAGTTCATCAGAAGTTACACCAAACTGTTTATTACACTTTAAGGTACAAATTGTTATTCTATTGAACTTGGAAGTATTCACTTTGCAGATTAATAATGATGTTAATAATGATGACAATTACAATACAAGATTAGTAGGCCGATTTCATTCATCATTCATTTCACTGTGTGAAAAAGTGGTGAACAACAATTATACTAATCCCAATTAACCTGCATATTTTTTCTTCTTTAATTGTTTATATTATGCAAGCTGTAAAACATCCATATTTGATATTTTTTATATATACAAATTTAGACAATTATTTTGTGCCTCATGTGCCTACTTCCATTTTATTTTAATCACTTATCCTGTATGTGTGTATGAGATTTCTATTCTCCCATGTTTTTTTTTTTTTTTTTTTTTTTTTTTGTTAAAACATCATGAGTTAAAATAAGGTCAGACATGGTCAGATGAACAGCCTATTTGTATGCTAAACCAGGTAAACATTTCTAAACATTAACAATTTTAAAACAAGTTAAACTGAAATTTTGCTGAAAAGAAAAACAAAAACAGTTGGAAATTATGCATCTGATTATTTCATCTTAGATCTTTATTAGATCAAATATGAAAATTAGCTTTGTCACCAATCCACTCCAATCTACTTCGACTGTGCTTGGAGTCCGACTTCCTCCCTGCCGAGTTGTAGCAGCAAGTGAACAGGCTTCTATGACTATATAAGGGTTGAAAGAGCATTTTATATCTTGCGGCGTCGGAACAGACCACACCCATCTTATATCAGGCTCTTCAGGGCTGAAATGAAGGCCTGCGTGGGTTGAGCAAGCAGAGCTGGCACAGACAAACACGCACACCGTTAGAGAGCACACACACACACACCAGATTGATCTCCTAGGGAGACCTGGCTCTTACGGCGACAAGGCAACCAAGCAGTTGTTACCATGGAAACAGGAGTAATAGGTCCCCTTCGTCTGTGTGCATGCCCTCTCACTTCCTCCGTCTCCTTTTACTACAAGGCTAATGCTAACCTTTGTTGTGAGAAAAGCTGGAATTACAGTGAGCATAACCTTAAAAGATGCAAGTAGGATGAATAACTTAGCTGTGCAGAGTAATTTGTCTCTGTCAGAAAAAAAAAAAAAAAAGATTTCGTTGCATAGATGCTGCCATGTGTGAGAACCGAAAGAGAATAATGCTGATTAACGGCCACACGGTGCCGTCTGAGATTTTATTGCGAGTGTAGCATTTTTTCGATCAAATTGAAATTGCAACAATCATCTCGGGACGTACTCCAAGCCCAGGAACCAATTCAGGTACTGCAGATTAGATTTCGTCGTCACACCAGTTGGATAAAATCACCTTTCTGTCACTAGTTTTTTACTGTGATTATATTATCAGCCATTTAGTGTAATTCGAGAAATTCACCGACTGCCTCTTACATACATGGGCAGGCAGGCTGATGACAGGCGGTCAGCACGTGTTTAAGCAGTGCTACATAAAAAGGAGTATTCCTCCTTTGATCAAAGCAAAATTTTGATCAAAATGAAGTTGGTGTTAAATATTGTTAAAACAACACAATACAAATCTTACAATTCCTCTAATACGAGCATGTGCAGTGAAAAGTTTTTAGTTATTAAGGAAGTAAATTTTTTATAGTTTGTTTAAGCAATGACAACTCTTAAAAACACGTTTTTGAGGATGAACCCTTGCATGTTGACTTTGTGTTTTTTTTATTTGTTTTTTTTATTGTTAGGGAAATTATTGCACTTCTATTTACTCTCGTTTAGTTTTTTTCTGATATTTACTTTGTCAGACCATGTTTAATAAAAAAGATAAATCATCTGAAATGCATCTAAAGAAGCACTGTGTCAGATATAACTTTTTTTTTTTCCAACTTTGGCCCCTAGGCAGGTAGTTGAAACAAAAAATACAGTATTTAGATGAAAATAAAGACTGATCAGTTAACCAGCGTTCTTAATGCAGGTGGAAATACTTCCCTTTGACATTAGAATCTTAAAAAGAAAACATTTTATACAAGTTATAGAACAATCACATTCATGAACCACCCACCCCACTTCTGACATAACCAAAAACATACTTTTCAAACCCCACTCCATAAATATGAGAAAGTTTACTGCAATAGGATACAATGCTTTGTTAAGAAGCATGATCCGTGTCTCACGTCAACGACATAAAAGTCAAATGAAAGGTGATAAGACGGCTCAGACAGTTGATGCTTTGAAAACATTGGGATTCTATGTCTGATGTATTGCCACATATAGAAATGGCAAAAATAGGATTTTGGAGGCATGAAAAGATCAGAATTGGGCCGTTCTGAGTTTAAGTTTAATATGAGTCACATTTGGGAGAAAAGAAAATCAGATTGGTCACGTTTGCATTGTTCCAGTATCCTCAGACACTAACTGACAAAGCCTCCTCTAATTACATGAACATAAGGCAAGAGTCTTACACAAGAGGAGTAGATTCAAAAGATATTTCATTTATTACTATCTATGCAATGGATTCTACAGACAGCATTGTAGCATTGACCTTGCATTGTTCGAATTCATTGTGTATCAATATTACAATTGTGTTCGTTTTAATGCGAGCACCATACAAATAAACTTGATCAAGATTTGATTATTTCTGTTGTTGCTAAAACATTAAATTAAGAAATCTGGGGAACGGCAGCAAAAAGAAGAAAGTCCTTATAAAACACAATTGCTTTTGATAATCTAAAAATGACCTTGATTGATTCAGAACAAATGCTGCCAGCCCTCTATGGCACCTTCACGGTTGATCTGCAAGATGTAAAAGCATCTACAGCATAGCAAATTATTAAACTGAGCTGTATACCTCATAAAATGAAATGTAAGAGCTGAAGAGTGTGTTTTTAAATCACGGGATGCACATACAAAAATAAATAATCTGCTTACTGAAATGTTTAGCTGGGGATACAGCAATTGTAATTAAAGTACAAAAGATTTCAAATAAGTGAGGTATTTTATGTAAATGTTGAAGTAATTGCTTTAAAAAATAGCCTGAGGTAAATAACTGGACATAGCAATGCACTGACCACAGTCAATAGCTATAATGTGTGCCAAATATCAATAGGAGGTTTAGCCTTCTTCCCTGCTCGCTTTTTATCTTTCTTTCCAGCTTGCTCGGCGGACATTACGACTCTAATTAAAGTAATGATTTCACTCGTTTGCCATTCAGTTCCAGTTTGCTGATATTCCAAATCAAGCCACTCATCCATACCACAGCACACAAACAGGCACTCCCCGTTGTTTTCCCTCCTCCTCATCTTTCTCTCTACCTCCAAGTCCACCCTTCATCTTTTCCTCTTCCTCTTTCGTTCTATTTTCTCCCCCAGTCAAACATAAGAGCACTCATGGATCAACTGTATGGATTTCCTGTCACAGCCCACTACCTCAAGTGTCACTTCCCAGATGACCTACAGAAATGCGTGCAGGTGTGTATGCGTGCGTGCGTGTGTGTGTGTGTGTGTGCATCTAGCTAAATTCTAAGAAAATATGGAGGCTGAGTTGAAGGAAAATGGTATTTGTGTATCATATGAGAGACCAGATGTGTGGCAGTATGCGATTAATGAGTACAGCAGGCAATGGCGAAGATGAGGAACCAGCAAGCTCATCTGCAAGCACATTCCACTTCATCAACACCTCCTGTCAATGGGGCTCCAGTAAAGGGTTTAAGAGTGAATCTGGCAGCTTTGTGAGACATCCTCAGGATCTTCAAAACACCCTCCCCCCCAAACCCCACATGACATCCTGACATCCCTCACAATTCATTTCTGTTGACAAGATCCATTTTCTTCAGCTCTCAGTCATGACGAACATGTGGCTGGCTGTGAAATTCAAATAAACTGGAAACAGAGAGTACAGTGAGCTGCACTCTCCCTGTTTACAGACACAATGAGGCTGTAGCATGGAGTCACGATTTATGGAAGCTTGGGATTGCTTAGTTAAGCTTTCCATCCCCCATATCCCAATTGATGGGAACAGCAATGCTACAACATTTTCGTCCTCTGAACAACACTGCCCTGATCCTTAAGCTAAGGTTTCTGACACATGCACTTGCTTCGTATATGCCAGAGAGAACAGGACATCATAACAGCTCAAAAGGGACTTTGCAAAATCACCTTCTCTTGCTACGTATGCATTTTAATAAAATTACAAATGGAGAGACAAACACCTGAGAAAAATACTAAAATAAATGAGAGTTAATGGCTTTCACATTTAAAAACACCACACAAACTCTCAAATACAGTGGTGGAAGCATCATGCTCATGAATTCAGTAATTGTTGGTGGGACTAGTGCACAAGAATGTCAGGACAATAAAAACTGTGGAGTACTTTCAAATTCTTCAACTTTAGATCAACTTAATGCCTTGATCAGGGGTCTGCAACCTGTGGCTGCAAAGACACAGGTGGCTCTTTGAACTTTCCACAGTGGCTTGTAATAATTTTGCTAAAAAAGTGCAGAACCAACTTTTTTTTTTTTTAATTAAAGATATAACAAATACAAAATCCAATGAATTTATACTACAGAATGACAAGTACAAGCCTTTTACCATGACACGCATGCTTAAGCATGCTTAATGCTACTAAGACTCAAACTGGAACCGTGGTTTTGTCAGATCATACTAAGCTTGAACTTTAAGTGTGGTTGAAAAGGATATGTGGAAACACAAATCATAATCTCAGTCGAGTGAACAATCTTGTCCCAGTGTGTCGCCTACGGTTCCTGGGAACGCGTTGGGCCGCTGTTTGCTAACAGGCCCAAGCCGGGTTTACAACCCCTTGACTTTCCTGGGGTAAGCTCACCAAGTGGGTTAGGTTCCCTCCCTGGCACCTTGTTCGTTATGAGTTCCACCTAGGAACAGGGTCTTGGGTCCCAGGCTTTGCCTCGGAGAGGGGAATGGTGAGGTGGTTAGGTCAGGCGTTTCAGAGCCCTAGCTCCCAACCTGTGGTTCTTAAGCCCTGGAGCCAGTACTCCTATGCTTCTCTGACAAGCTACCTCTGTGTGGGGCATATTGCTGCCCTGGGGTGGTGCCTACTTCTGACTGCCTGGAGCGGCTGCAGGCTTCTGGGACCTTGTCCACCTGTTCTCTGCTGCTCTCAGGTGTCGAGTGCTGCAGGCTTTCTACTGTTCTAACCACTCATCACTCACTAACATACACACACTCAACCCAAAGAGTTACTTCTACACAGATGGTCACACACACACACACACACACACACGCACACACACCCCCACACACACACACACCCACGCACTGACGCACAAATAATCAAAATTGTTGAAGGTCATACAAACGCATGTTAGTATTGCAGTAAAGTGGTTGTCTACTTCGATGCTAGATGTAGTCTTGATTTAATAAAGGCAATTAGGATTCCGTCTAGAGATATCCCCTTTTGTAGTACAAGACTGCCCCGGCACCATATATATCTAAAATGTCAAGACAGGACGCATAAAAACAAAAATAGATGAGCATGCACACACACAGTCATAATAAGCCAAATTCAGAAACAGTCTGAAGATGTTGCAATACAACATATTTTCTTATCTAAAAGACTGTAATTATTTATATCATTTAGGATTTATAAGTGAAAGTTACACATCAGCCCATATTTTTCTCATCTGCCAGTTGTTTTTAAATCTGTTCCTTTTCTCCACATAAAAAAAATGCTTTGAACGGTTGGAAAAGCTTTTTATCCAGGCTTATCTTTTATCTGTAAGACAACCTGCTGGTCAGCTTAACTGTGTTCAAGTTACTGTGGCTGTGTGTCTTGATAAGAAGTGAACCACCTGCGTGACACAGAAAATCTTCAAGTATCTCACAAAGCTTTAAATTCTGCTGCAATACAACAAAGGTCGGTGACCGTAGATTTTAATCTGAGTCTTCACATAAGTGTTTAATTTAAGATTCCTGATTCAAGTAAGTGGATTATATCAGAAAATACCCCAATCCAAACCCTACCCTTTATAGAAGTTATGTTTTAAAAAATAGATTAAAAAAAAAAAACATATATTAAGGTCAATGTCATGTCTAAATTATGTAACCATACCTCAACTGCAGTGTCATACTCTGAGCCGTCAAGGAGAGTTACTTTGACAGGGACAGTCTTGAGCCGTTTGGTCGTTTTCTGGGGCGACCTGGACGCTTTGCTGGGGGTTTTCTCTGAGCTATCATCCAGTTCGCCCTGGTCCTCAGGAACCTGGGAGAGAGAAAACACACCTGAGAAAAAGAACAGGGATCCAACACTATTCATCTAAATACAGTAATTTGTAAACACATTTTTACATCTTGAACTATTGAACATTTTGATGTATCACAACCATAAACTGGCTATGTGTCTTAGTTGTGTTTTATGTGACAGACCTACAGCTAATAAAAAAAGTGTTGAAAACAATTGCATTGTACCCTTCAAATTGTGTGTGTGTATTTTTTAAACTTTACACTCATGCACTACATCGTTCTTTCGCATAAAATCCAACTAAAACACATCAGAGTTTGTTAAGTTAATGTGAAAAAAACTTTGTGGGGAAATTAAATTTTGATTTTCATGAAGTGTTAAGTATTTCTCCCAGCAAACAATTTGGTCTTAAACATAAAAGATGAATAGCAAAAGCATGGAAAGGTCAGCCACTGCTTTAAGATGTTAGTTATTGGCACTGACAGAAAGGGCGAGCTGTCTTGCATATCAACTAGAAAGCTGGAAGGGCCCTAAGTGATTGAGACGACTACAGCTGCTGTGAGTTAGACAATGCGCCCACCTGATTGGTCCTCCTGGCGTCACCCTCCATTGCCGTCTTCATTTCCCCTGCCAAAATCGCCTCTGTTGTCATAGAAATGGATTACAGCCCTGCGAACGCGCACACACACACATAAAAAAAACATAAACAGTCAACATCAACTCTTTTCCAGCATCCCCAAAATCAGTATGAAGCTTTTAGTGCTGTGAAAAGTCAAATCGTCCGACGAGCTCAATTAGACTCGAGGCCCGTGAGCCAAATGCTTTCACATCAACAGACAGCTCACCGAGTCTTGACTTCCACTGACATTTGGTGGTGGAATGACTCACAGCAGAGATTATACCTGTAGCGACAACTGGTTCAATTTCCTATACAGCCGACAGCTACTACCAGAGAGGCTTTAATTATCCCGTGCTGCTATCCAGTATTGGTCTCTTAATATATCTGTGGTCATTGCATTGTGCGCCTAGCTAAGTGTATAGCTCAGTCAGGCCTGGCTTGCAGCCTCCCACAGGAGCACTCAGCTTGAAGAGCGCTGGCTTCAGGACGCTCTTTTCTCACGCTAGTAAAGGAGATAGCATAAATTACATCAGCCTGAGAGCCCTGCAGCAGCACACTGAGATAGAGAATGAAAGGAAGACACCAAGGAAAGAGAGGACACCAGGAATGTGTCTAAGGATGAGACAAGAGAATAGAGGGAAGAGTTTAAGTCGAAGAAGATGAGAGTTTCAGAAGCATAAGAATGTTCCGACACGACGGTAAGGAGGAGACAGAGGAAGCTTATCACTTGAAGGTGACCAGACTCTTGGACAGCAGTGTTGCTCCAGGTTACAAGTAAAAAAATTGGCTGATATTCAGAATCGCTTTTATGGGCCAAAGAAGTGAATTATGCGAGATAAAGGGCCAGAACAAATTTAGCATTACAACAAAAGGTGAAGAAAGGGTCACGGGTTTTAGGGAGTTTTTAAATGCTGCTGTGTGAAGGTATTTTACATCTCAGAGAGTCCCCCTAAACTTAAATGCTTCAGATTGTCAAATTTTAACATCACACATAGATAACCTAAATTGATACAACACACGGTTATCAAACGAGGATTTTATTAATAAAGGGAAAAGAGTCCATCCAAACTACACTAGCCTTGTGATAAAACACAAGAAGACAAAAACTTGTCTGACGTTGACCAAAAAAAACACTTTTATTGTCCCCAAGATGTTAAAAAATACAACCTGTGGACTAAAAACCTTAGAAGAATTGAAATAACTTATTTTCCCTACTACAAAATCGTAAGTTATAATGTCCCATCATCAATGATCTCAAGCATACTTTGAGTATGCACCAGGAACTTGACCGAAAGCACAAAAAAATAAAAAAATAAAAATCACCTCCAAATGGTGAAAAAAAAGAGAAATTGCGGTTTTGACATGGTCTATTCAAAACCCAGACTGAAATCTAATTGACTGTAGAGCATCATTTTTAGCAGCTTATTGCTAAAAGTGTTAATTCTTAAAGAAAAAAAGTGGGTCAAAGGTCATCCACAAAAATATAAAGGCTCATTGCCAGTTCCAGCAAATCACACCATGGCAGAGGAAGGGGCAACAACCAGCAAGTAGCCATAGGAACACATAGGAACAGGATTGTTTTGATATCTTTTATTCTTAATATATCATTATTTTAAAAGAGTGAATACAAAACACTTTTGTACTTTATCATACTTACCCTATGTTTGCTAGCAGAGATTTTTGCAAGCAGAAATGTTTCAAGTTGAACAATATATCTCAACATTTACAAATTCTACATTTTTGTAACGTCTTGTATATTACAAACATATCGTAATGATCAAACTTTAGTGCTTCGTTATTCCGACAGCACATGTTTGTTCTGGTAAGCTCAAGTTTCCTCATCATTACCTATATATTTATTAAAGGCATGAAAAGAAACCATGACTAATTACACTTAAAGGCCTTAATCTTCTTAAATTACCCTTTCCTGCTAAAACATTTTGTTAAGCAACATAAATTTTCTGCATCAGTGCGCATCATTAGTTTACAGTCAATGATGATATAAAGTGGCCACCCGCTTGTTGTCATTTCCATAATGTTCCAACTTTTCTACTCCAGTCAGTAGGAAAGATATCAATTAGGAGTCATGCAGTGCTTCTTTTAGCTGGAGCTCCCAGTGTGAGTGCGACACAGTAAGTAAAGCTCGGCTTCACACCTGGTCCATGTGACAGAATTTTCAAAGAAAACCTGTACAACTACATTATTTTTTAATCAAGCTTGACAAATGTATCAGCGGGTTATGTTACACATGTCTTTTAAAGCTCTGGGTAAGTTTACAGGTTTTGTTGACACATACTGCCATTGTGTGTACAGGCACGTCTCAGAGAATTAAAATGTTGGAAAGTAATTTTAGATTTTTGTCACTAAATTCAGAAAGTGAAACTCAACCTTTATGTATACTGAACACGTTGAGTTGAAGAGCTCAAGCTTTTATATTTTATCATTTTTAGAATTATGGCAAACGGATAGTAAAAATCCAACATTCAGTCACAAAATTAGAATATTACACCAATTTTTAAAAATTATTTTTTTATGTATAAATATGTATTATGCCTACACAATCATGGGGAGGACTGCTGTCTTGACAGATATCAAGAAGACAGTCATGTAGAATGAGGATAAGGCTTTGGAGGTAATTGTAAAATAAGTAGGTTGCTCACAGTGTGTTGTACTCAGTCATATCCACAGAAGGTTGAGTGAAAGGAAAAAGTGCAACAGGGATAACCCAAAGGACTGTCATAACATGGGAATAGAGTCATCAAGATACATTATGTACAAACAAAGTTGCTTAAATGAAAACCTGAACTTAAATATTAGGTGCGGTTCAAATCAAAAGTACTGGATGGTAAAAAAAGAAAAAACTTTCAACTGTCAAATAAACATTTCAGAGAGGAGCCAAAGGGGGTAAATAATTAGATTTATGTAATGGCCAGTAAGTGTTTGTCAACAAGAACACAGCATGGTATTTTTTTTCTTAAAGAGGATGTCCCAATTAAAACATTTTTTTCATTAACCCGTTTTTTTGTTTGTTTGTTTGTAGTTTACAAGGCTGTAGCACAGCATGTCTTTACTTTAATGATGAATCAGTTTTTAGTTTGCTACATCAAAGCTGAGTGCAGTCTGACTACTGAAAGGCAGCAGATGTCACTCTTCAGATTTCCTTTGCAACTTTAAAGAGGCTGTTTGATTCATTTATTTTTGGAATAACAAAATTAGCAGCAAATCACTATAATTATTACATATGAAAGTCAGTCCCACACAGCGATTTAGAACATTTCTGATGCCGATTACAGAACCCCCTTTTTTTTTTTTTTTTCTGAAGACTGATATATTTAGGAAACGGGGCAGCAACAAGCCAACATTAAGACCAATCACTGAGAAACTGCCATGTTTATTTATTCGTGTGAAACTAAGTCAGTGGTCTGACTTAGTTCACAGTCTGTGAACAAAAATGTTCCAAGTCTCCCAAACGATTCTCAATTGGATCAGAGTCTGGACTTTAACTGGTTCATTCTGTCTTGACTATACTTTCATCTAAACCCTTCCATTGTTGCTCTGACTCAATGTTTCGGGTCATTGTTTAGGTTGAAAGGGGACGCTCCGCCCAGCGCGTCAAATGGTCCACTTTACCTTGCATTTACCTCAATCCATCGTTTTAACACTGATGAGGGCTTCGCAGTCCTGCTAAGGTCTAAGGTAAAGCATTATCACAGCATGATAGTGCCACCCCCATGTTTGACAGTGTTAATGGTCTCTTCAAGGTGTTGAGTTAGTTGCCCACCACCCATTTAAAAAAAAGTCAGAGAAAAATCAAAATTCTGAAGGGATTGAAGCTCGTAGTTTATTAATTAGATGATTTCTGTAGCCAGTTGGTTTCATTCAATGTTGTGCTGATTCACCACGTATCAATGAAAAACAGTTTATGTTTTGTGTGAAAATGTGACAAAGTTAAACAGGTGTAAAATTATTTTTAGCAAAGCACTGAATATAAAATGGCAAAAATTTGGTGAGTAGCAGAGCCAGTGAGTGTAAATTTCAAGTCCATTGTTTAATCGTAACACTTATCTCAACTCTGGTCTCTTTACAACGTAAGTCGTATAGATATTTTCACTGTAAGACAAGCTTTTATTGTCAACCTCAATGGAGCAGCTGCCAGAACAATGCGCCTGTGAATCGCAGCGAGACTCGAGTAAAACCGTCATGACTTCAGAGCTCTCGTTTCACACGTGTTGCGACTGCAAAGTTAATTAATTATTTTATTCTGGGGCCCCTTTATGAGTCAGTCACTGCAGGTCAGTTCTGGTCTCTGCGCAATTAATCATCTGTGTGAGAGTTAATGTAGTCTGAGACGTGTGAGGTGCTGAAACTCAAAACCCTGGCAACAATTGGGTTCCTGTTAAAAATGTCTTCTACTGCTAAATTAGATGGGTTTTCATTTTTGGCGATAGTTCTAAATCAAAGAGAGGATGAAGGGATATTTGTGAGGTGTTGAAAAGACTTAAAATAAACCCCCAAAAAACACCAATCTAGCATGAGAAAGAGTTAAACATGAATAAATTGAGCAGTAAGAGCAGGATCTAACCTAGTTTACAAAAAGGTCAATGACCGCAGCGTCTTAGCCAGTCAAAGCTAGCATTACAGTTTGAAACATGGAGGCATGACAGACACAGCAATGAGCGGACATTGAACCTAACGCCTCCGAGCTTTTGTGGCTCCTGTTCGTTTTATTAGGCTTTTGAGAAAATTAAGAAATTCTCCTCAGACAGACACTGGCTAGACCAGCTTAGCTAGCTAAGCTAAGCTAAACTTTTCAGATGATAGGATGCTAACAAAGATTACATAAATGAACAGAGCACTCCAACTGTTCCGGTTTTTCAATGTTTTCTATGAAGCTGATATTTAACCATCATTAGAAGGCAATACACCAGTTAATAGTCTTGGCCACTTTATTAGGTACATACAAATCATCTAATCACATGGCAGCAACTCAACAAATTTAGGCTTCAAGGTGCAGTAAAGACTACACAACGATTAAAATAGGGCAGATAAGTAGATCAAATAATAAGTCATTACAACCAAAGTATGTGCACAACCAAAGTATGTGCAATGCACCTCTGAATGCACAATGTGCCAGTCTTGAATCAGATGGGCTTGGTTTTTATATTTTGCACTGAATTGCTGGTGTTTTGAGAAAATGGCTAACATATTTCAAAGCATTATAATTTCACTCCACAGAATAAATATGCTCACATTAATTATTTTTTCCTGTTATATTATGAAACTGCAAAAAAAAAAAAAGAACAAAAAAAAAAGACTGACTTATATTGAGCCATCTTTATCACAGATGCCAACAAATCAAAAGGGTGAGCTCTCTTTTATAACTCAAGCAAAATATCTACATAATCTGTAGCTCCTGGCCAAGTTTAGAGTAAATATGTGCTTATATGCAAGGATATACATCCCATAAGTCACTCTAGATGGGAGTAAGCATGAGTCACTTCCCCCTCCTCCTGTGTTGACTCTCGGTATAGGAGTGCACAGATGGTCCCACACTGTTGTATACTTTTACAGCTTTTTTCCCACCCCATTTCACATCGGTACAGTGTCTTTTACAGTCAAGGAGATAATCTCTTCACATCAAATATTTCTGCTTTCTGTTATGGCCTGTGATGTGCAACCAGGGCTCACTGTTGCACAGGGCTACAATTAACCCTATGACTATAAATATTAGTTTTTTGATCAGTCACATTTATTTAATTTTTTTTCTTTTTGACAAGCCGAGATGAAAAAAATTCCCTTAGACATATACATCATTCTCAGTTTCACACATAAATTCAACTATGTTTTACCACAACAGATGCATCTCGTGCAGCCTTCAGTACAGTGCTGTGAAAAAGTATTGACACCCTCCTAGGTTTAATTCTGAATACTTTCTCAAATAGAGTCAAGTTTGTTTATCTAGCTTTTGCCCCACAATAAATGAAATCATTATTTAAAAACAGGTTTTAACTCAGGTCATCTTGGTCTGATATTAAAATTTGTTTGATCTGAAACATTTAGGAACGACCAAAAAGCAAACATGGCTTCTCTAGTAAATACACATTAATCATTTTCTGTAACAGCTCCTGTCTATAATCATCTGTAAAGTTTGTTAACCACTCACTCAAAAAAAAAAAAAAAAAAACTGCAGGAGTCTCCACGAACACAAAGAAACAGACTGCGCCCAATATGGTGCAACAAAACCGTCATTGTCTGCAACAGGCCAGGTTAGATATACTGCCAGATAGTAAAACACATGATGGCTGATCATCTGGGGCAAAAATAATGTCAATGATGCATCATTTACTAGAGGCTTGCCTGAGCACATTTGTCTTCATGTCATTTCTCAAACAAAGACTCTGTCAGTTTGGAGGCCCCCCAAAATTGATGTGTCTACAGGCAGCCGTCACTTGCCCACAGGCCCATCCCTCATCAGTGAAATGGTGGGAGAAATTTGTCAAATGCAGCATTTCAAAAAATATGTCACAGCAGAGCACGAGTACCACATGTATATAACAGCTTGTAGATATTTCTCACCTCTCTTAACACAGAGTGCTGTCAAGAAACAGTGCATGTGTTGCTAAACTAAAGTGTTTGTCTACTTGCACAGTTGATTGGTGAAGAAAAATAAGACTGTTGCGCACATGTGAGAGCCAAACGGTGAGAAGCAGCAGTCTGCAGAGACAAGTCGACAGCCTATTTTACCGTTGTCACAGAACAACCGTTTGAAAAATATTTCGATTCCCAATTTGTTCTGAAAACTTCTTTTGTTCAACTCTGCTGCATTTTAAACAATGTAGGATTTTATCAAAGATCAAAAACAATACACCAACAGAGATCCTAAAATATCCCATATCCATTTTATTAAATTTAGATCTCTCATCTGCATATCCAACCAACTGGATGCAGCTGACTGATTCAGATTACCACATTTAGATCAAAGCTCCTGTCTGAATAAGTAAGGATGAGTATTTGCTATAAAAAAACACATCAGAAGAGTGTATTTTTATAGCAAATACTCATCTATATCTAATGATATAAATATCATAAATACAGTACCAGCTAAATTACTACCACAAGACAAATCGCCTATTGTATGAACTAATTACTGAAAATTTCTCCCCATGTGATCTCTTACTTTCCCATCTCTGTTTTATAATCAGCTTCTCTTGTTTATGATCTAAGCATCCAGTTCATCAATCCTGGCAGCTCAGTGAACCCAGATGAACTCTGGTAGGGAGGGGTGGAGTAATATTACTGTAGAGATGTCCTTGTTCAAGATAAACCAAATACAAACATTCATTAAACCTGTGGCCCTCAGCAGTTTTCGAAGGGGACCGAGTAGTACAACTCTTAAGTCTGCTGCAAATTACTGTAAACAAGATAAATTATATGACATGAAAATCAATGAGGCTGCAAGTTCAACCTTCCAGGGAAAGTTCCAGGTAGCTAGGCTGATTTCAGTCAGACTAGCTACCTGCAAAATGCTGAATGCAAAGCATATTTGCATTCAGCATTGGTCATTATATTTCAGCATTTTGAATACTTTGTAGTTCCTTTATAATCGTAAATGAGAAGACAGTTTGAGTGATGACTGGACTTAGCATTATCTGCTTCATTACCACCTGGAGCAAAAGAAGGTGGGGAAATTGTGCACATTAAAAGCGCTAGAGCAGGAAGTTTGAGGTGGGTCACTGTAAAGTTGAGCTAATCTGATTAAAACAAATCAGCCATTGAAATCCCTTAAAAAATGAGCTGTCAAAATGCATGATTTGATTTATGAGATTAATATCCAAAATGTTAATGAGCTCATAAGTGAAAGAGCAAACATCTTTAGCACTGTCCCACAAAGCAATTCTTGCAGCCATTTAGTAAAATAAATTGTGTTGGGACATGTAACAAGATCGGGGAAACATGGACTCGCAAAATGGATAAGACAAGAAATGACATGCAACTGCTAATGGTCTCCACAAACTTGCACACTCACTGCTAAGACCTCATTGGCACATGCAAACTTATGTTTACCCAATTAAGGGTCACCTCACTCAAATCTAAATTTTTTGTCACATCTTCTTAGTGGGCGTTAGCTAGCTGGCTGTTGATTAAGAAGAAAACAAAACTGAACTGAAAAAGAAAAGACGATTGATCATCAGGAAATTAATGATTGTTTTTCTTTGTCCTCAAATTTCCGCAAATAAATCAAACACACCTTTTCACTGCAAACTACAAGCATCTCTGTCGTAGTGTGTTTGTAGGCACATTTGTGGCCTACAAACAGCAAATACTTAGTCAAGTATTTTTTTGATTTTTGATTAATGAAAGCATTAATCAAAAAGATACGACATTGGAAGCTGCCATTAACTCCTTGCAATGTAAAACATTTTTGAGAATTCAAGTTTACTGTGCACAAAGTTACCATGACAGTCAGTAATTTGTATACATTGTTATGTATACTATATATATTGTAAGCAAATAATAGCCATTTGCTCAAATAATTCCAAGTACATAAATTATAAGAGAGTATTTGTGAGTCACCACAAAGAAAGTGAAATTCAAGTTCTAAGTCTGTTGCTTTAAGTTACCACAATTTATTTGATCAAACACATTACAGTAATACATTTATATAAAGCCAATTTCAAACTGGAGAGGTACTAACTCACCATTTATTCCAATTCTGCACATTACTATTCACAAAATTATTAAATATTAAGTGTGTTTAAATAAAAACAATTAATCATAGCCAAACATACAGGAGGTTATATTTCTGACAACAGAAAACTTGTTGGTAATCCACCTACTGACGAAAAAATGGCCCCGAAATATTGCACCATTTCACATTTCAAATCTCACCTAGTGGTTAAAAAAGGTATTAAAAATCTTACCAAGCAATTTTATAGTGGGTAAGATGATAATGTGAGTGTGCAGACATTAAGTGCTTGTTTATTAGAATCATTACCAACTGATAGAACAAGTCAGCAATTTGTGATTGATGGAAATCATTAAAAATGTATAATATTCATGAGCATTCTTTAATTGAGGACAAAAGGGGCGTTTCCTGCATACTTGCAGTAAAACTATTCCTTCTTACACTTCAGTGTTTTATTAGCAACCTTCACTTTCAAAGTCAAATGGAAAGAAAAGCTTCACTCTAAACCAGTGACAGGAAAATGACAGGCGCCATGCTGTGCTGGCAGCATCCCCCCCACCCACCCATCCTCCTTTTCTGACCAAAGTCGGGAGTGACGCCACCAACAATACTTAACACAAAGACATCAGACGAGCCTGTTTAATATGCAGTTACCATGGGAACTCCAGCCTAACATCGTCTGTCAAGCATATCAAAATAAGATAAAGAAAATAACAAGAGAGAAAGAGAGAAGAGCCTGTGGGGATTTATTTGGCGGGCTGACACATACACATGTGTGAAAGAGGGAGAAAGAGGTGAACCGTCACATGGCACCGTGCTGAAGGATGTGACAGTTCATGCAGAGATCGGCACACAGATGTGACAAGGTGGAGACAGTGGTGGTGGTATGAGGCTGACCAAAAGATAAAATAGAAGATTGTAATTTTGAATAGATAAAACATTTTGAAACAATTGAATGAATTGTCTGACAGTGTTTAGATTAAATAGATGCTGTACAAGGATCAGTTAGAATAAAAAAAATGTCTACAAACCAATTAAAACAAAAGGATACATTGGAATTGGTTGTGTATAATTAGCCGTTTTATTTATGGCGTCATCATAAATAACAAGAGTTAGGTTGAAGCAGACAACCACTTCTTCTGTCTCGTAGCAGAAAGCAAATGTAGTCAGACTCCACAATAAATAGGTTGATAAACATGTCTGCCTTGCAGTTTTTTTTTCAAGGTAAGTTAGAGACATGAAAATTAATTCAATGCTTGAGATTTGAGACTTGTTTATATAGTATTTCTGCCTCAAAATAGTTTCATATTATAAAAGAATTTTCAATGTAAAATGAGATGAACAATAAATCCATTTAAACTAAATTCACTAAATATGAAGCTGTCACTTATAATAATCATGCCATTATTTTCTAAATATTATTTCCCCTGATTCCAGTTAGGATTACCAAAAATTATTTCAGTTTTATAAAAGCCTAGATGATGGAAGAAAGAATTTTTGAGTTTTTTTCATTATTACCTCCATTTGCATAAACTGATGCCTTCAAATGTTTAAAGGCATTACTATGCCTTTAAACATTTTTGAAAAAAGTTTAAATAATGCTCATTTGTTGGATACTAATAGGTTAATTCACAGCATTTTAGGTAATTTGAGATTTTGAATTTGAAGGCCATTCGATCAGAAAATTAAATAATCAGTCAAGAAGTTTATGATGCAAACAGGTTGTCCAACTAAAGTGTGAGTATACAGTCACTAAAAGTTGCTTCAGAACAAGAAAGTAAATCTTGTGGAGCGGTCAACACAAAGTTCCGATCTTGGATAGAGTATAAATAGAGTGTGAGCAAAGCAACCTGCAAACCTGACCCGTTACACCAGTTTCGTCTTGGGAAATGGGGCAAAATTCCAAGTTTCTCCCTCGTAGAAACTTGAGGGAGAATGCCCAAAAATAATAATAATTCAATAGTCATACAGTTTAAAAGGAAATTCTACCAAATACTTAAACTAATATGTTGATAGATGTTAAAAAGTTCCCACAAAAATACCCTCTCTCAAATTTAGAAAATAGAAAAATGTTTGTTAATCCTGACCTACCTAAAACATGAAGCGCCACAAAGTCAGGGACCAAGGAGAAAAACGTTATATTTTAACTCGAGCTGCATTTTGTAACAATAAACTATGAATAGATTACAAAAAAATTGCTTTAAGTATTCAGTCATTAAGACATGAAATCTGAAACATTTGACATACATTTGTATTCAGTCCTTGCTTTGGTCAGATGAGAGCAAACTTTATGTGAAAATGGAACAAAATGACACATGATCTGTATCAAGTGGCAGATATCTGCTTTTCTTGTACAATACAATAAAAAAAAATGGAAAAATGAAGAAGTGTTATTTGATGGCAAACTTGAAGAGGTAATCAAATCATTTGACTCAGCAGTGGTTGATTCTTTAAAATAAGATTTTAAAGCTTTAAGAATCCTAATTTCATTGGTTACATGAAAACCAATAAAATCGATGTGCTTTCCAATGCTTTTGAAAAACAAAATTCCGTCCAAATAAAAATATTTCCATCTGCGCTTTAAAAATCCAATCAGATCTGAAGCAGTGTCTCGTAGATTCGGGGTCCGGTTATCTTCGTGCAGGATGGAGCATGATGTAGGCTTTGACAGGCTTGCTGAACGGGATATTTCCTTCGACGATGATTGTTGCGCTTTTGAAGCTTCAAAAGACTTGGAAGGTACCTTCAAAGAGCTGAAAGGAAATTATCCCATTATAAAAAAGTTTCCTCCACAACAGCTAGATAAGTTAAAGGCATTCTTACTGAAAGTGGTTTTTATACAAAGGAAACATAAGATTTTGTTTGAAGATATCTAGACTTTCCCAGATGTGAAACAAGATTCTTTGAAGAGATAAACCCATTACTGACTTGTATCAGAGCAGTCAGGACAGAAGAGGATGGAAAGGAAAAGGACTCTGCAGAATCCATCAGCTAAGGTTCACCTTATCTGTTAAACAGGGAGCAGTGGGATGCAGTGGGCATCCTGCCAGTGGAACTGGGTCATTGGTATTTATTGATAATCTGACTGCCGATGGGAGTGGAATTATACTTTCTGAAGTATAGAAGTGGTAAGAAGGCATCAGAGTCTGAACGGACGCAGATCAACGTGCAACGATTACCTGAGAAATCTACCGTAAACCTAATTCCAAATATATATTTTTTTCACTTATTTTTGTCACAACTGCCAGCAGAATTTTCCCCAAGTATGAGCTTAATAAAGACTTATTTTTTTTGTCATCTTAAACGATTTTAAAGGCAGATAAAATTGCGGCATCTGAAAATAAAACATCTAATCTTCCAAAATCAACTTTGCTTTTCTCTAAAAATTTAAATCCAGCAACACTAATTTTAGAAACACAGTATGTGTGCAACATAGTCAACTCCTATCCTCTCATATGCACTGAAAGCCATTACTTTTACTTCCATGCACTATGATGGGTATCAGCAACCACGTTGATATTCTTCAGAGAAAAATAAAAATCCATTACTGCAGGTGTTAAAAACTGAGTGTCTCATCTCTGTGATAGCATGTGATTGGCCATATAAATATTCCTGTGTCAACCCCATGTTGCCATTCATAACTTGGGCATGATAATTTGTGCATCATAATGCACAACTGACAGTTTATTACATGCTGTTATCTTTGATATGCCTTTGAAAGCTCCTCTGACTTGAAAGTAATTTGAGTTTATCCAGTGGAGAGCTCCAGATAGGCTCTCTGCTTCAACGAGGTATTACAAATCAATCATAAAATGCCTCCACAAAGGCCTTGAGGGGGGAACTGTATTAAAGTTGCCTTACCTTAAACAAGCATGGTCGCTGAATTATTATGCAAAACAAAGCTGCCTTCTGAGAATATATTGGCTGGAATGTAGGTTGCACCCTATCCTTGCCTGGAAAATTGAAGAGCATCACTGCCCGTGTACATCTACCATATAACTATCTGACTAAGTTTGACTAAGTAGTTCAAAGAATGCATGCCGTCAAAAGACAGTGCTTTTTCATCTAAGCTAGGAAAGGGTTTCGAGAAAAGAGCACCACTCCGTCTGCACCTTCGTAATGAACATCAGGGAGGTTAAAAGTGGAGCAGGTGAAAGGAAAAATGAGATGGGAGGATGCACAGAGTTCAGAGGCATAGATGGACAGATGGATGGATTTCAGATCTAATTTGCCCCCCCGCCCCTGATCCCCTCCTCCGTTTTTCTGACTGCCTCAACAAATTCAGGAGTCTGGGAGATTGTGTGGCCTGTGGCGAGGCTGCAAAGGAGCCAGATACTCGAGGGCTCGCAGTCTGTTTGCCTTAGAGGAGAATGAACAAAAGGGGGCATTAGTGATGAGAACCGACAAGTCCATTTGTTTGTGCAGTAAATGTGGAAACACAAACTGCTGGATGCCCAAACCGAACATGCTCTGCTACTGCACGTTATTTAATGAAACATGCTTTGTTGCCGTATCTTTCTAAAATGCAGCTTAAAATAGTATCTGTTAAGCTAATGACAATTATTCACATTTCATAAAACTGATCTGATAATATAATGCTTGGTACATGAGAGAGATATTTAATGATTGGTTATGTTACCATCTCAATCTGTGTCTGCTTCTTGACTAGTCCTGTCTCCTAAAAACAGATTTTGATTCTCTACTAGAGCCTAAAGAATTTATAATGTTAAGTGGGAAATACGCCCAGCTTATCTTTTTTTGCCATCCTTTCTCTTAAAGTTTTGACAAAACTAATTTATTCTCCTAAAATGTAGCAGACAATTAATGTTCTTATTCACCAAACTAAAACAGCTCCAGGAACGACACTCTTTTCTTGTTGGTCAAGATTTTCATCAAACCAGAAATAACTTTATATTTCAGTTAAGGGTTTAAACATATTTTTGTTAACTTTGAAGAGGAAAGCAAAACACTGTGTCAAATGAAAGCATTATATTTTACAGTAACAAGCAGGACTTTGTGGCAGCACACTGTTACAAGTGACTTCTGTTCTCACCACAAACAAAAAGTTTTTTTTTTTGTTACATGGCGCCTTTTTGTAATTTTAGGTCAAGCATTTTTATAATTTAAAAGGTTATGAAGAATATTTAGATAATTATCGCCAAACGTTTTTTAATACATTGTAAAGTATTAAAGTTTTTAGATCATGTTGGGGGATTTTGTCAGAAATGTCCACAACTCATTTTTCCCAAACTTTTATTCAAGTTTTAAATGACGTTTATGAAAAAAAAAAAAATCAACAAAGGGTTGATTATTAATACGCCTAAAAAAAATGTAATTGCTGTAGATCTGTTTTAATCACTACACCCTATGCACAGTATTATTACCATAACAACCACACACTAGTACACAGTAACAACAGGAAACAATATTGATCATTTAACTGACTTGAATTTGTGGGCTAACCTTCAACCATGGTTAAATAAGTTAAGTCAAGTCTGAATTTCATGGTTTAGTCAGACTTTCTTGCAGAATCAAGTCCCTTATATAAATCTCAAACATTTTTTTTTTTTATGACATTTTGCCAACATGCCTACTCTTAAAAACCCACTTTGATTAGATTAAAGTGGAGCACTCACTTGCTCAGGCTTATTAAGCAGCTAATTTGTCATCCTCATTGTCTTCTGGTTTTCCCTGAAAAGCGATCTGATAAATTGGATTATGCATGGTCAGCTCGCCTCGGTTCTTTCCCGCTCCGGCACACACGCACCAGCAGTTTCTTTAAAAAAAATTTAAAAAAAAACTAACTCCGCAAGTTTAAGAGGTTTTCTAAAAAAAAAAAAAAAAAAAGACCACCCTTTTCAGACGGCAGCAGTTCACACCCTGAGGAGTCCGAGGGGCCCGTGCCTGCCCCCTGTGCCACACCCGCGCCAATACAGCCCCTCTTCAATTAGCCCATTATCTTAAGCATCAGCTGTTAGCCTTTGGCTCTACACAGGGGTTGGGGAGGGAAAAAAAAGAAAAAATAACAACCAATTCCTTAAGCATAAAACGTGCTCAGAAATAGGATAAGTCTGAGGAAATGCAGATCTTTTTTGTTTTTGTTTTTGTTTTGTTTTTTTTCTCCATGCGTTTATAGATTTAGAAAACGATAAAGGTGCACCTGCTTCCTACTGGGCCTTGATAAGCGTGAAATAAAGGATGCGCTCATTCTGTGCTGCTTATTAAAACCAGCCTGCCGACCATATTGGCCGCGTTAACGCTGCATGGTAACACCCTTCACATCCGCCCATGGACCTCTAGCCACAAAAGCGATCCCTTTGCACGGAATTAAGCAAAACACACACACACACACACAAACGCCCGTTTCAGCAGCAAAGCTCATCACCGGCGCGAGATGCGATCCCTCTTCTTCTCCTCCCGTTTCTGCTTCTGCAGAAGTGTCACTTCGCGATAACCGATTTATCGCAGCATACCCGCACCTTAACAATGCAATTAAAAGCTGCCTACCTGCCCTGTCAGGTTCGGATGTCAAGGTTCTGGTCATTGAGGTTGCAGGACACTGCCGCCACCGCCCCGGAGAGCGCCTTCCTCTCTCTGTGTGTCTCTCTCTGTGTCTCTGTCTGCCTCTCTCTCTGCCGCGGGGAGATGCAGCGCTGCAGGCTGGGACAGCAGACAGGCACAAGCCGGTAGCGACGGCTAACAATCAGGAGGAGGGATGGAAGGACAGGAGAGGGGCGTTTTCACTTTGGAGGAAAGGGGAACTCCCAACGTCGTGCGTAACATGCCGCGCACATGACACGCAGCGTCGTTAGACCTTCACGGGTTTTTGGGTCAAGCTCTCTGATGGGAGCTTTCACAGCAAAAGACGCTCCGAAAACTCACATCCTTATTGGCCATCTGCTTCCCTGCTGCACAAATTGCAAAAAAAAAAAAAAAATCTATTTTTCTCAATTAAGATAATAAAGATGATGGGTGAAATATTCATTGTGATTAGTTGGCACATTACAAAAGTAAATGTAAAGTGGGTATAAACAGATTCGGGATTGTCCTACCATCGAGTCAAAGTCTAAAATCTGGTGCAACCAATTAAATAGAGAAAGAAGATATATGGTTTTTTTTGTTGTTGTTGTTTTTTTAAGTTTTGAAAACAAATATCTGAAAAATGTGCCATACATTTTATTTACCTCCCAGTGTTGTCCAAATCCTGAGCAGAAAAACATGATGCTGCCACCACCGTGTTTCTCTGAGAAGTCGGAGAAAATGCAAAAAAAAAAAAAAAAAAAGCATTTCACACAAATTTGTTAAGTATAGAAATAAATAAAGACCACGGTCCTTTCACTTCACAATTAGGGGATACTTCATATTGAAATAAATAAAAATAAAAATTCCATTGAAATATACTGATGTTTGTGGTTAGAATGTGACAAAATGTGAAATGTAAGTGCAGCACAATGTTGTTTGTTTACATCTACATGCTATTTGGCATGCCATGTATTGGAATCCCACTGATTTTCTGAATACTTCCATATTCACATGCATATGTCAGCCCATCTTTAACTCGAGAGATCCAGGAAGATTTGTCATGTTGCTGCTTACATATAGCAAGCTGTGGGCTGAATGGATGAAGGCTGGGAGCATGATGTATTGCTTCGGTGACTCACAGGAACCTTCTGTGCATGAATGCCCTTTCTGGCTTTCATGCACAAGTGTTCTGTTGAAATGCAAATATGTATACAGCAAAATCAATTCCTGTCACGCATCACTTGCTCTCCTTCAGCTGGATGTGTAGAAAAAAATAAAAAATTCCTTATGCCATAGAGAGCATGAATTCATATTCAGAATATGACTGAATGTGGTAAAACTCTCATAAATTATTGCAGGCTTTAACGACTACAAACCAATAATTTAAGACATCCATGGATTATTTACTTCTTATCAGACCGAAGTTGTTCCAAGTGGAGCTGCTTGACTTCTGTCCACACGGTGGCAGTCATACACCGCCGTCACACTGACAATCAAAGCAGAGGGGAATATGCAAGCCTTAAATGCATCACTCTCAACAGCAATCAGATGTTAGATGCCTGAAAGAATTTCTTTCTCTTTGCACCTGCGTTCAGTGATCATTCATCAAATGTTCCGACAGTCTCTGAGAAAACTCTAGACGTCACTCCACGTGTGAAAAATGTGACAGCAGCAAGTTCTGTCTTTCACATGAAGCATTGTGGCGTTTTTGCTGTTATTTTAGACAGAGCAGTGCCTCATCTCTGCTGTGCTTGATCTGTTGTGTTATGAGACACAAAAATGAGAGTGAACAATAATAATAATAATAATACATATTCACCTTTCTATTCACCAACACCAACTATAAAGTCTTAAAAAAAATGCAAACATTTTAAAGAGATTTAAAGACTTAAGCAATGCTTAGCCTGGTGGGGGCACAAGTAAAGCCTGGTGGCCCACCAGATTTATAGTACACTGGGGGAAACCCTAACCTCTGTGTATTACCCCAAAGGCTAGGCAATGATCTCTTTTTTAGAAGTACATCTATGTAAGCTGAAGTTTAAGAGATTTGTGTAATATAGGAAAAGGGCTACAAAGATTCATATGATAAAACTGCAAAAAATAAATAAATAAATAAAAGTAAGGTCACACATTTTAGAATGTCAGCTTTTTTAATATTTAAGTGCTATTTGTCTTTAGATGGAGAGCATCTGTCAACATCAATATCAACGTTCATTTGTTGTGTTTTTAGTTTCATTATCATATTCTCCCACTTGATCTGTGGTTCCAAGCCTGGTCCTCTTGGATGCTTCTCATATTAAAATGTTCTTCCTGCCTGACATGTGGATAGGTGGACAGCCATACATTTCTGTTAATGAAAACCATGTTTTTAAAATGGTGACCAGCTCAAGATGAGAGCAGTTTCCTTCACAGGAAAGTCTAACCACCCATGAATAGTCTACCACTGAGAGGATGAGGATGTTTTCAAGTTTCAGTCATATTTTGAAAACATTTTTTCACACGCTGCTGTCAGAGTTGTCCCAGTTGGATGTATGTGAAATGTTCAACCCTGAGGCCAAATTTGCTATATCCTGAACAAAATTCAGTTGTGTTTTCCTTCTTTCACATTGTTCTAGTAAAAAATGTTCTTAAACCCTCATGGCATATGATAAAATACACAAAAGATTTAACAGGATTTAGCACATTTTATTTTGTTCTACTCATCACAAATGTGACTTTTTCAAACTTTCGTTAAGAGGATTATACAGCACAGCGGCGAAGGGCGTTTGAGATTACATTGAACATTTCAGTTTGTTCAGATGAGGAATGAACGAACTTGACGTGTGTGTAAAAGAAAAGTCAGGTGTCATCTTGTCCAACTGGACTCCTCCATCTGTGTAAATAAACATGCAACACACACTGTATGCCCACTTGTTTCTCCAGCTCATTTAGGGTCTAGTCTGACAGGGACCGTGGTGGGAGACACTGATGTGTCCTCATTTCAAGAGCAACAGCCTGCCAAAGTCTCTTGGCTGCTGTCATCTCCTCTCACTGCAGCTTCACTCAGTGAAGCCAAGCCGGAAACACACAAGAACTGTAGTGGGGTTCTGAAAGGTTGTTCATGCAAATTAGAGTCACATCTGGATCTCCCCGACTATTTACATCAAAGGAGGTAAAAGCAAAAGAAAAACCGGAGTGCTGAGCATGTGATCAGTAATACTGAGTTTGAACAATTAATAGGGCCTCATTTATTCACTCTAACCTCAGTATTTCACTAAACTGCACTCTTCTTCTCTTGCAATAATGAAATATAATGCCGAAAGAGATATCCAACCTTTGATTTGCATATGTTTAGCAAAAGGTGAAAAAACAACATTTTTTCGTTCATTCGCTTGAAAACAATCATAGCGTATAGTTTTCTCATATAAATTTTTTTTGGGTTGAGCTTAAGACAGACCGATCTTCTTTGCACCGTCTTTCCATGTTGTACTTTTTTTTCAGCTCGCATTACAGAGCTGCCAAAAAATAAAGGTTGATTTCATGTTCATTAAACCAGTTCTATGGTGATTTTTCTATATGTTTTGGACCATTGTCCTACAGAAACATATTTTCCGTATACTGGAAAGCACCCGCAAAATGTTTCTGTACAATTGCCAGATATTTTAAAGGCTCAATGATGCTGTGCTCTCTTACAAAGTTCCCAGGTTCCCTGAAAGACAACATAATAGAGCCTCCACCACACCTAAAAGTGCTCTGTAGATGCTTTTCCACCGACATGCTTTTCATTCTGTTTTTATGGTAATCTCACCTGAAGTGTATGTTGCTGAAAAGCCTAATCCATCCATTGGCTTGTTTCCCCCCACCCTCTTGTTGCAGTTCTTTTCTGTAGATGTGAACACAGCTATCACAATAACCACACTGATACCATTTGTAGGATGTACAGAACCAAACAAACTCTCGAGGGGTTCCTTTATGGCACGAATGTGAACTAAGTGGACGTTGATCTGACACAACTACCATGTACGCTGCACACTTGAGCCAAACACCGTCTGCATTCTGGGATGCGCTAGAGTAAACAAACTAATAAACAGCTCCAGAGCATCGTTTCCATTAAGCATAAAGTCCCATGGACCTTCCAGGCCATCTTCTCAAAATCATTCAGCATAGTAGCTTAGATAATTTTGCCTGAGAAGTAGTCAGAATAACAGCAAATGATATGATTAAATTCTGTGTTTTTCACTTGCTCAGAACACAGCACCTGCTTCCTGTGTTTAGATTTGCTACTCCAACCCTGAATACATCAAACCGATAGCCAGATGTTCTAGTGTGTTTTGCAGTAACAGGTTTTGATTCGCTTGGAGAAGCTATAGTAACCACATCATCCACCATAAGCAAAGATGGGGGATCCTGAGGTTCCCAAAACACACACCCTCCATTCCATAAATACACCTTGAAATTCTGACCATGAACACAAACAGGATGATACACAATATGTAATCCTCATCGAAAGGAGGTTCAGCTTTGTGCCAAAAAATGTACACACAGTTCTTCCTTTGGACACACAAGATTCTCCCTCAACATCATGCACATGACCCACACTCCCATGGCAACCCTCACAAGGCACCATAGGTAACAAAGTTCTAAGGCTTCTCTTGATCCACAAAATACATAATGAGGATGTAGTCCCTTGGTCCAAAATGCCATGATATGAATCACCATATTCTTGAATAAGTTTGCCACGAATATCTGATACCGAGCATTGAAGTCTGACAGAGAGACATGGCACTTGTTCCGATTGTGGATGCCGTTTTTCCCAATCACACATATCTCGGTAGGAAAACCTTCGTTGCTGAAAAGGGTGTTCCTCTACATCCTGAGCACCACTGAATCCCCAGATGGCTCCACTTCAAGGAAGCTTTTTTATATTCTATGAAAAACAGGTTAAAGATTTAAATGTCGTAAATAAGAAATAAAAGGTTTTTAGTTTTTTTTTTTTTTTTTTTTTTTTGTACTTAAAAATACTGAGCAACGGATCTAAAGTCCAAACCAAAAAAATTGGCAGACTGGGAAAAATAATAAATATGAGCCCAAAGAAAGAAAAATATAAAGAGTAAGTTAACTGAAGATGAGTGACATGAGTGGAAATCATCAAACACTATACAGATGTGAGGTGTGCCAGGAAAGAGGTAAAACTAAGAACAGGCTTCGTCTACAACATAAAGCGTAAAGTAAATCTTACCTCAAAATAGAACAGGCGTAGGAGACGCATGAAAAAAGTTTTCTTGCAGAAAGAAAGGAACAGCTCAAAGTAAATTCTGACGTTCCTCTAAAAACCAAAAGTTTGCAGATAATACCAACAAAAAAACAAACTCCTAAGATAAAAAGGGAAGAAAAATAAACAACCTTATAAGACTATTTTAGCTATTCTTCATTTTCCACTTTTACATTTAAAATAGAAAGAATGTGTTCTGGAAATAATCAGCTTTCTGGTATTGTTGTGGTGGCAGAGACTTCAGGTGATGTGTAATGTAAAAATAATAATAAGAAGAAAAATACGTGATGAAAAGTCTTTAGCAATCGAATAATTGTAAGATCATAAAAACTGGAAGGTCACTGACATATTAATACTTCTACTATTACTGATAATAATAACAGAGGTATGCAGCTATTTGAATGAGTCGCTAATGAATAATGGAAAAAAAAGGCAATGTAAGACTAAAGGGTGGTTTAACAAGATGAAAGAAAGTATCGGTGGTGAAAAATGAGGCATCACAATGTAAAATTATCAAAAAGGCATGAAGTCACAAGACTCACAACCGGCTTTCCATTAAAAAAAATAAAGCTTATACAGGCATTTATGAGGTACTAAAAATAAAAATCTGTAGACAGTAACTGTTGCATACTTGTTTTAGTGACCGCCATTTAATGTTTCTGAAGAACCTCAGTGTAATCAAGTCATCATAAAATGGTAAATGGCTTGTTCTTGCATAGCCATATATCAAGCTCAGAAGACCCAAAGTGCTGCACACTACTTTCAGTCATTCACCCTTTCATGCACACATTCACACACTGATGGTGGCTAAGCTATACCACACAAAACTGGACAATTTCTTAATGATAAACAAGCATTTTTGGTCAACTTTGTCATTCAACCAGTGTAGATAAGTTAATATGACAATATGCATAATCTAGATGTTCTTCTGAACTGCTTTGAAATGAGTGTGCAGTTCATTTTGCAGCAATAAAACAAAAAGCTCAATTGTGGGTGTGTTTGTTGTTGGTGTTTTAAATCAGCTGGTGGCCCTTCCACACTGCAGGATGTCATTTTTACTCCTGAAAGCGCACATATTTAAGGACCCAGACCCTAAATCAATCCTGAGCTTTCGAAGCATAAATAACTCCTGCAGAACTGTCTTCATCCTTCATGCTGCTCCTCGACCGCATATCGTATCTGCACGTGACCGCATAATCAGCGAGTTCCCATCACTGTCACATGTGTAAGAACTCATTGCCTGCAACCAGACTCACCGCTCTTGGCTCCCATTCATCTGGAGAGGAGATGGAAAAAACAGTTTTTTTTTTCTTCTCTCCTCCACAATAACTGTTAACATTCCTCCACAAAAATTGTGAGGCGCTCTGTGAAACTCCACCGCAATGGAATGAAAATGGCGCTTATCCACTCTGTGTTCTGCTGAGGCAAAGTGCAACACAAACAGCCCACTGGGGAGACAAAAAGGAGCATTAATCAAGCGAGAGCGTTATTAACTTTTGCTGAGAACCATTGTGCATAATGACATCTTCTTTCATCAGGTGTGATGTTTGAACATGCCGTGATAGGCTTAAACACCTCTGAGTTCCCTTTGGGCATGTATGTATGGGTCTGACTGACAAGCTCAATTTATAAAGAGCAAATCTTAATCTTTTTATTGTGAAAAAAAGATTTACAATAAACCTTTTTATTGTAAGTATGTTTTCTACTTTCACTGTAGTTGTTTGTCAGTGAAATTAATGACGCTCTGGTTTACATTTTTTTTCTTTAAATGTATTATTTCTTTATCACTACTAAGAATTTAAGGTGTTTTTGACTGCAGAATAGTTTTTCTTTTGCTAATAATAAAGTTACATCTATGTCAAGCACTCATCAACCTAAGTAATATCTTAATCCGAAGTAAGTACAAAACCAGTTTTTACACTTTAGGCAAAAAATTATTTTACAGCTTATGGTTGTGATAACTGTCCCTTCTTGCTTTTAGAAATGTAAAAGTTTTTTCTTTCTTGAAACTATAATCAGCTACTTTAAGCTCTCTGCACAGATGTGATAGAAACCACACCAGTAATGTTGATTTTAACATTATCATGATGCTTGTAATGATGATGCTTAGCATGATCAGAAATATTAGAAACAACTAACATTTCTGATGGATACAAGCATATGACAACAGTTTAAATGTGATGAGCAGTTCAAATGGGAACATTTCACATTCCGTGCTTGAACGAAACCAGTTTTTGCATGTTAGTCTCTCTCCCTCAGGTGAGATCAGATACACTTCTTGCATTGTGAGGAATTTGTTGAGCACAATTCAATTCTCTGGTGTATGATTCTGCAGAAAGATGACCAAGGGACCCTGCAAAATCCAAACCTTTAGGGGTTAATCACAAATACTGTTCTCCATCGATCCATTATCCAAACAGGCTCGCCCTTGCAGGATCTCTGTTGGTCATTAGGCAACAGGCGGCATACACACTGGACAGATCGCCATTGCAGAGAAACACAGAGACAGGCAGGACAAACAACCTCACATGCACACTCTCATACCTAAGGACAATTTAGAGATCCCAATTAACATAACGGTAAGGCTTTTGGACTCGCTGGAGTACCTGGAGAGAACCCACATATACAGAGGTAGAACATGTAAACTCCATGCCAAAGTACCCCATGCTGGGATTTAAACCCAGGACCTTCTTACTGCAAGGCAACACTGCCACCAACTGTACCATTGTGAAGTAACACTGTTGTTCTAGAAAGCAATAAAATGTCACTGCGTTGTGTTTCATCTCCAATTATCTTCCCGTGAGAAACACATTTTGTTTTATGGTTGGCTTTATGAATCCTGTTTCCTCTGACCAATTACTTTCAGTTCCCTCACAAACATTAACTTCATTTCTGCCCATTTTCCCTCAATCCTTTTGTTGGACATTTTCAGCTTTCAAACCAAGACTTGAGTTTTTTGTTCTATTGATTGAATGTCTTTGTTCATATACTTGTTCTTTTTTTTCCCCTTCACAACCTCACCTTTATTTATAATTGCTCCAAACATCAGACACAGCTGGCTAGGTACAACAATCATATTTTGCCCCTCCACATTATATTTCTAGAGGATTTGTATAATCCTTCACATAGTTTTAAATGGCAGCTGTGTTGGTGAGGTCATGTTTCCTGATAATCAACCATGGATCTTCAGCTCTGCACCCATTCTCTTTTAACTGCAGAATTATTCACGCAATGCTTTATTCTTTCTTTCTTTCTTTCTTTTTTTTTTTTTGCAAATTGCAAGTTTAACCTTTAAGGTTGTTTTCTAAATGATTTGAACAAAAAAGGGTTAAAACTATATAGAAAGCTGTGTGCATTTATTTAGATTTTGCAATGTGTTTTAAAAAGCCACATTTTCCCCCAGGCATGTCAAGAGTTTGGGGTTAATGGGGTTCAAGTCAGAAGGAGGAAAATAAGGCAGAGGAGAGAAATAAAATAAAAAAACCACTGATAACATATCAAAATCATTACAACACATAAAGACATCTGACAGACTCCTGAAACCTGTGTCGGAGAATAACCAAATATTTGTTGGGGAAAGCTCAGGTTCATGTAGAGGAGTAGATTTGAAAATATTGATCAGATGTGGCATACAATGAGACAGGCAAAATGTTTTCATGTCTGCTAGCCAGATGCTAATTCCAGTGCCTGGTAGTTCTCTGATGAGACAGCTCACCTGGATGTCATGTTTATGGACTTGAATATGGATAAGAATTTGGTTCACATATCTTTTTTTATGACTTTACATTCAATGGTCATTTGAAAACTAACATATCAACCTAAAAATTTTTTACAAGGTAGGGTTATACTGTGAGGAAGTTCAAATTTAAAGTGAGGTTTTACGATATTGATTGTCATGTTACACTAGTAGAAATATAAACTCTATAGTTCTTTCTTCAAGTTAGTACAGTTCAGATTTTTCTTTTATGCATTTTCTTAGTTTCTGCAGCGTCAAAACAAAGACTAGCTGAAAATCATATTTTAAAGTGTTGTTGAGCTTTTTTTTAAAAAAAAAAAAAAAAAAAGTCATACAGATATAAGAATAAACCTTGGACAAAACTATGTTTTATTTTGCAAGCAAAATTTGGCTTGGAAATTAGTCAGTTTCTCGTTTTATCAATTTTATTTGCTGATTGGAAAGCTTAGATATCCGTCAGTACATATTGTTTTATTCTTTTTCTGATTATTGCTGAGTAACCTCAGGAGTTTACTCGATTAATTTATTATCTGTTGCTGAAAGAGTTTTGCGCCTACTCCCTGTGGAGCACTACATAAATAACTGTCACTCAAAAACTATTTAAAAAATTGTGATACAGAGAAGCAGCTCAGCAGGTCTTTTAATCGTCTACATCAGTCATAATTCAGTTGGACAGACTGCAATAAATCTTACAGTTTATTGCTTCTGCATTACACTTGTTGAGGCTTCTTTCTTCATCTTTATGTTTGCAAAACCCAGCTTGGAACTTTAATAGACAGCTGAAACATCTATCACAAAATGCAAAAAATATATATTTTTAGGAAAAATACCACATCAGCATGCAACAGCTGGAGAGAATGTTTTGTTTTTCATATGCGGAACAGACGGAAACCACTTTTGAAAAGGTTAGATAGGTTTGTAGTTCAGATATAACCAAAAGCATGTATGCCTACATGTTGTTCAAATAAAACAAATATGGATTAATTGTTAAATTGTTTATAATGGTTATGAATGATGTGATTACTATTGTACAAGATTACATTTTAAAATTATAGTTACTAGTTAGTCCTTTCTGAAAACTTAATCAAACTCACTTTAGATATATCTTTCCAAGTAAAAAACGAATATGTTAAGGTTAGTTATTTTCCTATAAATCATGTAGCAATCTATATTTAAAATCTAAACTCCGCAAAGCAAACTTCTACCTCCACATGGAGACATCATTCAAGGTAGCCAAGTAGAGACTTTTATTGGTATTTGCTGATAAGTCAAATATTGTTTAGTGTCCTGTGTAACTGCAGCTGTTTCTCAGAAAGGTTTGGTAACAATAAAACGCTTAAAAGTCATTTGTGAGGAATTCGGGTTGACAGCATTGGCTCAGATGTTTGTCAGAGATCTACAGTTTTAGCGAAAAAATTTTGTGCACTGGTTCAGTAGGTTCCATTAAGATGAATTTCAAGTGTTTCCTCCAGAACTGCTGTATCACCCAATCGTTGGCTGAAAATGAATGCAAAGCAAATGTGCATCAAGTCCAGTCCTACCTGTTGCCCAGAGCCTACAGTGCAAAACAAAAACAAAAAAAAAACATAGTTAGATATTTCTTTGGTTTTACAATCAAATGTTTCATATCATCTAACATGGTAAACTATCAGACAAAATTAAGCAGGGTAAATCATTCTGGCCCTGAGTTAAAAAAATAATTCCCCCGTAAGCCTAACTAGTAACTAACTAACTAATAACTTGGAGTGAGTCGTTTTACAAACCTGTAAATGACTTTTGAGCCATTTCCTTCACATAATTGTTTCTGTGAAACAATTGTTTCAATTGGAGGGTTTTTAACCAGAAATGTAAAGTGTGTAATGTTAAAAATCATGCCACAGGAACTTAGTCATGTTTAAGTCTAGGCTTAAACAGGCCAAATATTTGGTGTTTCCAAATATTTCTTGGAAACACCAAGAAATATTTCCTAAATGTTAAACGGGTCTTACATTGATTACTCCCATAAATGTTATTTTTGCCCAACCTCTGTCTTATTATTAAATAATGAACTTTGACCCTAACTAAAGCCAGTGAGGCCTTAATTGTTATAAATGTTTTTCTGGGTTTTTTGAGATTTCCTGGTTGAAGTCTCTTTTTGGAGTACTTTTGGTTAGCAAGGTGACCAACCATGTTTGTTCTATGTTTTCTGTTTTGTGGATAATGGCTCTCACTGTTGTTCACTGGAGTCCCAAAGCCTAAGACATGACTATGTTACCTGTTCCAGACTGATAAATGTCAACGACTTTCTTGTCTATTTTTTAGATTTGAGTACACTTATATACATTCTAGTCAAAGCATTTCCTGATTGTACTAGTCTGAAAGTAAATATGCCTGGGTGTGGTGACTTGTACATATTTTTTCTCTTAGTAAATGAAATCAGCATTTGAAAAAATATTTTGAACTTACTTTATCATTTAAGTGTGACCAAAAGGGGGGAAAAAAATCATAGCACTCTGCATTCCTCTGCAGTACAGTGTATACCAAGATCATTATTCCTTTCAACAGCAGTGGAAGAAAAATATTGTCATAATACAAAATAATTGAGGATTTCAGGAATAGCTAAAACAGTACGACTTTTAGCCTGCGTGCATTATCACTGTACGGGAAAATCGTCTCAAATAAGGTAAGACAAGCAAACTACAAAATGTACAAGAGGCCATTATGCACTTAGACCATCCATTCATCCATTATCTTGCACACTTATCTTTGCAGGGTTGCGAGGTCAATGGTCAGCGGTCAGTGGACAAGAGGTATGGTACATCCTGAAGGGGTCGCCAGTCCATCACATACACTCAAGCCATTCGGGTGTGAAAAGTTAGTGGATCTCAGTTCTGAAGGCAATTTTTCCTTTTTGTTGTCTTTTTTATTCCTTTTATCCTTTGCCTTAATGCTGTCATCTACAGTAGTATAAATTTTATTGCTATAATGGCTGCTGGCTTCAAGTCTGCTGCAAGCATATAAGAGCTTACCCAGTGTAACTCATAAATTTCAAATCTGTGGTGTAACTCAAAATGTACTCACTCTCCACAAGGTTTATTCATTGGAAATACTTTTTTTGAAAGTTACTGAACAATAATTTCAAGACTGTGCAAAAGTATCACCGGTACTAATATCCAACCCCCAACACAATGTAGTGAAATTGTGTTTTGCTTTAAATTACAGTTATGATGTTAATATATTTTGTCCCCAAATGAAAGTGGAACGATCGCAAACTGAGTTTGTTTTAATTTATCACATATGTAAGGATTAATTCTACCTGTAAGACACATAATACACCAAAGAGACATCACGTCATGGAGAAAATGCTCGTGTGACCAGGAAAGTCCTTCAGTGCTTTTCAATTGCTAGTGGCTATTAAATATTAGCTGTGCAGTATAAGGAATCTATTCATTTACAAAACTAGAGTTCAAACAACAACCTTTAAGCCAGAATGGAGGCCCTGAACCTGCCACTGCATGGCCAGGATGTCTGCTTAAAGGTGTTTCCCATGGAGTGCTGTGGGAATGAGGCCTTTCTGACTGGAGAGGGTTTAGCTTGAGGCTCCAGGGTAGGCTTATTTAGGCTGGATATAGTGAAACATTCCGGAAAATTTAACGGTATTAGTATTTCAAAGCGTATATTATGCATCTGAAAGGGAAAAGCTGCTTGTAAGGCAAAAATAATCAAACTATACATCCAAAGGCAAACAGCAAAATTTGGAAATGTCTAGTTCTAAATATCTCAAGAAAGCATAAATTTGCCAGTGTACAGAATTTTAAAAAAAAAGTTTGTCTCTGATGAAATATTTCTTTTTTGTTTTGTTTTGTTTTGTTACATGAAATCAATATTATTTGTGAATATAAAATAAAATTACACAAAATTAGTTCAGGATTAAAATACTTTCCCGCCTCAAGATTACAAGATAAACAGGTGATAGGTGGAAATCTCAGCCGCGGTTTATTTTTGCAGCATGCCTTTTGCAAGCTTTTCTACAAATGCCTGCCTATATTGTTTCATTATTGGCCTTTAGCACATACACAGATAATGTTGAGGCTAATATCTGCTTTTACTTAATTTAATAGCAAAATAATTTCATACAATTAAATTAGGCTATTGAGTTTGAGAGCGAGAGCACTTTGCAGCGCTTTTGACATGAGGCAATTTACTACTCGCAATGTAACCACAAGCTCATCTGAAGTTTTATCAGTATGTATTATGCATTTCTCTTCTTAGTAATATTCTGTGATTCCAACTAATGACAAGCGGCTGCAAATTGCAGGGGAGAAAAAACAATATATAGGGATTTCTTTAATGTTCAAACACATGCACACAAGATGTGGCAAAATAACAGAACAGCTATAGCTACAGTTGTTGTACACTTCTTTTTCACACTGAGTAAGGAAGGTCAATATAAACCCATGTGAATGTCTTCCTGAGTGCACATATGAGAGCAAAAGTAACACTTTCGAATAGACTGTCAAAAAAAAAAGAAAAAAAGAAAAAAATTCTTTATTACAAGATGAGATGCAGGAAAACAATAACAAATAAGATTTTAGCAACGTGTTTTAACAAGAGAGTAAGATAATTAATTTACCTTTAACTCACAATCTGTTCCAACAATGAAAACTGTTCAATTGGCTAGACAAAATAGTGTAATCTTCAAATCACAATCATTGATCATTATTCAATTAGCATTATCCCGGTATACGTGGTATTGTATTGGTAAGTATGAATACAGCAATCTGAAATGTACATACAAGTTATGCATACACATTATACATGCTATACATAGTTTACAAAATAATAAAATAACTGCATGTGGAAATTCTTGGGGGTTAAACTGGATTCTTTTGTAAAAATGGGGTTAATCCCAATGTCTTTAGTTTTAAAGAATGCAACATTCACAAGTCCATTGTTATTTTTCTTTAAGGCTGATGCTCCTTCCAATTAACTATAGAACATTTCTGTATTAGTATTGGTGTTGTATTTCATGTCATGTCCAAAGTTATAGACAAACTAAACACTCATAAGGCTTAACATCATGACCATGTGTCTGTTAGTATTTCGGTCCACTTTTGCTGCTGAAAATACCCCGATCCATCGAAGGATGAACTCCACAAGAATGCCGGAGGTGCACTGTGAAATCTAGAACCAACACATTTTAGCAGGTCCTTTAAGTCTTGTGAGATCCAAGAATGGGGCCTTTGGACTTATTTATCCAGCACATCCCAAACATCAGAATCAGAATGCTTTGTATTGGTTTTGTACAGAAACACAAAATTCATTTCAGAATAACAGATTCAAAAAAGACAATAAACAGACAAAGACAAGAAAGACAGGTGTCTGACCTTCTCAATTCAATCAAGCATATTGACTGAATTGAGATTGTCTGGAACAATCTGGCCCAACTTGTTGCCTTCTCTAGTCCTGGTACAAGAAGATATATCTATAAGGAAACATTGTTTCCACTGGTCAGCAGGTATGTTATGACATATGTAATAAATCGCATTGTGTGTTTGGACATTTTTGTCTCAGAAACACCATTAACTTCAACTATTTAAGTTAAAGTAGGCTGTGTCTGATAGGTCTGATCACAGGGGCCAACTTTCACTCCATGTCTGCTTTAGTAAGCCTTGGTTGACCATGACCCTACAGTTTTTGAACCAGTTTAAGAAACACTGACCACTAAAGACCAGAAATACCTAAGCTGCAGTTTTAGAGATGCTTTGAAAATCTGAACCATCTTCAATACCATTAAATCCTTACACTTGCCCATTTTTCCTGACTCAATCATGATGTTTGAGGACAAATGCTTTCACTTGCTGCTGTATAAATTATTGATGTGTTTTTCAAAGAATAATCAGGGTGATCCGAAGGCATAATGCCAATGGACATTTCTATGTAACGTAGGACTGTCTTGCATAAAAATCAGAGGTGATATTATTAATGAATGAATGGATGAATGTAGTGTGAAGTGCTTTGGGGTCCTCTGGACTTGATAAAACACTATACAAATAGAGACCATTTCCCATTTACCACATAAGAAATTTTTCCATACCAGCTAACCATGTCCGAGTTTAAGAAATGTTAGATTAGTGAATTATGGTTATATTCAAGTCACAATTGAGTACAGTTCATGCAGCTCTGTTCTACCTGTTCATGTCAATCTTTTTTGCCCAAATTACTAACAACTACATCCAAGGAATGCCATCTTTGAATATAAAACTCTTCAAAACTTGCAGTAGGTGGACTATAGCGCAGAAGACCACGTCAGAAACCACTCCAGTGAGAGAACAGGAAACTGAAGTCACCATTCACGCATGCTTGCCATCACTGAACAGTAACAAACTACAAAACTGTTACTGTTTCGCAGGGTCAGATAAGTAGCAATGTTGATGCATCATTTATGATAGGGTCAGAGTTTGGATTAAATATCTGCAAAGTATGAGTCCATCCAGCCATCAACAGTTCTGACCGGTGTAGATGCAGTTATAGTATGGGGAATATTTCTGACACTGTTTGGGTTCCTTAGTACCAACTGTGCGAGATTTAAACGCCACACCCTACCTGAGTCACAAATCTGAAATAATCTCAGACTTGTTACTTGACGTAAGGCACATTTTGCGGAATCTTTGCAGCAAAGAATCAAAGCAGTTCTGAAGGGAAGTAAGGATACTTATAAATTGGGCTGTCAGTGCCTTTCTTATCAATGATTAATAATCTGGAAAAGATTAAGTTGAAACAGTATGTCCAGTACTTTAACGTTGAACGTTGAACCCAGTACCTGGGTTTTCTTGATTTCCTTGATTTCTTTGGACATTTATTGCTTTGTGGCCTGATCTGTGGAACAAACCATCTCATATATTTTTATAAGCTTATATGTTGGTCTAGACAAAACTAATTTTGAAAGTTACAGTCAACAGCAAATAAACCAAAACCAAAGAGTTGGTCTGGTTAAGCTTGACACAAGCAGGGTCACTTGCTATTGCGTTGATAGTGAAAAATAATTCCTTTGGGTTCTCTCAAAAAAGTAGCAAAAAGTAAGAATAGCCCCAAGAGGTCTGCATCAAATTTTCCGGATGACTTCTTGAAACCTGTTGGCCTGATGGAACTTGTTCCAAGAGTTTTGATGCCGAGGAATGTTGGCAGAATGTAACTCCGAAGTTCTTTTTTACAGTTTGTACCTAGGAGTCAAGGAGCCAAACGGAGGTCAAAGGGAAGTGGATGAAAGGGAGTGGAAAGATCCATTGACCTGGAAACAGCAGAAGCTGGATGGTTGCTGTGGCATCATCCAAGACAGGGGACTCTGTGGAGACTCCTGGTTAGTTGACTCTGATGTGGGCTTTAAAGAGAAAATTTCAGTATTATTAAAGGAACATTCCCTCAAATTAGTCTTGCATTAACCAAATGTTACGGCAAAAACATAGAAAGCATTGATATGGATCACATACATTTATGCATAACCATAGGCTTTAAACCAGTAATCATGCCACATTGTTTAGGAGAAACACTCTTCAGCAGAGATAACAAGGCTGGTTTAGTTTACCCAACAACAACAAAGACGGGAGGAATTTTTTAATATTAATTTGAGGCCTCTGCCAAGAGTGTAAGAGCTCTGTGGATTATGGCCAATCATATGCTCAAGATGAAAAACCAAGACGCCCAAACATAATAATGCTTTACTCTGGCAAAATGTCTGAATACTTATAAGCATACATAATAGAGTTTACCGATTTGAGAGGTACAGTTAAAGATAACACTGTGATCAATTCCAGATGCTGCCAGTCATGTGCTATGCAGGACATTTACTCATTTAAATAGTGATGCTTGAAGGTCTTCTGCAATAAAATAAATGAGGACATTAAAAGGTACAATTTCATACCAATCCTAAGCTTTGTGTCACGTTTTGATTAAATTAATTTGAATATTTTGCTTGAGATGCTTTATTTGTTCCAAACCTTCCAGTTAAAATAACAAATAAATGGTTTTATGGATGGGACAAGCTAATTTTTATATTAATTTTGCAGGGGGAAAGACCAAGCTTATGGAATCAAACTCTGTACATTATAAAGAAAAAAGGAGGGCTCTTCAATTTAGGACTCCAGTTTGTTGGTGTAAGGCATTCCATCATTCCGAGTGAGATGAAAAGATGGGAAGAAACAGCTACTTCAAGAGATTGTCCAATTCAGGCAAAATTACGGGATTAAAAAATTTTAAGAAATTATTTAAACAAGATAATCAGTTGAGTAAATTAAATTACTTGGTAATTACCAATTACCAATAAATTAGATCCGACCTACAAAACTCAGGCCAAACCAGATTTAACAGCACACTGCACTTTTTTTCGGCAAAGAAATTTTGAAAGATCTTCAGTCAACAAAGTGTCAGTACCAATTAAGAATTTTGTATTTTTTACAGAAATCTTCCAAACCAGATAGAAAATTGTATCCTTATAGCAAATGTATAATGAATATATGAATATTCCAGTGCTGACAATTTTTGTTGAAGCCCAGGGAGTAAAACAATTTTATTTGTTTTGGTCATTCCCACTGATCGATCATTTTTGGACAAACATTCATTTAAATATGGAAGTAATCTATGGCTTTGGTGCGAAAAAAAAAAAAAAGCACTCAAATTTAAAGTTGGATTTTTCTACATTGTTCAGTGTGTAATTAAAAGTGAATTTAAGTCAAGGTGTTTTTCTGCTTACCACTCATGACAATAATTACCGTGGTTCATATACAGGTTAGGCATCTGGTGGAACCACTCTAATATTTACTCTTAATTACCTTGAGTAATGCAAACATGTCACCTTTCAGAGTTTTGCGAGCTGGAGTCAGGCGTACCTCGACAGACAGAAGCGTTGACACCCAGGGTCTGTATCCGTCACAGCACAGATACATCGACGTATCTGAGTTTGGCCACTTTCAGGCGCTGGTGCTGCAGCAGCATCACGTCTCCTTCTCTTTGGTCCTCTGTAGTTAGACATACCATAAGGCACAGTGCGCCTAAGATAAAGTGCAAACAAACACCTGGATTCAGCGGCGAAGGACTGAAGTTCAAAATGATGTGCTATGTTTAGTATAGAACAAGAGTCTCAAACTCATTTTCATTTTGAGCCATATCGCGATCGTGAATGTCCTTGAAGGACTAGCTGTGGCAGAATGTATTGATAAAAATACAGATTAAAATTTTAAAATATCAATAAATTGATGTCTCTGTACTCAGTGTCTTAAAATGTCTTAAAATGAAATAACGTTGAACGTCTTTTTACATTTATGTAATTTGGAGTTGTACAGATAAAAACTGCTAGATATCATTGATAAAATAATATTTAGACACACAACTATTATCTTGACTGTTCTGTTTATGTACCCCTCAAGAGTCTCCAGGGCCACATAAATAGCTGTCATGGGCCAGATTTGGTAGAGCTAAAATATAATAACATGGTGTGATACAACTGGATCCATTTTGCATAACTGATGATCAATTTATTGTTTTGAGAAGTTTGATCCCTTTTAATAACACTGCCAATAGGAATAAGTCGGATAAAAAAAATTGCAGCCATACCAGAGAAGCAAGTGAAACAAAATCTGACATATAATGTATCAATTCACTTCACAACAGTAGTTCAAATAGTCTTTAACGGTAATGTCTGTTCAAACCAATTCCTCCATCTGGCTAGCAATTCTTGTGATGTCAGGATGCCTTTTTCTCTTTTGTCTCATCTGTTTTCAACCGTCTGAGAATTATTTTATTTGAAAAAAAAAAAAAAACACAAAAGTGATTGTGGAGTTAGGTCTCAAAGGTCAAAAAACGAAACCACGATCCATAATGCTCCACAAACAGACTTGGGTGAAGGAGGCTATGTATGAAAAGTGAAAAGATCCTTTGAAAAATAAATGATTTACCCTCCTTACTTGTTAAAATATGCCAAACAGTCTGTGTCTTACTGAATACCTGCAGTGTAACAGACATGTCTCCCATTGCTTCCACTTTGCAGTGCTCTCCTCCTCCTTTGTCTGCCAGTTTGCAACTGATTGCCCTTAGGCTAAAAGACTGAATTGGAAGCTGTGTGTCAGAGTTACGGTTTAATATAAAAACAAATGGTTCTGAAAAAGCTAGCATGAGGTGGTGAGGAGGGAATTGCTGTGAGACAGCGTACGCCCCCTTTTGTTTCACGTTTGGGAGATAAGGAGTCTCCACTTTCATGTACAACAGCATTAAATTTGGAAATTATTTTTAGCCACGTCTTTGTAAGTATGACTAAAAAGTAGCCTCACTAAAGCATTACTGAAGCTTTGATTAATACATTGTCATGCCAGTCCAACTACACATCTTGAACCTTATTCACCTTTTGTATTTTATTATAATTTAATAAACCAACAGCGAGTACTTCAGATTTATGAATTGAAAGTGGAATTCCTTTGAACAAATTAAGGTCTGAAAACAAGTGTTGATTTGTCCTCAACCTCCTTTACTCCGATAAAAAAATAAACTGTAACCAAATGGATTTCAGAAAGTTCCTTCCAACTTTGTGTCAATTTCACAATACGAGCAACTCATAAGTATCTTAAAGGTCCATGGTAAGTATGGAGGAGCATCCACAGTTAGGCAGGAGAATCTGTAAACAGGACAACTAATAATACTGTGTAAATGAAAAGGTGGCGATAAGAAAGACATAAGAAGTCCTGCTTGATGTTCCACGTGTCATACATCGTGTTAGAAGAATGCATTGACTGAAATTCACGTTTTTGACCTTTATGTGAAATGCGGTGGGTACAGAAAACAAACACAGCATATGTTTGCATGTCATTGAGAACATTTTTTTCTAATATGTACTGTGAAATTAGCCATAGCTTAAAGGATAACGGATGGAGCTAAATGGGCTACAACGGAGAAATTACAAACTGCTTGGGACAACAGTTGACTGTCCAGCAAAATAGCAGCTCTGAGCATACAGTTAGATCTACAACAAAATAGTTTAAGTCAAGTGTATTCAGAATGGTATAATCGTTGTAACATGAAAAAAAAAGTTGAAAAGGCTATAAAACTTTTCACAAGGCACTAGATAATCCTGTAAAGATTGACTTTATTATCCTAGTTTTGTATTGTTTAGCCAGAGATTTCCATACAAAAGAAAAAACACATTCTCCCGTATTTTTGTTGTTTTCCATTTCATTGCTTCATTCAGTATTTGAAGTATGTCTGTTTGTCCTGACATGCTTTGAAGTAATAAATTTAGTTGTTTATCTGAGACAGCCTGTGGCAATCTTGGCACCAGACGCAGGAAGAAAAAAAAAAAAAACACGGACGGTTGCTTGATTTCTTGCTTGGGATGTGGTATGAAGGTGTCAATGCTGGATGTGTTGAAATTTATATTTTAACACATTGATTATAATCTGTGGTTTGAGTGCCTGTACACTTAGAGCAATTTTCCTCAGTTTGACATGGAGAAGAAAAAAAAAACATGCTGAAGGAAAATAAGCCTGAGATATTTAAGTTTCCCGACATGCTGCTGTGCATGTGTCACCGCCCCTGTTTACAGCTTCTGTTTATCACTTTTAGTGATTGAAATACGACTGTTTTGTGGTAACAGAGTAAAATGTCAACCACCAGAAACAACCATCATACTGTCATGTTTCTGCCAATGTTTGTTGCTTTATCAAAAACATTAAAGCTGAAATCATTTTCAGTCTAAATTTAGCATGATTAGATAGCAACGTTTCATGCCACCATCAAACCAAAGAACATTGGCAGCAACAATTTAAAATTAACTGTGAAAAAAGTTATGAGCTGACTTAAATGTACATTGCATTGGTATCTCTGAGCCTCTATAAGGCTAGGTCATCAGAGTTACAGTGCTAACACATGAACATGCTTTCATCTAAAGCATTGCATTCTACCTGTAGGGTTGTGTTTTGGGTCATTGAAGGGAATCCTCCTCCACTTTCTCAAGTCCTTCTCTACCTCTAACAGGATTTCTTTGAGGTTTGCCCTGCATTTAGCTCCATCCATCTTCTCATCAACTAAGACCAGCTTCCCTGTTTGTGATGAAGAACAGGTCCCCACAGCGTGACGAAGTCATCACCATACTTCACAGTGAGTTAATGTTTTAATTTTGATGTGAAGGGTTAGTTTCCAACGATACAAAGTTTGCAAAATACAGACAAGGCATTATTGTCCCTTCACTTTACAACTATGCACTTCTTTGTGATATCAATTGCAGGAGAATTATGATTATTATTACCACGGGATACCTATCTCAGTGCTTCAAACGTGTGATAGCTACACTTTTTTGTACTTTTTCCACTAGGTTATCCTTGGTTTGTCTCTTTTTAATTTTCCGTAAAGCACTTTGTGTCGCCTTCACTGTGCTCTATAAATAAAGATTGAACGGCTGCAGTTTGACAAAATGTAATTATACCATAAAGCACACTGCTGTCTCTTCAATCATATTGCGGGGCTTTTATTTTCTTAACATTAAGCTTTAGCAAAATTACCTTTGTTCTGGCTCCTGCAAGAACAATAAAAAGAATGTGAGAGCCATTAAACTATTGAACCCAGTTGAAGCTTTGAGTACATACTAATCCAGTAGAAAAGGGTGTATGGTGCAAGCTCTACTAGACAATACTACAGAGACATATCATGTGAATTTAAACAAGGGGAAGACGAGAAGTCTCTTTCGGGCTTGTTATCACTTGAATTAAAACTGCGTCGCCTTGGGGGAATATGACAGGGTGTGACTTGACAATAGCATGCTCCCTAAACATAAATGATTCCTCTCTCTTAGTTGCATAAACCCACCGCAAGCCAATCGGCAGATAATTTTCTTCACTCTGTCCTCACTGACATATGGCAGGATCCTGTCTAGAGGTGCTTGCAGAAACTATGCCACACGTGCTACACTGTTATCCTGCGCCTTCACAAACGTATTCAAACATCTGGCGGTTTATCCATATTTTTTTGTGCTAAAGTAACAGACTTTGATGTGTTTTATTGGATTTTATGTAATAGTTATTCACACAATGAATAACTATTTACTTTCTCACAGTAAATAACTGTGAGAAAAAGAATACATTTTAGTTTTCTTTTTACAGATAAAAACCTGGAGTATTAACATCTAATAAACTTCTTTGATTCTGATACACTCAAATCAGATCCATTGCAAATGACTGCTTTTATAAGTCATTTTATAAGCTGGTAAATGTCGTCTGTTTGTGTGTAAACTAACATCAGGGAGAGCAGCAACCAAGAGGCACATGGTGACTCTGGAGGAGCTGTGTGCAGTGCTGCGCAAGAGCCTGAACAAAGCAGTATAGATGTGAAACATGGTGGTGGGAGCATTATGCTGTGGGGATGCTTTAGCTCAGCACGAACAGGGGAAGCAGGTCAGAGTGGAAGGGAACGCAAACAGAGCTAAACAACACAGGCAATGCTGTTACAGGTTGCAAAGCAGAAAATGACAAAACATTTTGTTTCTGGATGCCCGAAAAGCTTTCCAGATTGTAGCTTCTGTGGACGATGGTTTTGCAAAGATCTGACTTGGGAGCTTGGGGGGATTAAATACAAATACAGCCCTCACTGATTTAGACTTTAGAAAAACAAATTCGAAAATTATGAGCTGCATTGTTAGTCTAAAAAAGATACAATGACTTGTAAAAGACACATTGCGAGCAGATCAGTTATTTTGAGAATCCCATCTTACTCAGGAGTATTAATCCAGATGATGTCCAGGTGGCAGTAATAGACGCACTCTTTGTCCGTGTAGGAATAACAGGTGCAGCGCTTTTGTCTGGACCTTGAGGTCTCAGACGGCTTTGAAGCCTCGGGGCCCGTGGAGCCCATCACCTCGGAGTCCGGGACACTTATGGGGTCGCTCTCGGATTTCACGTGGGGCATCAAAACGCCTTTATTAAAAGGACGTGAAACAGTGTCAAATAAGTACAAAAATAAATAAATGAATGAATAAACCCCAGGGAGACTACTGTCTACATATATTTTAAATAATATAAATATATATATTTTTAAAAAATAAATAAAAACTTACCTTGCAAAATAATCAGAACCAGTATTTGGAAAACCGTCATATTTGTGTGAAAGCACAGCATTTTCGCTGCGTCAGACTCTCCAAAACTGAATCATAGTAAGATGAGAACTTGTATCCATTAAGTTTGCTGTAAATCCTCGTGGCTCACATCGTCCGGACAGGCAGCAGGAGGGCTTTTAGGTTTTCCACTCTTTCAAACGGAGTCATAAATCTAATCCCGAGCAAACGAATTAAAGTGGGATTAATATTTCCCCGTCTTAACATCAACTACAAACGTGCCTGCGTCTCAATAAAACGACGTTCGCAAAGAGCGGGGCGATGATCCGCGATGTCACTTCTCCTAAAAAGCCCAAATCAAAGGTGTGGGGCTGTGGAGAGGCAAAGGTTCACGCCCACACCTCTCCTAACACCCTTTACGCAACAGGAGACTGCGGCGCACATGCTATACTGAAGTCTGGCAAGTTGTATAATATATATCTAGGCCTAATTTGACTAATTGATTCTCATTTGCCATTACTCAAAATGCAGAAGACTTCTAATTAGAAGTCAGTGAAACGACAATTAAGCGTATTTGGAGCTTATTGGCAATCCAAAAGAAAGAAAGAAAAAGACAATTAAAAAAGGCGATGTTGTGTCAGTGTTGAGGCTGCTGTGTATAAAATGCCTTTTTTTTTTCTAGAGCTTGTTTGAAAACAACAGAACATGATATAAGTGCTTTATAACTAGCCAAATAAGAAAAACACTTGAAAAAAATGTTACAAATAACAGAAATAAGTAAATAAGTGAGTACAAAATAATACAATTATTTGTTATAAAAAAAACAATGTGGGATCACATACTTTAGGTTTCAAAGTACCCTCATACAGTTGAAGCTGAAAATATTCATTGTCTGGCAAATAGGATTATGAGCAAAACTCAAAACTGCTCAGGTGTTACAATAAGTTAGACAGGAGCAAACGAGGAACAAAATTAACTAATTATGAGGTTTTGATCCAAATTAATGACTAACTTCTACTTTTAATTGCTATTTCAGTATCAGAATTATTAAAAAACCTGAACAGAATTTTTCATAGAGTGGATCAGGCATACCTGAGACATGATAGCTGCATTAGGTGTATTTGAGATACACCTGGAGTGTTTGCGGTGAGAAGAACATTATCTAAAAAAGAACATCATTATAGCAAAGAAGCACGGCAGTGTCCAGTGATGCTTTGCTTCCACTGACACTAAAAACTTGCAAAAATGCCATCTGTGAGGAAGTGATAAATTTGTAAGCAAGGGGTTCAAATAATTTTGTGTGGTATTTGAAGAAAGCACTTGTGTTATTGCTTGTGTTCAGTTATTTAAATTGTTCTTTTGTGATTTGTTTATTGTAAAAAAATGTTTTGGAAATTTGCATATTTTACTAATAAACCTAGTCTGCAGCTAGGATGGAATAAGATCTTAAATAGTTTTGGGGGGTTATGATAATGTTTACAAAAAGTTGCATGTTTTATTGGATGATTTATTGAACATTATCTATAAAATCAATTATTTTTAGTGAGTAATCTCATCTGCGAAAGGTATGTGCCAAAGAAAATCATATTGCTGTTGCTGCAATGTCATGTAAAACATAAAATAGCTACTAGTAACTGAAGTCATATGTGTTACGCCATGATGGATGGGACCTCACCAAAATAAAAACACTCTGAGGTGACAAATGTGAGCCAAAGATGTAGCAATTAAACAGGAACGTATTTTTTAATGAAAGGCAGTGATGCAGGTGGTGGAAGTAGAAATGAGTCACACTGCTGGAGCATGGATTGGGTGACTTTTAGGTGGAGGTTGCTCCAAATCATGCTCAAATCAGTGTTATTAAAACAAACTTTACTCGCTGAGCCTGCAACTCCAATTTCCCTTCTGTTGCTTGGACCCTGTTAGGTGTTTATTACGTTCAGATATTGGGCTGCCAGACAGCCTGAAACAGAATAACAAAGAGGAAACTGAGTTATTTGTTTTTTTTTTTTTTTTCTTAATAACTATGTCTGAAGGCACTGTCTCCCTTGTGGAAATAATTACCTGAAGATGAAAGAAACAGACCAAAACCCAAGGGCAAACATAGAAATGCATGAACAGAACACTGAAATGAACCAAAGGCATAAGCTCCTGAAAAGAATTAAACTCTTTTTTTTTGTTTGTTTAATAATCTACAGCCTTTCAAACCATTTATTGCCTTAGTCCCAGTATTAGACACATTAACTGTCCTACTGAAGCATCCTCTGAAGCCAAATATGTCTGACTCATGACTGCCCTCTGGTCCCCTTCCAAATTCCCTAAGGCTAAGGTTTTGTGCCATACCCAAGTCCTCTGGCACAATCCCCAAGCTGGGAAACAGAGAGAATTCCAGATAAATTAAGACCATATTCTGTTTTCTTTCTCCTCAACCCAGTCGTGGAGACAGAGCACTATCAGGGAAGTTGGCTGTGTGTGGTTTGGCGGTTTCAGGATGTGTGCATGCTGCGAAAGACCTTGTACATTCTGGTCTATTCAGTCTGCTTTTTTTCAGTGTGGTTTCATTATTAGTTATTTACCATAAGTGGGGAGTCAGAGCTAAACAGAAAGGGAACACAATCTCCTCAGTTAACATGTTTTGGCATTGCTAATTAAGGCAATAAAATGAGGTTGAGAGCAATAAATGTATCTCAATTAAATCTCTCTCTCCCTCCTCCTTGTGTTGTGTAACACATTTAGGAGTTTAAATTGTATTTTGCAACTTAGCTCATTATGACACTCTTTAAATGTCAGATGTTATCCATAGAGTTAAGCTTGGCATAGTCCTTTATTCTTTTTGTTTTATCAGGGCATCAACTCAACAGGTTAGACTTTGCTTTAGCACATTACGCTATGTTTTGTTTGACAATAACCTTGGTGCCTTTGCTTATGTTGTGGCTTTCAGCAAAAGAAAGCATTCATAAACTTCAGCAAGAACAAGGAGACATTAAGGAATGCATTAAATTGCAAAGGTATTTCAGATCCCACTCTGACCTGTTATTCTGGGCTTTCACATGTTTTATTAGAAAACATATTTGTGTGCAGCACCCAGGGATTTGCATTTCATTGCACTGCAGTGTTGTTGCTTCTAAGTTAGTAAGCAGAGAAGCAATAAACAGGTGGGACTCATATTTGAGTCGAAAAACATGTAAAATATCTTGGACTTATTCTGAAAATAGAACGTCCCCTTTTAGTGGAGAGGAGATCAGATTAATTTTTCCTTGTAGAGCTGACATTATTTTGTCTGCTAGGTTGGTTGGTGATGGTAAACTGGATAAAGGTTTTAAATGATGCTCTGAATGGGTCTCTGTAATAATCTAGTAATTTACAATAAACTTCTTATGACAATGTCCGCTTGAATGGTTGTGATAAGAGGGATTGTCATAAATGTATTCATGTCTTTCCAAGATGTGTACATTTTGTCTTGTTACAACCCCAAACTTCAGCTTATTTTATTTGAAAGAACTACACATAATTGTGAAAAGGATGGCATAAGATTACCACATATACTTAGTTTTGTACAGTAGCTTTCCTTTCCCTGATGAAGAAAATATCCCCACAGATCCTCCATCAGATTTCACTACATGAAAGAAGTAATCAGTGGGATGTGGTATGTTTTACCTCCTCCACAAGTGAAGCTTTGTAGGGTAAAAACATCAGTACTGGTCTAATCTGATTGCTGTGCCACCTTTATGGCAGTTGGCAAACTGCAAACTGGCCTTTCTTTGTATAATGGTTTTGCTTGGGGGCTGTGGGACTACTACTTGACTTTCATTTTTGAAAGATTCTACCACCAGATCTTTGCAGCTCCTCCACAGCTGCACAGCTGCTCCACTTAGCTATCAGTTTAGGTCTTGTTAGGTGAACTGTTACGCCATACTCTTCATTTTCAGATTATGGTTGGAACAGTGCTCTCTCAGAAGTTCAAAGTTTAGAATATTTTTTATAGCCTAAACCTGTTTCAAACATCTTTAAAACATTATCTTTGATCTTTTTACTTTAATCCCTAGTTTACGTGATGTTTGTTTGCCAATATTCCCTAACAATCATCTGAAACCTTGACAGAACATCTAGATTTATAACTGTGATTACTGGCATATTTACTCAATTATCCAATTTGTTTACTTCTGAAGACAGTTGACTTCACTGGAATTAATTTAGGGCTATCTGAGTAAAGGGGGATATACACACAATTGTATTACTAAAGAAAAAATTAAAACTATGCATATTTTTTATTTCAATTATGTGCAATTCTGGACAAATTTGTCTTAACTGTGATTTCTGTTGCTCATAAATCCCCACGATACCAATGGGCACTGAATATTCTCTGTTCTCTAACCTAAAACAATATGGATACTTTGGTCTTTTTTTATTATATTCTTATCACTGACCTAAAGGTTTCAAACCAAAAGCTTGCAGTGCTCCGTCATCTACCAAAGCAGTATATTTCTAAGGAGAACATCTATATAGGCACTATAGTGTAGGCAGCGTAACTCAAAGACAGATAGCAGTTTATACCCTAAATCCTATAAGTTTTCTACTTTGTGGTTTAGCTGCTGAGGAGCATACAGTTCACCAGGACTGATGACTTTCACCTTCTGGAAAATGTGACCTGTGGGATACCTCATAGTAATTGGTGAAGATTTATGCAAAACCTCAACAGTGATGAAGCCAGCACTGTCAGACTGAGGCAAACATAAAATCTGTGTAAAATGAAATTCAGCATTGGATATGACAATTTAAATTGGACAATAAAGCTGGAATTCAATTTTATTTCCTCAGAGAACACGGGCTGCATGTCTGAACGAGACAAACCCATTGCGGGTACGTCCTCAAAAACAATCTTTATTCCAAGATACCGGTGAAAATAACGTTTACATTTTTCTCATGTTGCATAAGAACAAGCGGTCAGCCAAAATTATACGTATACCATGTACAGCTTCTAGACAGATAGCAGTTCCCTCGAGGGAGGGATGCCAAACCCAAAAATTTTCACTAAAAGAAGCCCAGATAATCTGTCTCCATATAAAAAAATATCGCTCAGAGATTGATCTTTGAGAGGCACCGATGGTTCAACTGACTGTTGTGCCTAAGAACCAATGTTTTCTGTTGGAAACTGAAGAAGTAATGCACTGTAAATCTAATAAAAGGCTGAACATGAAAATGGGAAAGCCAGTGCTGCTGTGGTCATATAAATGGAAACTCATGGCTAAAGGCGAACTTTTATCTTTAAAGTCACTGACCTACAAAATGGAGGAAACTATTTATTTGAAGATGCTCTGTTCAAAACAGCAAGTTTGTGGTTGGAAGAAAAGGTCAACCTGCACTATTGTGTATAAAGGAAATATTGTGATAAACAAAAACATTTAAATCAGATTTGAAAAAAAAAAAAAAAACCCTGTTTTTTTTCCCACAAGTCATATAAGAAAACAATGATAGATAGCAAGACAGCGGCTCCAGTCCAGGATTTTAATGAGACTATATTCCCACCATCTGTTTTACTTTAAAATGTGCCATTTTCTTTTGCCATATCTTCTTTTGCTTCATCTTCAATGTTGTTAGCAATAAAATCAATTCTGAATATGTCAATGCAAGAGATATGTTCCCCAAACTCACTTGAATAACTCTGATGTCCATAAAATGACATACAGAAAAATCTATTGTAATTTTTCCACTCAGTGAGAACATTGTGAAACTAAGCTTTGGCTCAGAGGTTTGCCTGGTGTTGCTTTCCAGTTGAGACATTGCAGTAGCTGACCACCCACATTCTAATTTAACTGAAAGTCATTTTCATTATGGGCTAACCTGATTTTTTTATTAGTTTTCAATATGGTAGATCATTTATTGACACTGCATAGCTGAGATTGAGGTTCTAGCCTATTATTGATCTTTCCACAAGAATCTAAACCAGATATAAGCTATTTTTACATTACCGACTGCAATGTGTTAAAAACAGTAATCACCACTGTTTTATGAGCTGGACAGTGCACAGACTTCAGAGGCAGGATAAACAGTACACCTAAATCCACCTTTTTCTGGTCTTACAAAGAAAAACAAAATGATCAACAAAACCAGAATCTGCAAGGTGTGCTAAACAGAGGGAAAACAGAGTCTTAGTCTTAGTCACAAAATAAATATAGATTTGTTCAAATCCATTGGTCTTAGCAGGTACTTAGAGAGCGAATATGAAGAGAATGGTGTTTTCTCAATAAGCAGAGCAGGATTTTAATCTTTTGGCATGAATGAAAGATCAAAGTACAAACTAGATGACTCGAAACAGGACCGTTTGCTTTTATAAAGTTCTTGCTCACTGAACAGCCCCTATTATTCAATAGAACTGTTGTCCTAGATAAAAAAAATAATAATAAATGCTAGACTCTGCAATGAACTATTTCAAATCACAAAATATATTTATATTGACAGGTCTGGATTGTTTTAAAGGGTATATGTTAATGTTTAAAAATCTAAAGTTAAGAAAAGAACCAAAAACTTTAGATTACTTATTTGAGGTTTTGGTGCCCCCGTGTGGTTATCAGGTGGTAAATAGCAAAGATAGATAAAACTGGAAATCAACTTTCACTCGTAAATATTTATAAATGACATCCATTTTATGTTCATTTCAATAGCAATTAACTATTGAAAATTATTACATTTAAAGGCATAACTGATGACTGTTTTATTCTTTCCTCACATTAGATATTCAATTGCATTTCGACAGTGTAAAGCTAACCAGTCCTGTAAAGGCTACTCCGTCCAAATAAATAAATAATTAATTAATTAACACAAGCTACATAAATAAACAAACTTATTTTCTCTAGGATACTACGGCAAGCTCTTCGGGACAATCTCCCCTCTCCGGCTGGTTTCTTGGTAGTCATGACAACAACTGTTCCAACACTTGTGGACGTCCTTTCAGATAATGTAGCGTTCTCCATACAAATACCTCAATAGGAAGTTCCGAAGCCTTCTGCTGCTACCTCGTGGTGAACGGGTCTATGTCGAAGCACAAGGTAAACAAGTGACATGAATACAAAATAACAAATTTCGGGCAGAAGGGACACTTTCTCCAATTTCTTTTTAGCATCACGTTAGAACAGGGTACAAGTCTTCAAATGAAAATATCTAATGCCTACTGTGACTTCACTTCAACTCCTAATCGCTCAGAAACAAACATGTCACCTGAACATGCGCTGTATGTGTGTCTATTTCTGGTACATTCTCTGTGTTCAGCGAAGTGACAGTGAAGTAGCCAGAAATGTTACTCAAGTAAGAGTAACGATACTTGATAAATAATATTAATTACGTCAAAGGACGGTGCAACAATAAACGTGTCTGAAGATTCGACATAAACATAAATTGTCTAAGAATATTTGAATGTCCTAAGATGTGTATTGTGTTTGACTGCCAGATTTTTTTTCCTAAAATGTATTTAGTTTAGCACAAAATTTTTCTTCCTCAGACTGATAATTGTCAATAATTTTGTTTGTCATTTGTTCTTGATTTCTTTTCTTTTCTTTTTTAAGATTGGGTCATGATCTTTATTATTTTTGACATCAGTTAGCCTAGTTCATGTTGTCAAATATACACTGCTCAAAAAAATAAAGGGAACACTCAAATAACACATCCTAGATGGACAGTGTTATTTGAGTGTTCCCTTTATTTTTTTGAGCAGTATATATATATATTTTTTGTATGGTAAATTCTTTTTTCCAGCACTATTAGAAAGTGCCGGTTCTTCTTTACAAAATAAGAAAAGAGCTTTCGTTAAATCTTAAAGTTTTCTTTCCTTACCTTTACAGTCATCTGGAAACAAAGCCTCAAATGATAGTGGCAAAAGTGAGGAACGGTGGGTGTTTTGTCTAAACCGGCTAATGTGTAGCTGACAAATTAGCTGCTGGAAACTGTGATATTGTTGCTGCTTCTCTTCAGGGAAGGAAGATGTTGCGTGCGTTATAGATGCGGCTTATTCAGCACCATACAAGATGTCCTGAAACAAAGACCAAACTGGATTGAAGTCAAAGAGTGAGTTCAGAGATATATTGGGGGGGGGTGGAGACAAACTTTGCAGTAAGGAAGGTCATTAAGCAAAAAGACCTTAGCATCTTTCTTTTCTTTATTCTTTGTTTTCTCCAATTTCCAGTGATGGAGAGTGGGACTTGAACTGGTGTGATGTGGGTTGGCTTAGGGAGAATTTTGACCACTCATACCTGGACGAACATGTCAAAATAAATCACTTTCGTAACCATTACGAGGTGAGATATCTTCAATTCTGGTGGATTATGATTATAAACTAAAACATTTTTTTATTTTTTTTTCTAGCAGAAAGTACAAACCTGTGGGGGTTTTTTTGTGTGTGTGTTTTAAAACAGCTGTCCCGCAAAAATCTTATGGTCAAAAACCTCAAAAGGTACCAGAAGAATCTGGAAAAGGAAGTTGGCCGCGAGGAAGCCTCTAAATGCGACTTTTTCCCTTGCACCTTTGTCCTGCCCAGCGAGTATCATCTCTTTGTAGAAGAGTTCAACCGAAACCCTGGCAGCATCTGGATCATGAAACCGGTGAGCTAAAATAGACCACAGAAAAGACCCAAAGCAAAAAATACAAATAATAATAATAAAAAAAGATACTTCTATTCTCAGCTTGGAGGATCCAAGAGACAAGAATGCATTTAACTTTGAAACTGCTGGTGTTTTTTAGGTAGCAAAATCGCAGGGCAAAGGGATTTTCCTGTTCAGGAAACTGAAAGATATTATAGACTGGAAGAAGGTAACATTTATTCTTTTTATGAAAAGTCATAGTACTTTCAATTACTAAATTGGACTTATTTGTCTTGTATTTCACAGGAAAGCTTGCACTCAGAAGAGCAGAAAGATGCATCACCTGTGGAAAACTATGTGGCACAGAGATATATAGAGAACCCTTACCTGATTAATGGTAATAAACAGAAATACTGATATAATATAAAATAGTATCAATATAAAACATTCCATTATTATATGTTGAGAATCCTTTTCTTTTTTATTATCACAGGCAGAAAATTTGATTTGAGAGTTTACGTCCTGGTCACGTCAGTATGTAGCAAGAAGTCATTAGTTTTTATTTAAGTTGTCAACATTGCTGTTGTATCTGCACATTGTATATACATATATATTGTTTTGTTTTGTTTTTCAGTATGTTCCCTTAAAGGCATGGTTATACAGAGATGGTTTCGCTCGCTTCTCGGGAACTCGCTTTTCGCTCAGCACCATCGACGACAAGTGTATCCCTTTCTCTTTTTTCCTGCCAGTGTTTGAAGGTATAAAGAATAATCCACAGCACAAGTGTGGCTGAAATAATCCCATTTGTCAGGCTGCTGTCCACTAAGATTTCTGAGTTGTCCTTAGTGTTCATTTCAGACATGCATCTCACTAATGTGTCTGTTCAAAAAACAGCTCCAAACTATAATCATGAAGAGGTATGTATCCAAAAAGAAAAAAAAAAACATAGCGCAAAAAGTACTCTTTTTATTTGTTTTGTTTTTTTTGCATGGATAATGTGGAAGTAGACTAACATTGAAGTATGGTGGCAGCTTCATTCTGTGTGTGGATGTTCTGCTTATTAAGTCCAAAGGTGATGGGAAAATAAATTCAGCTAGATAATTCAAAGTCTTAGAAGAAAACCTTCTAAGACTACTTGAAACTGTTGCTATTGTAGCCACCCTAATGGTGCAATATTGTCAAACTGTGATACATGTAGCATTAGCAGAACTGGTGCTACCCTTAGTCGCGCTCAGAAAGAATTGTGACACTAATTATTTACAAATAAAACTAGGTAATATTTTTTTTAAAATCATCTGTATAGTTAAACTATTGAGATAACCAGATATCAGTCATCGATGAGTGATTCAATCATGCTGTAATCAAGTGAAAATTGCTTTAAAAATAAACCCAAAGGTATTTAGCAATGCATTTTGAGAACTCCTGTCGAAGCTGAGGTGAGCGTCCATAAACCTGGAACAAATGCCATATGCTTCTAATGCAGCACCAATTGAGTCTGTAAGCCTCCAGTTGGCTCGTCAAACCCCACATCTGAATCTAATCACCAATCTTCAGCAACACTTTAAAAGTACTTTTCCCAGATGCTCTTCATCCAACCTGACTGCACATTATTTTCAAGGAAAAGCCCTAAGGAACCAATTGTGGCACCTTAGAATATTGCAAAGTTTTTTAAAAGATGTAATTTTCAGTTTCCACAATTTTAAATTAAATTGTTGTGATTTATCACACAATCCCAAGTTTGAAGTTTGTAATGTAACAAAATGTAAAGATGTTTAAAAAAAAAGTACAATTACTTTGCGAGGCTTTGTACATGACAACATTTTGAAAAATTATGTGATACTATGTGCTGTTGTAGGTACAATATGCTCCTGTTTTGTTTTATATGCAATAGGGATGCAAATGGCAGATGCAACAGCTTCGGAGATACTTGACTGCCAAACATGGTAGGGAGTTGATTGAAATCCTCTTCAAAGAGATGGATAACATCTTTATTCGAAGCCTGCAGAGTGTCCAAAAGGTCATTATAAATGACAAACATTGCTTTGAGCTCTACGGTTACGACATACTACTGGACGAGAACCTCAAGCCGTAAGTGCTTTACCGATGTGAGCTTTTGTTTTACAATCCCTCTGTTCTTCTCACTCTGAAAACAAATTACAAACTGACGTGGAACATGACGTACTTGTCTAAAAAAATAAAATAAAAAATAAATTTGCTATTATAATTTTAAATGTAGCTACAGCTCCATTGCAGGCCTTATGCCGTGCGAAGGTCTCATGTTGAGGTTTTCTGTCACTCTAGCTCCAAAGGCTAAGTATAGGTTTTCTGAATGCCACCTTCCATCTCCTCACAGGTGGTTAATTGAGGTGAATGCTTCTCCATCACACTCCCCCAGCAGTCGGGAGGATTATGAGATGAAGTTCAGACTACTGGAGGACACTTTGAATGTTGTTGACATGGAGGGAAGGTAAAAGGCGTCGTTATCGCTATGATTACATTTTGACATGAGCAAACTACATGTGGGGCACTTCCTGTCTTTGCATTAAATGCAGTGTTCAAAAATAATGGCTTTCACTCTCTCTTAAGCACATTAGATCGAACAATTGTATGTTATAAATGAACATGCTACAGAGGTAAAGATGGACTAGCATGTAATTAGACTTCTAAGATAAAAGTCTGTCCAGGGGATGATAGGCACTCTAATGGATTGTTTTTTTCTCATTAGGCTGACTGGCAAGGAGAAAAGAGTGGGAGGCTATGATCTCATGTGGAACAATGGGCCTGTCTTTAGAGAGGATGTCTATCTACAATCATTTGGCAGTTCATGTTTCACTGCCAACACATACTTGGGTAACTTAGCAGCAAAGTTAATGCAATTTTAATAAGGGAAAAGAGATGACTCATTTTTTGGGGTTTTGAAAGTGATCCACTAATCTGTTATTAGCATTGTGTTTATAGGGGTGTGCTTTTTGGACTGAATCGCTCTATTAATAATGACTCTGTGGTTTTGCCCGTTTTTTATTGCAGGGTGTCTGAATGACAGAGAAAAGCAGCTTCGCCATCTTTTTAAACCATTTCAGAGGAGGACCTAATCTGTGTCCGGTATCTCCAACATGGCTTCACTTTTTTTTATATTTTTTTGTGGTAAAGGACACCGACCCAGTTTCCCCCAATGTTTTCTGCATGTAAAAACAATATTTCAACCTTTGACCAATTTTGAATGTGCAACAAACAGGTTGATTTAACAAGAGGGGAACATACTGTCATGTCTGGTTTTTACAAATAAAATCTGAAATGTGTGATGTGCATTTGTGTTCAGTCCCCCTTTACTCTGAAGACCTAAATAAAATACAGAACTAATAGTTTTCTTAAGAATCTGTGTCAAAATATAAATACAGCTACAATAGAATGGTTTAATCCACCTGTGTTAGAGAAACCCAGTCCAACCCCATCTTTTGCAATTCCCTCTATACTGGTCTGTCCTTGTTAATGTCAATATAATAACTGAACAAATATTTAAATTTTACAAATAATTGCATGACACGTTTTCTTGCGTCCAAAACATTTATTTCTATGCCTTACAAATACTCGCATCCAACACTAAGAAAAATACCACAATCTTTCAACATAGTGTATAGTGTACACATGAACAATATTCGTCTGTCCTGGCCCCTTCACTATGGCTTTGACATTTTACATAAATATATACTTAGAGAGTGCAGTCATAGTACGCCACATCTACGTTAATTTTAGTGCTTTGACCATTTAAATCAAACTATAAAACAGACAAAGCGCTGTAATATTAACATTGCTCTACAGACATTAAGTATTTAGTGGAATGTGGAGGTGATTTGTCCACCATCACCCAGTTACAGCCCAGTGGCCATGATGTGTCAAAGCTCCATTCAAATAATTGGGATGACTGCAGAGGCCAGAGAAATTACATTCAGCTCTTCTACAAAACAATTCCTCTTTTTTCTTTCTTTTCTTTTTTTTTTGTTTAAGTTAGTCACAAGGTAAACATGTAGATGACAAAAATAAATAAAAGTCGACCACAACGACGTCTCATAAATATAGCTATGGTATAGAAATTCTGGAAAAATACGCATTTACATTCGTAGCAAACAATCCACCGCCTTCAGTGACGAGACGACCTCAGCTCTATGCAAAGTACATTGAGTTAATGTAAACTACAATTCAAGCTTTTTTGACAATGCAAAGCCCTTGTAACGGAAAAAGAAAATAAAAAACAGTGGTGAAAAAACAGTACATCTCAAAGTCACAAGATGATCCAGTGTGTATCTTTTTGCTGAAGAGACGCTTAAACGTTTAAAACACGAGTCACAAAAGAATTAAAGAATAAAAAAACCCAACATAAAACAAAAATACATTCAAACATCAAAAGCTGCTTGAGTATTTTATGAAAATGCTAGGACTTGTACTAAACATCATTATGCATTATTTATGCTTGTATCTGTTTTCATTTATCCTATATCTCTATTTTAACATTAGTAGAGAATGGAGGGATGACATTAAAATTCTGAGCTGTCTCTATGTTGATACTGAACCTCATGTTTAAGCAGAGCTCAGCGTTACGCTTTTAATTCTACATTTTGTTTTAAATAAATGCCAAAAATACAGATGCCTCAATAAACTTAGAATATCACTAGAGAGTTTATTTATCTCAGTAGATTTATATGAGTGAAAGTCATGATGATGAGAGACTGTGGCTTACAACTCATGAAAACTCAAAATTCAGTTTCTCACAGAATCTGAATATTAGGTAAGGAAATTATTTCTAAGTAGACACCCATAGACAGCACAATCATGGGTAAGCCCACCGACTGGACAATTGTCCAGCAGAAAGTCCACCAGAAGGACCAGGTGAGACACAAAAGGAGAATTATGTGGAAGCAAAAAACACGGTTTGAAAATGTATGTAATCTGTTATTAATCTTTATAAATAAGTTTTACTTTCTAAATTTGTGAAATAAATAAATTTTTTGAGGATATTAAAATTTATTAGGACACACCTGTACTATCCTATTATTATCTACTAGTTGATGAATGACAGACCATGTCTAAAGTTTAAAGGCTGTGTGCATCCTGCTGTATAAGGGTTAGAGCATGTTAGTTTTACACAGACTTTACACAAAGCAAGCATAGGTTTAGGATTTTTTTTACCAAGTAACCACTAACTAAAGCAATATACTTCAGGCCTATAGGGGTTACTTAGCAACAAAGTGCACATTTTTTGTTTTGCCATTTTGTTTAGGAATGCTGTGGCTGCTAGGTGGAGCTTTGGAGAGACTCGCTGGGTCTTTAGCAGCTCTTTTCGTGGCAGTTTTAGAGGCCTGACTTCCCGCCTCGGCCCTCTGACAGTCTCTCTCGTCTCTCTTGGAAGCGATGAGCTCTCTCTTGCTTCCGGGATGTCCCCGTTTCTCGGCGGCTGCACCTTTGATCCCACTGGGCTCCTTCTTCACATCTGTCTCGGAGTTGGCTCTGACGCGGCTTTTCCTCACCTGCCCTCTGCCCTTTTGGTTAGTGCCAGCTTCCTGTGGTTGTTTCCGGGCGTTGCCCGCAGCCTGCATGTGCCTGAGATGACTCCTCCCAGCTGAGGGGCTAACTGGTGTTCGGGCCCCTCCGCCTTGTGCTCCAGGGCTCCTACCTTCAGATGAGGCGGCTCGGGTCTCGCTGCTGCTCCGCTTCGCCGCCGCTCCTGGGCGTGCCTTGCGCTCAAGCAATGGGCTGAGCCGCGAGTGGCGCTGGTAGGCGTAGGCAGAGCAGCTTCCGTTGCAGAGAGGGTAGCGCATGTGACACTGCGGACAAACTGGAAAGCGGGAGAGTTGTTGCTGGGCTGAAGCAGGCGACGGCGGGTTGTTAACAGGTGTGAAAGGGAAGGCTCGCGAGCTGTGCCGCAACCCTTTGGGGGAGTTGAGTCGGGAAGATGGCGCGGTGTGAGGTCTGGCCGAGTGCGCGGCCGTGGAAGAAGGGAAGCTCTGTGGTCTTGCGCGACCCCCAGGGGGGCGGCTGCTCTCTGCCTGCACCGTTTGGATTTGAAGCCACTCCAGCTGCAGCAACTTCTCCAGGTACTTCTCTAAGGGCCCCACAGGCTTGGGCCGGGGGGCGCCGCGACCCTCTGTGTGAAGAAACACCGCTAGCTGTCTCAGGCTCCAGCAGTTGAAGGGAGGAGGCAAGAAGTCAGAGTATGTGTACACGGGTTTCTCACTCTCATCTTCATCCCCAGCCATCCCATGGGGTCCTGGAATATCTGGGAGGAAGTCGTTAGTGTTAATGATCTCCGCCCGCAGGTTGAGGTGGGGCGGGGTGCACGGGGTGCACGGCGAGGGCAAAACAGGCAGCCGCTCAGAGTCTGACAGATCACTAGCGCTGTCAGAGTCGTCCTCCTTGTTGTTGTAGTGCTGCTGCAGTGCTTCTGGGGTCGGAGCCGGGGAATGCATTAGCGGGTGGGACGGTGACATCCGTAGCCCTGATATTGGAGAAATAGGCAGAGAGAGCGCTCGACGACTTTTTCCCATTCCCTGGCGATTTGGGAGGAGCTCGGTGCCGCACGGTGACAGTCGCTGATTTTCTTGTTTCTCCTCTTTCCTGTGTGCAGATGACTGCTTGCGAAGTTGAGGTCTACAGTCTCCTTCTGCTTCAGGGCTGAGAAGAGACAGATGGATTTAGGGAATGGGGGAGAAGTCGTTGGAGGATTTAGGGATTTAATGTACCTGAAGGAAAGCACTTAGAAATAATACACGCCACTTTTATCTCTTACCTTGAGAGTTTGCTTGCATTTTGAGACACACCTGACTTCATCCTGCCACCTTTAGACTGAGCACCCTGCAGAAAAGTCATTACAACGCAAAATTATTCTCAGTCCTATAAAGTAATTTGCCAAGCTCCAAATTACTCAGAGTACTGTTCAATCCATTATCAGAAAATTAAAAGAGTACGGCTCAATTCCAAACATATCAAGACAGGGTTGTCCACCTACACTGACACACCAGACAAGGAGAGCACTAATCAAACAAGCAGAAAGATATGCATGGAGGAGAAAAAAGGATTTACTCCTCAGGTTGGAGAATCTGTAGACATGTGAACAATTATGGGTGCACTCTAAAAATAGTGATTGTTGATACAAAACCACAAGAAGTTGTGTATTCAGTTTGCCACGAGCCACTTAAGAAACACATCAAACACGTGGAATAAGCAACCCCAAACATACAGTCTGAGCCACAATTAAATGTTTAAGGTCAAAGGTTATTTGTGTAAATAAATAAAGAATCTGTGGTAAAACTTTCCACTAAATCAGGCTGATTTTTAAATATATTACGAGGAAGAGTCACCAGATCTATCAATCCCTTGATGTGCAAAACTGGTAGAGTATGTATAATCTTCCTTTCACTTCACATGCAGGTGTGAAGTGAAATTTATATCATAAAACCCCTCAAAACCTACATTAAGTTGTCTGATTGTAAAATGAGGAAATGTGAACTGGTTCAGGCAGCGCGGCTACACTATGCACTGCTCAGCCGGGGTGCGTTTGTTGGCTGCATAAGGATGTCATTCATGCTGAAGGGACACCACCTGTGCCTGGCCTTACACAGGCTTCTTGAATGAGAGCCCTGTGATTTGACTTAATACAACCAGCTCAGCAAAGCCAGTTGGAAACCCTTAGGTGGGTGTCAAACAGGTGTTAAGATAATCAGTTGTAATTGTACAATACATCTGAGCTTACGTTTTACTCAGTGCTGTGCTGAATGAAAGGTGAAACTTTTGGACAGTCTAATCTGGCCCACTGCTGTGTATATATCAGCTACTGGGTAGTAGTAACAGTAGTAACCTGTGGTATTAATAGCTATTGCATATTCATTAGTAAAGGTGCCAGTCACATACCCTCTGTAGGGCTGCTGTGTCCTTATCCTTATCTGGTCCCGGGAGACCATTTTTCATTTGGCTCATTGCTTTCGTGGTCTTGTTAAATTTCTTTGAGCTATGAAACAGAAAATAGCATCAGGCATGTCTTTAAAGAAAAATACAGTCCATAACATGACGTTCAGTCCCATTAGTGTAGAAAATGCCTACCTGGTAAGTGACCCGCTATTTTCGGTATTCTTAACTCGTATCTTCTCCTTGGAAACGACGCGCTTCAGTGTTGTGGAAGCCGTGCGCTCCTGCATGATGGGGCCCATGTTGCACCACATGGGACGCTGCGTCTGGAGTCCAGCACGGATCTTGTCTTGCACGGTAGCTAAAGAAGCCAGCCGACATCTCTAATCAGACGGTCTAGTCTGAGGACACGGCTAAAATCACCCATTTTCTCCGAGGTGCTGCAATGCATCATGCGAAGACACCAGCCTCTCCTCTTCTGCTGCAGGCTTAACACACGAACTGCTGTTTTGGTCGTCGACGCGACGTCGCTGCTCAAACACAATTCCGCTTTTGTTCTAATTGCAATTAACCTGTGACAAGAAAAGGCATATCCAATTCCAATGTCACCCTTTTCATCATTACGAATGCAACAAAGCAAAAGCAGCGCAGACGCTTTGTTTCCCTGTGAGATGGGTTTGTTTACCTGCTGCTGACTGGCTCGCTGCCTGTGCCGAAGTGAGCCGCCGGAGTGCATCATGGGACTTGAAGTGTAAGCGTAAGTGATCGAGATTTAAATCCACCACAGGCGCTGTTTTAAAGAGTCTAATTGTCATTTTAAAACACTGGAGATTCAACAATTCTTATTTTGAGGCCCCCAAATAGATGCAGGAAGAGAAAAATAAGATACACACTTTTGGCAATCAGCCTTGAGCGACTCAGTCACCCAGGCAACATCAGTGGGCACGTTTCTTAAGTCAGCCGGCGAATCACTCGTCCAGAAGAAATAACGGGGCGGTTTGGGCGGGGTCTCTCTTAAATGAAGGTCAGGTAAGGATCTGTCTGAAGGATCTTGGTTTATAGCATCATTAATAGCTGACAGGATAAATGTACAGCGGTGACCTAAACTAAACTACAATGTTTCACCTGCTTGTTGATATACATGCATCAAATTCTTTACTGGATAATTATTATTATCTTGTTATGCAAAAAAAAAAAACACCAACAAAAAACTGCTATGTTTATCACGTGGTATAAGTGGACATTTGCCAGTCATTTGAGAAGAGTATGGCTTCTGACACTGTCTGGCAAAGCTCTGGTGACAGATGGAGAGACTTCTGCTGTAAATAGGAAACACACCAAATCAGTAATATGGTGGTGGCGGTAGGAGGTAATCCTGCAATCGATGGGGCTTAGCCTCTTCGCCATCCATCTCTAGCGTTGTGTCCTTAAAGACCTGCCTTGCCTGCTGGTGGTAATCAGAGGGCCAAGCGGCATCGGTGCTTCTGTGGCTACAATGTAGCGTACCTCAATTGGCATCTGAATGTATGGGTAAATGATTTAATGTGCAAAATGCTTTGGAGTCCTCTGGATTTGATGACATGTTATACAAGTATTTGCCAGTTGGTAGGAAATTCATTGCAAGGTCTGGGTCCTTGCTGGTTCATGCTTTTTTTTGGCGTCTCTCTTCCCAGTGTAAGTTTCAGTACTCAGCTGTCTCAGGAGCTGGTCTGAAGGAGACATCATGATGGCCTGATCAACCAATGGGAAATGTACAGGAAGGAAATTGGATTAAATTTTTTTTCTACTGCATTCTTTAGAAGAGAGTAAACAAGACACTTTCTTTATGGGAATCAAAACGAATCAAAACGAAACTGACATGTATAAGGCATGTAGCCATAAACATGCAAAGGCTACATGTGTGCAGTCATATGAATAACTGTACGAACTGTACAAAGTTATTCGAAGCTAGAACCATGTTTTGCAGTTCCAATCCAACCCATTTTGAGAGTGCATACTTGAAAAGAGAAGCAGTTATAATATAATTGTTCAATGTCTTAGAAAAATAAATTACCTAGTAAACATTAAAATCAAGGAGTTTATGATTCGTTTGAAATGTTCCCAGGCCACGCCCACTCTGGCACCGTTTTCCTCGCCAGCTGACAAATGGTGCGCACCCAATGAATCTGCGTACTGTACATTTCCTACTAACTGCGCGCTTGTTAGCCGATCTCCATCGACTGTACGCTGGGCGCATGCGAACTGTTAGTGTTTATAAGTCTGGGTTCATGCTTGAAATCATCCTCGCAGTCCTAACGACGTTGCGCAACCCGAAATCCTGCCACGCATTGCTTTAAATGGAGGATCGAGCCACAAGCTCCAGTGTTTCTGCAGCCTGCATGCAACACGCTTCATATCTGTGTATGTTGAGGTGAGGTCAAAGTTTTCTTGTTTGATGCACGTTTGCTTATTAATTAAGGGCAATTTCAAGTGTTGCTGCAGCTGTTTAGACAGACTGTGCAGTCGGGCACGTACTACCAGCATACACGCCCACTCGAAGTTTCTGGCAGCACAGTTTTATAAAAGCTTTTCTTTAAAAGAAAAAGTTTAATTTTGATCCTTAACACTTTGCTTAGAGCAGATTCATAACCTTAATGTGACATGCTAAGTGACTCTGCTTCAAAACTAATTTTAATGTGTATTTATATAGATCAGAAGGGCCAGCAGAGAACATGGAAAGAGGGTGGTTCCTTGGACATGAGAGGATACTCCCCTCCAAATCTCAACAGCCATTGTCCAGCTGCAGCGGTGGGTCTAGGTCCTTCTTGACTATAAACGTGAACGAAATGCTTCGAGCTGACAAGCCCAACACCGTTAGGAAGCCCATCCCAATCCGCCCGCCAAGTCCCAGAGTTACTCGGCCAAAACGACAAGACTCCCACAGCTTCCTCACCTGTGAGCCCACGCCGAAGCCCATCATCCGACAACGGTCATGCTCTCTGCCTTCTGCCACCCAGAACAAAAAGAAACAGAGCAGAGGTGTTGGCGTGAGGTTTGTGGACTCTCTTGGACTGGACCTGGAAGACGTTAGGGTTTTTAAATCAGGCGAAGACCCATTTGTGCCACAACATGTTACCTTCCGACTCCTGATGGGTGCTGAGATGACAGATGGAAGGCATCTTGAGATTAACTTGCCATACTTAAAGCCGGTTTTTGCCCAACAGCCCGGTGACCAGCCAGAGTTCCTGCGGCGTCTCCATGAACAGAAAGTGTGTCTGGAGAGGGTCTTGTGCTTTGAACTGGGCATTATCGGAATCACGCAAGTCCTAAATTTAGACTTTGAGAAAAAAGTTGAAGTTCGGTATTCGTTTACGGAGTGGAAAAGTTCTGCGGAAACTAAGGCTTTCTGGGTCTCCACTGTCACCAAAACCTGCGACGGAGAAGGAGGAAGAGGGCAGGAATTTAGTTGTGATACATTTCGTTTCCACCTACCAGTCCCTCCCTCGCTTCGACCAGGAGCACAGCTGGAGTTTGCTATCCAATACAAAGTTTGTGGGGTTGAATATTGGGACAACAACAATGGAAAGAATTATAAATTAGTCTGCCAAAACTACAAGCTAACAGTGCCTAAAGAATGTGAAGACAGCATGGTGCATTTCATTTAGGATGCAGACTACATGGGGGAATGCAATCTGAGCGCTAAATCTAGAAGCAATGCATATTGAGAATACCTACAGAGGACATGTTGCGATTTAAGCACTGCTAACAAAATTATGCTAAGAGACAGAATCTACAAGCACTTTTATAGATAGAGGAGATCGAGCACTAAGGCATTTATAGTTTTAAAAATTGCACTAAATAAATAAATTATATATATATATATATATATATATATATATATATATATATTATCCACACAGGGACATTTTAAAAGGGGAGGTCACCTTGCTGAATATCTGATGGAATAAATGTTTTCATGCAAAATTTGTTGCCCAATATTCTCTCAGGATACATTTTTACTTGGATTCCATTAAATATCATGTCCAGAACATTGTACAAATAAAAACAATTTTACAAAAATTGTAGGTGTTATATTTAGAGATGCAATTATCATATTTTCCCTGGTCAATGCAGATTTTCAGTTTTCTATCAGATCAAACCTGCAAATTCCAATTTTGGATCAATTTAGATTTTTTTTTGTCCTAAGCACAGAAAAAGTAACGGATGAAAGAGGAAAAAAATGCTTGTAAGTTTTCTCATTCATTGAAGTGTCAAAGCATTTGTCTGTACACTTTATCTGTTTAATGAAATTCCAATTGTATTTTTCTAGTTGCTTTTTTTTCAGTACTTTCTTTATATGTTTTCTGATTAAAAATGCTGTCCGTGGTTGCCTTGGAAAATATTATTGAGTAAAAAAGATGATGGTGCTTCCTAAATGTATCCCTAAAAACTGACACTCTGTAAGAAGAAGAAAAAATTCTGCATGGACACATGGAGTGTATATTGTGAGTGGCACTTTTATAAATACATTAAAATTTATAAAAGAGAATTCTGCTTTGATGTTATTAGATCAAAACTAAACATTTTAAACTCATTTTAACCAAAAAACCATCAGTCTTATTTTTAAACTGATGGTCTTAAGTGATAAGATATTACTTAAAGTCTACTTACTTGGCCCTTTTTTCAATTAGAAGAATCAACTCCGTAATAATAATAATGATACAAGTTTTATATATATGGCTATATTTCTATTGCTATTATATGGATTTAATGTATTTGTTATGTAAAACAACACATGAAAAAAATATTTTATGTATTTTTACTTTCACTCTTTTACTGTTATTCAAAAATAATTAAATGTATTTGCTGGTTTTCTGAAGTGAAATAAGATATTTTAGGCACATTTATATTTTTCTACTGTGATCAATATAAATTGTTTATCTTTGTCAAAATGTCGCTCTTATTAAAAAAAATGCCTACATTTTATATGCCTGAACAAAAATCTATAATTATTGCTGAACATCTTTTACGAATATCTAAATTTGTAAACATACACTTTGAAACAAAGTCAATGTTGATAAGAGTGAGAGTGTTGGAAGTAATGGTGTCTTCAGCGGTAAAACACAACCGCAACTTTTAAGTGTCTAACAAAGTGGTAATCACCATACCGCATTGGTTGCTACCTTCCAGAGTCTTGAAATCCGAGGGATTACAAAAATAGATTTACCACCTCCATTTGCCTGACTAGCGCGTGCGAGATTGACGTAGATTTCGCGGGTCTCCTGATAGCCGTTTGAGCTAAAAAAAAATAACGGTCAAAAATATACTTTTTTTCTCATTTTGTGTGGGTGGTTTTTACGATACGGTAAGTTGCTTACAATTAACACAATGTAATGGTTATTTTATCGACGTATTTTCACCCGTTCAGCTCCATTACGATTGTTGGGTTAGATTAATTATCTAACCCAAGAGGTGAAGGCACTGCTGTCAGAAGTTGTCGATAAGCTAGCAAAGCAGGTTTCGGAGATATTGACTTGGCTCTGTGTTTTTATATACGCTTATTTTAGGCTGATTTACTCTAGATGAATGATGGAACATACTAAGAGTTAGTAAGCTTATTTTGTTAGTGTTTACACATATTGTTTTTCATGTCATTAGCCAATTTTTAACAGTCCTCAAGATATTCTCCGAGGCAGCGGTATCCTCTATTTCGAACAGATATACATACTTAAGCCACTGCATATCAATAGATTCTTCTCTATGTTAAGAATATTTATAAATAAGTTAGTCATAAATATGCTCAAATTTTGTGTATACATAAGTGTATTATTTGCATCTTGCTTTTGAATATATTCCACCTCATTTCCATTTCATTCTTGAGCCAGTATAATCACAGCTTCCCACAGTAGGCAATGGTTTACTATATACAAAAAAATCATAATCATACACAAGTTGTTAGAGTGGGGCTTAAATAATCTCTAATTGTAACCTCATAAAGTCACCATACTACATGTATAATGTATAATGCTTGCTTACGTTGTGATTGACAGGTGTATGTTTTCTCAGCTCCTCCTGAGGACTTTGCAGGTCAAGAACAGAAAGTGTTCCTTAGGAAGCCAAAATGGCTCCAAGCTCGAGCCCTCAGGTTATGTCTGCATCACTGTCAGCTCATTTCAAGGTTATTCCAGTATTAGTTGTTAAAGTGACAGCATTCTAAAAGTTGAAATGTTTCTGTGCAGTTGGAGAATATAATCAGCGCAGCGTTGAAGAGTGGAGATGTCCGGCCTCTCGACTTGTTCTTAGAGAGAAACACATTTGAAGACATGTCTATTAAATGCTCCCAACAGTTCCTCAATAAATTGGACAAACTTGTCACCAGGGTAAGATTCGGTCCAAATAGTTGTTCATCATTCTGTTACGGTAGTTTAATTTTATTATTATAAAAATTTAAAGAACATTTATACTGTTTAGGGCTTGGATCAAAAAGAGACCAAATTGGCCAGTTTGGGACTTGCGAGCTTCTACAAATGTGGGAACAATTTGAAATTACCGAGTGGGACAGGACTTTCAGGTTTAATATCTCAAGGACTAATTAAAAAGATAAGTATATGCTACTAAAACATACCCAACAATGTTTACAAAGTAAGTATTTTCAGATTTTAAATTATCATTGTTTTTTTGAGTAAATGGTACAGTGGTTTGAGAAATGCAGGAAGCTATGGATCCAACATGGCCCACACTGGGATGAGACCATGTTTGCGCTCTCGGAGAACTTCCTGAATGCCTTAATGGTGAGCTTGTGTTTTATAAGTTAGTACATTTAGTGCAAGGACACGTTTTCTGCCTAAAGTATTTTCTCCTGTTTCTTGTGCTGCAGGTAGTTCATGAGTCATGTAAAGAGGGTATGTTTGTAAATTTCACATTTCATTTGTCGAGAAAGCTAATACCAAGTTAGAAATCCTGTTTGTTCAATTATACAAGTATGTTAATGCTGTTGGTGTTGCACGATAAATTGTGACGGTTGTGTGTTATTTGCATAAAAACAGATGACGGTAAGTGGTTAAAGGTGTTTTGTTTCCCTGCAAACTTCATTCCCTAATATTCCTTTCAGGAACTTCCCAAGTGACTGAATCCTTCCTGTATCCTGTCGGACAGTTGGCAGTAGACCCCAGAATCAACATTCTGATCCAGAAAGAGGTGGGGAACAATTTGTGTAACTTTTTCTTTTGAGAATGACGTTGAGTCTGATAAACGGAGGTCTTTCGCTGTAAATAAACGCAATCATTTTGCTCCGACAGGCAATTCGTAAATATAACATGATTCTGGATAAAATTCCGGTGGAGTTCAAGAAAAACAGGAGGATCCTAACATCACAAGACGCTTCAGATATCATGTGTGTAATTGTAGATTTCTCGATGTGGTTCCGAGTTCTAAAATTTCCACGCTTGCTGGAACCCACATGCGTTTATTTTTCTGCAGGAGCAAACTGGCAGGCCGGATTGTGGAGGGTGGTGGCAAGTTTTTTTTATTATTATTATTTCATTTTATTTTTATATTTTTTTAAACAAACTCTGCTGCCTTTTTCCATCCAAATTAAATACAGAAACATTCTATTTTGCAGATTATGACTTGCAGTCATCCCTGATGGAGGCATTATGCAGAATGGCCACTCCTGATCAGAGGAAGAAGCTTGCAAATCAGTGGTTCAGCATGGCCCATGTTGCCAGTGGTTTTGCCCAGATCAGTGACTCTGAATTTGAAACGGTACTAGTAATTAATATGAATATTTACTTACTGGAGTAACATGTTGTTTTATTTGTCTTTAAGAGACAAAATAACTATGTAGATTTATAATTTTAGGCTTGCAGAAGGTTTCTGAACATGGTGAACGGGATGCAGGGAGACAAAAGAAGGTACGAGAGCGCAACACGTTTTCACATTTAATTCAATGAAATTAATTCAAACAATTATCGTTACATGTTGCTTTGCTGTGTCACATCGCAGAAGCTTTTTGGACGATTTCTAACCATACCTTTTCTATAACACGTAGAATATTTGTTTTTTGTGTTTGGAAAGTTTGTATTTTTAACTGAACAGCAGTGTCCTTTCTGTGCCGCAGAGTGTACTCTTTCCCCTGTTTGAGAGTGTATCTGGGCAAGTATGAGGTCAGTCTCCACAAGGTTTTTAATCAGAGCTTCAATATGTATTGGTACTCTAAAACATCATTGATTGTGGCACAGAAGTAAATGTTCTCTGGTAGTGAATAATTATCTTGTCATTAGGTTTTGAGCACATAGAGTTAAAAGTGAAATTTATTAGTCTATATAAGTAGTTATTGTAAAAAAGATTCTGCTTATCTTGTTAGCTGTTGATGCCATCCGATGAGAAACTCGAGGAATTCTGGATTGACTTCAACCTTGGCAGCAGCAGCATCTCCTTTTACTTCTCTTTGCCTGATGAAGAGGTACTGGTACACCAAGTTTGTTCTGTGGGAATCAAAATCAGCTGAACAGAATTTGTTTGTTATGTTTTATCAAAGGTTAGCCTCGATTAGAGCCTAACAAGGCCAAATTTTCCGTTTTATCCAGGATGGGCATTGGGAAACAGTTTGTATCAATGAGAATGAAGTCCTCAGCTACACTGTGACAGGTTACCACAGCACTGAAATAACTCTATCTTTGGTCTTTACTGCAGGTGAGATAAATGGACAATATATAAAAACTGCTCTTTATCTCTAGAGGTGGGCAAGAGGAAAGTCTTGCTGCTCAAGCTGTCAGAGGTCGTCGTTGTTGATTCAGTGGAAGGATCCAGTCTCATCATCCATTTCAGCTCCTCTCTGGACATCCTCCAGGCTGCTTGCAGTGTTTTTGGAGATGACAAAAACAAAGTTAGTGACCGATCCATTGTATAATAAATAAATACCACATTTGTTGTGGTATAGAAAAGGCTTTGAGCAAAACTGATGAAACATTAAGGTGGAGAAACCTGACAATCCACAAGAGAACATATTTTTAAATGTTAGTATATACTGTCAATTAGACTCTGAGGAAAGGAAACATTTCTGTCATAATAAATTATTGTCTGGCATTAATCTCTTTTATTCTGTCAGGGCACCCATGTAGTGAAAACAGAAGCTAAACACACAGTAGAAGGGAGAAGCACCCAGGTAAGCAAAACCCTGACAACAGGCTTTATTTACGGCCATATGTCCAATGTGATATTTACACATAAAATGCTGTGTACTGATCCTTTGTCAACAAGTTTATTTCTCAAAGCGTCTTTAAGCTGTCTTAGCAAACCCAAAAATGTATGCATCAATGTTGCTGTGTGTGTGTGTGTGTGTGTGTGTGTATTCTCACAGGTTGTTCCAGAGAGCCAGGTGTCTCTGAGTGAAAATGAGAAAAACACCGCCCCCTACCTGTTGTCCGCCACAACTGCACCTGCACAGGCAACATGTTTGGATTTTACATAAATAAAAAAATACTCTAATCGGTTGTTTAATATTGTAATAATAATGGTAACATATCAGGTTGTCTTTTATCTTGCATCTAGATGGTGACCCCTGCCAGACAGCGGATATCAGAGTCCACCATTTACATTAGCAGCAGTGAGAGAGGAAGTGTAAATGTCGGCCGTTTTCTTCCTGCTAAGCCATCAAGTGAGTAATTCCTTGAAAGTGTAACATCACTAGTAGCGTAAGAAATAAGTAAATACCAGCTTGAACGTGTTAGTGGTTGTGTTAGATTGTTTTTGCTCAAGTTCCAACTTGGCATATGGTTGATACTTTACTCTGCAGCACACACCTGTTCATTAACCAATGCTGAGTTCAACTATTATCCCTTAAGGACTCATTTTTACAGCAAACTGTCAGGATTAAAACACCGTGATTATTACAAAGCATGTGAGTCAACCTTTACCTGATGGCATTTGCTTTTCTTTTTGTCTGTAATTTACAGCCAATAGCAAAGGCAGTATCTCTTCGCTGAAGGTCTCCGTTTGCAGTACAGCTGTTAGGACCAGCAGCCACAACACAACACCATGCAGCACTCGAGTGTTTGGCTACAAGGAACAGGTTTGTCGCAAAAGAAAACTTCAGTGATGCACTACTTGGTCTGTTTTATAAAATACATCAACATTTCTGGTTGTAGTGGGACAAAATGTGAAAAGGTTTAGGCATACAATTGTTTTTGAAAAGCCCTTTATGTTGAGCACACAATTAAAACAGATAATCGACTTTAAACAAGACAATTTATTAATCTATTAATTTACTGGTGTTTTTTTTTTTTTAATTGTTACACTCTTTTTTTTTAATCATATTTTAGGCTAACTGTTACAGTCAATTTTAGGCTTAATTTCTTAAGGATTCTAAAGGGTAAATCAACACAGAAAGCAACAGAATCCTAAAAAAACTTTTATTCTGAAATAACAGAAATAATATTTGCCACTAATTCTATAGTAAAATTAGTGTTGGTAGATTGTAAACAACCTCTACAAAAATTCAACAGAGTTAATTGCTGATTTACATAAAGTCTTGAAAATTATTACTTTTTGTTTCACCCATGGTATCATGGCTTATTGAAAGTTGTATGTTAACAATATCTGCATGTCATTCATTTTTATGCGTTGTTCTTGTGTTTCTACAGAAAGTGGCAGCAGCAGAAGATTCCTCTCTATTTGAAGAAAAGTCTCAGGGTATTTCTACAGTGACTTTGATCTGAACTTGCCAACAAAAATACAAACATATGCTTGTAATTCTTTAGCCTCTAAAAGTTCTCTTCTCTTCACCTTTTTACCTCCAGAAACCAATTTTGTACCCGACACACAACCCAGAGCGCCATGTAACACGTAAGTCTTACAAACTTACACTCTTGTTTGCAAATCTTCAAGTCAAAGTCAGTTTTTCTATAAACAGAAGTTGTCTTGTTTGTTCAAACTACAGCAGCTCTAACCGGAGCAAATTATCCGACTCCGAAATGCTAAGGATGCCAACTCAGAAAATCACCTCATTATCAAGACCTGGTAGACAAAGTTCAAAACCGATATCAACATAGCATATATGTATGTATGCATGTGTGTGTTAATCTGTGCTGTTATTCTTCTCTGTTTAGAGCCTAATTCAAGTTTGCTAGAACCTCAGCAGCGCTGCCCTTCCTCAGGCCAGAAATTGTCAGTTTCCAAATCGAGCCTTGTTCTCCATAAGCAGTTCCACAGTGAGTTGACCGAACGCCTGCAGAAGCTCCTCAATGACAGGAGCAAAGATCCTCCGCCTCAGGAATCAGCTGATCACCATAGGAAAGCGTCCAATACCAAACAGGGCTCCAGAGAAACAGACTCAGAAAACACGTATGCTTCTGTGACTGTTCCCAAAACGCAAAGGGCTCAGAGAAGCAAACAATCTAAAGAGAAAGGGAAAGAAAAGGAGGCTCTGGAGGCAGATGCTGGTGCCGCGAAAGCTTCGCAGAAGACCGTCACAAATAAGACTGTCGCAAACCAAAAACAATCTCAGGTCAAAGATGATATAAAGATTGCAATTTCGAGGAGAGACAAAGTATGCATTCGGTGTATTCAATCCGTCTTAACCAGCTGTTTAAAGTTATTAATGGTTTCAGTGATCATTTGTATTCCTGTTCTCATGTACAACTCAGAGAGACTCAGAGGTCACAGCTAGCATGATGAAGTTAATCTCCAGCCGTTATGAGACTAAAACCCAAACCACAAGAAAAAACAGCACAGAGAAAATTACTCATAACTGGATTCCCCCTCTTATAAACAGGTATGCACATTTAGGGATTTTCTTGGTGTCAATAAACATACTTCATTTAGCGCAGAAAAACACCATATACTTCCTGGTTTTGTTTTTTGTCGTCGTAGATCAATCTTTAACATGGGCAAGATGCCGACGTGTAAAGTAAGTCTTTGTTTAGCTGATATCTTGACTTTACTTGAAAAATTATTGCGGCACCTGCTTGTTTAACTGAAGATATTTTATTCTACAGATGGAAACACTCAGAACAGTAAACATTAGGAAATCCTTAAACTCAACCACAGCCTCTGTGGGAAACAGGTAATGCAAACATTTGAGTTGAAATTGGGAAAACTGGGGAGGAAATGTTAAATTGTAGGGTTGTAATTTATTTGAAGTTGTATTTAATCTCCCTTTTGTTTCGTAGGAAAGATACCTTTGCATTCAGTGCTGATTCTCCTCTCTTCATTGGGGTAACAGATTCTTTTATTCCTTACTTTCTTCTTTGCTTTCCTACTTGGTTGTTTTGCACATGAAAAATGTGTAAGAACCTTGCCCTGTAATTCAGTGGCCAACATTTTTCAAGAGAGGGCGCCACTGCTCTAATTTAATGTTTTTAACTGCTGTAGATATTTAAGTTTTATAAATGTTTTCTTTCCCATTAGAAGGAGAACCAGTCCTTTATCAAATCACTTGTCACATCAACCAGGTAAACCACATAACATATACAATGAGAAATTGAAGGAAAAAATAATCAAGTTCTCAGAGGTTTCACTCCATAACTATTCAAATGTGGAACTTCTGAGATTTTCTTTTTCTGGATGGTTCATTTTATTTTTGTTGTTTGACAGTGGCATCCACAACTCCTCTACATTTCTCATCACATCTAAGAAAGCGCAACCTCTGGCAAAAGTATGCTCGAGTTATAGTGGTTCAAAATAATTAATGTTTCTCAGTTTGGAGCAGCATGGCTGCATATTGGTTCATCTGACAACATACGTCTGTATTTGTCACCTGCTGACATGTATGTTGCAGAACAAGCTGCATGTGAAAACGCATCTATTCAGTGACACTGACACGGACAACGCCACAACAGATGTCAGCTGGCTGAGAGAGTCAGCCAGGAAGCCCAAACCCCAAGTCATCAAATACTCCAGACAGGCACAGATCAAACCCAAAAAAGTCCCTCTGCAGTCTCCAGGTTCATAGCCTTTAACTTATTGCAGAAAAGCTAAATAAAAGAATGTATCAGTGATCCTATACATATAGCTTCTTATATCATTTGGTATTTACTTACAGACATGCACCCAGATTTACAATCATCTTCAAAAGTTGGGAAGGACAAAAGCAAACATACTCAGGTAAGACGTTGCATCTAAGTACTGCTCCACAAACTGCTGCTGCTGTACTCCATGTTACCACTGTGTGTCACTGTTGTATAACAAGAATCTGTGTTCATAGGAGGCTATGGATCAGCCAAAGGCAGCGAAGCAAGCAGCAGCCAGCAGTAAACCACAAGCTGCTGCAAAGAGGCCCAGGAGAGTGGCAGCCACCTCTACGAAGAGCTACAAGGAACCAGATACAGATGACAGCCAGTCGGAAATAGAGAGGCCTCAGTCACCCAAGGCAAAAGAGCTTTTTCTAAGCCTTGTGTTTTGCACTTAAGCAACTAATCTTAGCAAGTAATGCAAACTCATCTGTGCCAAATTCACAGAGATGTCTGTTGAAAGCATACATAATGTTGTGGCTTTGACCTTTATAAAGTTTTCTGACCATTTTGGTTATACTTTGGAAATATATCATTTTAAACTTTCTAAGTAAATTAACTACTCAAAAAATGATAGGGATATTCAGCTTTCAGGTGAAATTTTAGGACAAATCAATTCACTACAGCCTTGACAGGTTGAACATAATCTGTCCTCATCAAAATTTCTGAATGCACAACTTTTTGTTATATAACATCCTGTAATGACAAATTTCATCACAAGTGTTTGGCCCATGAATCAACCAATAAATTTCCAGATACAATCAGAGTTTGTATTTGAACAGTCCTCCTCATCAGGTTGTTTGCATTTTGACATCATGAAACCAAGGCAACATCTAACACCTAATTAGCAGTACCTCGCCGTCTCCTGGCTTCAAACCGCATGTCCTTAGATGGAAGCGGCCACTGAGCTTTTAATGTCACAAAAAGCCATAGAAGTGGATGTCCTCTGAGCATACACCACACCGATGACTGCTTCATTGTGGAACTGCGTGATGAATGCCAGGAATACTTAAGGGAGTGTCATTTCAGACACTCCCTTAAAACTGTTGACATCCGCATGGTCTGCATGCAAGGCACCTGAACCCACCACCAGGTCAAATTGTCTTGCATTGAGCAGGGAGCATTTACACTGACTGGACAAAGGACCATTGGCCTAAGTGTTGTTCTCTGATCAAAGTCAATTCACGCTTAGCAAAAATGAAACAGTAATGATGCTGGAAGCGACAGGAGAGCGCTGTGCATAGGCCACTGTTGTCACTAAACAAGCTTTTGGTGGTGTTATAGTGGGGGCATGTGTGTATAGTCAATACAGAACTACTGTACACTTAGTGACTGTAACAGTAACAAACCCATATACTGCGAATAACATCCACTCATTGTGACTAAGAAGAAGATCCCAGGCCTAATTTTACTTTCCTGGACAACAGTTCTCCAGCGCATTGAGGTTGTGTTATTAGTGATCGGCTGCTGGAGACTGGGGCATAACCACAAATTGAGTGGTCTGCACTTTCTCCAAACACAAATCCCATTGAAAACCTACTGGATCAGCTAAAACTTTGTGAAGATTCTTGTCCCTCTGTACCCAAAAACCTCAGTAACCTAAGGACCACCACACAAGAATTACCTCAGCAACCAATAAGTCAACTCGTGAACAGAATGAGACATCGTTATCAAGGTGTTGTTGATGCTCAAAGGCATGGGATGTTATTTAGGGTTTGATATTTTTGTTGCATACACAATTCCTTCGTTGGCTTTTTTCTGTGATATGAAGAAATGACCATTGCATTGCTCTACTTAAAAGCCTAGTTTCATTATAAATCAATATAGGGTGAACTTTTTAAACTTACCATAAATCTGACCCAAAATCCCTTTCATTTTGTGAGTGTGTTAGTAGTACGTGTCAACTCCAGTATTTTAGTGAATGGTAAATCACAACTTGTTTTTTTTTCAGATTTGACAAAGTGCCATTTTTCCTTTAAAATAGCATTCTTCTGGCGATAATTTGAAGAACTCAGAAAAGACGAAAGAGGTTGTGCCAACAAAGAAGAAAAGGACTGCGAGCAAACAGCCAATCAAAATGAAACCACCCACAGAGTCTGTGTTGGATGTGTATCCTTCTTCCAAAGTAGAGGTAGATACATTTTATTTAATTTCACTCACATTAACTGACGATTGTGCATAAATATTCATAGTTAGACATCACAGAAAGAGCTGAATAATAATACATTTTGGTGTGTCTGGCTGATTTGTTCTGTCGAGCAGCAGTGGAACAAGGAGGAGAACTGTGCAGATGATCCGCCAATAAAGAAGAGTAAAAAAAACCTCTCTGACCACCAGGCAGACAAATACAGGAAGGCCGATCTCACAAAAACAAATCTTAAGGTGAGAGTTTAGTCATAACAATGAATATTGTGAAATAGGATTTGTGATTAAAGCCTTGCACTTGATACTAGTTTACTCTAATGACTTAGTAATCCTGGTGGTAAAATCCCCAAAATAAACAACCCTATCTAATAAAGTACTATATGAAACAATGATGATGGCTAATTCATGAGAAATTATTTAATCTTTTATTTTACATTTCTTTTTGTACAAGAAAAAAGAAATAGAGCTCAAGGTGGAACTGGAATGTATAAAGCTTCATATTTTCCACATTCGTAATGTTACAGCCTTATCTCACTACACACAACATCACATAAAGACAACATGAAAAGAGTTTAGAGATTTTTGAAAGTACATCGAAAGTAAGATAGTATTCACAACCTTTTCTCAGTAATTTGTTGATGAGCCGATTACTGTCCTATTCGGCTGGTATTTAGCAAAAAAAAAAAATTTTTGGTAAAGCTGAAAGAAAATAAGAAAAGTTAATTTTTTTTATATAATATGTGTTAAACAGCTGTTTTCAACCATTTACTTTTTTATGTATAAATAGTTTGGTATTTCATGCTTACAGCTGTCCAGAATGAATAAAAAGATTATTTTCCAACAGATTACAGCGGGGAACATTCTCCAGGAAACTTTGATGTTGAATAAGAAAAATGTCATCCCAGGTCGAGAACAAACGAGTTCTTTGAAGGATTCCTTGGCCGCCTGCCAGATCTCTTTCTGTCCTTCTCCTCCTTTCATTGAAAAGATGAGATGTAAGTTGGAGTGGAAAGCTCCTTACCAACTTCAGAGAGAGACAACAGTCTTTTGACTTCTTTGACATCAGTCAAATCTTTCATGCTTGATCAAATGGTTTTGTTACATCACATAAGCCACTTTTATATATATTTTGCAGTCCCTTTGACAGTTCTTGAAGTGGAAAATGATTCAGAGTATTCAAATTGGCTAATTTGTGTACAGTTGGGCAATTGTAAGGTTTTCCTCATTTTTACAGCGTGGCTAAATTAAGTGGAAAGTTCATCATTTTAACAGATATATCTACTTGTAAATGTGATCCATCTCATTCTTTAAATCTGTAAATAGCATGGAGTGTTAATGTTAGCAATTACAATGACGATTTGTTTCAGAAGTAGGGTTAGAGTATAAAATTTGACTAGAATAGTTGCACATAACATGGTTTTATACAAACAACACTTTTGCACCTTATGATATTTATCTTAACATTTTGTCATTGTGTATGTTCAGTTGAGTCTCAGTTTGCACGTGGTGCTTCTTTGCTCTAAACGATGTTATGCTCTCAAAACCCTTACCCGTAAAACAGTGTGTAGAAAGGGTGTATATGTTGACCTTCTGTGCTCTGACCAATATCTGAAGCCAGCTGTCAGAACATCTGTGTTTTCTTTGGACCCTCACAGCCGCTGGAAGGTCAGCTCCAACCTTGGGTTTGACCTGCTCCACTGTCCTCAGTCCACAGGGATCCCTACTCCCTACCTCAAGAGATCAGTCCTGCCAGGACACCCCCTCTCCAATCCTGCTGCTACCCAAAGTTTGTTCCATAGTCAGCAGCAAAGGCCAGCATAAGCTGTCTTCTTTCTATAATGTAGAACAAAACCAGGACTCTTCGAAGACTCCGTCCATCCCATCTGCCTGTTCGCTGGCAGGTCAGACTCCTGCGCCCAGTCCCCCCACTGGACTCACTGCTGCAGAGGTTGGTCAACCTCCTAACTCTGAAAACATATGTCACGCTCAAATAATCTGCTTCAAAAGTTAAAGAGTTGTTGACTGTGTTCCAACTTTGCGGTTGGATTGAGTCATTTTGTTAGCTCCAGAAACAACCCAATTTACTCGTAATCAAATATTTGCATAACCTGGAAGTTCAGGCATGATAATCTACTCACAAGTTGATACAGATGGTTGTTGGAATTCTCAGAGAAAGCAAAACGATGATCAGTGCATCTGTGAGAGAAGGTAGTTCCCATTGAAAACTTACTTGAGGATATTGAACAGTATCTAATGGATGGGGAATGCCAACCACTTGTCTTCAAATTCTAATTAAGAAACTTAACAAATTCTGCTGAAATCAACCAACAGCAGGGTAGACCAACAACAACAAAAAAAATAGAAATAGTGGAAAGGAAATTGTTCAGGTTTGAAAAACCTGCAAATAACTTGTGCTGATATGTCAGATGCTGTGAAAAGAAGAAACGTTGCTGTTTTTAGATTCTTAATAAGAAGTTATAAATTCAGAAATGTACTAATATAAATCACCTTTTTTCAGTAGTAAACTCAATAATATGCTATATTATTGAGTTTTACCTTCCATGTAAAACTTTCACCTGTGATGTTTTATTCTAGTTATCAAAGTCTTCTTGCAACACTTCATCTTGGCAATTATTCAACATCTCCCCTCTCAGTCTGAACTGTAGCATCTTCATGTGATTCACATACCGTTACCTCACGTAATGAACTAAAGTCACCGGTGTTAGTTGACAGTCGTGAATCACTGGAAAAATGTATCAGCTGTAAGCTGTTAAATAACTGAAGACCGTCCGATAGTTGAGCTGGAATTCCCAGAAGTTGAACTCAAACAAACCTCGACTCCTTAGGGAGAAACACAGAGGTTCTCTTTTAAGACTCATTATTGTAACAGCCAAACCCACAGTTATACACAGATCATAAAGTAACATGAGACCATTTAGCTAAAACTGAAACTAGACCATTCAGAGGGAACGAGTCGTTTGACGAGTTAAAAAGAAAATCATGTTGTGATTACGTAGGATATAATGAAGTAGCACGATTGATATATTCTTTCGAACTCCAGGCTGATAGTATTACTGTTGCACTACATCTGTTGTGTAGTGCTACAACAAGGACTACATCAGTCCTTGTTTATAATCCACAGCAGACATTTGTAATTACAAAATAAACTGCAATATCGCCTCAGACCGACAATTTGTCATAATGTTCTCTCGCCTTAATTGTTTGTTTTCAGATTTGTGCTGTCCAGCAACATCTGTCCCCAGCACCTCCGTCCCTTTTGTCTCCAGCCACACAGCCGCTCTTAACATCAACCCTTCTGGAGCTTGACAAGCCACCAGTACCGTCTGCCCCCCAGTCACCGCTCCCTGGAGTCGCCTTACCCAGTGGTTGTAACCTTGACCTCAGTAAAGTGTCGTCAGTTTCCCTGGGCTCCCTAAGCCATTCATCGCCAAAGTCGTCAGTTCTCAGCAGAAACATGAAGGAGGTTTTTATCTCTTTTCTTGAAGATTTCTTTAGGAGTGCACCGATTGTAGTTTTTCTTTGGCTGAGCCCAGATTGCCAATTCCGATTTTGACCGTTTTGTTTTGTCTGGCATATTGCTAAATATAGTAATATGTCAGACATATATAGTCAGACAAATATAATCTGACTGTATAGTCTGACTATACAGTGCGGTGACTATTGTTACCTGCAAACATGGAGACATGACCTGGTGGGCCGGTCTAGTCAAACCTCTCTAATGGGATAGAGGAGAGGACAGTGGTTGATTTTTTGACTTTTGCTGAGGTAGATAAAATTGGAGGACAAGATGAGATATTTTATTTATCTTTGCAGGGTTTCCCCCAGAAAACCTGCTAAATCCTGGTGCTCAGGGCGTTACGGCAGTCATCCAGCCACTGTGTTTTTAAGTTAAAAAATGTCTAAAGTTGACAGGAAATTTTAAAATATCATTTGAAAGTTATGCATTTTTGGAAGACTGGAAGATTAAAAAAGGCAGTCATAAAAAATATAAAAAATAAATTAACAATGCTAAGTCTGGTGGGGGCATGAGAAAAGCCTGGTGGCCTGCCAGGCTTATTATACGCTGAAGGAAACCCTGACCTTTGTTTTGTTATATTTGCCTGCATCTAGAAAATGTATGAAATTTGATTTAAGTATTTTCCAGATCTGGTGCCAAATAAGATAGCATTTGTATTTAAAAATTGTCTTCCTCTTTCCCATTGTCTAAAAATAAAAAATATATATATTTACTCTTTATAATGTGTAAAACATTGAGAACTTGTAATGTTTAGAGTGCTTGTAAAAGTGTAGAATTTTGTCAATAACTGTAGGAAGGATGTTTGTAGTTTACTGAGTGGACTGGACAAATTCAAAAGAGGAAATAGATTATTACGTTATTACGAACGGTGAATATATATGACCATAAAATAAGTGCCTAATGCATCACTGTTGATACTGACAGAAAACACCTGTCACTGACAAGAACTTTGAGCTGACACAGCATTTCGTCTCAGGTAAAACGTTTTTTATTTTTCGGTTTGTGAAGTGGCTAACAACATAATGTGTGCACCACAAATAAATCACTGCTGTATATTAGTGTAGAAAAAGAGAAAAACAATGGCTGCTTGATGTGTGGACGTGTCTTTTAGGACCCGCTCGCAAGCGCTGCATCTCATCATCCAGTAATTCAGAGGAAGATGAGAAAGAAGAAGAGAAGAAGAAAAGCAAGATGAGAGGCCAGCGTTCTCCTCGAATGAAGCCAAGAAAACTTTTCAAGTCTTGTAAGCCATATTTAGCATTCTCAGCCTGCCTCCCCCCCAAAAAATAAATAGCCCTTTTGCTAAAATACATTTTTAAAAAAGCCAGAACACCGCTGGCAGTAATTCCGCATAAAAAGGCCTGTGATCAGGTGAAACCACGAGATATGTCATTCTCTTAAACACTTGAACTCTAAAGTACATGATGAAATAATGTTTTCACCACAATTTTACCAAACATTTTATTAGGCGCTTAGGCAACTTTCTAAAAAGAAAATCTCTGATTTTGCAGAGAGAGTTATGCGGGACTTGTTCAGTGGGTTTGTGTTGGAACAACAAAAGCGATTCAAACGAGAAGTGACGTCTGGCTGTGTTCTGCTCACAGTTGCAGAAGTGTCTGTGGTGGATGAGCTGAGCCACATAAGCTGCAGTCACTGGGAGACTGAAGACATGGAGGAGGATTCAGAGCTGCCAGCAAGAACTCTGAACCCAAATAACCTCTGTCAGCAGCTGAGCTCTGTGCTGAAAAACAAGTTCCAGGTTTACTTGCACACATTCATACACACGCAACAAAATAAGTTGCGTGTCCTGTGTTTTATGTCCATACCCTTTATGAAACCATGAACAGGAATACTGTTATAAGTCTGTAATTAACTGAGTTTAGTTTAGAAAGCAGTGATGACCTTCAAGAATGGACTCTTCTCTGACTTGTCTTGATCAACTGTATGTCGTGTGATAAATGTTTTCAGAACCGTTGCAAGATTATGGAAATCTACAACAAACAATCTTCCAAAACCGTCCAGCAACACATTTCCTCTATTGGTGACCAGCTTAACAAAAAAAGGTCTGTTCTCTGGGAGTTTATGGTTTTTTAAATGTATTTCTAACCTCTTTGTTAAAGCACAAATTGACTTGAAAATGATTTGACCTTCAGTACTATTTAATAAAGTAAAATATAGATGGTTGTCTGGCTTTTGTTTTATCAGTGCTCTAAAGTTTCAGTAATTGAATATTCACATGCTACTAAAGGCTCCAAATCCTCAATGTTCCTACTTTGTGGAATAAAACTCTGTATGCTTTTCTTCTTAGATGTATTTTTTAAAATTGTTTTCCACTCTGCACAGAGTTCAGAGAGTTGGACAAATTCAAAAGGTCCTTTTGGAGGAGATCAAGAAGATGGAGCTAGATGACAACATGCTGCAAAACATGGAGAAAGACATCACTGTGGGTCACTTAAGCTTGTTTTCACCCATAACTAATCATAAAACTAACATTTCAAATGGTTTTGCGTTTTAAATGTAAAAACGTTACCTTTCTGTTTAAAATGAGCATCTGTTTAACGTTGCTCATTTTAAACAGATGACAGCCACCATTTGGACCCTTTTTTTTGCAGATATTCTGGAGAAAGCAGATGATGACTTTCCATACTTACCAGAAGCAGGAAACCAAGAGGTGAATTAAGGACTTATTTGTGTCTTTGTAGACACACTGAAAGAGTCATATTATTCTTCAGACACACTCTTCTGATCATTGATTGTTGTTTTGTTTTATGTTTTTTTTTTTTCCTCAAGTTTGGACTAAAATACTCTGTAAAATGTTGAACAACACACTTGTTTATTCAATAGAACAAGAATTAAAGGGGTTGAACTGGAAAATCATTTCCCCCCTCTGGGCTATCGTCAGAAACTAAATATGTCTCCCTGCAGCACAAGCTATTTTTGAAGAGATGTTGCCACTGCTATAACTAATCGGGGTTTTACAGATGATTTGCCTGTGTTCAGCGCCTGACTGTTATCCAGACGGCACCCAGATTTACCACCATGGCTTATACACCTTATGCTTCTTAGGCTGTAGCTAGCACACTCTTATTATCCAAGCAACGTCCTTTTTGTTAAATTAACACTTGATTCTGAAGTTTTGTTATGCTGTGTGGCAACGTGTCCTTATGCACATCACCGTGCTTTCTGTTACAATGTCACTGTTCTCCCAGTGTTTACATTATAGGCTTTAAAGACACTGTTAGCATATTAGCTGATCGCAGTCATATGCAATTAATATTAAGAAACAAATTGTTTGTGTCTATTATATAGTCATGGTTACATTGGTCTGGCTTTTTTTTTTTCCTGATAGATACTAACATCGGGTTTTCTTGAAATCTCTTCTGCCAATTCGATTTTAAACGAAGATTACTTTTTTCTAATGAATTTAACATTTAAAAAAATGATCTGTAAGTAAAACACAACAAAAAAATAAGAAATTAAAAGATTGTGTCAAGACAGATATGTCTTACTTTGATAATTCTTTTTAAGATAAACTATTGACCAAAAAGTTGGGAGTTTGTAGTTTTGACACAGTTAGTGATTAGACAGAAAAATGAATTTTTATTACTTTTCCCCTGCCGTCAACAAATATTTATGCATCTCTGTGATCAATAATTATTTCAAATGTGTATTTTCCTTGGACAAATATAATTCGACACCACACGGAAACAGATTGCATTTGACCATGTTATCATTATTGAATTGCACTCAGTTTTTAATGATTTAAACTAGTTATCCATCTTGATGCCGTGTGTTGTGTGAAATTGTTAGCATGTGTGTTAATCGTCACCAAATCCTGATAAGCAAAAAAAAAAAAAAAAAAACATGTGGTATTCTTGTTTTTATGCCCATTTAAACAAGTTACCCAATTTAAAAAGTATTCACTTCTGTACATAATTTTGAATTTGGAGTCATTCTGTCAACCGATCCATAATTTTTGCCATTGAAAATGTGTTATTTGCATTTTTTTTTTTTAATCTTCGCAAACAATCTTTCCTTTCTTTTTTTTTTTTGTTGGTGTGCATTTTCCTCCCAGAACTAATACACTGAAGAAAACCTTTCAAAGTATCACCGGTCACAACTGGGATTACGAAGACGGGGTGTTCAAATCGGAGGTATGATTCTTACATACATATAAATTATATGATTTATTGTGTTGCTTCTGTGGGAATAATTGTGCAAATCCCAAGAAGAGAAAATTTAGTTTTAAGTCACAGTAGACCATTTCAGCCTCTTCCTGTCAAGGACTGTTATCACTGTTCAGTTTTAGTACCAGAAATTTTTACTCTTTTCTCTTCATGTCATAAATTTACTCACAGACCAAATTGTGTCTCATATCCATAAAATCTTTTTGCACTGGCTGCTGCTTTCAGATGTGCCTGATTAAAAAAGACATGAAGACGATTCAGGACAGGCTTCTCAGTGAAATGGTGAGTTGACAGCAACACAAGTGACGGCTTAGCCTAAAAATCTGACTTTCCTATTTTACTTTTCACTCTCCCTCTGATAATGTGTGCATTCTACACACCTATTAAAACGCCAGGTTTTTGTCACGTAGGAAAATAAGAGCAAGACGGATAATTCCAGACAGTTTTTTTTTTCCACCTTTAGTGAGACATTTGTTCTATCCAAATCAAATGAAAAACAAAAATGTTAGAAAGAATGTGTGGACTCTAAATGTCCACTTTGACATCCAGTGTTGTAAACAGTATTGTCTGAGATGATTTATCATGTTGTAAATTATCTTTTCATAGCACGAGGGAGATATCCAGAGTGTGAAGAGAGGACTACATGCTTTGTTTTTCCCCTGATGGATCCAGGTTTGGCGGTGACCAAAGGTTACCCTGCACTATGAACCAATGTGATTGTCAACATGTGATGTTGTTTCTACTGTGCTCACATACGATGTTTTCACTCCAGATTCTTTTGTTTTGTGTGGATGCATCCAGTTGTTTGAGAGCTGGATTTGTTCCTAATATGCATTGTGTTTCGTTGGAGATGTTTCTAAATTTTAGAAGAATGTTCTTTACTATCCAGTGAGATCTAAAGAAAATCCCCTTGGTGTTAGTACAAACAGGGCATTAGCTTCTTTCATATTTTTAAAACACTGTATTTATGCTTTAGTGAAAGATGTTTGAGTAATAAAAAAAAATCCTAAATGTATTCAGTTGTTTTTAAACCTCTTGTTAAAGCCATTCTTAATTGGAAATAAAATAGTTTGAGAAATGAATAAATACACTGCCCGTTCTTAAAAAACATGTATTTTTGAAGACAATTTTTGAAGTAGTGCTTACAAAGGTATTTCTCTTTTCAGTGAAGACCCTCAGTCCCGTTCTGATTGACATACTGTATGTACAGTCAATATCCCCGACGCATTCTCACCCGACTTCACAGTCTGTACACAGTCCAAGTGACACATTATTCATCAATTAAGAAAAGGTGGTCACATGCACTACTTCTTCCCACTACATGGATTCACACCGATTTGTCAAAGTAGTCCTTGAATTAGTACAAAAAAAAGAACGACAGGATTGTTTTTTTTTTTTCTTTTTTCCCCTCCCTCTGCTCTCATCCTGAGAGTCAGAGGGTTTCCACTGAAGTCTCTTCCGCCTGCCTGCTTCCGCGTCGCACCCAGCGGTCTCCGGGACACAACGCCGGCAAACACCCTTCCGTCGTTTCTCCCACACCCGTTTCTTCATACCAATAAATATGAGGGGTGTCGGAAGAAAGCTAAAGACACGCTGAAGACAATAAAAAAAAAAGGCTTCAGGCTCTTCGATGTGTCACCACTGAGCCGCCTGACAGGCAGCTTCAGGAAATTTCTACGCTCAGCATTTCTTCACAGAAGAAACTCTTCAGTCTTTCACGGCCGGTGGAACCTGCAAAAGGCAGACATGCTGTGTGTTAGTGCAGAGGATGGGAGAGGGTACCTTTGTCATCAAATCTGGCTGTGTAGCCATTAACCAGGAGCTATTTTTAAACTCTCTGGGTCACTAGTGCAACCCACAGATTCTCCATTTGTAGACCAGCACAGTCAAGGACATTTGTACCATTTCATTATTGGCTCTCTCTGATACCCTTAGCTCTCCAGGGGACAACCTCCCCCTCCCCAGTTAAGATGCACTCCCATCTATCTATAGCGTATCCTGCTCTATGTAAGGAGCACAGAGAGCTAAATATAGACTGCTGCTGCCCAGAATAGAGCATGCATGCTTTACCGAGCACACTAACATGCAGGCGGCTCAGAATACTAACCTAGTTAGATGTTTGCTTGAGGCGTGTACTTCCATCTCTGTGCTCTTGAACTCGTTCAGCTCTTTCCGGATTGCAGCCTGTGGGGAAAAGGCAGAAAAGACCCATCATCAGTGAATCTCCTAAAAAGCATCCTGAGCCTCTGAGCGACCAGTGAACAGCAGGAGAAAGACATAATCAGGATAAATCATTTAAAAGGGTGGGGGATTTTGTGAGATAAGCTGATAACAGCGATATGAACATGCTGGTAGTCTTCAGTGATAGTCACGGAATTTGGGGAATTTCATAACATCTGACCTAAATCTTGATTTTTTTTAAAAATTTTTATTTAATTTATTAATTTTTTTGTACATGCTGAAGGTCACTTATCCTGACAAACACTGACCTTGTCTGCCGCTGAGAGACGAGTCCAGGGCTTGTCTGCTCTCCTGTCATAGTCCTGAGCTTTGGCCACCTCCACGTAGTCACTGAAGCGGATCAGGATCTTTCTCTCCCGCAGCTCATCAACTGTTGGCCGCTGATTGAGCTGATTATGGCCACCCACCCCAAAAAAGGTCAAATGAATTCAAGCCGATAAAAAGTTGTGCATGTTATCAGTTACATATAAATGTACCAAAAGTGTTGTACCTTTCTGTTTAGTCGCTGTTTTATCTCCCTCCTCTCCTCCTGCTCTGTTTGATCGTTTCTTTCTGGAAAAATAATTTAAAAAAAGAAAACATTTGGAAAAGCTTTACATTTTTGCTCTCAATGCAAAAAAGAAAATCATATAAATTAATAGTTGTAAACAAAGTGTGCTTATTTTCTTGAGTCATATACACCTCAACAAATACAATAAGACTCACGTTTCAAAATGTTTCGACTCTCCAGTTCCTCCACATTCGGTCTCTGGCTCAGCCTCCTGCGGAGAAACACCAGAACCAGATTTTGAACCATGCTGACCAGATCTCCTCCAGCCTCTTTCCTCTCCGTTCGCGTTAAACAGGTTGCAGTTTCTTCACGACGCGCGTTCTCGAGAGGAATCCCCTATGTTTCCATCTCCCATCCAAACCGCGGCTGTGCTGCTTGGGCAGAGGGGCTCCCCACATCTGGAAGAGTGATGAACGGAACGGCGCCGATTTGTCCCCTCGCAGAGAATCAACTCAAGCAAGCTTTATATCTCGGCGTCACCGAGCGGCATCTCTGCGGCGGGAAAACTCCACTCTGTCTCGGCGGCGCAGGCTCTACTCTCTCTACTATCAGCCACGAGCGCCTTTTGAAGGCGCTCGTGATGGGGCTGGTACTGGGCGCGACTCCGCTAGTCTCCCTGGTTACTGCATGCATAATGAGGTGGAAGCCCCGCCCACGAAGGCTTCCCCCGGCTTTTACGCACGAGCAGGAGGGAGGAAACTGGCACCAGCGTAGTACTCTTAACAGTAGGGTCGGTATATTTTGAAATGAGTCGAAAGTTATTTCTTTTAAAAACATACACAACTATTTTTTGTAAAAAATAAAAATAATAATAATAATACAGCAGCTTTAACAGCTTGTTGACCTGCAAGTTTAGTTTCCACTTGTCCCTTCACCATCAAAGCAATCAAAAGGTTCAGCCATGTGTCTCTGTGTTGGCTTTGTATGAATTATATATGTGAGCATCTTAAAGAGGTCAACATCAGACAGCTTGTGGGTTATTACCCCGGCAGACCTCCAGAGGTGGAAACTACAGAGAGAGTTTGAATGCCTCTACACAACAGGACTCCTTTCATCTTCTCACCCTGGCAAACACTGGACTCTTTATAGTTTGGTTCTCTAAAACATCAAAGTTAGGTCACATGAACTAAAACCTGGATGCCCATGATGAATATGCAAAAGTAACAGTAGTTATTTATCTGTGTCTGCATATGTTGGAGATGAGGAGTTAATTTTATCTCTATGGTTCTCAATCTGTGGCGCATGTGTTTATGGTGGTACTCTGACTGCCTTCAGTGGGTCTTAAACGAAAACTCCAAATTATTCATACCCTGGTAGACATGGACTAAAAGCATTTTTATTAAACCAACATCGTCTCTGACTGTAAATAAGACACCCGTCTCTTACAAGACAGTAAAAACATTGTAAAATTATACATTTTTTTAAACATTTCATTAAAAACCTGGCATGTCAAAATTGTTTTTTAACCATCTCAATTATCATTAAGCATATTTAGTTGGTTATTTATTGGAAATCAAACTTTATTTGAATTGCTGACCAGCTTCTGTCATGTTTCCCATCTAAATTCATATTTCCCTCTCAAGCCCTTCTAATATCTCACATTGTAAATTAGTTTCGAAAAAGTTTGTATTGCCTTCTATTTCCAACCATTTTGATTCTAATTCCCATTTTGCCAAGTTGAATCCACCAAAATATGACAGACGATGGCCACTAAAAAAAACATTGGCTTTGAAAATGACTCTAATGCATCAATTGTGAAAACATCAATGCCTGATGGGTACGTTCCATAGCAGATGGCCTGAGTTTGTACATGAGGAAGTCAAATGTGATATGCTGGGGCAAAACGAGCGACTGCAACTTGGAATCTAATTTTCATCTCCTTTTTTTTTTTTTTGTAATTAACCAAGCAAGATAATGTCTGATATCTTCCCCTTCTCCCAAGAACAGTTTCTTCTCAGTGTTCAACAGAAAGTCGAGTGCTCTGTCTTCAGTCATTAATAAGCGTGTAGAGATTTTGTCGTTCAAAAACCTTATTCCCCAGGAGGACTGCCTTCTGAGAACAAAGATTAGAACAGGAACGCAACAATCACAAGTGTTTGTAGAATGCTTTCGAAATCCCAAGCAGGAAACCTGATGAAAGGAGAGGCACTCGTGGCTATCCTCCCTCGTCTATAGCTTCCCCTTTGATCACATCAGTTGGATTTCATTGCTATCTTAAGATCTCATCAGGTGGGATTACATTTAGAGCTCATGATTCTTTTCTTCCCCTCTCTGACAAACAAAGAGAAAAACCACGGTGAAGCGCACCGAACGGCATTACATTTCAAATTAAACAACGGAAAATCACTAGTGAAGCCCCAGCGCGTATGAGCATCCACTGTATTGACCGGGTCGCTGGGTTGCTTAGCAACAGCATCTTGAAGACAATGGCGTTTTGCTGCAGAAGTTCTCATTTCTCCCTAGTAACACAGGGAGGGGGCGGGGGGATTTCACCTCCCCACTCCAAGCTGCGTACTTTAAATGACAATCTGCAGCTATTTTTGGAAACATGCTGCTGTTTTTTTTTTTTTTTCCTGCCTCGACAGGAAAGATAAACGTGCTACCGGAGTTGCTAAATTTAATCAGCTCCTGAGCTGATTAAATCAATAGTAAACAATAGTATACTATTGTTAAACCTCAGGTAATTTAGTCACGTGAAACAATGTTTAATTTACTATAGAGTGATAGAGATTTCTTGTGTGTGTGTTTTGTTTAAACTGAAACACTGATTGCATCGCAGTTTATTATTTCTACAAGATGCCCAGAAAACACCAGAATCTTTTAGAGTTTTCATTTTTGGATGTTTTCCCCTTTTAAGTGAGGTGCGAAAGTAATCAATAAGTGTCCCAGACAAGAGAGGTGTTAAATATCCGACAACTGAGTGGGGGAAAAAAAACAAAAAACTGCATGAGGGCGGTTGTTTAGTCGTTAACTTCAGCTGCCAACTGCACTGAGAACGTAAAATTTGCCTTTTTCAGCTTTCTTCTTTCTCGTAGTACTGTAGCAGGGCGCCCTGCCTCCTCCTACGCCGGCATTATTTCTGCTGATATAACTCCCCGACATTCGTGAGGAGGCAGCAGTGCACGAAGGTAGAATGCATTATTGAATGATAGCAGGAACTAAGATTAGAAACAACATGGCCGCTTGGCTGCAGAGCTGATTCTAGCTCTGGAGCTAAATATAGAAAGGTCGTCGATCACTGACACCGACGGAGAGACAGTGTGTTATCATCCATCATCTGTTCTGCGGGAACACACAAAAGCTCAAAGGCGAAGAAGACAAATAGAGGTTGGAGCTGTGCAGAAATGTATTGGTGCTTAGTGTGTTGTTTTGTTTTTCACGACTGCCTCGGGGAAATTTTTTCCTCCTTCAGTTAATCAATGTGAGCTATAATTAGAAAAGGTTATCCTCCACCGTTTTTCTTTGCAGCAATGTGGCATTAGAAAGCTGTATTATCCACAACTCCTTGAGTTTAGACTTCTTGGTCTGACAGGAATGATTATAAATTGTTAAATATGTCCAGATTTGCCACATTAGCTCTAATGCTACACTTCAGTGTTTGTGTTTATTACTGCTTTTCATGGTAACTGCACTGGCTTTGTACTGTAAATAACAAAAAAATAAAAATATTAATGTAAAGGCACTTGAGTATCAAACCAGAACTGAAAAATGTTACACACTTACATTACAAAGTAAGTTAAATTATTTGGTAATCTTGTTCAGGTTATTTTTTTCTTATTCAAAGCATATCACTCTGTAAAAGTCTTAAAGAAGCATTTTCATTTATGAAACAAAAGGAGTATATCAGTATAACATTTAGCAGTAATAGCTCTTTATATTAGCTACAGATAGCCTTTTGTGCTGCTTTCTCACAGATTTATCCAACTTGTTTTTATAACACTGCACTGCACTTCAAATCATTGAATGTCTTCTTTTTAAATGACCAAAAAGGCATTTTTTTCAGTGCTTCTAAGAAAAGAGTAAGAGGCCATATTATTAGTTGCCTATTAGACACCCGTTGGACATGAAGTGTGGGTGGCACTTTGTGCTTGGCTGTGAATGATTTCACAGCGGGTTATGTAACGCTCTCTTGTGTCTCAGTTTGAAATGCTGGTGTTAAAGAGTCTGAGTCGGGTGATATATCCAATCTTGAGATAACTGCTGTCATTCTGTGAACATTATGCGGCTCAGCTGTACTGGTAGGGCGGGGGAAATAACTCCACTCATGTCTTTACGGAGAGGTACAAAATGTACGTCCACATCAACGAAGCCTCACGGAGGAAACATTTCCTGGAACAGGTTTGCCTCACTTGTTGCGCCCAAAATAATCAGCAGATAGATTGATCGTAATGTGAAAGTTTCAAGAAATGACAGGACATATGTGAATTTCTAGTAACAAGAAATGTGTGATATTCATCTATTTGGAAGGTTGCTCACGACAGACGCACCGCTTCCTGTGCTGTGAATATTTTCAGCTTTAGTTAGAATTGTTATGGGTTGGTAGATAAATAACTGCACCGCAGACACATCAAAACATTCATTTTAGGGCAGGTTGTGCACGATACAACACTTTGGTAAACAAACAGTTGGAAGATCTCAATTGTTTATTTTAACTGCACTTTAAATGGTAGACGATTTATGCAATTATGCATAAGCAAAGTTTTCAGTATTAAAAACAACGTTCTTGCATCATCAACTACATAGAAGTCATTTTCAGGTAACTTCGAGATGTGCTTATTCTAAATGTTTTGTGCAACATTTGTCATTTTCCTACATTTGTTCCATTTTGGCTTTTCTGTCACAATTGAATTTTTTTTATCAAACACATTTCAATGTCAGGCAGAGATAATGCAGTTTTTACATTAACAGTTATTCCACTTATTAAGGGAAGTAGTTATCCAAAGATACTTGCTCCCTATATCCACTACATTTGGAAGCAACAAATGCCATAAAGTTTTAGAGATAAAATGAAGTCTCTTTGCAGAATTTATTTTAGCAGAGAGCAGAATGCATGGCAACAACGTTGCAGCAAAGTTTCAGACAGTCGCACAGAGGTTGGTTTTACATCAGATGTAACAGAATCAAACCTTCTAACATGCTCACTATTGTCATATTAGTCCCCTGTATAATTTCAAAATGTTTGGACTATCATCAGCATATGGTTGGCCTGTGTATTCCTTTTGACGATTGCACACTCGCATGGATTGGTTTTTGTTGTTTTTGCCTCCTTTACCTTTACTTTGGATGTTGTTCTGGTTTCTTTTGTGAGGCTAAAATTTGTTTGCTGATCCGAATTGTGTGACAAAAAAATCCAAACCAGAACTAATCCGCAGGAGGGAGAACACGTGTTTCACAGCTCTATAGTTAGGAGCATCGCAAAGCTTCTACTTCTTACTTGGCAAGTTTCATCTCTATCTGCTGACGGATTTCCTGTCGCTCCTGATCGCTGCGTGCCGGAAAGATATTCTTGTCCTCCAGCTCCTGCTTGCTCGGCCTGTTTCGTAGCTTGACGGCCAGCAGCTCCTTCCTTAGCCTGCGAGGAAGTGTACCTGCAACACCATACATGTCCATTGCACCGACATGCTAAGACATAGGCTTAACTAGAAACCAGTGCAACAATGCAGAACACCATGGCATCTAGAAAACGAGCTGCAGTAAATACGTCTAGATTTAACACCACAATTTAAAATCAGAAATAAAGAAAAGATCAAATTCAAGCAAACATTAAAACATGACTTAATTGCTTTCTATTTTTCTCTTGACTATATTTAAAAATGATGGTGTGTATTATCTAATTAGACTTTCTGTATATTTAATTTGAGGGGTGGGTGGTGGGGATCTCATGCTTCACTAAAGTTCTTCTATTTTCTCCTCTAATACCATCAATTTAGAACTTAAGGCTCCACAATTTTTTTCTGACAATGGATTCATTTTATGGTCAGATGGTATGTGGAGTGAGCAATATTATTATAAAATAGAAGAATACTGCATCTGAAAATAAGCCCGGAAAAGGTAGGATGTAAACCACAACAATGGGATTGTGATGCTTAAAACTCAAATAACCTCCTGAATAACAAGAAACCCTCTAAGACCCACCAGAGATGACGGACTCGTTCCAGCTGTCTAGGTCGAAGGGGAGGCCTGAGGTCTTGGAGAAGCACTGGTCCAGCCGTACATTCTCCTTGTTCTCCTCCGCTTCCTTCTTGGGCCAGTCAGACCCTCCGGCTCCTATGCAGCCGCCAGTCAAAGACGACATGTGTTGGTTGTCAGAACTGCAGGAGCGAGATAGCCGTCCGTCGGAGCACCATAGCCTGGGGGGCGAGCCCTGCTCACACCCGTCGTGGACACTGAGGCAACACGAAAGGACAGATGGCTTTTTAATGTCGACAGCAAAAGAGAGTTGGATACAATCGAACTGTATGAGAAAACACTGACAATAAATAAGTGGATCATGGGTCAAAAGTCCAGCAAACTATTTTAAGAGGTTTGTGGAAGCCAAAAGAAAAAGAAAAATTCACTTTGCCGGTCTGAGTCTGGATACAGAGCGGATCTGGGTTGAAACTTGTGTTACTTTGACATCCTAGCGGGGACTAGATGCAGTTTTAAAAGCTTTAACATTAAAAATGGATATTGTGAAATTATTTATTTTGCCTCCTGCTTCTAAAGTAGGCAGTGTCACAATTAAAACACGTCTCATAAATTAGGAATCAGCAGCCGACTGGATAATAGGTTTTACGGATTGGGAAAAATCTATATTAGAAGAATATTTTATGAAAATATTGCTTTTGATTTTTGGGACGAACGTGGCTCTAGAAGATCATTCTTCCATCAGGGACAAATTCTGTCTTATTTATGTTATTTTTAAACAAAAAATATGACAAAAAAACAGTAACAACTAAATAAATCAGAATATGGAGTATCCATAAATTGAAGACTAACCTCTCCTGTCGATTCTTGGAAGCAAAGGCCCTCTGCAGCTCCTCCATAATGCAGCTGGGAGGCATGGGAGGGTGGATCATATTGCCCAGATGTGGGGACCCCGAAGGGTTTGCCAGGGGCCCCCGTAGTGGCAGGGTCATCGACGTCAGGCTTTCTGTGGCCCTGGGCAGAGGCTCTTTGGGGAGGTAGGAGTTGGGCAGGTGAGTCGGGAGCGACACAGGACCTGAATCTGAAAGGCACATAAATAATTATTAATCATGTCAATTTCTCTTATTTTTCTTAACTGGCTGTATTTGTGTACATATTTAGGATTCAGCTTTCAATATCTTAAGGTAACGTTACATGCTTTTTTTGTTTCTTTGTCAACTTGAGGGTAAATTATGTACTTAGTAGAATTAAACAGAATATAGCATGTGTCCAGTTAACAGGTCTATGCATCAAAGTATACCAGCTTCATGCCGAGTTTACAGATTTTTGGTTAGATGCTAATTCACCTGGTACTGTAATAGAAATTAAATCAAGGGTCTTTCAGAAATAACTTCTCTCGCACAATAACAGGAAACACACTGGACAGCTTTCAACCTGTATAGAGGGAGGCTTATATTGACGTCCACATTCACCCCATTCTGTTCAGGGAAGCAGGAATAGTAATGCCATATTGTCATATTTTATTTTTCATTACTTAGGATTATTCAGCTTTTAAAATAAAAGTAAAAAAAAGAAAGAAAGAAAGATGGGGAAGTGACACACCAGAAGGAAAGGGATGAAGTCAGGACTCAAGGAAGGAAGAAAAGGGAGGGGGTAACTGTAGGACACGTTTCCCCCCTGTAAATGTTAGTGTCAGTATTGTTTCACGATGAGCTTAAAGATGTTTTTCTGTTCCCTCCTAACTCGTATCGTTTCAGAACTATTCTCACCGTCTCCAGAACTCAGCTGGGGCAACAGTTTAGGAGGTACTTGTGGTGGCGACGTTCCCGGAGCGATTTCCTCTTCCGACCGCTCTTCCATGTGCTCTCCCACGTCCTGCAGCCCCTCAGGAAGATCCCCCGCTGGGCGTGACTCTTCCTCTGCATTCTCCTCTGCTGGTGCTACATTCTCCTCCACCCGGTCGCAGTCTTGGAGAGGAGCAGCCACTGCAGCACAATTTAAAACAAACAAACAAAAAAAAAAAAAACAGTTCATAAAAAGCCACTTTACAGCAATGTTACAATTTGCATGGCAAAGGACAAATGTATGCAGTTTGGACAATATAAGCTGAAACACAATTCACTGAGATAGTTTATTACAAAAAATAAGTGGAATGTGTAAAAATCCATTTTTTTTCTTCTTATAAATAGAACAAAACTTTCAAAATTCTCAAGTTGTATTTTAAAGAGTCACAGTAGAGCAATCCCACTACAATTCACTCAGACTAAAGATTTCAGATGTTCAAATTGCAGACCAACTTTTAAAAACTGAAATATCTCCTTCAGGTGGCATAGAACTAGAAGCTTTACAACAAACACCAGATTCTGCTTTAATGACTAGACCTGCAAATAAACAATACAAAACTCCTTTGGCATCTGACAGATGACTTTGTTGCGCTTGTGGCTTCCTCCAGGCCATGTTGCCTTGGGCAGTGAGCCAAATTATCCATATAAAAACACCACTGTGTTTGATGCAGAAAATAGGAGGAGAGCCATTTGTAAAATGCAATCACTCCTTGTGCAATTTGTACAAATATCTGGATAGCAGAAGACAGATTGAACCCAACATTTAGTTGTCTTTGCTGCCCTCTATTGGTGAAAGAAGAATATTGGCTCGTGAGGTATAAATTAAAAAGAAAAAAATGTCTGAAACTATTTAAAAACCATTACTTATTCAGCGTCTATAGGTTATTTTGCAGGCATCACAGCAACAAAACCCACTGTTTCAACTACTTTATAAATTACTCTCAGACAAAAATCCAGAAATTTCTTGTTCCTGCAACTGAAAATACACATACATCTCTGTCACAAAAAAAATAGTTTTGCTTTAATGGTTCATTGATGTCCATTTTACACAATAAATATACCTGAAGAGGGAAGCTCCTCGTCAGGACCGAGGTACTCGACGCTGCTGACTGTGAGGTTTGGACTCAAAGGTCCCCCAAACCCACTGAGTAAGACTGTCCCATCTGAGCAGCAACCTTGGGTGGGAGAGCTGGGATCATGGCACAGGAGACCGCTGGATAATGCTACATCTTTTCAAGAAGAAAAAAAAGAAATCATCTGATTGGAGTCAGTTACCACAGCTGAAACACGACTCAAATGTTTTGGTGTTCAAAGCAAAACACAAAGTTTATTATCACACATTTACTGAAGCCCCTTTAAATCCTTTAAATTGGATTTAAAGGGGCTAATTTCACCATTTAATTGGTGAAATTAGTGAATTTGTGTTATAAAAGGTATATGAAATCTGTAAAAGGAAAATATAGGATAACTGTGTATGGATTTTTTTTTTTTAATTAAAATATTGGAATAGTCTCAACAAATGCCTTTTCCAAAGTAACTTACTCATATGAGGGACAAAAAAAAAAAAAGACCAATAAGGGATACTGAATTTTAATAAATGAATTTGTCCCATAGAGTGCTGTTGTGTTCTAACTTAGCTAAGCTCCCATGCCAACTTTTGATTTACAATTTCTGCATTTAGTCCTTTAAACCACCTCAATTTAAACACTACAAGGGAAGTCTGTTTACATGTTTTGTTTACATTTTTCTTTCTCAAATTCCACACTCAGAACCCCTGTGGGGCTCTACTGCAGTATTAATCCACAGCGATCTTCACAGGCATGATGTGAAATTGACATGGACTAAATTAATTCAAACGGCTTAACCCTAAATTGTCACATCCCTTCATTAGGTTTTCCTAACCTAATTCATTACAAAAGAATTAGGACTAATGTGGTCGCATGATGAGCCTCAGAGAGGTCGGATGGAGATCTCAGGCTTTCCGCCGTACCTGTGGAGCTCTGCTTGAGTTTCTCGTTTTTCTTTTTCCTCCACTTCCAGGGCTTGAAAATTCGCCCCAGGGTGGCCAGCTTGCTGTTACGTCGGATGGGTGGAGTGTGAACCCCCGTCACCAGGCAGCCTGTTCGCAGCACCCTCTGCTGGTCCACGAGTTCAACTGCAGCAACAGAAGAGGCAGAGAGGAGGCCCAAAAGAAGGGAAGAGATGTTTGTTTGTTTTAGGAAATATGTATTTAGGAGGCAAAGGAGAGGTGGGGGGGGGGGGGGGTCCAAAGTTGACAGGATGAGGTTAAGATGTCCAAAAGAAGGAGGAAAGGAACAAGAAAGAGGGAGAGAAAGAGAAAACAGGAGCCCAATTAGTATGCTCACCTCAATGAATAAACCATGATGGAGTCCAAGTGCTGTGAACAGATTAAATTAGAAAGACTAATTCAATCACGGCACACTCTCCTACGGCTGTTATTTCCCTCCCATTGAGCCATACGTCATCTATCAAAATAAATATCTCTCCCATTCTAAATTTTTCGCCGAATACATCACTGCTGTAACACAGACTGCCGCGCGAGGGACGCATTATCCAACAGGTGCTCCGGCCTTTGTTCATGAGAGAGAACGATTGTTTTAGTGTCTAATATCAACCTTTCAAACGCATTCACATCCTTTGTCATGATAAACGTTGGTGCATTTTATAAGAATTTAGTTATTTTAAATACGTATTTATACAAAGGAGTGGATGAACCAACTTTTCACAAGCAAAAAAAAAAAAAAAAAAAAAAAACAACTTTAAAAACTGTTTGAATTCAGCTCTCTTTACCCCGATACGCCTAAATAAAGTCCAATGCAAGCAGTTCATTTAATGTCAGAGGAGCATTAAATGTCCCAGACAGATCAGGGAGGAAGTTGTGGAGAAGTTTAAGGAAGAGTTTTGTTATTAAAAAAAATAAATAAATAACATTTAGGGATTGCATGGAGAAGCAACCAAAAGGGTCAAGAAGAAGAATGAGCAAAGAAATCAGATTATTCTACAAATTATTTACAAATTGGTGTTGAATAAAAATCCAGGCGTCACTTTTCAGATTTCTGCCTTTAGAAACCTCTGAAAACCATTTACAGTTTTCCTTAAGCTTCACAAATATCCAATACTTTTAATGAACTCACCAACATAGAACATAAAATCCCAACTAAACACTTTAGCGTTATCGCTTGATGAAATGTGAAAAAGTTCAAGAGGGTACAATACGTTTGGGAGGCACAACTAAGATTATTAGTTGTGACAAACAGCATGACTGATATATCACTTCCTTTTTTTTTAATCTGTCATCCTGTTTGTTATTTCTGTTTTACTCACATTGAAAATCCAATAATATTTAGCCATTATTTCTGTCAGTCGGGCTGCACTCCTCCTGTTTGTGTTTTGCTCTCACTAAGTTATTTTTCATTCTATTTCTGAAATCCCATTAGCTCCCGTAAAACGCTCGCGGATCCCTCTGTGCACAAACAAATTATACAAGGAAAATAAAAAACAGAACAGCTCAAAAGCATTCGGGCAGCAATAACAAACCGTACCACGTACAAAAAAAATAAAAAACATAATGGGCCAATTTTCAGATTGGAACTGTTACAAATCACTCGACGAAATAAACAAACTTCTGCATGAGAGTCCAGCAGCACTGATCCCCACACACATCCATGCTACCTCTCCCTCTGCTCTGTCTACAGGAAACGTGCATTTGAATGAATGACGGCTGTGACTCATGTTAGGGAAAGTGTGGGCCTAGAAATCTGCGTGCGCACATCGCCGCCAGGGCTGCCGGCTTCTAAGAGAGCCAAGAAAACGGAAACACACATTAAATACCGTGCCTTAAAGAGCTACATACGTCAATGTGACACAACATTTATGTGTGTGTGTATATATATATATATTTCATTATATAATGAATATATAATGAATATATAATGAAGCAATATCTACCTTTATGAAGCATGTATCTTTGTTCAAACAATCAGGAGTAGAAGGGTAGGATCAGGGAGGATGGGGGCATGCAGAGTGATGGAGGAGGGAGGATCGCCTCTTTCTTTTAAGCACATGGAAGGCAAAGGAATGGAGGAGAAAGAGGGAAAAAAATGGGAGTGGTTTAAACAACAAAAAAAAAAATAGTAGAAAGTGCAAAAAAAGGAGAACAGATAAAAGAGGGTCATTATTTTATTATTCTTTTTTTTTTTTCGGAAGGAGGGGGGTGGATAACCATTCTGCCACTAAAAGCAGATCAGTGGACCGACCATGCTACTGCGTCACCGCCATCATCACTGTGGCAAAAGCGACGGCGGCGCACTGAATCCAGGTCAAGCTTGAAGGAAACACAGCCAGTCGGTGGGAGAGGCGGAGGAGGGGGTGGGGGTTTAAGAAAGGAGAGAGGGGGGAGTAGGACAGGAAGAGGAGCTGCGTTTGCGTATAAAGAGAGTGTGTGTGCGTGTGTGTGTGCAGAGAGACATAAGAAGGAGGTGGGGTCTGGCCTGCTGCTGTTGCCATGGCGACTACATCCAGATGCTGCCGCAGCAGTGAGACAGAGGGGTGTAAGGAGGAGGAGAGAGGGTAGGGGGGAGGCGGGGTGACTGAGTTGAGTTGGAGCTTACAGCAGAATGAAGAGGTGAGGAAGGAAAGAGAAGACCACCCCCCCAAACAAACACACATACGGCTCATCTGAAGCCAATAGCAGCACCCGGTGCATTGTGGGTAGGTGAGCCACACAGAGGTCTGCCTGTATCTTTGAAGGTGGTGGAGGGCGGGGGGTACAAAGGGAGATTCCAGCGAAAAGAGGGGAGAAGAAGAAGAGAGAGGGAGGGGGCTGTTGCTATACGGAAGAGCTTTGCCAGAGGACGTTGTTTTCGGCCAATCACAAAACAGCTATTTATAATGTCTCTCAAGCAACTTCGTTTTTCACAGAAGGTGCGTTTATTTAAAAAAAAAAGACAATAACAAAAAAAAAAACAACAACAGCAGAGTCATGTGAAAAAAAACACGGGAAGCTACATCAAAAATGTGCCGGTCGAGCATAAATGGACGCCGTGCCATGTGGAGATGATGCGCCGCTCTAATTAATATGCCATAGAGCAAATAGGATTTATTAAATCCATGGGTCACGCATTGACCAACAGTCAGTGTGTCGAACCTCTCTTTCCAATGCAAGTCTGTGCAGATTGTTATTGCAGACAGAGGGGTGGCATCTTTGCGTGCCACAAATTTTTTTAAGTAATTATTAAAGGCATGATTTAATTTAGAGAATACTATAGGAAGCAACAAACTCTTCACAGAACTATTGAACCCAGTTAAAATGAAAAAAAAGGGGAATGATGTAGGAACTATGAGTATATGAGTTAATAACTGCACCAGTTAGTACCACACCCTGTTTCACTGCCCTGTCAGCACATTCAAGACCATCAGATATCTCCCATATATACACTCCAAGCACATCCCCCTCTTCCGTACACAAAATACAGAGTAAACCAAGTGAAATCCTTTGCCTGGGAAATTCTAAAAAAAAAAAAAAAAAAGGAATATAGCCTATAAAAAAGTGAATGATGTCGAGCCAATAATCCCACCTGCTGTTCTTTGGTGATATAACCACTGCAGCAAAAAAATAAATAAAGAAAAAATAAAAGTCTCCAAAAATGTAACTGGGTATGGAGAATATTATGACCTTTTCAGATTTAGTAATGAAAGTAAAACACACAGAGTGGCAGGATAACATCAGAGGCACAGCTTCCGATCAGAGGTTAAATGAGGTAAGCTGGATCACCTGACACACTGATCTGATGAGTGTGTATTCTGGGAGGGTATTAAAAAAGAAAACACCACTATGAATGGAGTTTTAAATCCATTCAACTTCATCTTACTCCAGTGCAGATTTTATTTTATTTTTTTCTCATAATATCACAACCCATTCAGTTTTCTGGCATGAACTGAAGGGAAAAAAATAAAGTGAATTCTCAGATCTCACACTGAATTTATGACATGATTACAGCATTTTTTGGTGTTTTTTTTCTCTTTTGATGGAAAATGAGTCATAGTTTTCATAATTGCTTTCAGCCTGCAGGAGACAAATTGCATTTATAGTGGGTTTAAATGATACACATAGAAGTTTATTTAATAGCGAAGTCTAAAAGCTGTTATTTGCACTTAATAATATCAGTATCAATGTAAGGGAGCTGGATACAAAGGCAAACTGCGCTTGAAGCATGTTGCTTTCTTCCACTTTCTATTGAACATTTATCTCCCATAAAACTCAATGGAATTTTGTGTTTGAGTATGAAACGCTCACCTAGGTGTGCTTTTTTTTTTTTTTTTTTTTTTTTTTCTTTTTTATTCCACAAATTATTAAACATCACAGTTCTAAAGTTTTCTTCTGATTCAGCATTGTTGTACGGGGCAACTGCACGTCCATGTTTGCAAACTTACAAAACCAGACGTTTTCCTTTTCAAAATGAAATTTTAATGCTTTTTTTTGGCATCTTAATCAGACCTAGTTGAAGATGTACATCTTCAAACCCAAACAGAAAACAATTAGCAAGCCAGCAAAAAGTTGAAAACACATTATTTTGACAGTTCATCAAAATGTGGTTGGCAAATAGCTCAGATGTGGTAAATCAAAAATATATGTATTTTTTGGCTCACCACAAAATTCATAGAATGTTTTTTTTATCATAACATGAAATAAAGCCAAGAAACTTTATTTTATGCTAAATTATTTTGCATAAAATAAAACAATTTTAATCTAATGACAACATAGAAAAATTCCATCTTTTTCTATGTGTTCCAGGGTTAACTTAAGACCAACGGCGTTAAGTTAAAAACTATCTCTACTGGAGAGGGGCACCATTTCAACACCTTCAGCACACCCACATACGCCTGCCGTGTTTTGAATGGGTTTTCCATCCACACCGATTAAGTGCTGCATCGACCAACTATTGCGCCAGATGTTTCTCTCAACCTGTGTGGCGAAGGTGGAGCTAGCTTCGCCATACAGGCACAACCTTATGACTGTTACACACACAGAAAGACTAGTGCTATTATTGTTAAACAAAATGGAAGGCAATCTGATGCTAACATCTACCATGAGAACAAACGCGACTACAACTTCGTATCTAAGTCATTTTCTCATCAAAGAAAGAAAAAAAAAAAAAAAGACTCCATAAATAGTTGTGGGATATTGGGTGTATTTTTGTTTTAATGTAAAGAAGATGTTGACAAGATGGTTTTAATGTGGCCAAAAACTGAAGCCCTGACGACGGCCGAGTTCTCAGAGGCGTCGACATTGACAACTACAAAATTCATATTTCCTTGATGCTTAGATTTACTTTGACATGCCTTCTTATCTTGCTGTAGAATGTAAAAAACACCCTTTTATGTGGACAAAATGTCTCTAATACCATCACCTTACTGAAAAAAGAAATGGTTTAGTAAAGGAAGTACGAGTTTAAAGATTTGCTCCCTTTCATATCTTTTTTTTTGCTTATTTTTAATAGAACTGTACAGAATATTCATCACATTAAATAGATAAAAATGATTTCCCTTGCTGCGTTTCTTCATGTTTTGTAGATGTTTTTACATTCACTGCATTGTACATCTAACTGCTTTTCTGTGACATTTGTGTGGCATGAAGAAAAAAAAAATAGGCCTTTTGAAAATTTAATCAGTCCTGCAGTACAATCTGTTGTAAGAGCTGTGTGGACGGATGCAGACAGACCAACTGTCTGGGAGAGAGTTTGCCTTGTCTACCAAACTACACTTACTTCCTGACTCATTTCTTCAGGAATGCAGCTACATTAGCAAACTAATAAACAAAACTTAGTTATTAATAAAACTACAATCAGGTATTTAGGTATTAAAAACACTGGAATTGTTGCAGTCATTTTTTTCCAGCATACCCTGCAAGCTGCTTTATGGTTCGAGATGCACTGAGCTGCTAGCTTTCTGTTGGCACCTTTAAATCACTTTTGACCACGTAAACTGCACTTCAGTGTACTGCATCTGTGCTTCCATGGTCACAACGTGCAGCTATAAATAACATCCAACTTTTCCTTGATATCCCTAAAGACCCTTAAAAGCCTCAGTTTCTCGCCCTCGTCCCTCTGCTGAGGCATCGAAAACATGTCCTTGAAAGGAGCACCTCGCTGTTTTCCGCCACGCCAGCTAACCTCTTCGCTTTACCCCCCTGGCTTTGCAACTGTGGTGCCATCTGTTTGTGGCCCTGGTGCCTCAGGGGCCCGGCCACAGTCAGGGCACGCAGCTCAGAGCTTGCAGGGCTGGAGCGAGTTACAATAGCAAGAAATGAGAGCAAATGAGAAAGAGGCCCGCAGATCAATAAATGGCCATTTCGTGGGTGATATATTAAAAAGATCTGCACAAAACGACCCTGTTCAATCCCTGAAAAGGAAAAGTGCACTCTTTTATGGAAATGACTGAAATGAATGGAAATGAAAGCTAGCATATGCGAAATAACTAAAAGTCTTTGCAAGCAAAGAATCCGGATATAGAATATTCATCCACCAGTATTCACACTGACCTTCAGCAATACATGAATTATAAAATTACTAATGAGAAAAGACCTTTTCTGCTTTAGAGAATACTGAATGCATTACGAGCAAGTCTCCAGCCATAAATTAATTAGGTAGGAGAAAATAATCACTCCTGAAGACAGGAAGGTCATGTTCTGGTTTTTTTTCTTTTCCCATTTTTGTCTATTTGCATTTTTTTTCTCAAATGGATGGACTTTATTAGGAAGACAAAGACCCTTTTTTTCTCTAACAAAACCAAATTGTAGCACATAATTATCTTGTTCTATATCTTAATTGATCATATGCATATTTATAACTTAGTAGTTTTTTTCACATTTTAAGCCATTTTGCCTCCAGATGCCGCCTGTCTCCTGTTTCACAGAAAACATCCGAGTTACAAACAAACACAGTTAAAGCATTTTTCATGGTTCACTCCTATGTGTTATTTTTACATTTTAATTCTATTATTAAAAATATGATTATAAAAACATTTTGAAACTACATTCGCTCAACTCAGCTTCAACTTCTGGCTCTAGACTGAGTAGTTTCCTGTTCACACGAGGAGAAAATCTGCCGGCCAATATCGAGCCTAATTAACCCTAATAAAAACGCTGCACCCTGATCAAGAATCTAAAAATAAGGCAAATTACTTGGGAAAGTTCATCCTCGCTGAACTCCGGAGTACTTTTTTTTTCCAAGTCTGTGAGTTAAACTAATTGTTGAGGGAGCCCGGGTATCATTGAGTAAGGTTACATGAGTCTTCAAAAGGTCAAGCTGCCAAATCATCAAAGTGATCACAGGCAAAGTGCAAAAGACCAGCATGTGGGCTGTTGGCAACAAGGGAGAGGAATGATGTTGGCCAGGCCGTCAGCCAATAGGAAATGCCTGAGGCTCTTGTTTATTACCATATGCTGGTGTTGAGCATGAGCTTCAGTGGGTGACTTTACTGCCGCATCATCTAGAAGGGCTACAGGAGCTTCATGTTGTGATGAAAGACTGTGTGTCTCCGTTCAGATTGTCATGAGCTGTGATGGACGGACACATGAGTACAGTAACAACAGGTACAAGCTCAATTTTATTCATAATGGCAGAGCTTGGCAAAAGGATTTGTAGCATCTTTCAACATTTTTTCACTTTGCAGGTTCACACTACAATCTGTTTTACTGGGATTCTATGTAGTCCATGTTTCTGTGAGTCCCACGAAGAAGTTTGTGGTTGTAACGTAATAAAGGGTTAAAAAAATACAAAAAAAAAAAAAAAAAAGAAACAAAAGGTTCTAATTTCGTAGAATGCCCTCCAAAAAAATCTAAACTGCATAGGTTATCAAATCTGACAAAAATAAACTTCAGTCAAATAAAAGGGATGGTCCTGTTTTATTTTACACATGGTTCACACAGTTTAAAATAATACCAAATGGAAATTTTTGCACGCTGTGGAGAGATAAGTTTATCAAACTTATCTTATTAAGTAGATTAAACTTGACACATTTCAGTCAGTCCTTCTCAAATCATTTAGTTTACTTCAAATAATGGATTTTTTTTTTAAGCTTAGGAAGCCTTTATTTGAGAGTAGTTAGACAGGAAAGTGGCAAAGGTCATCAGGCCAGGGAGTCGAGGAATCAAACCTACGACAGCCACATTTAGGACTTAGGTTGTGTGATGTGTGCTTAATATAATGTAAGTAAGTCCATAAAATGACCTGCATCCCAGTTCCTAAAATAGTCCAATTAATCCAGAAATCAATTCCTAAACTTTTGTTTTTTATTTTTTGCCCCAGGGATTCAAACTTCATTTCAAGTATTTGTCTCAAACATGTGTTGGACATGATAAAAGAAGAGCATAAAACAAAAACACACAATGGAAGATCAGTTGCTTCCATTAAGTTTTTGTTTATCTTGACAGTAATTCAGCAATTCAATGATGGAAATTGTCAGCACCGCTTGTACTGAAGCACACACAATATGAAAAGCGGTGATTCACACAGATTCACACAAACTGAGATGCCCCTGCGTCTTGAGCAAAAAATAAATAAATAAATAAATAGAGAGAGAGATGCTATCCTTAACTTACACATATTGAGCAAGTGGGCTGACAATGTGCAGACTAAAAGTGGTTTTCCTATAACCCACACAGCAGGGAGAGCCTAGAAAGCAAAAAAGAAAAGAAGAAAAAAAAAAACCACATCCAAACCTTGTTTGAACAGCAACCGCAAAGGGAGGAGGGAGATCTGTAAAAACATCTAGGAGAATTTCCACCCTTAAATGTTAAGATTTTGCTCTCCTAAAAGTAAAACTTTCATCCTATTCTGTGGGAAAGCTCATTCTGGCCAGGTAATGAAGTCCTGCTTCGCCCTTACACTGTGTAACGTTCTGAAGTCTTTCACATTAAAAGATTGGATTCATACTGACTCATTCAGTTCCTTTTATGTCTTCAGACATGCATGTTGCAAATCCTCTTTACTGGGATGGCTTAATCATAAAATGACACTCTGTTTGGCTGCTGGCTGTAAAGCATCAGGAAGCCTCATGTTAGATGATTTCACAGCAACACACACACGCGCACACACAGAAAATAAAAAAAGCCAGAGTATCAAAATAACAGCTGATTTAAATGCAAGAAGCCATGGCTCCATAAAAGCAAGTGATGCTGCTATTTTCTGCACAGGGGGTTTTACTGGAGCGGAGGTTAAGACGGCTGCTTTTAGACTCCAGTGGCAGAGTCAGGTGAGTGAGCAGAAGCGGTGTGTAATGTATTGCTGTTCTTTTTCCACCGGCTCGGCTCAGGTCTGAAAAACTCGACAAAGCAAACTCTGCGTGTAAGGAGAACTGAAATTAACAGCCAAGAAATGCAGGTTTTCTAAGACATTTTAGCGTCAACACATGGTGACGAAGCCGACAGCTTGCCTGCAGCAGTTAAAACGATCCAAAGGGAGAAGAGCACAGAGTAATGTAAGGTGCACCGGGGAAAGGAGTGATTCACAAGTATTAGCTTTGTTGTTTCAAAGAAAGTTCCCACATGGTAAGGGTCCCGCTTAGATTTGGATTTCCTCAAATGCACAGCCATGCAGGATCCATTATAAACAATGCGATTTAAAAGCCTGAGCAATAACTCGTACTAGGACAGCGAATACAGTAGAGTGGGCAAATCTGCAGCTACTCTAGGGAATCCTAAAGTTGAAAATAGAATGCCTCATTTTATTTATTTATTTATTTTAGGAGAGCTTTTTTTATCCAAACCTGTGCAGGGGTCAGGAGAAACAGTAACAGCGTCTTTTCTGTCACAGAAGTGTGGATACCTTAGAACAAACAGAACAAAATGAAAAGGTCAATAAGCCTTTAGAAATGCCTTCATTGCTGCCTGTAAATCTATCTGCATTCAGAAGCAGGCATTTCAAAAAGCTGAGTCAGAAAAGAAAATCAACAAAAATAGCCACAAAAGTTTAAATTCAGCTCTGGAAGTCTGAATATTTTCTGTTTTTTGTCTGTTAGAGCAGATCAAACAGACTAGCCAAGCCTCGCCTTCACTGTCTTTGTCTCTCACACAGCCATAACAAAAATAATCCTGTTTGCTCTACGGAGAGATGGTCCCTCACAACTTAATAAATGTGTTGAATGGTGCTTACATGCATAAAATACACAAAAATAACCTAGTCTGCGATGTTGCAAACAGTAGTTAGCATCTCCTGTCAGTTTTTAAACTTCTAACAAGAGCAATATTGACTTTGACACCAGCCCTTATCAGAGTTACATTCTTCAGAAGTACAACTGGGAAAATAATATTTGATCATTCAGTGAGTTTCACAAGTTTCTTGGATAACTGTTGTCATAAAGTCTTCCACCTTCAGATAAATGTGATGATTTCAACAGTCTGTGTGAGTAAAGCACAATTGTCCACAAAAAATTCCTTCCTCATGTAGAAAATTCTTTGAAAGGTTACAAGTTAATCTTCTAGCATGACATTGATCTAAAGCATGTCAGTAGAGCGAGTCTAAAGTCATCAAGTAGAAACTCTGTGGAATGAGCCAAAACATTGAGTTACAGCCAAGAAGCTTGAAGGATTTAGACTTTCTCCACCAAATATGGAGCCTTGTTTTGCCGTGAGAATACAATGCTTTTTCAATTTTTTACTTCTGTGAAATTCACATTGTGTCACTCAAATACCAAATAAAATCGCAGTGTATCAAGAATCTATTTGTAACTTCTTTTTGGAATAAAAAATGTAGCTCTTGTCCTGAAGTAAAATGGAGAGGAAGAGATTTTGTCTGGTCTTCTTCTTCCTCGCTCATTTGCCACAGATATAATGCTATGACCGATGATAGATTTTCTAATAGTTTAACAGAAGTAGGCAAAAATCATAAATCAATGTTAATTGAGACATTTAGAAAAGGGCCCAAAGTCATAAATAATAAGCAACTCTGAACTGGCCTATCTGTCCTTTTTATAGGGCTTTTAATGCAATTGGGTCTGCATTTTTGGAATGTATAGATTCCGCTGCATATGAGTGGATTAAATTAAATGGATTTTGTGTCCAGATCTGCACAATGTACTTTCCTTGTTAATGTGTCATCGATGCACAAAAAACAGAGAGAAAGAAATAAAGCAAGAAAGAAAGAAAGAAAGAGAGAAACAAAGTAAGAAACAAAGAGAGAAAGAAGGAAAGAAGGAAAATAATAAAGGAAACAAACTGGGCCTGTTTCCCAGCAGATCAAGGGCCAGGATGAGTCAAGGCATCTGTGATCCAGGACAGGCTTATCAGTACACAGACCATGGCCCGGCATGCTGCTGCAGCCTGCTGCAGCGGAACCGTTGGAGCTGTCCACGGTACTGAAGCAAAACCAGCACCACTCCCTCTCTGAAACCCTATTTAACTACAGTTCTTTAGCTGTATATATGTTGATTTTTTTTTTTTCATTTGTTCATATATTACTTAGCTTTAGCTTTGTTCCTAATTGCATTTTAACAAGAACAGATGTCCGGATCTGAAACACTCAGGTCAGGGTTTTACTTTTAGAAGGGACTGGAAAAATATTTCCTGTCTTAAAATATTTACTGTTAAGACATTTAGATTGTGAATAAATTATGGCACATTTTTAAACCTTTCGGAATACATTTTTTGACTAATGGTTTATTTTTTATAAAACAAAAAAAATCATTTTAAGACAAAAAAAATGAAAGTTATGCCACAACTTAGCGGAATACTACAACAAGGAAGCGCTCATCAAATTGAAATTTACTGCTGCTGACTTTTGCTAACTAAATGTACATTTTTGGGATTGTTAGGACTCAATATGGCCTGGTTTAAACAAAACATTGTGAAATATCAGAAACACACATCCTTGCTTTTGTTTTGTGGATTTTTACAGACTAAAACTGGTTAAAAACATAGAGAGGCATCTCAGTGAAAGTAAAGTTTCAGGCAGCACATTTTCTTTCTGTTACCTCCCCGACATTTGACAGACATAAATCAGGAAATACAATGAAACTGGTAAGACCGTCTCCACATGAGGAAAGCTCTAATCAACTTTAAGATAAAAAAGTGTCATTTAAAAAATATTTCATTACAATTAATATATATTGGGTATATTTAGGTATTCAAATAAATGTGGCATCACATTATAATTATTTTCTAATGTTCAGGCTATAAATGTACTTAACTCAGATGTTAGATGTTATTCATTATATATTATGTTTTGGTTGTTTACACACCTTTATAAAACAATATGTAATACACCTAAATTGCTTTAAATGAAGGCTCACTCAGACATAAGCTATTTTTAACATTGCCTAGAGTGGCTTGTTTTTCTCTTTCTAGATAATTATTACAACTAAGTAGTCTTTTTTCTTTGTGTATCAGTTGAATATTGTGCATCTTCTTTCCACATCACATTATTGTGAAAGTCGCAGACGTATGTAAAGCTGAATTTAAAAATGCTCAACCTCTGCGGCGTACAGTTCATGTATTAAAAGCAGCATTAGTTATAGAGTCGTAATCAAATTCTTTTTTTCAGTGTCTGATGTGAAGATTTTCAGCTATTAAATTGTTATGTATTATTATGATGAGCATTTGTGTTTTCTAAGTGTCAGTCTGACTATATCGATTCTAAGGCCTGTTTGTTAAGAAGTGACTTTAAACACAGTAACTTCTGGGCTCCATCTAAACCTCTTCTAAGAAGTTAGTGAGTTGCCATAAAAAGCGAACACAGCCAAAGTCTCTCCATCCTTCCCTCTCATTTATCTTCACAACTCAGACACAGTCAGTGAAACAATGAAAAGTCTGAATTCATTTCCTTTTATGACTCTATTCCTTCTTGTGCCGTTATTTGATCGGGGTACATTATGTATTTCATTTTCTTGCTCTGGCGAGGCCTGAGAGAACTCCTCAGTAACACTGCACTGTAAGTGGCTACTAAACATAAACACAAAGGCCTAAAACCACATTTCACTGTCTCCCCATCTCTCTGACAACACACTCAGTCACGAGGACAGCCCCTACATGTGCTGTGTTTAGTTTACCCTGTTCGTTTTTAGTTTCCTTCCCTTCTTGGTGTCTGTCTTCCATTTTTATTTTGTGGGAGGTTCCAGGCAAAAGTGTTCAGCTTTGATGAGGCAGGGGGATTTCCTCTGGCCTCACATTTTCTTTGACTCAGTGTGACTGATTTAGAAGGAGAGAAACATGCTGAGGCTTTTTTTATTTTTATTTTGCAGCTCAACACATCACCATCACCTCCAGGAGTCTAATCAAGACTTTCTGATTTTACTACTTGGAGTCACCCCTAACAGCATTAGTAGGAAATATCTCAATAGAGAAAATGTAACTAAAAACGACTAAAAGAAATGCGGCTGATCAAACACGCTTTCCAACAACTTTGCTCAGGCTAAATTTGCGTAGGAGGTGACTTCAACAAAGTCACATTTTTAAGAACAAGCTTCCCAGCTAAATACAGATAATCTTTCTGTCTGAAATAGCCATATCAAATACAACTGTGCACATCCAGCATTTGCATATGGATGCACCTGTGTGAAATGTGGAGAACAAACTATTATATCAAGATGAGAGCATGTTATGTCCCATTTTGAAAGAGGGAAAAAATGCATGACATACCTTTTTGGTTGCAAAAACTAAATAAAAGCAAACTGACTATCAATATTTTTACACTACTAATCTAGCATATCAACACAACTTTTGGCACTTTTAACGATTCCATTTCTACTAAAATATTTTTTCAGGAGTTCTTACTAAGAAAATTTGTCTTTATTCAGCCTCAACTGAATACACTGAAGAGTAAAACCTAACTAAATCTAATCAACTAACAAACAACAGCTCTCTCCATGTTTGTTTTCTTGTTTACTAATGACTTGGAGCTAATTGTAATGTTATGTGACATACCTACAAATATTAGACTATAATTGTGCTTGACACAATCCAGAAAAAAAGAAAGGGGTATGAATAGTAGCTTGAAAGAATAGAAAATAACTAATAAAAAAAAATCAAGACTGTTTAACTGCACCCCAAGCCTTCATTAACATCTTTAATTTTTTATTCATCCTGGTCCTCAATCTCCTGCAGTCTTAAAGGACGCGAGAAACACACATCCACTGCATCTTTGTTCCTGTTCTCCTATAGACAATCCATCATCTCGCTGCAGCTAGCTTGCAATTAGGATAAGATCTTGGCTTTCCTTCAAAAAAAAAAAAGAAGCTGCCACCTTCTCTCCTTCATTTCTCTCATTCAGTCCTTTGTCCTTTTCTCCTGCCTTTCTACAAAACATGCCCCCACTGATCCGAAGACATCAGGAGTTTTCCCTTCACATCATCCGGCTTGTAACTCCTTAAACTTCATTTAACCTCAGCCTTTACAGGCTAAATAGCTGCAGTTCATCCTTCTTTTACACCAGAATATCTTCCAGGTGTTCCAGGCTGCTAAGATCTTTGTGCATCAAGCGAGTGCTTTCTGTTTGCTGTCTTTGCCTGTTATCGTCTAGCACATTCTTACTGATAATGTGTGCGTTTTTTTTTTTTTCAATTTCTCAGTCTGCACAAGATTGCCATTTTCTTGTGCAGATGGATTCACAAGCTAGAAAAGCACATAGACTCACAGGTTTGGGCATGCAAACAGCAGCCCGAGCAGCACATGGCTCGTCAAAAGCCTAATCTGTTCTCACATCCGCAGCGCTATGTGGGACGTTGGCTGTTGTCATTTTTCTGTTCCATTTTCACGGGCAACAGGAGGACAGCGAGGGAATCCACACAGAACACAACAGAAAGCGGCGTGTTATCTTCAAACACCCCAGGATGAGGTGGATTTTCTTTTTTTTTGTCTAGGAGGAATTACTGCTGTTCCAGTGGCCTAATTTCAACAAAACAGAATCAATCAGCTAATAAGTTTGACGTTTTTGAGTTATAAACACAAGAATTTTGTGTTTGTGATCATAAGAAAACGTCAAACGACAGCAACTTGTGAGGCTGAGTTGAAAGTGTGTAGAGTTAACTCCAAAGATGTGAAATTGATGCTTTCCTCTAATTTTCTGCATGAATCTATCAGGAACGGGAAGGGAACAGAATCTTCCATATTTCTATTCCTGCTTTTAACTGTAAATCCAAGACTACAAACTGTCAGAGCAACAGAAAGACACTTAGCTACTCTAGTTTAACAGTAGAAGACTTTACTGCTAAACAGGACATGATAACAGGATATAAACAAGTTTCAAAAGATATTATTTATTAATGATATCAAGAAACCAACACTAGAAAAAGGTTCGGAGAAAAATCCAAATCCCAGTCATACTCATATTTTTATGAATTTGTAGACAAAGTAATGAGAGTAAACACTTATTGTGTCAGAGTATATTATTCTTATCATACTAAATGTTTTTATTTTTAGTGTTTTTTAAGTAATATAACCATGATGTGAACTGCTTATTAGAGAAAGCAGATCTTTTAATGGTGGTTACGTAAATCTCCAACATTTCTTCCGACTTTTTAAAGAATAATCTATAAAAGAAGAAACTATAGTTTTAAAAAAATGTAGATTAAGAAAATAAATAAATCAATAACTGTTGGAAACAACAACATACCTGGACTAAACAAGAAACCCTTTATAAAAGGATTAAAAATGATTAAAATCAAACAAAATTAAAAAACAGATAAAAAATAATACTACACTGAAAAAATTAATTATTTTCTAAAAATGCCTTTTATAATGACTGAATAACAATGTTAAATAACATATTGTCATCTATTCAGTAAGTTTAACTGAAATGCCAACATTATCAGTCCCACTATATGAGTCACAGCAGAAATAGTGCTGAACAATTTTCTTTAACCTTTTCCAAAGAGAAGAAGACTACAAAATCATTAAGCTTTTTTTTGTTGTTGTTGGAGATGGAATGAAACCAAAAGATATGTTAAAATATAATTCTTTCATATTCATATTTTCAAAATTATGAAAGGTGAACTTTTTGTATATCAGAGATTTTCTTAATCTCTGCTGTAATTCTTAATGCTGATTTTCCCCATAACTTTAGGTAAAAGGTAAAATATAACGAATACTTAAAATCACTTACCCATAAGTTAACACAACACACAAAGCTATCAGCACAGGAGAATATTCCATTTAGATCGACTATTAAAACTTGGCTTTGGGTGAGTGTACGTGTCTTTAAATGCTCCCTGGGCACCAAGATGCTACTTTGAGACGCTGCCTGGCTGATTGTTTTTCTTCTCTTCATGGATGGGAAATTGAATAGTTCACCAGTGGCTACTTGTAGTAAGTGGTCTTGACTGATAAGTCCAATTTTCCTCAAAGCTGACCGTGATTTGGAAGTCATGACTCCATTGTGGATCACAGCTTTCTTAATTAGACTTTAGACACATTCAGATATGTGTATATTTCTAATCTAAACTTGTGTGCAGTTTGATTAAGTGTCTGTGGACATCGTCTTTTTCAGTTTTTAAATGTTGTATTTAGGTCTGGATTATCCTAAACTTTCTCCTTGGTCACTTGGTGATCATAATGTTCTCCAACAGACTTCTGATGCCTTCACAGATCATCCTTAGAGTTTGTTAAATCACACACTAGAGGACTCAAATTCATCAAAATTACTTCTGAAGTTAATTTGGTTTCGCTGGATCTTAAGTAATGGGTATCAGAGTAAAGAGGGGCAAATAAAAATGTGCTTTTCAGATGTTTCATTAAACATTTCATAACCATGAATCATTTCTTCTTCTTTGTAACACTCATGTTCCACTTTATATTAGACTTTCACATAAATTACCAAGAAAAAATTATAATACTTATCGTTGTTATGCTTAAAAACACTAAAGAGTTCAAAAGCAGCACATATTTTTTTAAGCAAGGTCATAAGTATTACAAATGAAGATCCTATATTACCCTATCTACTGAGGTTAAAATCAAATAAAATGTTTTATCTCTGAATGCTTTAATATTTGCAGGAGGTAAAATTAAGTGTTGCTAGTAGATGGACCTTGACTTTTGTTCTCTTGAAAAAGTTTCTCTTCAGCTAAGAATAAAACTTCATCTCCTTTTTCAAAACCACAGAGAAGACCACTTACTGATCTAATTCCTACTTTTTATCTGCCTCTTCAGCATCATTAAAGGTACTTTACTGCACCATGACAGGATAGACAAGATGTTTTTTCTTCTGCATGGCAGAACTATCAGGTTAAAGTTACATTTTCTGATTAAATGGCTTTTCCTTTTTTCTTGTTCAGGAAAAACAAAGCATTTAGTTGTTTAGTTCACATACTGCAATGACACTAAACAAAGCCCTATTATAATATTTTTAACCCAAACTAGCACATTAAGATTATCCAAAACGGAGTTTTAAATTACTACTTATGTAAGGCATTCTTGTGTCACTAATCCTATTTTGCATACATTCATATTGTACATTTTAGAAAGCTAAACAGGGAAAATGTTTCATAAGGCTGACTCATAATTTCTCACATTTACTCATCAATGCCTGACTGTAACAGAGGGATTGTAAATAAGAAAAGCTCTAATCTGAGGAGAGGCAAAGTCAACCTTCATAAGGAGAAGTGAGTTTGGATATTGGTGACATGTATCAATTTAAAGTTGGCACCAGCACTTGGCCAAAACAAATAAAAATGATCCATTAGTTGTGCTCTGTCCAGTTGAGTCCTCAAAGGAATCAAGACCGATGATTCTTAGTTCAAAATGCAAAATGCTCACAGTGGTCAAACTTGAACTTGATTGTTGTGCATTACATATGGATTGTCTGTACAAAAGGCAGGCATAAGCATATGAGATCTTTAGTGATAACGCTGAAAGGATTTATTTCAATGCACTTTTGGCACAAGGACAATCTTAGATTAAGGCATCTAAGGCTGGAACAGAAAGGGCATGATAGACTCATCAAACCAGAACTGAATTATTCAGCACTTACAGTGGGCGGAATGGATACGATCAGAAAGAGGGACCTGTGCATACAAGTAAGAACATCCACCATTCAAAAGGTTTGATTCCGTCTAATTTTCGCAGGGGCTTGTGTTACACCTGCAGTTTCCCAAAATTCGTCTGACATCAGGTCTAAGAGGATTGCTTTGGTTTCAATGTGACCAATGGATGAAGATAAAGCCTAAAACATACTGATAATTAGTGGGTCTGGAATTTGGGTGGGACGTGCCCAACTCTTAATTAGTATGGTGTGTATTTTTTTTTTTTTTAAGATTTTCTCATTTTCTCTCCCTCTTCTTCTATGAATTAAAAAAACAACTTTTTTAAAAATGTTTTTCCATTTCAAAATTTCCAGATTTAAATTTTATTTATTTATTTATTTTTTAATTTATTCCTTTCAAAACAGTCTGCATATTTGAGCATAAAATATTTACAAAATCTAAAATCAGACATCTTTAATACATCTGAAATATCTTGTGCAAAACACAGATTATTCAGTCACTGTTTGTGATGCATGGACCTTCATTTCACAATAACAATAACTTTCAAAATAAACAGCTGAAAGACCCATGAAGCAATGAACTGGCCGCTGTTTTCGTTGAAAACTCAATTTGATTCATGCTTCCATGAAATAAATGGAATAATATGAAAATCCTCATACATAACATTACTTTTTCAGACTTTTAAAGACTTTTAGAAACCCAGTGATTTACAGGATGTGCTTTCCGTCTGGCATAATCATCATCATCATTATCATCATCATTGTCATTCACAAACTTTATTAACAGAAAGTTATAAAGTTCAGTTACACAAATAACTGAATAACACTAAGTACAAAATCAGAATTAAAAACTTGACCATTATTACAGTAAATGCATAATAATAAAAGGGTAATTGATATTAATCAAAATCCGAATTTGTCTTTATTTGAAATTAGAGTTGGTATCTCTGTTACTGTGGACTCTTTAAGCTCTTTCTTTTTTTGATCTAGCTAGGGTCAGCTTTCTGTTATTTCACTGAATAAAAAATAAGAGAAAGAAACCATCCATTGTCCCTGGACAGATTTTCTGATTACAAAACTTCAAGGTGTCCGCTCCAAACCATTACCCCCTCCTCACTCAGGAATGACGAAATGGATCTTCAAGTGAAAGTGACATTTTATTAGCAGGTGAATCCAAGAGGTGGTCGTTTGAACTGACTAAACAATTTGTTACAGTGCAACACTTACATTGACAGAAACTTAAATGAGCATGTCTCAGAATGAGCAATGTGAAATTTGAATTTTGGCCTGTTTGCTTTTCTTTCTTTTTTTGTTTTTCTGTGTGGTTCACTGAAAACCTTTCTTTTGAACATCCGCTCACTGGCCACTTTATTGGGAACATTATATCAGTACCAGGTTGGACTTATTATTTTGTATTCAGAACTGCCTAAATTCTCCTTAGAATAGATTAAGTAAAGTTACAGAAACACTCCCAAGAGATTTTGGTCGATATTGACAAGGTAGCATTTACAGGAATACAGAAATTGATCACATGATCAACATACCAGTTTGAGATGATCGGAGCTTCTTGACTTGGTGTTGTGTATTGATGGTAGTTGACATTAGAAGATAGCTGTGTGCAGTTATAAATTGATCGGCACAATCCGCAACAATAATCAGGAAAGCTGGGCCACTGAAATGATGCTCAATTGCTTCTAAAGAACCCAAAGTCTAAACCAGTGGAATGATACAAGACGGATCCACGCTTTCATGTTAAGTCTAACCGTAGCATCTGAATGTTGAAGTTGAATGAGTGAAGTTGAGGTTTTGGATCAGCAGCATCTATTATTAGCCAATTCTGTTGGGCCTTTGTGAGCTGTAGCCTTTGTTTCCTGTCCTTAACTGACAGAAGAGCCACCCGATGTGATCTTCTGCAGCCCATCTGCTTCGATGTTTAGAGTTGTTACCCTGTATACCTTGTTTTAATTATTGTTGTTTCAACTCAAAGCAGTCTGGTCATTCTTGCTGTATATTTTCTCCTTCTTAAGCCACTCTCTGCAAACCTGAGAGCTCACTATCCCCTTTTAATGTCCTTTCTCCACTATTCTGATTCTTGGCTTTATTTTCAGCCTGTTGTCTTCATCACATCAACGTGTCTGACTGCGCCGACTTCCTGGTACGAGATTGGCCAAATTTGGTACTAGTATTATCAAGCAATTGAGCAAGTGGCTGGTGAGCATACAAACACACTGAACTAAAAATGGCATTCTCAGTAAATAATACAAAAAAAAAAGTAGGACTGGACTATTGGAGACTACTCAGTGGGAGTCTCCTGTTATCACTATTTCTAAGACAACATTGTTCCGGTTCTGTGGGATGTTCAGCTGTTACTTGTCTCTATTGACTCTTCTCGTCAGTGTTGAGTCAGGGGATGAATACAGTGTCAGCCTCTCCTCTGCAGCTGCGTGAGGCACTGTAAAAGGAGAAAAGTGCAGTCTTTGCCAAAGGATTACTTTGGCAAAGACTGGTGCCCCCAGACATTGGTGCAGTGATGATCTTACACAGAGGAGAGCTGGGTCATGTTGTGAGTACTTCAGGTCATCAGACGCTGACACTGTACTCCGCTGTCACAAAGGTAAAGTCGTTCTGCTCTTATTTTCATCGCAAAACTGCATTTGCACACACTGTCGTCTACGGAGGCTGATCTCACTGCTCAGCTCTTGTCACTTGCATGGCGGATCTGCCGAGCCACTGTGTTGTTTATTCAGGTGTGTCAAGGACCCGCTGTGACATCATCACATTCACATAAGTGTGAATTAAAACCATCCTTGGGAGGGCTGGATTCAGCCAGGGGTCCGTTGAAAATGCACTTGGGCCAGCTGATGAGTGCAGGCAGGTGCAATCGAGTGGCCTTCGTTAGAAATGAGCTGAAAGGTGAAAAGGCATAGCTTTTTTTTCCCTTTTTTTTTTCTGAATCATCCACTCGAGCGTTATTCGTGTGCGTAAAACTCACCACGTGTGGGAGGAAACAACAAGCCCTTTCCAAGCCCACATGAACTGACCATAAATAGCCTCATGCTTACGTAAAAATCAATCCATGCATTTTCGGAGGAGTTAGATGGACGAATTAAGAATGGGAAGCTGATAGAGGAAGCGCATTATCTGCAGTAGGAGTGAAGAGGCACCACTCGTTATCTGTTATTAATGAAAGATCATTTCATTAGGCCTATACCACGTTCAAGTGGATGACAAACAGGCCCCGGGGGTGGGGTGGGGGGGAACAAACAAGGACTCCACACTGAAAGCAGCACCTGATATTTTCTTTAAAATTAAAGCCTGGAAAGGTGGTGAGGGGGACATCTCCACCTATAGCCTGCATCACGTGGGGCAGCCTGGCATTGACCAGTCATCAGTTCAGTAAGGGGGAAGTAGGAGAAGGCAGGGGTGGGGGGAGGGTTGTCAGTGCTGTCAATTTGCAGAGATGTGCATGTGCCGATTTAAACTGCATTAAAGCCTAAAGCCAAGACCCGTGCTTACCCCCTCATAACACAGGGCAAGCAGCGCAGGCTGAGATAAGACAACAAATACGCTTAGCCTGGCATCATGGACCGCACATGCATGCGGATTGTGTGATGCTCCCAAAATGCCGTATCCAGACAGGCTGATTGCAGCCAAATAAATAAATAAAAAATCCGCAAACAAGTGAAATCTCCTCACGTCGATATAACATTAAACACCCTCAATAGCCCATTACTTGTATCCACGTCAGCGCTATAAGAGCTACAGGCGTCTTTATAATAATGTGACCAGGCATAGCAGCCGTTCGCAGACGCTGATATGGCACATTAATTTTCAATTTGCAGCGCCACGATTCACTGTTACAGTCAATATTCGACATCCAGCGTTGGCAGCATATGCGCTAATTGTCCTGGCTGTTCTGACATCCCAGCGGGCGTTAGAGCATTTCTTTTCCCTCCATCGCTAAAAAACAATAAATAATTCTACAATATAATAAATGAACACATAATAAATGGTAAAAAAAAAAAAATTAAATAAAAAAACAAATAATCATCGTAATGCCGCGTTCATCCTACCTGTGCCGTGAGACAAATCGATGCCCGGTTCCGTGAGTATGTTCGGGTCACTTTGAGATCTGCCTCGCTGCAGACAGCCGTCTAGTCCATCTGATGTAGCCATGAAGAAGAAGACAGCGCAGGAATCCCGAATGAAATATTGAAAAACCCGAGCGGAGGCAAGCGAGGTCAGGAGGAAAAGCAGCAAGCGGAGCAGAGCGGAGGAGAGGAGGGGAGATTTAATTCGCTCTGACAACAGCCGCTTTGAGCATCTACCAGGGAGCCATGGCTGGGCTGAAATTCACCGCGCGCGTCGATGTGTGTGCGTGCAATGCGCGAGCGCGCGTGTGTCTGGGCCGCTTGTGACGATGTGTGGCTGTGAGAGGGGGCCGAGGAGAGGGGATGTGCCCCCGGTGATACCAGCGGGGTGACGATGATGCCCATCCCTGCCCAGTGACACAATCAAATATTCAGCACCAGGACGTCGCAAATTCTGTATTGAATGTTTTATGGTGGCTTATATTCAGTAGCCAGAATATGATGCATACGTTCAGCTTTAGTGAGCTGGAAGCTAATGTCACATTGGATTCTGTTGTAATGTAATGTAGATTAAATAATAAAGTGTGTAATTTCATTTTGAAAATCTGTGTATAAATAAACATGGTTCAGAATAATATGCCCTGCTGCAGATATTAATGACAAATTATAACCCCCCTCTTGTATTTTTATATTACTAGTGATAATTTGTGTCTGTATTTCTTTCATATTTATTAAATATTTCCGAATTACTGATATTCTAATAAAAGCTGTTTTTTCTTTGTTTGTTTGTTTTAAAAATATGCTTACCGAAATATTAGCACAGTGATTTAGCGTAATTTAATAATGAGCCGTCCGAACAATTTCATAGTTCTGCGAAAGTCAAAACACAGATTTCCAACAGGCATATTAATGCAACTGGTCCCTTAAATGAAATATTTTTGCTCAAAACAAAGCATATCTAAGTCACTGTCACGGGACTCAGAATGGAAAGAGTCTATTGGCTGGTTCCATGAGTGACGTTAGAAGGCGGAAGTAAATCACCTACCCAGCAGCAATATGGCAGCTCCCAGGTGTAGTCGCTGCGCTTGGTTACTTCTTGCATTTATTTATTCGTTATCCGTGGTGGTAATAAGTGAAGAACCTAAGCCGGGCAATGAGCAGCTTGCCAGTGTGGTTGATAATCCACAAACACCGGCGGAAACCGTGACGCAACCGACAGAGGAGAGGCGGTGGGAAGCAACCCAGGTTGACGGAACAGTTCCCGGTGATGCTGCTGCGAGCAAACAGGACTTACCTGTACCCGATTCGGTCCTGACAGCAACACCGCCGCTCAAAGACGAGTTTCAGGAGGAGCTGGTCATCAGACCGCTGCACTCGGGAGATATTTATGCAAGCTTCCAGTTTCGCACCGTGTGGGAGACTGACTTCACCAGAGGAAGCAAAGGTAAGCCGTCTTGGCAGCTGGCAGTAAACATGCGTGGAAGGTAATATCAAAATCGATGAGACTGTAAGTCTGGGCAGAAAATATTTTGTTTTAAGGTCAGTGATAGAAGGGGCAACCAAAGCCCACTTAGATTTCTTACTGGTCACACATTTGTTGTAAAAGGACAACTTGAACAGCCACCTACACTGCAAAGAAAATCTTATCAGTCAAACCTTATTCACATTTGAATCATTTTTATTCCATCTCTGAATCATGCTCTATTTTGTGACAGTCTGTTAGTAACAATCTAAATAAATTGAGGTGTAGTTTAGCTTGACAAAATGTGAAAAGGTCTAAGGAATATGAACATTTTTGCTATATAGGTGCTATATATTGAAATACACGTCATGTGAAATTTGATACAAGCTACTTTTACAAAAAATATTCTCTCTGGTTTGGTTTGCACTGATTTCCCATCTCAACACTAGCGTTAGTTTCAGGCTACTAAAGTTTGCCTTTACAAAACAGTATAGCTGTGAATTTTATGTATTGGAAATAATAGAAGAAGATCTCAAAATGTTATTTAAGAGAATAACATCTGTTCAATATATGATACTTTTTGCACAACTTTATGAATGTTTTAAACCTTTAAAATGCAAGTGCAAAACATAAATTCCCCACTTGCATTTTCTTTCATATAAATGATGTTCTTAATACTAAATACGTGGTTCCATTTCTTAGTGTCCCACTACAGGCTGTTCCCCAAATCTCTGGGTCAGGTCATCTCCAAGTTCTCAGTGCGAGAGCTGCACATCTCCTTCACACAGGGCTACTGGAGGACCATGCAGTGGGGGCACCCCTACCATCCATCCCCTCCAGGAGCTGAACTCTGGGTCTGGTTTCAGGACACTGTGACAGAGTGAGTGCTGCCATCTGGTGGCTACAAAGTATTACAGCTTGTTTAACAGGGATATATCTGTGGAATACAATTTTTTTTTTTTTAATTTTGAAAATAAGTAGTTTTATGTATATACATTTCTGATCAACTAAGATGGCTTCTCATATATTTGACATTGATATTAATGTATTGTTATGCATCATTTAGCTGTCGGTCCCATCAACATTTTTCTGTCTTCTCTCTCCCTTTTTTAGTGTGGATACCACATGGAAGGAGCTGACAAACGTGTTGTCAGGCATCTTCTGTGCTTCACTGAACTTCATTGATTCCACCAACACTGTTCAGCCCAGCGCCTCCTTCAAACCACTGGGAATTGCCAACGGTACAGCAAAGCATTCTCAGCTTTTATTTTTGCTTTCTACAAATTTCTCTTATGATACATTATGCTGAATTAAACTTAACATTGCTAATGACATGTTACTGTTGTTCAGTGCTAGCTCCTCCTTAGGTACTTATAAGAGAGAAAGATGCAGAAATCCAAGAGACAAACATACTGCATGTTAGGGTGGCTTTCATTACAAAAACAGGAATTTCCAATAGTAGATTGTAAAATGTTTGAAGTAAAAAGAAATAGAAATAGAACACTGATAAAGTTTGAGTTTTGGTGTTTAGTTTCAGTGTCAATAAAAAAAACTATTCAGGTTCTTCGGAGTTCCACTTGCCAGTCAGCAGTCAAGGAAGAAATTGTGCATTTCAAGTACTTCTCCATTGATTGGTGCAGTCCGTCTGTTTATCATATCATATCATATATTTGTGTATCACATGTTTTATTTTTATAGACTACAATTAAGCATCTTTCGGCCTTGTTTTCTCTTATTCAGCAGCAATCAGTCATCAGCACAGTTTAGAATATGTATTGTTTTAATATGAAATAAATGTGTCCACGTTATTTTACATTGTCCATTTTTTGAAAGCTCACTTGTGTTTAGTTTTCATTTTTGTCTTGGTTTTCTAAAAAGATCTGAGACGTTAAAGAAATCCTGGACAATGTACATGTTTGACCAAACCCTCTGTTCAAAATTCACTGCTTAAAATTCTGTTAACGTTGAAATTCAAGGTACAGACCACCGCTTCCTTCGCTACGCCACCCTCCCACGAGAAATTGTCTGCACTGAAAACTTGACTCCTTGGAAAAAACTATTGCCGTGTGGATCTAAGGTGAATCCCTCTTTTTTTTTTGCCAGTGTCTGTCTTGACAGTCTATGTGCCGATTTGGTGTTCAATCAAATCCCCCCCCTTCTGTGTGGCACCTGTACATTTTCAGGCTGGTCTGGCTGTGCTGTTGAAGTCTGAGAAACTCTTCCACAGCAGTTTCCATTCCCAGGCTGTGCACATACGTCCGGTGTGTCAGGACGGGCCATGCAAAACCACGTCCTTGGAGCTGAGGCAGACGCTGAATGTGGTGTTTGACCTTCACACTTCTGGACAGGGCAAACGAGGTCTGAAGAAGACAGCTTTTCCTACATTAACTTAACTATATATCCCTGTCATCTTTTCTAATGTATTCACTTCTCTTTTCAGAGTGGTCTTTGTTTAAGATGTTCTCTCGGACCCTCACCGAAGCCTGCCCGCTGGCCTCCTCCAGTAAAATATACATCGACGTCACAGACAATCCTCAGGTTGTTTTCTGTTCTTCCACTTTAAATATCTGTATATTTTTTGTAACAATACAAACATCTGAGATACACCTAATTAAATTGTCAAAGTGGTCTCAAACTCACCTGACAGAAGGGGATTTTTTTTTTTTCCCTTTTAGTTGAAATTTATATAAAAACCAGTTGGTTTCCTTTCTCCAGGAGGACCAGTTTGAGCTCAGTCCAGCTACTCATCTGCTGAGCCAGGCGGTGGTGTTGGGGGACAGACGGACCTTTTCCGTCTATGATCTGACCCAACAAGTCACCTTTGGGACTGTGCGCTCCCTTAATGTGCTGATTCGCTGGAAATCCACAGAGGGTGAGTGACAAAAGTGATGGCTGAAGCAGCTTTGCTGGATTGGCTGAACATTGCTGCAGACAATTGACACAAGAAGATGAAGAGGGTGAATTTGTTTTACCTAAGCCAGGGTTTTTTGTTTGCCATTCTTCCTGACATTCTTTGGTAATTTTTGGATTGGAAGTGAAACCCATCAAACTATTTTTGAGCAGTTGCATTAAATACAATTCTACATTTCTCCACCCTATTCCAATAGGTATACACTTGACATTGCCGAAGTAAAAGTGGGTTTCTTTGAGTTAAGATTTTTAGCATGTTTCTCTGTTTCAAATCATTACCATCTTTCTTGCATGTAGGCGACATGCTTCGGCCCTTGCTCCACGCCGAGCGTTACGTTGCTGGGTACGGGCTGCAGACCGGAGAGATCCACACCTTAATGTACAACAACCATCCCTTCAGATCTTTTCCTGTGCTGCTGCTGGACTCCGTGCCCTGGTATCTGCGTCTCTACGTTCACACGCTGACCGTCACCAGCAAGGGAAAGGACAACAAGCCCAGTGAGTGCTAGAAATTAAGATGTCAAAATTACAATTGTCACCCAAAATCAACCTTGTAAGATCACATTCTTTTACCTTTAAAATAAAATGTTGACGATAGCGCCACACTGATTAATCCATAGGTATTAAAGTCTATCAGGAACTGGACCTATCCTTCAATCTTCAGAAGATTACTGAACATGCCATAGTACATTGGAGTCAAGTGACATAATTTAAATGCAGATTTTTTTTTTGTTTGCTCAAGTTTCTATATCATTTCTTCATTCAATTATTTAAACTATCTGTAACTGAATGTGTTGTCGGACAAACAAAGAGGTTGGTGCAAACACATTAACATTATGTTTTTGTTGCTCCTTTTACTTCCCTTATATTCTCAGGTTACATCCACTACCAGCCATCCAAAGATCGAATTCGGCCCCACCTGCTGGAGATGCTGGTCCAGCTGCCTCCACACTCCGTCACCGAGGTTACAGTGCAGTTTGAGAGGGCTCTGCTCAAATGGACCGAGTACACACCTGATCCCAACCACGGCTTCTATGTCGGGTATGAACACATTGCCTGTCACATCTGTCATAAGTCTGTCCTCCAAGTAAGAAATGAGCGTATATTTCAGATGCCAACTTCCTTTCAATGATTAAGATGTGTTTCTCATTCAATTGTAGGTCTTCAGTTGTCAGTGCTCTTGTGCCAAGTACTGTAGCCATGAACACAAACATCACGAAGGAGCAACCCCTGTTCAGCACTTTGTGAGTGGAGTGTTTTTGCTTAGCATGTTAAGAGACGTCCTCCTGGCTTTTTTGTTTTCTGTTTGGGTGTAAAATCGCAGTTTTCACTTGTCTTTCTAGTTTCCCAACCAAAGAAGAGTCCAGCTACTTCATACGCGTCTACACAGAGCCTCTGCTGGTGAACCTGCCCACTCCAGACTTCAGCATGCCTTACAATGTTATCTGTTTAACGTGCACCGTTGTGGCAGTGGGATACGGCTCCCTGTACAACCTGCTGACCCGAAGCTTCCAGGTAGAAGAACCCAACCCAGGATTGGCCAAGCGAATAGCCAACGTTATCCGCAAGATGAGGGGCGTGCCGCCTCTGTGAGGCAGCACCTGAGGATCCATTATGTTGTTACAGAAGTGGGTCCTTCACAGAATACAAAAGAAACCCAAAGGCGTTAATGTTCAGGGAAGAACTGAGTCAAGCACTGGTATGCATATACATAAAAAGGGCAACTTGAAGTTTTTTATTTTTTTTTTATTTTTATTTTTTTTTAAGTAAGTGGGAAATGTAAAAGTTAACTATAAAAGTGTTTTTTTTTTTTCTGTCTGAAACAAGAACATTCATATATTATATTGCCATACGGTTCCTGTTAATAAGCTTCTGAATTTCTTAAAAACAATTTTTACTGTTGAACTTTTGCTGTGTTTCTGACCTGCTATTTCATATCTCCATGCCAGGAGAGATAAGATAAAATGACATGTAAGTCACAGTAACTTTTGTCAGAGTGACATTTTCTTTTTTCATTTGTGTAACTCTCAGATTCGGTTTTCCATTGCTGAACATCTCACTTCCAAACACCATTAAGAAGCTTTTAAAAACAATCATTCTGTGGATTTTTTTTCTGTCCTTCAAAATAAGCTTCAAAAAGCAACACATGATCTAAAAAATAAAAATAAAATCTCATGACCAGATGAGAAACAGTCAATGACATTGTCATTGTTGACAGGGGTTGCACAGCTGTTCCAAAGCGAACCACACTGGGATTAATAATTCTTGCAGTGAATCAGCGACTCAGTATAAAATATGGTTGTAGTGTTTTGGTCTTGGATTGAATTGCTGCTTCAGGACCCGAATGATTTGCTGTAATAAACCACAAATTCTGTCTATTGGAAAATCCAATCATTTGTTTGGGTCCTCTAGCCTCACTTGGTTTATTTATGATGATTCTAAACACGACAGTAACTCCACCACTGAGTTGCATGTTTTGATACTGTAATCTTAAACGGCCTGTTTATGTTTAAAAAAACCCAAACTTTTCCACAGTGACGTAAATGATGCAGTTATTGCAAAATTTTGATGACCTTTGTTGGTCTCAAGGTTGGGGCAACCATTTATTAGTAAAGGTGCACAGATTGAGCTTTCTTAATTGTGGGAAATAAGTGATCTGCTCATCCAAAAATGTTGATCAGAGAGATCGCTGACTTGCACAAACAAGGAAAAAGTTTCCAGAAGACAGCAATGGCAATAAATGCTCCCAGAGATTCAGATAGTAGCACATTTGATGAGGTTTTTGTTTTACATTAAAGGAACCATGGCCTCACAAGGAGATGGGGAATTAACTGGTGACAGTGAACTCAGGTGTGATAAACCAGTTATGTTTTAAAGACAATAGGGCAATCTGTTTTTCACACAGGGTCATGTAGGTTTGTTTTATCTTTTTTTTTCCCTATTAATAAGCATTTACTTTAAAAACTACATTTTGTATGTACTTGTGAAATATCAGGAGATCACCTGAGAAAAGTCATGCTGTATGCAAGTAAGCACAGGCTTACATCAAGAAGAAGAAGAAGATATATGTAATAAAGGGCAACGACACAGGCTATAGGTAAACAACACATGGAGGATAATAGCTTTGAAAAATCTCTGGAAGCTAACAGCTGAAGTCAGACAGTAGTTTAGGAAGTAACTCTACCCCCGGTAGGTGAAAATCAATATTTGCTCATTTAGATTTCAATGATGCTCAAACCTGTGGGCATCCCATAAAAGCTTTGCATTAAACACCAATCAGACCATTATATGGAAGCAGAAAGAAGGACAAATAAATAAAACAATAAAACATGCAAGGGTGTTAAAAAGTAAATTATTTTATAGGTTCTGTGTAAGTCAATGCAGATGCTGCTCTGCTTCTGAAAAAACAAACTGCACAATCAAAGTCAAGTAGACTTGGAAATGTAACTCAGCAGACACTAGGACCCAGTGGCCCCTGAGCCATCACATTTATTTGATGGGATATTTGGCCACATAAAAGTAAAAGTGGACTTTCCTGACTGCAACAAACATAGAAATGTACCATTTTATGAAGGCTGCTCTGGTTTTTGCGTTTGGCTTGTGTGTGCAGGGTAGCATAGGTATTTCAAAGCCAGGTAAGCTTCATATTTTTATTATATTTGAATGAATGTGCAAACATGCACCTTTTTTCCATAGAGGTCTTTCCAAGCTAATTGACTACCTCAGAAATTTTGTGAAAATCCGTTAATTAGGCCATGTCATTAATGAGAATTTGTTTGTTGTCTTTACATCGAAAACAAGGAACGTGACCAAAAGTCTTCAATACCCTTGCCCCGGCACAACCATGTTTTCATGATGGATGTTGTCCTGGAGAAGAAAAATGTTGCACATATACAGGGGGCTCTGTCTGTGCCCGTCCTATTTTGAGTAAGAGATACAGGCATAAATACATTTACATCTTTGCATCAAATTTTTGATGCAAAAAAAAAAAAAATTCATAAAGACTTTATATGCTCCAGCATATGAATTTTTAAAGCACTTTTCTTCTCTGGTTTTGCCTTTTCCTCTTAGCTAATCCAGAGTGTCCAGACCCACAAGAGAAGATCGGTATGTGTGAGGAACTTTGCTACAGTGACGATTGCCCAATGCAGTGAATTATGCTGCCCCAATGGATGCGGGCACGAGTGCTTATATACAACTCCCGGTGAGATTCTGGGCATGGAGACAAATTGCCCGTCTTACACTGTTGGTGTACTAAGCTACTAAACATCTGTGTTGCAGATAAGCCAGGTAGCTGCGGTTCTCCGTGGTATTTTGTCTGGTGTGGTGACAGACGCCAGTGAGATGCTGATTGCTCAGGACATCTGAAGTGCTGTCCCACCATTTGGGGCCATGTTTGCAAAGAGCCATACCTGTCACCCTGGTTCTGAGCTGCACGGTTTTATTTTAATTATTCTTTGAATAAATACACTAATAAATTCAGTGTTTGAGTTGTATGTCGTTTAATCTCCAATTAAATACAGGTACATTAGATAGTTCTACTGTGCTAAACAATTGAATAATTATATCTACATGAATACATCATAACAAAAAATACTTTGTTTTGTGGTGTGTCAGGACCATCTTCTATCCAAAAACAGGATGCATGCAGACGGACCCACATCTGTAAGAGCAGCATTTATCTTTATCAGGACAGTCTTGATCACCACTGCATCCCAAATGGGATGGGAAGCGCAGGATGAAACGTGGACATTTCCCTGGCTTGTTTGGGGGATCTTGAACAAGGAAGAAATTAAGCACAAAGTAAGATCACAAAATGAAGAGGCCGGGTTACAAAATTGTTGCTGAATAAATCATTACAACTATATTTGATTCAAACAAAACAAAAAAATATATATACATATAGTTTTTAAAAATTTGGGGAAATAAACTTACCACTTCCAAACATAGTGTAAGATTGCACAAATGCAGCATATAATAAAACCAAGGACCCTGTCTCATACCAGCTTGTCCTCATGATAATTCAGGGCTCACAAATTGTGCTCTTCTGCACCTGTTTAGAGAATTATCTGAGTACACAAAGGGACTGAGCAGGTAGGACTGACCCTGGGTCCCTGTGCCTGCCTTCTTCTTGGACTTATTAACCAAATATGGTTTTATTCTCTCCCTAGTCCCTCAGGTCTTCTGAGCAAGGTATTTTGATAATTCCCACAGTAAGAAAACAAGCCTACAGTGAAACACCATTTTCTTAACACAGTCTTCTTGCAGACCTGAGACCAGGAAAGACCAATAACTTAAAAACAACATTCAGACTCATCTTGGTTTGCCTTTTAGATTTTATAAATCAGCAAATTTATTCTGAAATTAACTTTCTCTTACATTTAATTTTTAATTAGTTGTTTTTATCTTTAATTTGACCTATATATATATATATATATATATATATATATATATATATATATATATATATATATATATATATATATATATATATATATATATATATATATATATAATAGTGAAGAAAAAGGACAATTGAGATTTTAAAACTACTGTACTCCTTTTTTCTAGCCTTAGGAACATTTTCTTGAATTTCATAGCCTCTAGGTTGATTGAAAAAAAATACTTGTAAAACTAAAATAAGTAATTCTATGTAATTATCAAGAGGTTAAGAACCTTGATATGAGAAACAAAATGCCTCAATACTTTCATTTGGAAAAATAAAATAAATTGAGGTGCAATGCAGTTTACAACCTCTAGGTGGGACTCTTTATTTAACAATGTCTACAGTCTGAGCTGTAGTTTTTTTGTTGTTGTCTTTCATTCATCAAACACGTAGAATAACTACAACTGATGAGAAATCCTTTCTTGAAAACAAATTAAAGGTGGATGTTAGTCAGGATTATGCCTCCACTGACCAAGAATTTGGGACTTCAAAACAATATCTGTATTGTTTTGAAGATGTAGATGTGATTTCAAATATGGACTGTGTGATCATTCAAACAGAATATGTTTCACAGAATATGTGAAACATATTCTGACTTGGTTAAATTCCAACAAATCTTTCACCTGAAGAAACCCACATGGTCATTCTTGAAGCTGCCGAAAGCAAAAAGAAGACATTTTCTCCCAGGTGTTTAGAAATAATCCACTTTACACAGCCATGTGATTTATATACAACCATTTATTTGTTGTTTTTATCATCAGTATTCAAAAAGCATGATATCTGACACTTTCAAGGATGTGTGTTTCATGTGCTCACATGGCTACAGCGTACCATTACAGCTGAAAAAAAACATGTATTTCATGTTGTCCTCTCCAGAAACCAAACCTTGAAACATGATGTTTATTCAATGATTTATCGAGTGCTTTCTTATTTCTCTGTTTATCTCCTAAAAGTTTTCTTGGGAATTCATTTATGAAAATAGTGTTGATGTTTTGTTTTTTTATTATTATTTTTTGTATTTGTGTGGCAAGCTTCGGCTGTATGATAGGTGTCACTGTATGTCCTTGAAATGATGTGGGTGATATCAGCAACTTGAGTCTGGACAAGTTGACAATAACAGAGGTTGTAAGTAAGATGAGTGGATATGTGACAAACTCTGGAGAGCTTACTCTCTGTTTTATTTGGATGTTGAATGATAAACAAACACAAAGTAGTGCAGATGTGGGAAGTGGAAGATGCGTATCTTGCTGCAACTGAAGGTGCGGGTCTTCTGAGCTTAGTCTTTGCCAACTTTGCCTCTTTTTTGACAGAATACCTCAAGCTCAGTCAGAATAGGTTGAAGTATCTGTGAACATTAACTTTCCAGCCTTGTCACAGATTCTCAGTGGGATTTGGATGTGGTCTTTGACTGGACCTCCAACCCCGCCCATGGTCTTCTGCAGCCTCTGTCAGGTTTTCTTACAATCTTCCACTAGTTTTCTGTATTCCCCACATGTCTTTTTGCAAACCAAAGCAGGATTTCCCCTTTTGCCACCCTTCAATTAAAGACAAGCTTGTAAAAATTAACTCACTGTTTTCTCAACAGGATCTTCCAGTTGAGGTTTGGATTCTTGCAGCTCTTCTAAAGTTACGTTTTGACTGTTTCTGTGATCAACTGGATGTCCATGACTTGGTCTGCAGTTCTGTCAGACATTTTCCATTTCTGGATGATTGACTGAACAGAGCTCTGTGCATAGGTTCAAAATGTGATGTTTTGATTTCAAATTTTAAAATCCTCCTCAGACTCATCTGTAGCTGTTTTTCACTAGTGTTCTCCAATAAACCTCCGAAACCTTTGAAGAACAGCATCACTTTTGAATGAGATTACATGTGAAGGCAAGTGATAAAACTGGATATTATTCAGCTTTAGGCGTTGAAAATATGCACCCGACAAATAATTCATTTATAATAATGCTTCTCATTTTAGTGCTACGAAACAAGTAAGGCACAGATGAAACAATTGATTGTAATGTACTAATTTTGCATTAACTTGGGACATGAATGTATGAATAATGTACCCATGTTATAATTTTTTTATGCACTTGTACATCATGATGATTGGACATCTCAATGTCTCAGCTCCCCTCCTCCATTTAAGTGGGCATTAACCTGTCACTGACCTCGCTATGCTAAACTCAGCTGCCAGATTATTTCCACTCATGTTCTTATCTTAAGTATCTTTCAAAGCCCGAATGAGATTTGTTTCTCAAAGTTAACCCCAGGAATACAGGAATAACAGAACCACCTAATTTAACATAAAACAGAAATTGAAACTGGGGTTGATTTAATATTAAAGCTTGTTTTTAGGTTTTACTACAGTTACTCACTCACCAACCAATCCCTTTGATCAGTGACTTGAGTGGCTCCGTTTGATGTCATGCCGATCAATGGGCTTGACCAGCATCCGCTGTGTACAAAATAGCAGCAATCCAGTAACAACGTCTTTGGTGTGAAAACACTGCTAATGCTGCTAATGATGAAACGCGCAGAGAAATGCCTCCCTGTCATCCTGGTGTCCCGTTGGTGGTGGAGAGGCTGGCCCCGCCGCAGCCTCATGGGAAAACTGTAATGTATTCAGCCCCAACTTGGGAGGAAAATGAAAACAAATGTGGTGTAATAAAGGAGAGAAGATGAAGCGATTCTGTGATGAGGCTTTCCAGCAGGCTTATAAATCAAAATAAAAGTGGAGCAGGTCACATGTGCTGGGCAGCCTCTGCACACACGTGCACAGATATGATCATCTGTGAGGCCTTGGTTTGTGTTTACTTTTATTTTACTCTTTGTTTACCTTTATAGTTTGGTAAAATTTAAATGCACAACGTATTTTCATGCACAGGAACACTGTAGTCAGTCTTTTTATCCAGTTAATTGACTCGTGACCTTTTGGTTTTATCCAGCTATCGGCCTGCACAGTGGAAACCACTATTACTGTAATTAAACATGACTAAAGTTGATTGAGTCGGTAGTACTGCTGTGCACCTGTGGGGGTTGCTGTGGTGTTGTTGTACTTGTAAAGAGGCAGAGGAGACTCATGTTGGTACAGTAGTGACTTCACTCATTGTGCAGGAAATCCAAAATAAAAATTAGCAGACCCAGCTTGGCCCAGGCTTTAAGGACTGCTTGAAGACTTAATCAATCAAGACAATTCGATTGTGATTTATTTATATGATTTCACTTTTGAAAACCTGGAGCTTTGTGCTTTAAGTCTGTTGAAAATACAACCAAGACTCCCTCAGTCTCTCTTCAAATATGCAAACTTTGATGGTAGTGTTACTCTGACAAGATAGTTGTTTATTGGGTGGATAAAGAATAATAAACAGGAGCCCCCGATAAATAATTGATGCCTGATAAGTCAGAGGAAGAGTACACTGGGGTTCTTTATTATTTTTTCTGGCCAAGAATAGAGGATAAGTCTCCTGAGTTGTTTGTTTTCTTCCATCCTTTCTTTCTTTTCATGTCCTTCTCATTTTACGAACCATGAGTCAACACAGCACACGTAAATGATATTTTGACATAGAAATCCATGAATAATGTATTTGAATTTACTTTTATGCCAGAGTTAGATCCCTCTCAGAACCTCCTTTTTATTTTTTTTCTTCCCTCCCCACCCTACCTTTTTTCACCCCCTCCTCTGACTCCCTCCCTCTTTCTTTTTTTCTTCATCAGAGCTTCCTCCGCCATTGGCTCCTCCCGAAGCCTCCTTCTGCCGGCTCCTGTACCTCCATCAGACGGCAGACAGGACCCGACGCAAGATCGTTTCAGAACTGAACATCCACCACACCAGTGATCCCGTGCAGGTGTGCTGCTCATAGATAAATTCAATAATTATAAGTTTATGAACCGGGACAAACACAGACAGGATATTTCATGAAGTTTCTGGGTGAAAAAAAGAGCAAACCATATTAGGAGATATTCAGCATGTAGGTGAACTTGAAAGAGGGTGTATTTAATGGACACTTTTGTATATTTCCAACTAAAGCATGCTTATGCACCACACCTTAATACCCCCTCTCTCCCCCCACCCCCCACTGCTGTCCTGTAAAGTCGTTGAGGTCCTGATTAAGTCAGCAGACGAGTATCGCTTCAGAGTTGAAATGAATCATCCATAACTTGATCTGTTCCACTCAAGTCATCAGCAGCCGACAGGCTACATATCATCAGCTATCATTCTTCCTCGCCACATCAATGATCTTTCGCCCCAAGCGGGAACTGCCAGACAAAGGCGTGTCTTCAAAAATAAATTAAAAACATTTATTCTATAGC